>ML681963.1:134566845-134825140 GCA_007922195.1 Podocnemis expansa
CTGGGGCTGCAGCCCCCTTTCTGGGCTGCAGGGTGAGCCGCAGCAGCGGCTCACCCCCAGGGGGCTGCAGCCCCCTGCAGCAGGTAATGAAATAGCATGTTTGCAGTGTGAACATGCTATTTCGTTTCCCGCGTTTTTCCTTATTTCGAATTAACATTTTGTTAATTCGAAATAAGGTATTTCGAAATAAGGCGTTATTTCGATAAAGTTGTTTCGGAACAACTTTATCGAAATAACCCTCCGTGTGTGAACACAGCCTATGATTCTATGATCTTAACTATACTGTTCAGGGACATGTATTTTTCACACCCCAGACTGATGCAGTTATATCAACCTAATCTTCCAGTACAGACTAGGCCTGAGGCATGGGGTCACGCATTAAACAATAAAGATCAAACAAAACATCAAATAGCTGCTCATCAGGGAGCACTTTCCTGTTTGTCCACTGAACAAGGCTGAGACCCTACAGAAAAAAAAAATCATATATGATCATGTAACTAAAAACAGTCATAAATTTTGTCACACGATCTCTTAATACATTTCACAGCACAGATGAAAGAAAAATGATGTTATGAAGAGCAGGAGGCCTAGCGATGGTCCGGCACCCTCACAGACTCAGGGCCTAGTGACGGTCCGGCTCCAAACACATACCTCCCAGGCACCATGCAGCCTGGGGGAGTGTAATATCTCCAGCCCTGACCTGAGCATGTGTCGGCTGTGTGCTCAGGGTTGGACAGAGCAGCTGATGCCAGTCACGTAGGCAACAGCATGGTCAGTGCTCACATAGGCCATGCAAGGCCAAACTGCAGCTCACGAGCCACATGCAGCTCTCGAAAGAAAAACTGTGGCTCGCAGACGAACACGGCGGGGAGAAGCGCGGCATGGTTGGGGATGGCAGGGTAGCAGAAGCATGGTCAGGGACTGCAGGGGAGCGGCAGTATGGTCGGGGAAGAAGGGGAAGTTGCCTCATGGTCAGGGACTGCAAGGAAGCAGTGGCATGGTCAGAGAAGGCTGAGATACGCGGCATGGTTGGGGAAGCTATGACATGTTTAGATTTTTTCATGGGCCCTAATGCAGTTTATTCATTGTTAAGATAAAATTGTGTTTTACAAGACCTGCTAAACATGATGTGAAATAATAAGAAACAAAAATATGAAGAAGAAAATACATTGTTTAAAAATGAATTTAGATTACTTTCAATTTTTGGCACAACTAACTGCTATGAATCATTGTATTCCACAATGAAATTTGTTAAAATCATTGTGCAGTACTCAGAGATCAGCACCTGAGAGAGCTTTTACCTACTGCATTGACAAGTAATTGCCCATAGTTTAAAAACTCTCCACTAGCCTGAAGTCTTCTACATCTAGCAACAGCTAAGTTTTTAGTGTATAGACCTAGTTTTCATGGTAACCTTAAGTAATTATTAGAAACTGACATTACTAGAATCAATATTTGCCCTCTTTTTACAATAAAATTAAACTGTGCAACAAATTTTAAACTTAGTAATTTTGGAGTAGGTAAAAGTATATGGTTATATGCCTCAGTGTGGCTCTCAAAGGTTTAATAATCAACTTGTATGACTCTTGAGTTCCATGTTTGGCCACCCCTGATAGGCAATAGCATCAGATGGGTGGCCAGGTAAGGGGGAAAGGGTTAAAGGGGTAATCAGGCAGGTTAGGGAGGAAAAAAGGGATCAGTCCTAGGTTGGACTCAGGCAAAGGCATAATTGGAGGACCACACCATGCGGAAGCAGGCGGGAGACGCTGCAGAGGGAGAAAGCAGGCGTCGGGGGGGGGGCAGGGAAGAGGCAGAAGCAGGGGATAGTCCATGCCACATGATGCCACAAGGAAGCAGTGTTCCCCCTCTAAGCTGAAGATGCAACTGAGCAAGTTATGGAAGCACTTGGTGAGCTCATGGGCGGTGGCCCAGTGGCCTGGCCCTGAGTCAGGGAACTGGGAGGGAACTTGCTCAGCTGCATCCATAAGTTGTCCAGCTGAATCTATAACTTGCCCAGCTGCATCATCAGCTTGGAGGGAACATTCAGGCTTTCTGTCTTGGCATTGCAACCTGACCCTCATGGTCTCAGCATCTCCAGAGATCGAGACAGATGGCCACAATTGATGGGCATTGTGACCTAGCTCATGGGGTTGCAGTGTTATATATGTGTGGTGGAATGGACATGCCACACCTGAGTTGCATTGAGATTCTAAGTGCAAAGTTAAAATGCCAGTTAGTTAGGGGGCATTTCACAGACTTGATTCAAATTCACAGTTTCTGTGACCACCGTAACAAACCTGTAGCCTTAATCATAATGCATACACACAAAGAAGGCAAATAGAGGTGGCACAGGCAAACTTAAGGTGGCTTTTCTTAAGTTTTGACTGCTAGAATTCACTATCATAGTACTCTTCTAATACGTCCTTTTAAAAAAAAGTAATTTCCTAGTTTTTCTAAAAAAATAAATTTACAAATGCAGCAATTCAGTCATCTGGAACCATAATGATACACTTCCCCAAAGATTTGGGTTACCAACAGGGTCCAGATCCTTACATTCACAGGACAGAATTTTCCCACTTGAGATATCAGAGTAATTGATGGCAGTAGTAACCTATAATCCTCTATGTGAGCCAGTCTCTTGAGGGGGCATAAGAAACATGGTTTGCTGCTTGGTTTCGCAGGTTTTTGCTGACAGGAAAAGAATGTAGAGACTCAAGACTCACAGGTTCAATTTCAGCTTCAGGCACAGAGTTTTAACAAAAGGTCATTGACTTTTCTGTCCCACATAGGGGCCAGCAACCCAAAAGATAAGAGTCATTTAAAAAAAAACCCCTTCAATAATGAAGTGTTTTGAGAGCTGCATTGGGTGTAGCTTGCTGGCGGTGGGTGGGGGGAGCTAGGCCAGAGTGCTGGGCATTGGCTGTAGCAGGGAGGAGCCTGAATCCTGGTGTGGGCCATGCACGGGGTCCCCCACAGCTGGAAAGTATGGAGGAGGGGGCAGAGCTAGGGGCTGCAAGGGGGCAGTCACAGAGCTGCATGTGGTCTGGAGCCACAAGTTGCAGAGCCCTGGCCTAGCCCCCCAGGCATATCCTACCTTTACTTGTATCTGCCTTCCTTCCTAGTTCCTGCCACACTTTATATTTATTCAATTCCAACCCTGGCTTCTGTCCCTCTTCTCTCCCCTGTATCTATCTACCCTCCCCTCACTTGCGTCCTGCCCCCATGCTCCTTTCCACTTCCACTCACCAACTCCTGTCTTGCTCTCTTTCTGCTTCTATCCTTCCTTCAAGTTCCTGTACCCTTCTGCTTCTCCTCACCCTCCAGTTCCTGCCAACACTTCCCAGCTCCTTCTCCTCTGAGACACTGCTTGGACTCCAACTGGGGAACTGAAAGAACAGGGAGGGCCTTTCTGCTCTCAGTTCGTGGTCGCAACACCAACATTGTTTGCAGCTGGGAGGTGTAACTGCAGGGAAAATCTTACTCAGTCCACACAACCATGATTTATGCTTTAAATGAGAGATAGAATGCTGTCATGTGGAACAAACTTATAGTTGTCTTTTTAAATGGATTTTTCAAAACATGAAATTAATGAATCTAGTTTTGTTTTTAATCTGCTGATCAAGAAAGATGGCTATTTTAACTGAGAAACAGATTAATGGTCATGATAACATTTCAATTAACATCTTGAGTTCATGCAACATGATACTGGCTTTCTGATATATATAAGAATTTGAGATTTCTCTTTAGAAAGAAACGTCAATTAATTTAATTCACCACTGGATGCCACTATTGCTTTATACAGATATTAATACAGGATTTAAAGAATGTCACGAGTTTGAACGTATTGCTCAACAATGATCACAAAGTAATATTTTTATAGCTTGAATGTTAAGTGAAAAATGAGGTATGAGTATAAAAATATATATTCTAAAATTGAAACATAATGATTCAAATTTAGAAGGATTTAACAACAGTAAAACTCAGTCACATTGTCCAGGTTGTTAATGCACGATGTAAGAACTAGAGAGAGATGGGCTAGTTTTTCAAACCTATCCTATTGCCCACTGAACTGTTTCTAAGAAGCATCTGGCCATTAAATTGCTCAACAGTAGCATAAAGTAGAAGCAAAACATTGTGTTACTCCTAAGTGAACCAGAGAGAATAATTTAGTCAAAAGACTGACTGATTCTGAACCAAGTTCTATCTAATCCTTTGACTGTGAGTACTGGGGGCTAAGATGCTAAGTTTCACGAGGTGAGTGGTTTGAAGAAGAGAATTATTTAAGATCTTCAGAAATGCAAGTATGGCAAAGTATGGCACTCTGAATACAATAATATGGAGATGAGAGAAAAATTGCATAATTCAACCCATTTATCTCAAATACTACATTATAACCATATTTAAAAATTATAACAGTGATATTCTTACTGTTATCATAAAAGGAGACAGCTTCTAATAGAAATAAAGGAACAAACAGGGATGAAAAATACTAAAATTCTGTAGTTTGTTAACTTAGAATACTCTCTTAATCATAGCTAAACTAAAACAAAAAAAGCCCCACAATACACACTTTTTCTGACTTTACATTTTGAGTTTACATTCAGTAATGTAAGATACTGTCAGTTTTAGAGATTTTCTAATTACACCCAAAGTTTAGCGTTCTAAATTCTGGACATACAAGCTGTGAGTAGTACAGGTAAAAAGAAGATATACAGAAGACTGATGGGATGACCAGTACAGATGAGTCTTATAAGTATGTCCTACCTTTAGGTCTAGGTATTCCAAATCTTTCTTCAGCTGGATGTAGGTGTCATCAGCCTTCAGTTAAATATATAAAAAGAATGAGCAACATAGCAATGTATTCTTCTACTTTAAAAGTGATATGCAATTACTGGAAAACTTGTATTTAACTACATGTAAATGAGCAATAAAGAGTAAAGTGACAAAGTGGGTACAGAAGTGATTCAAAATAAGCACAGCGGCCTCACTGTCACATCATTGTTTATGGTTGAATATGAAATAAGCAAAATATCAAGGAGATCTGATCTTTTCCCCCTTCCATAATGTACAAAGTGACCAAAAAACACCACCCACAAACATATATATGGCTTAAGTTACTCTCCTAGGTATAAACAGCATTTTATGGCTAGTACAGTCACTGTAGGATACTTTATTTAAAAGGTGTTAAACTGTGGCTTGGCATCCTATGTTGCATGCCATTTTGACAGAATAATTTTGCCTTATTTAGTGTTGTTCTTAGGAAAGAGAAAATTTTTCATTAAGTAACAAATTATCAAAACACTTTAGTCATATTTCATACCCATTTTAAAATGTGCACCATTTAGTCTGGGAAAGTTGGAACAGCTGCTGCATGGATAATATTAAATAAAAATTCTTATAGAGTCAGAGAGCCATTCTGGCTTTTCATGTGATCATGTTCAAATGAATACCTCTTGTAAATAAAACAGAACACATTAGGCCACTGCCTATATGGTGTTACAATTATGCAAGAAAAGTATTACTTTTACTGAAGTTACCTGAAGAAATATGCACATCGGAATCATAAATGAAAGTGATTTCTCTTCTTTCAACAGAAATATTTTCAACAAACAACCCAGCAAGATATAACTGTTCCAAACAATCTTTGTTAGCCATGCTAAATATCCAGAATATTTTTTTGAAATTATTGTTATTATTTTGGATTCTGGATTTATTGGCACAAACTGAGGAAAAGATAACTATTCTGGTTTCAAGTTTCCAGGGTTCAGTGTTCTGATACAATGAATATAGCTATCTGAAAAAAACCTCTGTGCTACTGAAGCCATATCCCACACACATATTTCTTTGAAAGTATTAACTTAATATTGCTCTGGTATGGCCAATATACTTTGTAATATAGAAAGTGATGTTTGATCAATTATCTTGATGATTACCTGAATAGTCTATTGTATATATTCAATTTCACTGCAACTCTTCCACAGGTGAGGCAAATGTAATTAAAAGTGTTTTTAACCAAAAATAGCAAAAAGTTCCTTGAATTTGGCCAAAATAGAATTCTTGAAGGCTTTAAAACACAGCCACAGGGTTTTGCTTCATGACCATAAATGTTCCAAGGTTACTAAATGGCTCCTACAAGAGTGTTCTAAATCTAGTACCTTGATAAAAAGCAGCCTCACAACTCCATTTCTGCCCCATCTCCAATTTTAAAACTTCTTACATAACTCAATCAACTGTGTTGTTATAGACCAATGATGGCTGTTGTTAAGCAAAAGGACAATTCAAGTTTAATGAGCTGTTCTTCACTTGCAGAAATTATGCCATCATGCACCACTATGAATGTTTAGCTAGTTGATCTATCTCACTGAGCAGTTAATGCAGCATGTGGGGAAGTGAGCCATTCCCACTCTGAAAGCAGTGCATAGACACTTATTTTGCTTCAGTTCCAATTAATAAACTATATTTAATTCTCTTTTCTAAAAAGATTTTAAGGGGCAGCATTCTCAGAAGTAATATCATAGCAATGTGATATCTAAAGCTTTGAAACCATAAGCAATTGCACTCAGTAGCTTAAAATACTTATAATTTACAGGATGTACAAAAGCAAAGAAAAACACAAATGATTCAGGGATTGCAAAATACCAAAGAACGGGCAAGAAAGCACAGACTCAAGCACATCACTAATGGAGCATTTGCAGAGCCACAAAATGTCGTACAGCACAGATAAGCCAATCAGCAGCTAACCTGATAGGTTGAATTAGTTGGCAAGTGCTGTAGTAATTGGGCGATTGTGTAATTTCGTATACTAGCCAACTTAGCCTGATGTCTCCTTAATCGAATGAGAAGCAATGTTAGCTCTTCAGGCTGCAGGTATTTAGACACATTGTAAAGAGGAAATTAGCAGTCTTCAGGGAGTGTCACTGTAATTACATTCTTTACCTCAGTGCCCAGACAGCATTTACTTGACAAAGTTAAGCCATTATTTCATTAATTCTGCATTTGATCAAATAAAGGCAATAAAAGAAAAAAGTTTACTAGAAAAAATGTACTATACTAATGAAACTAAAAAAGTTCTACACATGGCCTACTCCTGCTCCCACGGGAGCTGACAACAAAATTCTCATTGGCTTTAATGAGACCTGGACATGGTCCACACTTAGGCTTACACAGCTCAAGTTTAAGAAGAGTTAGCTGGGTTTCAAACAACAGGAAAAATCAAAATGATTAAGGAATTAGCAGGACTTGAAAACTTTACTGCAATAACTTGGTGGTAGGGAAGGGGGAAAGAATTCTAACATTTCAACTTACCGACTTGCCATGTAAACTGGGTGCACTTACAGTATGGGTCATATATCCCATAGTAGGCATGGAGCGTCTATCAATGTGTGCTGAACTCTGTTAACAAAAGCCATAGTCAAAATTGTGAAGACTACCTCAAATGGGAAGTATGGTCTTATTGTTAAGGAATTTGACTGGAACTCATGAGATATGACTTACATTCACGACTCTGCCACACTTGCTGTCAGATTGTAAGCAGTCTCTAACTGGGATAAATTCATAAATGCTTGTGAGGAATGTAGATATTAGAGTAAGTACCATAGGAAAGCCCACAAACAAACAAACTTAGGAATTTGGGAACTGGCATACCAGATCAGACCAGGAACTAATTCAGTATCTGTCTCTGTCATTGACTAGTACCAGGTGCTTCAGTGAAAGGTGCAAGAATGTTGTAATCGACATAGAATAAGAGGCCCATACAGGAGGTTTCTTCATAATAAGTGTCAATTAGTGGCTGAAACAGCACAGTTTTTCCTTAGACTGAAGATGGTAACTACTGTGGATGTCCTTTTTAGTCATATAAATGTCTAATCCTTTTCTGAATTCCATTGAGCTGCTGGCCTCAGTGAGACAGCGAGTCCACATGTTACTTTCATGTTCAAGTAAAGTAAATAAATTGCCTATTATCAGTTCTGAACTGCCACCATTCAATTTCACTGAACATTCCTTTGTTGTTGTAATACAAAAAAATGGGTAAAAAGCAGTTCCTGACTTACCCTCTCTATTCTAGACATTATTTTGTGTACATTATTCATGTTCCCCTCTTAAATCCAGTCTTCTCAATCTCGTTTTATACAAAAACTTTCCATGCCTCAAATGATTTGCGTTGTCCTGAATACCTTTAAAATATTGCTATCTTATTTTTTAGAGGTAAGGTGACTGAAATAAAAACATGGTATTCCAAGTGAGGGAGTACCATGGATATATATATAGTAGCATTAGAGATTAAAAAAATGTGAATGAGTGACTTTAGAAAAACAATGGTTGGTGAGATATAATAGGGAGTTTAAGAACATATTTTCCAGGGATATATTTCACCATGGTTATTCTATCAGAAGCCATTTTTATCCCCTTTAATATATGTGCGGTAAGCTATTATAAAATTAGAGCCCAAACAATACATGCAATATTAGTGATGAAAGACCTATGATAAACTGAACCAGGGGAAAAGATATGAAGCTATGATTGGGACTGTGAAGATTATACATAAACAACAAATCCAAAAATGACATGTAGTAATCTTTTTTTGCCGAATCTGAAACAGGTGTGGGTTGGCAAGTCACCTTCACTTCTCGCTGCTAACATCTGATGTCTAAAAGAGGAATAAATGTACATGCTTTCTCTCCCATTTAATTCCACTGTTAGTGCAGCAAGATCTTCTGTGCTCTTCCTACATTCCTCTCACCTCACACTGTACTGGGAGAGAAAATAATCTATTTATGCTACAATCCAGCACTGACACTGAGATGAGGTTGAAAGAATAACCATATTCAGTTGGATATGATTGGAGAAGAGTTGTTAGAGAATGCCTGTTCATTTTTCTTCCCAAGAATTATGTGACATCTTACTCCCAACTCATTGTTGAGCATCAGATGACAGTGCAGGCTAGCTGATAGGGTGGGATAGGCTGGTCTGCATTCTGCCTCACCAGAAGATTATTCTGTATTATAGAAGACCGTGATCACAGTTAAGAAAACATCCCCTCCAGTGGCATCATCCCCTCCACATTCAAAGATCAGAAAGAGCAAGGAGGTTTGACTCAGCTTCAAAACAAGAGCCAAAAGAGAAATAAGCCACTACATCTCTGCAATTATTTCAAAATTTGGTGCGTGGGGGGAGAAAGCAGGTGGATTTGAAGGGGATGGGGTGGGAGACAAGGGTCCGAGTGGGGTTTTTTCATTATTTCTTTTTCTTTTATTTTCGATTGGAAAAAAAAATCTAAACTTCCATGAAAATGGCAGGAATAGCTTGTTTCCAGTCCTTCAAAACTAAAACTTGCAGACTTCATGCAACCTCTATTTGGGAATTTTACAAAGACTGGGTTTACCATTTCTTTATGGTATTAGTTGCTGAAAATTACCAATGTGGCTTGAATAAATTGTTTGAATTGATTAAAGAGTGGAGCAGACTTTTCAAGGAGTGGGGAGGCCCAGGCCCTGGCCCATGTCTCTTCCATCAAAAAACTATTAAGTTGTCAATAGGAAATCTGTACAGGCACAGTAGAAAGAGATGGCGGCAGTGGTTTAGACACCCCCAGAGCTTTCCCCAGTCACCACTGTAATTGTTGGACAGTTAGTTTTGGCTCCATGTATGTCTGGGCCACAGATGGCAAAGCTTATACTTCCAGGGCAGCATTCTGCACTTGCAGGACAGTGACCTGCGGTTGTAGATTTCTCAAAGCATTCCCTAGCACCACAAACAAAAAGTGGATTTTAGTGGGTCCATCCTAGTAGCTAAACAAGGTCTTGCAAGCTGCTCAAACTGTTGTGATTGGGGTGTAAACAGTCAGGCCTAGAGGCTGGAGCAGGAGTAAGGAACCAGAGTCAAGGATCAGAGGTGGAGTCAGGAACCAGAAAGCAAGCTGAGTCAGGGCTGGGATCAGGAAAGCAGGTCTGGAATGGATCTGACTAGTCGGGGAGCTAGGGTGGCATAGAAGTGATCACAACTGCAGGCATAAGCACTGAGTAGTCAGCAACTTGTTACTGCTAATACTGAGCTTACAAATTGGTCCTGAAGACCTCCCTCAGTGAATCAGGCAGGCCAGTCAACCAGACGGCCATACCACAACCCAGTTGCAAGCTCAGTAATCTGCATGAAAGCTGGGCTGGCTAGTCCATAGACTTAGCTGAGGGAGCTCACTCCCAACAGCAGCCCTTTTTCTGCTACCCTGCACAGAGCCCTTCATCTATAGTTCCTTCTTGATTCCCATTGTGTCACCCAGCAATGGGAAGGAAGATGAGTGGGAGAGGACTTCCTGCTATGTCTAGATGAGGATGTGGAGAAGGAGTCCACAGTCTCCAAGGGAGACACAGCTCTATCCAGAGCACTGTCTCTGACAGAAAGAGCTTGGTAGTGGAGATACCTCTTTAACATGCACCAGTAACTGGTGTCTTACATATTGTCATGTCAGTCTCTCTAAAAGACATGTTCCAAGGGGGCAGCTGGGTTAGTCTAGTTCAGTAAAACAAACAAGGAGTCCTGTGGCACTTAAAGACTAACAAACTGATTTATTGTGTGAGCTTTCATGGGAGAAAATCCCACTTCACCATCCACTTTTCTCCCATAAAAGCTCATGCAATAAATAAATTTGTTAGCCATTAAGTGCCACAGGACTCCTTGTTTGTTTTTCTAGGAGACATGACTCCAGTACTAGACCCACAGTTAAATCACTCAATACCATCTATGCTTTGGGTACTCAGATAGCAGGTTCTGAAATGCTAGTACTAAGGAACACATTTCTGAGTTGACTGGCATGGAGATGTTAGGTACCAAGGCTCAAAGTACCAAGGCGTGCTAAGAGAAATGCAGTCCACAGATTTGGTGTGTACAACTTGTTCTCTTTTCCATACTCAGTGCTGGCACAGTCCTTTTGGCTTTTATGAGGCTGAGGTAAGTCAGAATATCCCTGTCTCTACTCACTAGCCCTGTGTTGGTTCATACTTGCAGACATCCTCTTTTCTGCCTTATCAGAGGAAGTCAACACCAGAATGGTGGCAAATGGCAAGGCAGAAACTAAACTCCCCAAAATACTAACAGAAAGGGACCAACCAAAGGAACATGATATAGCTCTGCCCTTCCTCTTGGTGTCCAAGCTCTCAAGGAAAACAACTTTAGGCTTTAGGGCTTTCTGAATCTGCTTCAAGAAGAAGTGATACATGGAACACAGCCTGGGGATATGTCCACGTCCTAAGCAGACCAGGTGCCAGGAATGCCCTTCATTAAGCACCAATGAAGCATCACATGAGTTTTGAATCCAGAACATTTAGCTTCTGCCATATTACTATCACACCTGTATGACAAAAGGAGACAAAAGCAGGGATATCTAGTCTAAACTGAAATGTAGCTAGGTCTATTTTTTCTTTATATTTAAGCTTACAGGTAAATACTATATGAACTTATTGCTAAGTACAAAGACTATTGAATATGCTTGTATTGTGTGCAAAGAAGAAGGCTGACACCACACAAGGGTTCTGCCTTGCTGCCATGGGTATTAAGAAAAAACTGAGGGACAGTTCAGCCTGCCCAGTCCTTTATGCCCTTGGGTACAGGGGGCATGAGGACATGTACGGCAGTGGCTCTCCACCTTTTCAGACTATTGTACCCCTTTCAGGAGCCTGATTTGTCTTGCATACCCCAAGTTTCACCTCACTTAAAAACTACTTGCTTACAAAACCAGACATAAAAATAAACAAGTGTCACAGCACGCTATTACTGAACAATTGGTTACTTTCTCATTTTTCTCATATAATTGTAAAATAAATCAATTGAAATGTAAATATTGTTCTTACATTTCAGTGTACAGTACATAAAAAGCAATATACACAAGTCATTGTCTGTATAAAGCTTTAGTTTGTAATGACTTCACTAGTTAATGCTTTTTACATAGCCTGTTTTAAAACTAGGCAAATATCTAAATCAGGGCAGTGGTCTACAAACTTTTTAAGCCCTCCCCACCTTCAATTATTGTCCACGACTCCTCTGACTTCCCCTAGCTCAGGCTAGGAGCAGGGCCATAGTTGAAGATGGGGCCTGAACTGCAGTCAAAGGCTGTGGCTGAGTCCAGAGTATAGCTCAGAGCAAAGCAGAGCTGGGCAGCACTCCCTCCCTGCCACATGAGCCCCTCCCTCTTCCAAATGCTTGCCCCACAGTTTGAAGACCTCCATCCCAGAGGGTATGCATACCCCTGGTTGAGAACCACAGATGTAAGGCACAGGCACAGCTCCAACGGAGATGAGTAGCTGAAAAACTTTGATGTTGCACACATGGAGCAATGCCTCCCAAGAGTGGAATCTGGGACAATCACTCAAAAAGCAACTAGGAATTATTTGAGATACACTGGCTTACCTGAAAGCGCTTTTCTGCAAATATGTTAACTTTGAAGAAGAGAAATTATCCACAACTTGCTTCTTAAAAATAAAAAATTAGTTTTATCTGTTTAACAGCAGTGAAAAAAAATCACTGAAATGTGTTTTGAGAAGATATACTGTAAGTGAATTGTTCTTTACTTAATATTAAATTTCTCCATTAATATTGTGCCTGAACATCCTATGCATCCATTTATAGAACAGTACATGCATCTTACTTACGCATGGATAAATATTGTACACAATTACATATGTTACAAGAATATAAAGTATCAATGGGGTATTCCATTGAAACTATAAAAAATGAACATTTAAAATGAGCGTTATCTTTTTTTTCTTAGCCACCTATTTATTCTTTCCACACCAATAAAAAAATAATTATTGACAATTGAGAAGAGGTAGGTTTGGACAAAATATATTGTGCTTTATTTACTGTGCTTTTTTTTAGTGCTTGGATACCACTTTGATACCACAAAGAGGAAAGCAGTGTGAATGTCTCCATGAATTAGATAGATTAATATGTGAAGCTATGTATGATTACTGTTATACTCAATACACACCTTTATAGCATGATTTCGAATCCTCCTTGGTGATCCAGCAAAAAGTGTGTCTATACTCCGTCTCTCATCTGATGGTTTAACTGTAACTCTTTCTGCAGGGGTGTGTGGTCTCCTTGGTGGAAAGACTTTTGGAGGTCCTGGTGGAGGAATATCAGACGGGGATGGAGGAACAGAAATTGATCGTGGAACATCTAGTGAACTTTTGGCTTTGCCATGGTCAGTAAAATCAGGAGATCCTGCATAAAGTGGGGCAGTTGGACTCCCATGTTTAAACTGCTGCCTCTGTTGCCACTCATATAGCTGCCATACAGTACCGTCCTTATTTGCTTTCCTCTCCTCATGGGACATTTTCAAGTGGCTAACACGGTCCTGGGCATATTTGTAGTCACTTGGTAAGTTGCGATTTGGTGGTGGAGAGCTCCCTGATGACTGCCTGGTATTCTTTGGCAGGGTATGATAATTTTCAGGAAATGATGAAGACTGACTGGGACCTTGACGAATAAGAGTCTGATCAGAAGCAAGACTGTGAGAAGAAAAAATATAGATTAAAATATACATTTATCAATAGGACTGGCTGTAGTAGAAACATAATTACCTGTTCTTATTAATGTTCCCTTAGGAATTATATGACTAAATGTTTACAAAATTAACTTCTTATTGCCTAGGCAACCCTATATAAAAAACCCTCACTGCTCACTTCTTAAGATTGTTTTAATCTAGCAAGTAATGTTACTTCTCAGAAATACTTGAGTGCCACAGTTCTTTGATCAGTGACAAGTCTAGACTTACCACTGCAGAGATAGCTTTAAGGGAATAAGTTACATTACTTCTATGTTTAGAAATATTAGAAGACTGCAAAGAACCAAGTCAAAGAAGAGTTTATGATAAACCGCATATATTTTAATTCTAAGTAATTTTTACTTTAATCATAAGGTACCTTGTTCACCACTAGGTGGAGTAATTTTCTGTACAAACGTGATATATTAATTCATTTAAAAAAATTACAGCACCTTAAAAACATAGAAGAGGAATAAATGTCACCAGACAGAATGAGCAACTGCTAAATAGACTTTGCTTCATTATATATAAGATTTAAGCCATTTATTAAATTATTTGATATACTGTATAAACATTTGTTTGGAATATTCTAGTCCTTATGAGCTTCCTGTAAGCACTTCATGAGATGTTTTCAGGCTCTTGGGACTTTTCTTGGGAGACAGATCAGTGCCACAGCCTCAGTAAATGATAGTGCTCTGGTGATATATTTGAGGGATTGGTGCTAATGCTCCAAAGCATGGTCTGGAGATTGGAGGAGGGATCCCAACCTCTCATGACGCAGGTCCAGGCACTGGTACCATTGGTCCAGTGACGGCTGACAATCTGATTATCAGCTCCTCACTATGGGGGACAATTCCAGCATCAGCCTTCTCCTTGGAAAACTCCCTGAAGCAGTAGTCGGCCATACAGTCCAGGCTTCCCTTTCTTAGGTGTAGGCGGCACTTGGAGCTGTTAGGATAGCCTTCCTCACCTATGATGCTTCAACTGTTGTAGGAACCACCAGGTGACAGGGTTCTCTACTGCTTCCCAGGGTTGGCAGCAGTATGGGCACCAGATTCAATGCTTGTACAGACAAACATTCTCCTGGCTCTGATAAGGACAAGTAACCATACACAGATATCACTCATGTCTTGGTCTGCTCAACTAGTTTTCATCCAGTAAGTGCCCCCTCTTGGCACAGTGCTTCTTTGAAAGCTTCCTTAGAACTGGAGACACTGATCAGTGCCAAGCAGATTCCAGTTCCAGGGAAGTGCTTCTTCTCAACACTATACTGCGCAGCAACAAGTCTGATCTTGGTTCTCATGCTGATCTAAGTGGGGCCTTGAGTATAATGTCTGCCTTTTCTTGTTCAAGGACAAAAACTTTTGCAAAATTTGCACTTTTCCTTCATGTGTGCTCCTCTTAAGAACTTCAAACGACTTTTGTGAGGGTCATTGAGAAGCATCAGCATCGTGCAAGAAGTGCAAAGTTTAAACACTCTGGGACAAAGTTCATTAAACTAACTTGTAAACTAGGTAGAGAACAAAAACTACGTACAATAGACCATAAACACTTGCAAAAGCCAGAGTGTTCCAGCACCATCATGAGTGTTAAGAATGAACTGTAAGGGAGGGGGCCAAGAGCACTCCTTATACAAATACATACACACATGACTGAAGAAGGCACTAAAGCCATCCCTACAGTTACTAGGGTAGTGGGGCACCCACAGGGGGACACATTTCAAAGAATCTCAGTTACTGCATAAAGTCTGTAACTCTTTTTTGAGTGTTGTCCCTGTGGGTATTCCAGTTCAGGTGGCTGTACAGCATTCTATCATTGTTTGGATTGATATATGTAATATTTGTGGGAGACAGTATGTGCAACCCTGCATGATGCCTTTAGTTTGAACAGGCTGATATGGAGATTGGTTTTTGATGGGGTCAATTGCCCCTGAACAGTAAGATTCTGCATATGAGTCTCCCAACCTATCAGCAAGGCATCAATTGTAATTATGACAGATGGTATTCATCTTTCAAATTGTATGCCCTTGCAGATAACATTCAGGTTTCTCTACCAATTCAGGGAGTGTTTGATTTTTGAAGGTACTTCTAACTGTGTAGTAAAGCTGTGCCTCTTTTGTGTGAAAATTGACTACAGCCATTCTTGAAGGCTTCGCATGTGGTCCAGGGCAGTAGTTCCCAATCTTTTCAAGGATGGGAATCACTGTTCCCTCTAAGCTGTGCACATATGCACACACACACAGGTCATGAAACCCACACACACAACAAAATAAAGTTTGCACAAAAAAATTCAATAGTGCTAATATTGGTGATCACAAAGAAATTTTTTTGCACACACAGCCTATGAATAATTAGAGAGAACATTGGGAATCCTTTATTGATATTGTTGGCAGAATCTGGCCCATGCTGCAGAGCAGTGGCAATGCTGGCGGAATCAGGGGGTGCCATCACAATCTGCCCCCAACCCCACTGAGAAGTGGTGATGCCACCAGGGTCCAACCGTGGGCGAGGACCAGTGCCGCCGCCAGGGTCCTGCCCTGGCTGGCAAGTGGAGCTGTTGCTGGGATCCAAGACTGGCCCACAAGCTAAGCCACCACCAGGATCCAGGACTAGCCAGTGAGTGGCACCTCTGCTGCCATGGTCCCCAGCCCCTGCAGGGGAGCACTGCCACCATCGCTACTGATAGGCCTTCCCCAACCCCACGTGGGTCTTGTGGGGACTCCTGCTCACCCTCTATCCATCCACTTGGGTCCCCACCAGCACCACAACCCCAATGCTCCCTACCCCTCCAACCCTATTCATCCCCCATCCCACACTTACCTGCAGGCTGCAGCAGGATTCTCCTGCCCTATGCAACCCACATGCTTGGATTCCACAGGGTGGAAAATTTCAAATGGTCTGAGTTCCCAGATGTGTCCATGGACTCCTTGCAGTAACTCTATGCCCCCCCCCCAACCAGGGTCCGTATACCACAGGTTGGAAACCACTGCTCTAGGGTGTTGTACTGTGAATGTGGTGGCCACCATGTGGCTCAACAGGTGGAGGCAGGTGTGGGCAGTGATGTATGCGCTGTTTTTGACTTCTGAAATAAAGTTTGATATTGTGTGGAACCTCTGTATCAGTAGCGTTGCCCTTCCTTTTACAAAATCAAGGTGCGCCCCTATAAATTCAAGTCTTTGGGTAAGTGACATGGTCAGCTTCTGGCAGTTTATCTATAGAACTAGATTTTGGAAGAGGCAGATGGTCTTTTGTGTATTGTACAATGCATCTTCATGAGTGGAGCTTTGTAGGAGGCAGTCTTCTAGGTACAGGAAAATGATCATCGCTTGTTGGAGATGTGTTGTGATGACTATGAGTGTCTTGATGAAGACTTGAGGTGTGGTAGATAGACTAAATGGTAGTACCTTGTACTGGTAAACGTTCCATAACAACTGTGAATCAAAGGAATCATCAAAGAAATGGATGTATTGTAATATGAAAGTAGGCTTTTTTTTTTTTTTTTTTTTTTTTTTTTTTAAGATTAAGGGCTGAGAGCCAATCTCCTTATTACAAAATTGGGATTATTGCAGTTAAAGTGACAATTTTGAACTTGTGAACACGAACAAATTTGTTGAGCTTCCTGAGATCTTAGACTGGTTTCCATCTTCCAACCTTTTTCTGTACTACAAAGTACTGAGAGTAGGATCCCTTTCCCTTATATTGTGGTGGTGGTAGCTGTTCTATTTCCCCCCAGTTGTAATCGGTGAAGTATTTCTTGCTGTAGTAGGTGCTTGTGACAGGGGTCCCCGGAGAGGGAGGACGGGTGAATGTGAAAGGGATAGAATAGTCCAGCTGAAGGATCCCTATGGCCCATCTGCCCATGGTAATTGCTGCCAAATTGGTGCAAAAAGGTTATAAATGACTTCAAAAAATGATTGCTCCTTTGGCCATAGGGCAGGGATCAACCACCTTTGCCAGTTCCTGTGCCAGCATCTCTGCCCCAACCTTCAGCAGTTGCCAGGGACAGGGCCAGTGGGGGAAAGGAGCTGCCATGCACATGCACATGGCTCATGTGGCCCTAAACCTGCTGGGGGGCATGGCCACTGGGTGTGGGGAAGGAGTAGACATGGTGCACTCACAGCCATGCAGAGTGGTTCCACAGGGCCAGGGGCCCCGTGTGCTGCTCAGAATGGGTGTGCGTACCATTTTTGACATGCATGCCAGGGATTGCCGACACCTGCCATAGGGGTATGTCTCAGATCCTTGACCAATACTTCACAAACACCTTTTTTGTCTGTGACGATTGATTGTCTGTCTCCTTCTCTGGGGTCTTTGTTTCTGCCTGTAAATGTCATATAATCTCTGCTGATGTGTAAAGAAGTCTGTCCTCTGGTACGGTTGACATCTCCTGCATTTAAAAGACTGTAAATTCCTAGTGTTCTGAGTGTTGTCCTAGAATCCTTCACTGTGTGAAAGGTTTTGTCTGTCTTTCTGGAGAATAGTTCCTCCACTTTTGTTTGCAGGTCCCAAGAAATACCTGACAATTTCATCTAGAAGGTGCATTGCATGATACAGCTGTTGCTGTTGTTCAGAGCTGCAGTATCCAGGACATTGACTGGCCCTCATTTACTAAAAATGTAAGTCATGTTCATTTGTCCTCTGGTAAGTACTGTGTCAGCTTGTTGACTTTGCTGCAATTGTAATGGCAATATTTGGCCAACAAGACATTATAGCTAGCCATTCTGAATAGCAGTGCTGCTGTTGAGTATACAGTACTATGATATAATTTTTTGCTGTCCTTGTCCTGTGGAGCAGACTTTAGTTATGTTCTTTTGTCTTTCTGTTGTACTGTTTGGACCACCAGAGAGTTAGGCGAAGATGAGTGAAGAGAATTCCATGCCCTTTGCAGGGACATAATATTTCTTGTCTGCCCTCTTACAGATTGGTAGAGTCGATGAAAGTGTTTGCCAGATGGTATCAGTGGATTTTATCATTAACAGACAGCACAATTTTTATATCAGCCAATGTATGTAATATCTGTAGTTTATGTTGATTTTCTTTTGCCTCCTCCAGAGGTATTTTTCTGGCTTATTGCCACACGTTTAAACAACTCTTGAAATTGTTTAAAGTCATCTGCTGTAGTGGCATTATTGCCTCTTCAGAGAAGGATGAGTTATGGGATGGTGAGGTATTCTGTTGCTCCCCCTCATCTGTCTCATTCATTTTGTCTTCCTAAGTCTCCTGTGGTTCTGGGGATGGTGGAACAGTTTTATCTATATTGGTGGAAGATGTTGGAGTCCAAGTTTTCATGTCCCTAGGTCCCAAAATGGCCATTGTGTGGGAAAAGATCTCTACAAATGTAGTTCCATTTGTTCTGTCCACTCTTTCATGGTATTTTCCATTTGGGCCAATGATTTGGAGGAGGATACTGACTCCTGACCAGAGATGAATGGTATGAGGAGAAAAACCCTCCCCTGCATGACATCATCATCATTGCTGGCACTGCTGTCCTGGAGAGGAGGGAGGCAGCACAGGTAGGGTGACCATCCCAACCGTGGACCCCCACTGCCACAGTGGATAAGAAACAAAGGGGAGTCGGACTGTACTAGTGGTAGTTGAGGCAACAACAGTGCTGCAAGACACCCCATGCACATATGCGGCCTGGACAAGCACTGATGCAGAAATTTCCAGTCCCAGGACACACTAACACCTGAAGTGTAGCACCTATAGGGACACTCAAAGATGAACAATTACTTCAAAGGAAGCCACTTTGCATGTATTTCATGCATCAGGGAGTATGAGATTTTTGAAATAAAAATACTAAGTATTGTTGATAAATATTACTTCTTAAAATGATAGGCATATATATTCAAGAAGCAGGCATCAAATATATTGCTCCAAAATAGTGTATTCTGCAAATCGCTTACTGGAGACTTACTGCCATATTTTACTGAATGACAATAAAATTCATGAATTGTGGAGCACCATAAAACTAAGAGGGTTACCATGGTCAAATCAGACAAGTTAAAATAAAAAATGAATTACACTGGCCATATGGCAAAGTGTATATTACTACCTCAAATTATTATAGCTCTCTCCATCACACCTCACAGTCGTTCACAGACTGCATGTCTAGTAATTAGTATACTGCATACATCCACCATTAAAATGCATCAACCTTGGACATGGAAGCATGACAGTCATTCAGCATAAGCAGCACACAACAGTGTTTTTCAGGCAAGGATGTGAAAAATAACACCAAGCTAAACTTCTACATGAGGAAAACTCAAGTAGGCAGAATGTGAAAAATCCACTTAGATTTGGCCAGGAGACTGTTGCTTACTGTTATAAAAATTCAACACAAAAGCCTGATAGTCACAGTATGTTAGACTGTTCCATGTCTTATTCAAAAGATGGCAGCTGCAACTGTAGTGTCCCCAACATCCTAGTGCCTAGGAAACTTGGATAATATTGAAACAGAGGAAAAAGTAAAATCTGTTAATTTCCCTAATGCCTCCTAGTTAGGTAGATATCAAGCCTGACGATTGCCTAGGACTTCTGGATGGGGAAAAAAAAGTTTTCAATAGCTATCCCATTTGTTTGTTAGTTTTTAATCATAATTATAATTGGTTTTTAATTTTTTTCTGTTTGTGTGACTGGTATAGAACAGGGCTCTACAAACTATGGCCCATGGGCCATATCTGGCCTGGAAACCACAGTCATGCAGCTCACAGGATGCTGCAGCCAGGCTGGGGAGGTTTCATATCTCCCACCTGGAGCATGCTCAGATGTGTGCTCAGAGTGGGAGCAACTTGACCAGGGAGGGACTAGGATGCCCCTGCAGCTCTGGCCAGGTAAACGGAAATGGTTCTGGGGGTGTTGAGGAGCCACTGGGGAAAGGGGCCCTGGGGTGTTGGGGAACCAGCAAGGAAGGGACCTGGGGTGACAGAGAGCCAGCAGACAGGCTGGAGAAGGGGCCTGGAAGGTCGGGGTGCTGGCGGGAAAGGGTGGGGAGCCAGCAGTGGAAGGCCCGGGGGATTGGGGAGCTGGCAAGCAGGGGAGGGAGGGCTGAGGGGGTGGGGATGGGGAGCTGGCAGGCAGGTTAAGGAAGGTGCCCAGGGAAGGAGTTGGGGGGGGGGGACTGGCAAGGAAGGCAAGGAAGGGCCCAAGGGATTGGGGAGCCAGAGGATGGATAGGTCAGGAAAAGCGCCTGGGGATCCAGTGAGCACGTAGCTCAGAAAAGGCGCATGGGGGTTGGGGAGCCCTCCCTTTTAGTGATAGGCAGCACAAAGGCTGAGTCCCAGTTGGACTTGATTTTATCAGGAAAGTGCCAGTTCTACTCCACCTGCTAGTAAAGACACAATATTTCAAAAACAGTACGTCACAATTGTTCATTTTTTATGGTGATGTATAACTTTCTATAAAACAAAAAGTATTTAATGACATCAAATACCCTTTGTTGTTTGTTGATCGAGCTTTTTTCGGATATCCTGGCCTGTTAGTAATTAAGTAAAAGCAGATTTAGCCCTCAGGTGAAAACGTTAGAGACCCCTGGTATACAACACCAAAGGATGATGGCATGTTTTATCTATATAGCATATAGTACCAGCAGTGGATTTTTCTCCCACAAAAGCTCATACGATGAATAAATTTGTTAGTCTTTAAAAATGTGATAGGACTTCTTGTTTGCTTAGCGACAGTGAGAGTTGGGAAAAAAATACTGAACGCATAGTTTCCCCTACTTTTACTGTATCCGCACAAACAAATATATAAATGAAACTGAATAATAAAAGAATTAAATATTATTGAAAATATTAGATTACGGCAGCATACAGTTCTCTGAAGATAGTGTTACTTTGGTCCTTAGTTTCCTTTGAGTGGGAGATGAGTGGATAGAAGAAGAAGTCAGAGGAGCAGAAGACTGGACTTTTACAGAGTTCACATTAAAAATTAAGTCTCTTACTGATACTACAGCAAAGGAGCATTAACCATGTCAATAAACATTTAGAGGTTGTTTTTCATTTACAAGTCACAATTTGACTCCACCACAAGTCACTCATTTAATTATCTTCTATTCATCCGTTACCATTTATCTCAATTTCTCAAGTTTCCGCTAATGCCTAAGGCTTTGATCCTCAAAGTTACTGCATGCTCCAGTAGGCACAGAATCCCTGGATAACTTTTCTGGGATTCCATATGGAGTAACTTGCAGGAACAGTAAAAGCAGATACCTATTACTTATCAGGCCATCACTTTTGAGAAAGAAACACATGTGAGCACATATATACTGAAGAAAGATAAATAGATAAAAACATTTTTTGAATTTACAAATAATACAAACATCCAGAACTCCATCTGCCTATGTAATTTGTCTGTCTGCAATTTTCACAGACAAACAAGGAATAAAATACACCATGTCTGTCACAGGGGCATTTTAGTGCTGCTTCATTAAATGTATTGTACATCCACAGTACTCAAGAATCCAGTCACTGTGCATTTCATGTATGTGTCACATCCCAACATGACCCATATACAAGTATTGTGGGGGAAAGAAACAGGGGGGAAAAAGGTTAAAATTTCTCTTCTATTTTTAAGTGGAAAACGGACGTTAAAACTTGTGATCTCTCTTATCCAGGAACAAAAGAGGACATTAAGGGTTAATCTTTGCATTTTTGCTCTTCAGTCTTGAATAAATTCAGTTTTTAATAAACATTTTTAATAAAACATCCAATATGATCCAAGAAAACACAAGCATATTCCAATGTCTCATCCCTTTAGCTCCCAGTAAAAATATTAATGCATTTAAGGAAATGTTTTAACCATTATCATAGAGACATTTCCAGAATTTAATGGGACACATTTTAAAAGGTTTAATTTTTATTGGTGTGGTGGCGGTGGTTTTTTTGCTTTTTTGCACTGGGTGGATGAGAAAATTTATAGTACTCATATCATTACTATATTAGTATGGTAGCATTTTCCTTGGTATGAAAAAGTAACCTGGCATTTGTTTTCCTTCATTTTGATAACACCACAATTAACTGTTGTCACTAACCTTTTTGTCTCCCCTTTTTGGACTTTTACCCATTGCTCCACTTGAGCCATGCTGTTTTTCCTTTGTGTCTGTTTATCTGGGTTTCCTCTTGGAACAAACCCTCTTTTATACAAACTGGTACCATTCTGCTCCACTGGGCCAGCACTCATGTTTAATGAGCTAGGAAACATCCCATTCTTCTCAACTGGCTGAGGCTGAGCTACTTGGGGCCGAGATGCACTTGTTAAATCTGGAAACTGATCAACTTCTCCTGATGTTAATGGATGCTTAGATTTTCCCCTTTTTGTTTCCAGAATTTCTTTTCTGAAGACATAACGTTCGTCATCTTCTCTTTCTCTTCTTATCTCTTCATGCTTATCACATTCAAATGTTTCAGCTGCTTTTTGATAACTCTCTTTTACATCAGTAGCATCCGTCTTTGCACACACTCTGTAAGAATCCACGTGGTTAGCTTGGGGAACAGCTTGCTGATCCACTTTTTCTGTTTCTCTGCAATGGAAATATGGAATGTGCTTGGAGTGAACACCACTTGATTGTGAAACCTTAAAGTAGGGAAGTTCTTAGGAAATTTATTATTTAAAGAGGAGCCCAAAAAATAGTCACTGCAGCTGGTGGTAATTTCATGGATCAAAACTGTGTGACTGTGCAAACAGGACAGGGTGAGATTCTTTCCCCCTCCAACCCCCATTTACACTAATGAAGTAGCAAATAAAATTATATGTAGCTGCGCTTTGCTAGGAAGTTACACTTGGTTACTAAAAAATTAACTGAAAATACTAATAATACAACATACTGTTCAACTTAAGTAAATTTAATATTGTGTGTTAAAGAGGCATGCAGTGAAGAAGTTGTAGACCTAAAAAATACCAGAAGAAAACACCCACCACTTGGTACAAGCGTTCCCATTTCAAAGAGGAAAAAAAATCACTCTTTAGAAGTATTTTTGTGTGTTGTTATAAGTGTTTTATTTTAGGTATTTGCCTTTTATTTCCCCTCCTAAATCTTTCCCAAAACTCAAAGCACAATATCTTTAAAGATCAGTTAATGTTGGGAAAGCACTATAAGAGAGTTACGTACTATTATTGGTTAACGTAATTTCTCATCGCTAGCATACTTCATCTACAAGTTTCCTCCTAAGACTCTGTATAACACTTAACTCTGTTTGGTAGTTGATTAAAATATCACAAATCTCTGAGTAGCACTTCATTTTCTCTGAACCTAGTATGACATGTCAGTCAGTTTTTGGCATCAGTATCTGTAAAGCTCCAAAGTATGTTGCCTAGCTGTGAAGGCTTTTCTTGCAGTCCCCGTTTATTAAACCTGACCCACTTTGGCTGATATATTTTTAAACTATATAGGCAATGCATAGACAGTAACATAACTGTTTGTTTGAAAAAGTGCTGTGTTAATTAAAAGATGCTGGGACACAGAGGTCCTAAACCAAGCTATCTAGTATCACCAAAAGACCAAAGCAATATTTTTAGACTTTCCTTTTAAGGGACTGGCAAAGCCTGCTGAAGTGCTATAGTCTAAACAAATTCCATTCAAGAAATTGTCTATCCTGTAGTTCTACACAAACCCTTACTACCAAGATTTTAAACAGAGCCGGTCAAAAATAAGGACACTATTTTTGCATAAGATTTGTCCCTTTTTTGTTCAAAAAGTGTGACTATTAATTTTTTTTTTACCCAGCTCTACTTTTTAAAAAGGGATAATTTAAACAAAATAAAATAAAATAAAATATTGAGGGCCTCACCATCGCAGCCTCTTTTCAGGGCTTAGTTTCAGTATCTCTCAAGATCCAGAAGGATCAGTTCAGTTGCGCCACCTTCCCATGTAATTTATACAATTCAGATTATGAAGGCAAGCATGAAGGGAAGTCCAGAGGTAAGGACAGGAAATAGGCAGCACAATCACCTTCAGAGTCCTAAAAGAGCTTTAAGGGCAGCAAAATCATGCAGGCACAGCAGGGGAAGAAGCAAGATAGTTAAATAGCTAAGCTTTGCCTTTACTAGGAAAAAAATAGCTTTTCTAAACTTTACTATCTTAGTGAAGACACCACATTGTGTAGTTCTCTCACAATAGCAGACTGAGAAGACTTTGGGAGAGGCTACTCTTTAAATGGACTTGGTGAACTTGGGTGAAAACTGCATGAACTTGGGTGAAAACTGCAAACTACCTTGTATTCACCAGAATTTTTCATTAAGTTAGCTACCTCATGTTAAGAATGTACGTTTTTCTCCAAACATCAGCCCCATGTGTTTCAAGAATAAAGACTGACAGTTTAAATAATATAGTCCAGTTTAAATAAATACAAAGCTCTGCAACCATAGTCTAAGCCAGGGGTAGCCAAACTTATGGAACTCAAGAGTCATACAAGTTGATTATTAAACCTTCAAGAGCCGCACTGAGGTGTACAGCCATATACTTTTACATGCTAAATTGATTTGCTGATGCTTTTCCGCGAGCCACAATTTTTCATTCAAGAGCCACGTGTGGCTCCCGAGCCACAGTTTGGCCACGCCTGGTCTAAGCAATCTGAAGAGAGAAATGAAAAATGATGGATTCTACTCAGACAATACAAACAATATTAAACAAGAACGTCGCTACCCCAGGGAAAGACCCGGGGCACAGGCACGGGCACAAGATTTGCCCCCTTGCCCCAGGCCTGGGCCCCATCCCCTGGCCACAATCTGGCACCTGAGCTCCATCCGCCTTCGGGCTCCTGCTCCCGCCAGCCTGGCCCCAGATCCCTGGGCACATTCGGGGCCCAGACAGGTGAGTGCTGCTGTAGGCATCTTGCCCTCGATCCCTGGCCACGGATTGGGATGGGAAAGGCATGCGCTGCTGCAGGTGGCCAGACCTGGATCCCCAGTTGGGGAAGGGGACAAGAGAGGTGGGCACCACCACAGTTGGCCTGGTCCCAGGTCTGGACCCTGGCCAGGAGAGGCAGGAGCTGCTGCGGGTGGCCCGGCCTGGATCCCCAGTTCGGGCTGGGGCCCATATGCCAGGCACCAGTGATGCCCCCAATATTAAACTAACTGAGAGTGCAGCCTCTAAACTGACTGGAATTGAGGATATTAGCTTTTTGAGATGAGGACTCGTCTGATAAAATTTCTGCATTTTCATCTTCAGCAATTACTAATGAAATCTACTTATTTTCACAATAATACCTTAATTTTTCTGCACGGTCATAATATTAACTTTCTGGGGATTTTTCCCACCAGTTTTTGTTTAGATGTATAGAATGTGTCTATACAGGGATAAAGAACAGAAGCATGGCTATGGCTGGCCTGGGTCAGCTAACTCAGGTTTGTGGTGCCCAGGCTGTGTGGGGCTAAAACTCTGTGTCGACATTTGGGCTCAGGTTGGTGGCCAAACTCTGGGACTTCCCATCTTTGCAGAGCCCCAAACCTGGGGCTCCAGCCTGAGATCAAATGCCAGTACTGGAGTTTTAGCCCCAAAGGCCAAGCACCACCAACTCCAGTCAGTCATGGGTTTATCGTCCCTGAATCGATACCACCTTAGAATCATAGGATCATAGGGTTGGAAGGGACCACATGAGGTCATCTAATCCAACCCCCTGCCAAAAAAGCAGGACAACTCCCACTAACTTATCCGAGCCAGAGTTTTGTCCAGCCAAGCCTTAAACATCTCCAAAGATGGAGATTCCACCATCTCCCTAGGTGGCCCATTCCAATGCTTTACCACTCACCTAGTAAGAAAGATTTTCCTAATATCCAGCCTCAACCTCCCCAGCTGCAAACTGAAACCATTGCTTCTCATTCCGTCCTCTGTTACTACTGAGAACAGCCAAGCCCTGACCTCCTCAATCGTCTCTTCTACGGGCTAAATAAGCCTAGTTCCCTCAGTTTCTTCATAGGTCTTGTGCTCCAGCCCCTTGATCATTTTTGTTGCCCTCCACTGGACTCTTTCTAATTTGTTCTCGTCCTTTTTGTAGTGAGGATCCTAAAACTGGACACAGTATTCCAGAGGCTGCCTCTCATCTGCTGAATAGAGGGAAATGATGAGATCCCTCGATTTGCTGGCAACACTTCTTCGGATGCAGCCCAGTATGCAATTGGCCTTTTTGGCAGCAAGAGCATACTGCTGACTCATATCCAGCTTCCCATCCACCATGACCCCCAGGTCCTTTTCTACAGTGCTGCTACTTAGCTGATTGCTCCCCAGCCTGTAACACTGCATGGGGTTTTTCTGTCCCAAGTGCAGGACTTTGCACTTGTCCTTGTTGAACCTCATGAGATTTCTATTGGCCCACTGCTCCAATTTGTCAAGGTCTCCCTGAATCCTGTCCCTGCCCTCCAGTGTGTCTACCATTCCCCTCAGCTAAGTGTCATCCGCAAACTTACTGAGTGTGCAGTCAATCCATCATCCAGATCATTAATGAGAATATTGAACAGAACTGGCCCCAGGACCGACCCCTGGGGCACACCACTCATTACTGGTTGCCAACTAGACATGGAGCCATTGATTTCTACATGCTGAACCCGTTGATCTAGCCAGTTCTCCATCCAGCTTACAAGCCACACATCCAACCCATACTTCCTTAACTTCCTGATGAGAATGCTGTGGGAAACCACATCAAAAGCCTTGCTAAAGTTGAAATATATCACATCAACTGCCCTTCCTGCATCCACAAATCCAGTGAACTCATCATAGAATGCAATGAGGTTGGTCAGGCACGATTTACGCTTGGTGAATCCATGCTGACTGTTCCTGATCACTCTATTTTCCTCCAAGGATGAAATTTCAGGATGGATTCCTTTGAGAACCTGCTCCATGATTTTCCCAGAGATTGAGGTGAGGCTGACAGGTCTGTAATTCCCTGGATCCTCCTTTTTCCATTTCTTGAGGATAGGCACTATATTTGCTTTTTTCCAGTCCTCCACCACCCTGTTTGCCATGAGTTTTCAAAGATAATGGCCAGTGGCACTGCTATCTCATCAGCCAACTCCCTCAGCACCCTTGGATGCAGGTTGTCCAGCCCTATGGACTTGTGCACATCCAGCTTCTTTAGGTAGTCCCTAACCTGACCTTCCATCACCAAGGGCCTCTCTTCTTCTCTCCAATCTGCCATACCCAGTGATTGGGAACTGGCCCTCCCTGTGAAAACTGAAGTAAAAAAGCATTGAGCACTTCAGGCATTTCCTCATCCTCTATCATGAGGATAACTGCCCCACTCAGTAAGGGACTTATGCCATCCTTGATCCTCTTCTTGTTATTAACATACTTGTAGAACCCCTTCCTGTTACCCTTCACATCCCTTGCTAGCCGCAACTCCAATTGTCCTTTGGCCTTTCTGATTTTACCCCTGCAGTCCCGAGCAATATCTTTATATGCCTCCTTAGTCATCTATCCAAGCTTCCACTTCCTGTAGGCTTCCTTTTTATGCTTTAGCTCAGTGCAGAGTTCTCTGCTAAGCCACACTGGGCGCCTTCACATTTGCTGTTGTTTCTGCTCATCGGAATGGTATCTTCCTGTGCCCTTAGCAGGGTTTCTTTAAAATGCAACCAGCTCCCTTGGATGCCTTTCCCCTTCAGATCAGCCTCCCAAGAGATCCTGCCCATCAGTTCCCTGAGGGAGCCAAAATCTGCTTTTCTGAAGTCCAGGGTCTGTGTTTTGCTTCTTTCCTTTTTTCCGTTAATCAGCATCTGGAACTCTGTCATCTCACGGTCACTGCTGCCAAGGTTGCCATTCACGTCTATCTCCCCCAATCAATTCTTCTCTGTTTGTGAGCAGCAAGTCAAGAGGTGCAAGGCCCCTAGTTGGTTCCCCCAGCATTTGTACTAGGAACTTGTCCTCAACACTCTCCAAAAAATTCCTGGGTTGCCTGTGCACTGCTGTATTGGCCTCCCAGCAGATGTCAGGGTAATTGAAGTCCTCCATGAGAGCCAGGGCCTGTGATCTGGAAACTTCTGTCAGTTGGCCATAGAATGCCTCACCCACCTCCTCCTTCTGGTCTGGAGGTCTATAGCAGACACCCATAACATCCCCCTTGTTGCCCTGTCCTCTAAACCTAACCCACAGATTTTCAACTGGCTTGTTTCCACTTCCATAATGGAGCTCTGAGCAGTCACAGAGCTCTTTTACATATAGCGCTACTCCTCCCCCTCTTCTTCCCTGCCTGTCCTTCCTGAACAATTTATACCCATCCATGGCAGAGCTCCAGTCATGCAAGCTATCACACCACGTCTCCTAAGACTTAAGACGTCTCTTAACCTTAAGTTCTCCTTGGCTCAGACCCTACACTGAGATCTGCCATTATGTACTTCTCCTGGGTCTAAACATGGGAGAAAGGTCACTGCTAGTTGCTCCCAGTACAGGATCAAGGTCTTGAGCAGCATTTTAATTACAGCTAGACAGATATACTCCTAGAAAATCAGAACCAAATAGCTACATTCCTCAGATGAATTATTCATATGAAATAATCTGACCATTTGTAGCTGCTTTAGGCTCATCATTTATCAGTAGAGCCATTTCTTAGAATAATGGTTCAAATAAAGATGGCATTTATTTTTCCAAAATGCTTTTCAGAGAGGGAATTAGACAAGTAAACATCTTCTGAAGCTTAACTCCACAAAACAAACGTTATTCTACCTTCACTCTCTTTGTTACACTCCTCCACTATTCAATGTTAATAATTGGTAAAAAAAAAAAACAAAAAACAAAAACCAAAAACCAAAAAAAACCGGAACAGGTATTTAAAATTTGGATGACCTCCCTGAGTTTTTTCACTTCCATTTTTCCTAGTCTGAGCTTATAAAGAACATATACTGTATAACGGCAGCAGCATAGTCAAAACTAAAATCACAGTTATGAAGGTAGGTTATGGAGGAAAAAGATTAACTACTGGTAGGTTGTTATCTTGGTTTTTTTTTTCAATAATCAGTACAGGATACAGGAGAGGCCACTGGTAAAACTGTTTCCAACAATAATTAACTGGAAAACACATGGGTTCTGGAACTGAAGGTTGTCCTTTGTTCATGCCCTGAGAGCTTTGTCAAAAGCTAGTGCAGTAGTGGGAAACCGCACTGTGAAATTTTAATCTGCAGAGTCCAAACGTTAAGAACAGGACAAGATCACAGTATAGAATTCTCCTTCAGAAAGGGTGTAGGAAAAGGAATACATTGCCAATGTTAAAACATGGAAAAGTAATACAGAATCAGTTTTTAAGGACAGGGAAAAAATGGGAAAGCAGCTAAAGACAAACAGATATTGTTTGATTTAGTCCACCCCTCACGCCTCCCTCTTCCCCTCAAGTTAGACAGGTACAGCCCTGTAAATCCACGGGTATCCGCAGCCACAGATCCATCATTGCAGACGGGAGCTCGGATGTGGATTCTATTTTTATCTGCCTAGGGTGCATTAGCTTCTTCTACATTTCAGTGAGCAATGTTAAACAGCTTATTATTAAACAGCTTATTAAACAGCTTATTAAACAGTTAAACTAGGCTTATACAGTAAAAATTTAGCTGTTGCTAGATTCAGAACACTACAGGCTTGTGGCAAGTTTTTTTTAAAATCTGGGCAGTAACTTGTCAATGCAGTAGGGAAAAGCTCTGAGATGCTGATCTCTAAGTATTGCACAATGGTTTGAATTTCATTGTGGAATATGATGCTTCACAGCAGTAAGTTGTGCCAAAAATTGCAAGTAATCTACCTTCAGTTTTAAACCTTTCTCCTTTGTATTTTCATTTCTTAGTATTCCACATCATGTTTAGGACTTGTAAAACATGATTTTATTTTAACAATGAGTAAGCTGCATTAGGGCCTATGAGAAAATCTAAACATGCTATGGCTCCTCTGACCATGTCATGCTTCTCTCCCCCACCCTCTGTTGCCGCTTCCCAGCTGTCTCTTACCACACTGCTGCTTCTCTGCTCTCCCCAACCATGCTGCACTTCTGCCCCCACCTCACCCTGGTCCCGACTATGCCCCCGCTTCCCTGCCAATATTTCTGCCAGTAAGCTTGCTCACTAAAATACTCATGGACAGTGAAGACAAAAGGTCTGAGGACTCAGACACAATTAATTTTAAAATGAGAGTTATACTAAGGAAAAACATTGTTCTCATCTTAATCCTATGAAGAGATACACACAGGGACACATTTTCAACTGTTCAGAATGAAAACAGATCAATGAGAATTTAGGGGCACATAAAGTACAAGGTCAGAGCCTGTTTCAGTAAGTGCTTTGGATCCATGCACAGAAGATATTATGGAAAATATCCTGTTGAGTTTATTCAGTTTGGGGTCAGGCCTGTATAAATTCTAAATATCATTATTTGCTTTTTATAGTACAAAGTAAAATCTTTGTTGGTGAGAGATTTTTTTCAGAAAGTTTCCAACACAATTTTCCATCCTCAGCCCTTCACAACAATTACTCTCTTGTCTAATGGGCTCAGATACTCATAGAGTCATTCATGAAGACTGCACTGAAATATAAATGGATTTTGACTACTGGTATACAACAAAGGAAAAATAATACATGTTGAATGCTATTTAATCAGTGGAAGTATAGTGCTGCTGTTGAACTTTGCGGTGAATGTAAGTTATCTTGGTAATTGACTTAGTTATAATTATTAAAATTTTCTTATAAAATAAATGTACTAGCAGTTCCTTCTGCAAACAGATGAGATACTGATGTCGCAGGCACATTTGTTCAATGGATTTAAGGAATTTTTTTTTCTAAAGCCAGTTTTCTGTAGTAGTGGTCTATCCTAAGTCTAAATCATTTTGCATGCCGAAAATGAACCATGATCCCTAATAAGTACTTGTAACATTCTTTAAATTAATAGAAGTTTTTTTAATAACCTTTTGACAGTAGTCAGTGGTTTGGGATGCAACACGTCAATTTTCAGTCATTTCTGATGATTCTTATTTAATTCTCAAAATAGAAATACAAGAGAAATAATTTTGCATTATATTACAATATCTGAAAATGCCAGGTGATTTTTAAAAAAGAGAAAAGCAATTGTAAATTAATTTAAGTTTAAATTGCTAGATTATCATCACTTATCTGTAGTTCATTGTAGACTTGCTCTTGATCAATTTATGTTGCCAGTTTTAAAAATATTTAGCCAGAAATCAGTATCAAAAAAGGAAAGTATTTAAAAAATCATGCACTCAGGTCAGACTTTTTCTTGCTGGTGCTACTTTCATTTTGCCTCTGTGTGCATCCAGTTTGTCCAATGAATGAAGCCTGTGATGTTGTAATTAAAGACTGTATCATAATACATACAGACAAGGAGGGTAGAATTAGTATTGTGTGGGTAAACTGTAGAATCTGACATGTCTTTGCACCTGATGACATTGCTTTTCCCTGCTGGCTCTCAAAATGCTGCCCTTCCCCTCCCAGCTCTCTTACCACGTTGTTTTTCCCTGCTGGCTCTCAAAATGCTGGCCCTCCCCTGGCTCTGACCATGCTGCTTTTTTCTGCCGGCTCTCACCATGCTGCTTCTCCCCTGCCGGCTCTCACCATGCCGCTGCCTCCACCTCTCTGCCGTCCCTGATGATTGCAAATTTCTCGCCTCTGGCTCCCGCCATGCCGCCCTTCCCTGCCGTGCTCTCCTGGGAGCCGCATTTTTTCTTGAAAGAGCTGCATGCGGCTCGTAAGCCACAGTTTGGCCACATCTGCTATAGACCTTCCTATACAGTACTGAAAGTTCCATGGTGGCCTATTGTATGCTACAGATCTTTTAGTTAGTGTGCAATAGCAGGGTCCACACAGCAACTTAATGGGCTGTAATTTCACTCATATCAAGACTTCATGTGGACAAGCCCTAATACTTCCTTTGTGTACCAGCACCAATGATTTTGTCAAAATATTTGTGAACACAGTTATTTGTTTTTACTTGCGCTCCCTAGCTTGTTGATTCATTAACATCTAATGTAGGATCTGTATAAAAATATAAAAAGTTAAAATGAAAAGAAAGTGATCCTCTTGCTTCTAAAATATATATTACCTCACCACCCTGATTTCTCAGAAAAACTTTTAGCTGTGAGTTTGTAACATGTTGAACTTGCCTTTTCAGTGATGAATGTGTTTGCATAAGAGCAGCTTGATTCATGGCATGGATCCAGTCATTCATATCTTCTAGGGTATCTGCACTGAAGTAGTATGTGCGCATTCCTGAATGCTCTGCCTGAGAGCCAATAACAGAACTCTTATTATAAATATATGCCCTCATGCCTGTATGGACAGCCTGAAGAAACAAAAGGAAAAGCAATTTAGATAAAATTATTCTGAGCCTAAAAATATATTATAACTTCAGGAATTACCTTAAAAAAATTATGTGTTCTCACAATATCTTTTTGCTTTTAAGATAGAAGATATCACACTATCAGAGCTACAAATCTGTGAAAAATGTTGAGGTCAATGGATATTTGTAATTTTATTATCCATCAGTTGGTGCAATACAATTCCTTTCCCTCTTTTTCATATCATTAAAAAACACCATTGAAGTATTTTGTTCTGTTTTCCACACCAATAATTGGAGCTTTTCATTTTATTCCTCTCTTACTTGACGTATTTCATTTACTCTGAACACAATACAAAAGGTAATAGATCTCTTAGAAAGACTTGCTAAAGTGAGCTGATTTTCCTCGATCATATCATGAAGCAATCTAGAAGAAACACAATAAGATCTTACCATATATGGATTTAAAATGGCATTTTAGGAATACTTGTACTGCATGTTAAGACCTGTTAGGTTAGACACTATACTTTAAAAAACACTAAATTGTCTGCAAAACTCAAGATTTGATGATAAATTCAGGAACATTTACTGAATTATTGAAGCACATGGTACTGTAATTCAAATGTTACTGTATACAAAAAGTTTCCATGTACTATCTATGAATTGCTATCAGCTGTGTGTTAAAATTTATCATTATGACATTTTTATTATTTTACGTCCATAATCCTGTATTAAATCAGTTTTCACTACTCTAGTTATGTTTACCCACACTTCCATAAAGGCACAGTAGTTACATTATCAAATAGGGGTCAACAGATGCTCCTTTCAGAAACAAGGATAATATTTCCTGTGTGTTGCTTTATAAATCCATTTCAAAAGCACACAATCAGAATTTATCTGGTACTGTTAATAGAATTAACAATAACTGGCAGTCATTCACAGAATTTTAAGCAAGGTCAGCAACTTTCAAGTTCTCCCTCTACGAGTTAGTTGTTGAAAAACCCTCTATTTGGGCTTGAGCAGCTTGGTTTTATTTATTTAATCGCCCAGTCTAGTGATCTCCCTCTTTTTCTTGCATTTCCAAGCACTGGAACTCTGTGCTGTAAAATGCTGACCATAAAATTTTATTTAGTATGTAGGTTCGTGCAACGAATATTTTGAGCACATTAGTAATTTAACTGTTCATAATTTTTAAAACAAATTGCTCCTAATATGCACACACACAAATGCCAACTACTTAAAAGCATTCCTGAAACAAATGAGTTTTTCATTTATACATACAAAACAAACATGCCTTTTATTTTAAAAGCTACATTCCACATAAAGGTCCTATAGTCGGACTTTTGTTTTGGTAGTCTTTTACCCCTTGTTATTTATCTTCCCTGAAAAATAACCTACTATCATACTTGGAGTTAGAAACAGAAACAGTTTTGACAGAACAGTCTGTTTGATCTTCTGTGAAGATGATGTCAGCTGTGATCTCAATTATTCACTCAAATTGCTGAATTAGTGTTAACATCAGAACCTCACATCAAACACACGCAAACTTAGTCTAAAGTAAAAGGGTTTCCCCAGTATTTCAGCACTTCATGTTTAGTACATGAATTTCTCGCTTTGTTTTGTACGAGCATTTAAAATGTTTGTCTTTCACTCACCAGCATGACCACTACAAGAGAGCCCTCATTTCCTTTAAGGTAACTCTATTGTATATTTTGTTCTAGGGAAAGTCCTTTGGCTGCCACCCCGATCTCAACTGGGTTGGAAGGCTGAACAGACTAAAAGTGTGTTAAACATCATGGCCCAAAAAGAAGAGGGACAGCACATGCCTGAGATTCCAAGGATGTCCAGAGGGATAGACATTTTAGTCTATTTCAGCAAAACAAGCAAGAAGCCCTGTGGCACTTTTAAAGACTAACAAATTTATTTATCACATTAGCTTTCGTGGGCACAATATCACTGAATCAGATGTATAAAATGGAAAATTCAGCATGTTAGCTTTAATTATATACACAGAGAGAAGGGTAGTCAGAAGGTCAATTCATACAGTTCCCGAGGGATAGACTACTAGCCTTCCACCTCCTATTGGCTACCTGGGGGAATGGGGAGAGAGGGAAGAGTGATGCAGAGAAGCAATCTGACCGATTTCTCATGCCATCCCTCCTTCAATGTCAATTTAAATCTGTACAAAGATTATTCAGGGTTTTTCAGCTGCCTGCCTTCTTTCCCTGTAACCATAGTATAGCAGTTGTGGTTTTGGATGCAGAGAGTCTGACCACTCACTTGTTTTGGGATCAAGAATAATTTTTTCTCATTGTGCCAGTCTGGCAGAGGCCTGTTGGGTTTTTTCCACCCTCCTCACAACAAATGGAAGCACATTTTTGTTTTGAAAAAAGGAGGACTTAGAAATTAATATTAGTAATTTCTAGGAATGTTTAGTTTATTGCAACTTGCTGCCAGTGTCCAGCATGGAGAAAGGCAAAAAGGGCCAAAACCCAGAAGTAAGGGAAGGCTGGAATTTTGCTGGTAGATCTAGTGACTTTGAAAGAAGGCGAGATCTGAAGTCTTTGCAGACTGAACTCCTCCTTTACTATCTTCTTACTCTCCTTGGAGAGGAGAGGATTCAGAAGTAAGCTGAGTCCTAACGATAGACTGAAGAGGGTCCACTCCAAGTTACAGGTTGTATAGTGTTAGCCTTGTAACCTTGCACTGGACACACTTTAATGCCCAGTAAATGAGAGATACAAGAGATAGGACATGCCTCTCCCAAGAGTTAAGATAATAAAGCTGAGGCCTGTTGCTTAGTTCAGATGCTGTCTTCACTCACCTGCATGTCCTAATTAATGTGTATGTCTTTTTCTCCCATAGAATTCTATCACACTAGCTCAAGGTAGTCACATTCACTAGCCAGCTAGAAGAGGCTGCAGTACACTATTTGTCTAATGGACTGTATAAGTAGCAAGATTATATATATGCCACTTTTTTCCTTGAAAAACTAAAGAAATTACATTCATAGCCTCAGAGAATGAGCAATGAAAGGTATAATGCTATCATCAAAAAAACCTGACTCTCAAAATACTTTAGAGCATCTAAAATTGGTTAAAACAACATTCAAATGTATTCCAGATATCTACTAGTAGCACATCAAACACGCAAGAAAAAAGAATCTTATGCAGAGGTCTTATGGCTGACACTGCTAGCAGACAAAGAAGAGATCTAAGTTTTATTTTCAGTTTTTAACAATTGTTATTACGCATGTCTACAGCAGACTAAAAAAGCCTAAAATACAACACATGCACATACACAATGGGGGGAAAATAATATTGGTACCTATTCATGCACTCAGATGCCTTATTCTGGACAGACAGAGGAATAGGCAGGCTCCCTCCCATAAGGCACGGAAGGAGAAATGGAGAGCAAACCCCAAGAGCATACCGAAAGGACAAGACAAGGACAAAAAAAGTTGAATAAGTTAAAACAGTAAAAAGATTCAGGTTTTCAAGGAATATATTTTAACAAAATAAATCTACACTAATGAAAGTACATAATAACTGAGATTAAGTGTCTAGAATCAGTCACCATTACACAATGAAAGTTAGCAACTTTTTACATATCTCATTGAAAATCCAATATCACAATGACTTAAGAAAATACAACAGAACAATTTCCTTTTATCCTTACTTTGAAATGTCAAACTGATGGAACACTCATGAGCCAAAATTAAAGGAATATCTCATTTCTCAGCTATGCTGTGGATCAGCTCCCTGTAAAAACTGTCATCAGCATTATATGGAGAAGGAAGAGGAATCAGAAATAAGGACTCCAGGAAATCTAGAAGTTAGAACCCTTTTCCCCCCTCCTCCTCTTTAGTTCCAAAGTCTGAAACAGTCTGCCTTAGTTATACAGGGTTTGGCATTTCTTCAGTTTACATCATGGGATGCTAAAAAAAAAAGTCCATTAGAGAGATTTAAGATACATAAGTTCCCTGGTAGCTTAAATGGAAGGAGACTATGGCCACTATTCTCTGAGAGTATATAAAGAATGAAGTATGTCAACCTCAACCTTAGGAAGCAGTGAGCTATCATGAGCAACTGATTAAGGTGGGAGCCCAGGTCCTAAAAGTCTCAGGAATGACAAGCAGTTCCACATAGTAAATCCCAGTGTTTACTAATAGAGGACATTCAATTACTCAGGAACAGTGTGGCAATGGCCTCTATTTTACAGGGAAATATTGGAATCTCTCTCATTTCTTGGTTCCAGATGTACTGATACAGAAATGATACCTCGCCTGACACAGAAGTTACACACAGTAGTGTCAATGCAAACTTAAGAGTGTCTTGGTAGGACTGATGTCATTTGTGATCTCTTACAGAGGTTTTATTACTACTCCATTTTACTTATCTTTATCACACTGGACTTAAAGCAACAAATCTTGGATTTGATTCTGTAGGATCAGAAGTTACATTTGCATATATGCTTACAACAAATGATTACTTTACTAAAGAAATGATGGTAGGCTCTCCACACTTTCTCAATCTAATATAAAGGAGAAAGAGACCTAAATTATTTTTTTAGTATTGTATTTGGATAAATTTAAAGACAACTTCTTATGAAAAATATTTTTGACATGTGAACAATCAAACGTATAATTCTTTCAGGGAAAACTCCACTGCTTATAATAAGATTTTAATTACCTTAATTTGACAATACTCTATTTTAAATTGTTTAATACCAAGACCAGCTCCACAAACGAAATATGTCTATCAGTTTTAAACAAGTATTTAAACTACATATTACTGTCAAAAAAGCTTATTTAGGGTGAAAATTGTAAACGTGTGACAAAAGTTAATTTTTTGTGGCAACATGACTGTCAATGTGCAAATTTTTTTCAAATCAATAATACTAATAAGATCACTGTAGTATATTGGTTGCTACATTAAATACTGAGTAGAGACCTCAGTTCCTGAAAGAGATTACCAAAAAGGTCATCATCATGGCACTTTCCATTGAAAAAATAAATATTAGTAAAAAATTTATCAAGAAGGATAAATTAAAAATGTAATCCAAAATGAAGGATTTTAAACACCCTTTGACGTCCAGTTACATCTGAAAACCGGTAGCAATTGCACTTAAATGCTCTGTCAGTATTCTTCATCGGAAAGCCCATGAGCCAGTGGCACCTCCCATTAACCCTAAGTGTGGCACCCTGATTAACACCCCCCACACCCCTAGAAAGTTGAATGAGTGGGATGGAACTGTGAGGGGTGAGCCAGCTGCGCAGCCTACCAATCCAAGGAGAGGAGGAAGAGCTGCCTCACTACACTCTCCACACTTCCAACTAGGGCCCTGTCATGAGTGATGCTGGGTAGGTCACAGCACAGGGTGAAGAGTGCCAAAACCAGAAGCTGAGTTACTGCGAGGAGTAGGAGCCACAGGAGTGGGAAAGACACTGAGAGAAGCCTGAACGGTGCCTCTTTTTTCCTCAGTGACTTGAAGGAGCAACAGGGCTAAAGCCGCGCATTTGCGTGCCCCACCGCAGTGGTGTTTCTTTTTTATGGTGTCACTACCTCCCCCTGTGTGCTGCTTGCACCTCTTCATGGAGGGAATCTCAGCAGAGGGGGTGAAATCACCAGGACACACCACCACTGCACAAGAGGTAGTGGCTGCAGCCCTGCTGCTCTCACAGTCATGTGAAGACAGAAGTGAGCACTTGCCTTGGTGTCACTTCTGCTCTTGTGGCTGCCCCTCCCAATAGTAACTCACCTGCTGCCTCTGGTTCTGCTGATCCACATAGTATTGACTTGCTGGTGAGTGACTCACTCACAGCCCTGCATGGTCCGAGGAGCATGGAGAGTAGAGGGAACAGCTCCTCTCTCCCTTTTCATTGGCAGGGTGGCTTGCACTACCCATGTAGAGAACCCCACCTCACCCAAAGCTTTTTCTCCCCCTTGTGAGGGGCCACCCTTTCATTCCTTCCAGATGAGAGAGAGAATTTCCCTGGGATCCCCTCAACCACCTGAGGACACTGCCCAGGTGAACCCCTGGCTGCTGCTAGGGAAGGATTGGATCTGTGCTGGGGACTAGACTGAAGGACTAGGTTGATTGCTCAGCATGGTGGAAAATACATTCTGGGGCTAGGCTGCTGAGCAGGACTGGGCAGGGACCAGACTGACTCAGCTGCATCAAGTAAGCATTGTGGTTTGGCTGGAGAGAGCAGAACAGGCAATAGGAAGGGAACAAGGGGGATGCAGGAGGGGGAAAGGACCTTGGAGAAAGGGGGCAGCTGGGATCTGGGGTGGAGGAACGGGTGTGGCCTCAGAAAGAGGCCCAGCCCAGCCTCCCCAAAGGCAGGAGTCACCAGCTCTCACACTGAAGATTTTTTTGCCAAAGTGGCCCCCACTAGAAAAAGAGTAAAGATCACTGCTCTATCCTCTAATATACCATATATATGCGGGTATAAGCTGATCCAGGCACAAGCCGACCCCCCAATTCTAAGCCCAAAAACCAAGCTAAAATTGTTGACCCAAGTATAAGCCAAGGTCCCCTTTTGGCCTTGGCCCTTAACCCCCCACCCACTGCTTCTGGCTTCCTCTAAAGTTTGACAGCTTCCCTACCCAAAATCTCTGCTGCTGCTTTTCCCTTGCCCCACCCCACTGTCCATTCCTCACTCTTGCCCTCCTGCTCTGCCCTTTCCTCACTGCTACCCCTTGCTCACTTCTCAGTCTCCTGCTGTTGCCCCCTGTTCCTCCTGCTGCCCCCTACTCCCCCTTTCCTCACTGCTGCCCCCCTGCTCTGACCTTCCCTCACAGCAGCCCCCTGTTCTGACCCTTTCTCACTGCTACCCCGCTGGCTTGTCACTGCTGCCCCCCTGCTTCCTTCTCAGTTCCCTGCTGTTGCTCCCCTGTTCCCCAACACCCTTTTCCACCCCTTTTCCCCTCACTCCCTCAACCCCTGCTGCCGCTCTTCCCAGTCTGCCAGGCACCACCCTTCCCAAATCCCTAGTCCCTGTTGCTGCTTCCCGGGGCTCCCCAAAAACCCCGGGTCCTCCTGCCACTTTCCCCAGACTCCCTGACCCCCCAGTAAATGCCCGAGCCCTGCCGTCCCTTCCCTGGCCTCCCTGAACACCCCCCAACCCTCCCAGCTGTACCATCACTTTCCCCAGCTCCCCGACCCCTCCCCAAGCTCCAGTCCCTGCTGCCACTTCCCTGGCCTCCCTGAATTCCCCCCTCAAAGTCCAGGACCCCCTTACTTGGCCACTCCAGACGCCAGGCTCCCCTCCTTCCTCTAGCCCCAGCCCCAGCCGACTGCCCAAGATGGCTGCCCGGCAACACTGTGGCTCCGCCCTGCCGCATGGTAAGGGAAAGGGCTGGCTGTGGCTGTCTACCGTATTTTCCCTAGTATAAGCCGAGTGCCTGCTTTGAAGCCAATTTTCAGGCACAAAATTTTCGGCCTATACACGATGACATATGGTAGGTATGAGATTGTTATGTGTTGAAAGAGAAACAGAAGCATGAACTCAGTTTTTAGCAGATGAGTAAAGGAAATTTAAAAAACACAAAAAACTTCCAAAGGCCTTGGCTCTTAAAATAATTGTTTTATATATTTAAGGATGGCAAAGCTCCAAACTTCTATGGTGGTGGTTGTGCGTGTGTGTGTGGGGCCGGTGTTAATTCTTTTAATTGAATGATGCTAAAAGAACCCTTAAGCCATACATATGTTATGCAAAAGTTCTCATGCAGACCCTGTAAAACAGTGTTCACTCAAAGCTGATTTCTGAAGTTGAGATTTAAACCTCAGAAAATATATTTAAAATAGAAGCTGACCAGTAACTAAACTCATATTGTAACAGATATTTTTCACTAACCTAAACAGAAGACAGACCACATTTAAAATACAACAAAACACATTTTCCACTTCTTCAAGACATCATTGTGGAAAAAATGTCCTATCTTTATTTTGGGATTAATCTGATTGTGTTTTCTATTTCTAGCACATTTAGTTCTGACATATGATGTCCATCCAAGCTCTGTATATTAAAGGGTACTGAAGAGATTAGATAAATGTAATGGCTAATGAGTGATGGAATTCTAGTAAGGCAGGGCTCTTGAAACTCTTCAAGCTGACACATGATTCTGTAGACGTGGAATCTGAGACAGTGTCACATTATCACTGTTACAGAAGTCCTAGGAAATCATATTCCTGTCCCTGCTATAAAACTCTGATCTGCAGGAAGAAAGTCAGCCCTTAAACCTGCATTCAAACATTACATAAAAGTTTAAGTAGAATCAAGATCAGACTAATAAACAAACAAATAATACACAGCAGTCTACATAGGCTATTACTGAAGAAAGCCATGCAAAAACACTAGCTTTGCACTAAAATCCTACATGAAATCAGAAGATGCTTTTCCCTTAGTCTGATGATGATTCAACTGGAAGTCTTAGTGCAATGGCTTATAGCAATTTTAAGCAAATATCTTCACCACAGCTTTATGCAGATCATTGTTCATTTAGCAAGTAAAAGAGGATAGAACTAGGTTTCTGGCTAGTGGGTCTTGCTCACATGTTAAGGGTCTAAGTGATTGCCATATTTGGGTTTGGAAAGAATTTTACCCCAGGTCAGATTGCCAGACATTCTGAGTTTTTCACCTTCCTCTGTACCATGGGTATCTTGTAGGTTAAACTAGTGTAAATGGTAAATTCCCTGTTACTTGAAGTCTTTAAACTATGATTTGCCAACTTCAATAACTCAGTTACAGGTTAGGGGTCTATTTCAGGAGCTTGGTGACGTTCTGTGGCCTGTAGCATGCAGGACTTCAGACTAGATGATCACAATGGTCCCTTCTGATCTCAAGAACAGGGCCATAACTAACTCTTCCAGCACCCGGGGCAAGCAGCCCCAAAGGTGCTCTCACCACCCCACCCCAAGCCCCGGTCCACCTCCACCCACCACCAAAAAGCAGCGGGGAGCTGGATGCGGCCCCAACTGCCACTAGTAGGTGGCAGGGAGCCAGATCCAGACCCAGCTGCCTTCCAGTGGTGGCTGGTGACGGATCTGGCTCCCCGCTGCTGCTGGGGCAGCAGGGAACTGGGTCTGTCCACAGCCACCGCTGGAAGGCAGCAGTGAGCCCCAGATGGCGCTGAAAGACCCAGAAATGCCGGAAGTCCCAGGGTCTGAAGTTTAGAGGGTGTAGGGGACAGATCTGGCCTCCCCATGGTGGCTGGGGAGGCAGCTGGCTCCTCAGGGGGGGCAAAGAGCCAGATCCATCCCCTGCACCCTCTAAAATTCAAACGCCTGATGCCTTAGGCTGGGGCAAGTGGGGCAGTTATGGCCCCGCTCAAGTCTATGAGCCTACGCAAGACATGGAAGACTTGGCAGATGGCAGGTGTCTTGTGCAGGTACTCATTACAGAGGAAATATGAACAGGAACAGGAAGTGAATTCAGAAGATGGCATCCCTTAAAGAATCTGGAAAAGGGAGGAGTGGGGCTCCTAATGTCCAGTACGGCAAGAAGGTAACCCTGCTTTCCCAGCCCACCCTTAAGGATCATATGAGTACAGAGTAGAGGGGTCCCAGCAATGGACTGGGACCAAGTTGGCTTCCAGATAAGAGTAAACAAATTCAGGAACAAATGCTGACATGAACTTTACAACTAATTGCTGGATTTTCCCAAATAAGTTACATGAATAAAACTGCATACTAATTAAAACTACATACTTTCCCTCTTCTCTTTCTTTCTGAATGGCTAAGTTTGAGCATGTTTTGCTGATTCTTAGAGAAAACAATTGGAGTTCTTTGAGATGTATCCCCATATGGGTGTGCCACTGTCTATCCTCTTTCCCCCTGCTTTGGACTTCCGTCTGTGTGACTTTAAGGCAGAGAAGAATCTGAAGGCAGCTCACCTGTGCAGCTCTATCTATCCCTGGTACAAGGCACAAGGATGCAGGAAGAAAGACACTCTAAAGCATATATCACAGTATAGCATCTGGAAAAAGTCTGTGCACTGATGCACAGGTACCATTTTGTAAATTTCAGCTATCAGTATATTTTTTAATTGTAAGAGAGGCAGCTTGGGATCTTACAGTATGAGCTACTATTCCTAAAGGGGGGGGGGGAATGAAAGATAGCTGCTTAGTAACTAACAAAAACACAAATGGAAGCCCACTTTGAAAGTTTGTGAGTGGAAATCATGGATCTTTTGGATCTGTCTGCATCTGAACAGCATAGAACATTTTTTTCTTAAATGAATCTCTCCAAACAGAATACTAACATCTTTACAATGTCCAAGGTATGGAAAGTAGCCTCTTTTCTAGACCAATGCGGTTTTGGGAAAAAGATATAGGAAACTAAATAACTTGGTTAATATGGAACTCAAAAGATATTTTAAATATGAACTTGGAATACGAGTCTAATAATATCCTATCCTTTAGGGGGAAAAAGCAGAAAAAAGAAGTGGATCAGCCATTCCTACTTCTGCATCTCTGTGGACAGAAGCAGAGGCCACTAAGAATGCTATCTGCATAGATAAATACAGCACACATACTTGGCTAGTGGCTCAAAAGAAGGTTTCATGAGACTATTAAGGACAAATCTCAAATTCAATAAAGGAATTGACTCTGATTTTCAGAAAAAGGTTAAATAACCCCATGATGGATCTTGCCATTGTGGGATCAGCAAAGACTGAGAATCCTCACTCAGGGGAATGAAAGGCTGTAATAACTGCCAAGTGAACCCTGATGGAACTCACTGAAAGTCATGACTTCTTTAAATCCATCAGCTAATCAATAACAGCAGAAAGGGTAGAATGATCAGGTATAATTATTGCTAGATACACCAAGAGTGAAATCTCTTCCATTTCTGAAAGTATTTTTAGTAAAGATCTTCCTAATGTTTAATAGGACCTACTATACTTCTGTTGAACAGAAAATCTCTATCTCCAAGAACCCCTGAGGAACCAAGCACTAAGTCAGAGGATGGGTGTATTGGGATGGAGAAACTGACCTATATCCTGAGATAACAGATGAGTACTGGTCTAAAGCCGAAACGAGGAACAGGATTGAAAGTGAATCAGGTGAAAGCACCAAACTTGCCTCAGCCAAGTTAGTGCAACCTAAAAGAATCTGGCATTTTCTTGACTGATCTTACATGTCGCCAAGTTCCAAAGGGGCAGCCATGTTAATCTAGTTCAGTAAAACAAACAAGGAGTCCTGTGGCACTTACAGACGAACAAATTTATTTATTGCATGAGCTTCCATGGGAGAAAAATCCCACTTCATCAGATGCTTTGAAGATGGGGGAAACTTACAGACTGGGAGGAAACAAATGCAGGCAAGTGTAAGTGATCAGATCCCAAGGAGTGGGTGGTGAAAGTGCTCATAGTAGGAGATCTCTCAGAAATTCTTCTATCTCTGTCTTTTCTTGTGTGGTCTATGAAAGCCAGAGAGGACCAGATGGATCTCCATGCCATCTGCCATCTATTACACTTCCTTTTATTTGCAGTTTACATAACAAGAGAGGCCATTCTACAAAGATTCTATGTTGGATTCATTAAAAAGATTCAGTTCGTCAAAAGAAAGATTTTTCCATGATATTTTAGACACCCTGAAGATATCCAATACCTGCAGCCAAGATGCAGAAGTAAAGATGGAATGAGCTGCAGCACTGATTGCATCCAGGGAAGTTTGCAGTGAAGGCTTCACTAAGAAATAATCTTCAGTTTTAAGAACCTGTGATTGTTCTCTATGATCTGGGAGAAGATTATCAATGAAAGTGTTAAATTTGCTGTAACTGGCATGATCACATTTTGCCATCAGAACTTGATAATTTGCAGGGCTGGCGCAACACGGTAAGCAAGGTAAGCATTGCAGGGGGGGCACTGACATTTGAGGGGCACCAAAATGGGGACTGCGCTGCTAATCTGTCACGCTGCACTGCTGACTTCACTCATTTGCCCATCTGCTGCGCTGCAGGTGGGTGCCAGAAACCCTAGCTCCTGAGTTGATAATCTGCTGTTTTAAACCAGAGGGTCAGAGAAGAGTTATTTTTATGCCCAAAGAGGTTGAGATGTTTCTTGTCTTTATTTCATGGCATAGATTTAATATGGTATTGTTTATCATGCTCTTTAACACAGAACTAAAGAACTAGGAGAAGTGTGTGAAAACAAAAACTTATTTTTTGCAGAAACATCATTTATCTTATCAGCTTGCTAAAGTTACCTGATCTTTTTGACAGGATCCAGTACAGCTTCACTTAAGTGGCACAGCTACTTGACCAGAAGTTGTCATGTGGAATATATACAAAATCTTATGTTGTTACTCTTGTATCCTCCAATGGGATCTAAAGCAAAGCAGCCACCTATTTCATCAGATCCTGAAAATGTTTAAAACATTTGGCATAAGAGTAGAAGAGGCATCACAGCTGTCTCTGAAAGAGGATATATTAGTTTGGGGTGTTACCTCCTTGTCCACTCTAGTCTCTTGCTCTTCAAAAGCTGGGATTGCTTGAGAGAGAGAGAAAGAGAAAAAGAAAGAGATGGAGCAGAGGATTGCACAATATTCCCCAGAGGAGTAACAAGAACCCTCAAAAATTGCTAATGAAAGGCTGCCCATGGGACCAACATGGCCACTGAGGATGACTACAACGTAGAGGGAGAGGCACTCAGTATTGTTTATAGTCATGAGAAGAGGTATGAGATTCTCTTCACCTTTGGCCTTTTTTTTCAGGTAAGGTGCTTGGAAAAATGTCTCTATGGCAGTAAATAAGAGATCCCTGTAAAAAGATATGGGAATCTAAAGAGTCCTCATTACAGCATAGTGAAGGAGCAGACATTGGAGGTGAAGATGGCTGTCTGCTTGATGACAATGATACTGGAGGATTAGCAGGTAACAGAAAAGGGTAAGGCCTCAGAGAACCTGTTAATCTCAGAATCAACTTCTATTAGATACCCATTAATTGAGAAGACTTCTGGCTCACCTGAACTCCTTGCGCATGGTTAGGATTAGATGGGACTACAAAATATCCTATGTAATACTAGGACATTGATGGCAGTTTCTGTCTAGCTGTATCTGTCTAGTTGTCTAGACATATCAATGTTGTAGTCTGAGTCACCTATTTAGGTACCAGAATTGGTAAAGAAAGGTCTGATGATGTTATAGACATTCTAAATGAATGAGTGATAATGGCGGGTTACTTACCAGTAACAGTCCTTCTTCGAGATGGGCTGCTCGGATCCATTCAGTAATAGGTGTCTCCGTGCTGGAGCGCCAGATTGGTTGGAAAAACTTTTGTCCTAGCCTAGCTATATATATGGTCACCTTCCAACCCCTCCCCAGTTCCTAGGAGTCACCAAATCCAGATGCAGGGATGGAGGGGAGGGACCTGAATGGATCCGAGCAGCCCATCTCGAAGAAGGACAGTTACTGGTAAGTAACCCACCATTCTTCTTCTCTTCTTTGAGTGCTGCTCAGATGCATTCAGTAATAGGTGACTACTAGCCACGCTGATGGACGGTGGGTGGAGTTGGCTCTTCCACCTTCAGCATAGCAAAAACCCCAGAAGAGTATAGCCCCAGCGAGCAATGTTCTTACAGGGACTAAGAGACCAGCTAGGCTCTTGACCTGGCAATAGAGTCGTCAATGTAGGGCCAACCCCGAGCAGGGGTAGGTCCAATCCACCCAAGTCAATTAGCATGCATGGACCGGATGGGCTAAGTCACCTTACACCAGAAAATGTATCAGCACAACACAACTAATGGGGAAGAAGTCGCGTTCAGTTGCTGTACCTGAGGGTATAGCTTGAGGAATGAAGGCCAGAGGTTTAATCTTCTGGCCACAGAACACTTCAGCGTAAACCTTACAAAGAAATCCAGAAGCCTTAGGGGTACCGGCTGGTCATGATGTCCACTGCCTAAGACAGAGAGCAATAAAAGGGAATAAAACACCATCCCCCCAACCAGCCATGTAATGACCCATAAGTCACATGCCCAAAGGGGTGTGTGAATCCGGTATACTGTTCAACCCACAAGGGAAAAAGGGGCTAGTGAAATTAAGCGAGAAGATTCTAAAGGCAGAAACTTCAAGCTGATTAAACAGAAAGGAAAAATGGCAGAGGTGGTGCGATTGGCGCCACATAGCATATCAGCCCTGTAGTCCCTGGGCCGGCCGGGGAGGGTGACACCAGACCTCCGGCGATGTTACAGTGCCCTGACCTGGAAGACCTCTTACGTTTTTGGAAGAAATACTCCAGACCCACGAGGCGCTTGAAAGCCAGCAAGGTGGGCTTTAGGGAGTACTGTTGTTCTTGGTTATCTTATGAAGACTCAAGGAGGTGAATCGTCCCATCACGTTCCCCCTAGGATTCCACTACCAGGAAGACTACGTGGAGAACGAGGGAGCAAGTAAAGCAGAATTTGCAATGCTTCCGACTAGATGCCCAGTTGTGATGACCCAGGGGCCTATGGGATTAGAATTTACATTGATTTATAAGACCCTGCGCGCCCGAGGACACCAGCAGGTGTGATACCAGCCCCTGGCTACAACACACATAAGTGTGAGTCAGGGATGAAAACTTGTAAGAGGGAAACTAACCCTTCCGAGTGATAAGGGTTAACCGAGGAGGCAGTGGTCTTCTTCGAAGACCATCTGGCGGGGGTATGATGCTCACACGGTACAGTCGGTGATTCCGCAGGTGTACCTTGAATATTTGGAGAATCCGACAAGGGCGACCTATGTTGTTATCTAGTCTTACCCAGGATAGAAGTCCACCATGGGAAAACAACTATTTCCCGATTTTCCATGCAAGTCAGAAATCAGGATTTGGTTGATTAAGCTTTGTCAAGTAAACAGACGGAGAAAACCTTAGCAGTCTCCTATGATGGGAGTGTCATGCAAATACTACCAAACGGTTTCCAGACCTGGGGTCTTACAGGGGAAAATGAATCTTACCCGCCAGGTGCCCGGGCAACAGTGCCCTAGGCTAGGCCTGGATGACCATGGATTTCTGGTCGTCCCAGGGAACGGACCAGTTAGGATATAGTCTGCTTGGGTGAAGGCTATGCATGAAGCCCAATGGTTTGCAGCAAGTCTGTCAGCGAGCTATCGCCGCTGGATTGGCTGAGGGATAATTGGGAGGCATAAGGCAAATTTCCACCTACTTCTGTCTGAAAGAGTGGGGGGAGGGTAGTATTGCCTCTTCTCCCGTGAATCCCACTGACCTGGATGATTCTAGGTCGAGTATACAGAGCTGCCACTTCAGGAGTAGGAAGAGGGAAGGTGGGTATTCCATTCAGTGAACCCAAGCCCCCAGTGACCCTGAGAATGGACACCTCAGGTTGGGGAGGGGTGGAGAGGTACCACCACCTTCCTGGGAGAGTGGAGCCTAACAGGGACTCTTGATCAAAGATATTCTGGGAAGATATGAATCAGTACCGGAGAAGCAGGATGAATTCTAGTCCACTACAGGTTGTTTTCTCCATAGGGAGGGAAGGGGGAAAAAAATCAAGGAACAAGGTACAGATTCATGAACACGACTCTACCTTAGTATCCCCCTCCAGAGCACAGAACAGCAGGCAGTAAACATTACCAAGCGTCGTACTCCTGTCTAACAGGCGGAGTAATTAAAAAATTTATAGTCCCAGAGAGGTTGCTAAGGACTTACGGGGACCGACTTACTCACGCGCACCTACTGGTTTTATAGGGATGGGAAGGTGTCTTGAGGATCCCTCCCAAGTTCAGGGTGCAGAGCAGGTCCTACCTTTTGTGGGGCAGGCAGTGGGCTGGCAAAGGGTTTCCCAGTTACCCGGTTGGGCACACGCATCTCCACATACCAGAGATGTTTGTAGCTTTGAGTAGAGCTACTGGGTGATTGCTCTTCGGCTTAGTGAAGGTCTCCCTAACTCCTTTAAGAGCAGGAGGGATCATCAGCTGAAGCAATACTTGGGGAGTGGGTGGGGGGGCTTTTCTTCCCCTTCTTGTATTCTTTACCCATTTCCTTTCTCTGATGACAGCCCTAAGGGCAGAAATGAATTAAGGATTGTCTGCAGAAATGAAGCTGCAGTCTCTGGTTGGGCAATTAGTTATTGAGGCAGGCCTGGGTTACAGGGTTAGAGCCCTCCTTAAAATCAGAGGAGCAAGGTTAAGGACAAATTAGAGAGAGTCCAGAGGAGGGCAACCAAAATGATCAAAGGGCTGGAGCACAAGCCCTATGAAGAAAGACTGAAGGAACTAGGCTTATTTAGCCTGCAGAAGAGAAGACTGAGAGGGGATTTGATAGCAACCTTCAACTACTTGAAGGGTTGCTCCAAGGAGGAGGGAGCTCGACTGTTCTCAGTAGTAACAGAGGGCAGAACGAGAAGCAATGGTTTCAAGTTACAGCTGGGGCGGTCCAGGCTGGATATTAGGAAAAACTTCCTTACTAGGCGAGTGGTGAAGCATTGGAATAAGCTGCCTAGGGAGGTGGTGGAATCTCCATCTCTGGAGGTGTTCAAGTCCCAGCTGGACAAAACCCTGACTGGGATGATCTAATGGGAGTGGTCCTGCTTTTTTTGGCAGGGGGTTGGACTAGATGACCTCGTGGGGTCCCTTCCAACCCTATGATTCTATGATTCTATGATTCAGCACCGAGCCCATCCTCCTGTGGCTTCTGTCATTGCAGTGCCTGGTGGGTCCCGGTGCTGAGCCAGCTTGCGGCACTGGATGGGCTCCTGAAGCCTCGGGTGAGGAGTGCCGAGCCTTTTCAGAGGCTAGGGCAAGGGGCATTTGCTCCCTATCCTTGATTATCCTGGGTTTGAAGGACAGGCATATGGAACAGGCAGTGACCAAGTGGTCTTCACCTTGGCACCGGAGGCAATGTCCATGGGGGTTGTTCCTGTGGAAGGCCTTGCCACACTCAGTGCAGGGTTTAAACCCCAGCATGGTGAGAGGTGGATTCTGATGTTCCGGCCCGAAAGTTGGAGTCCTCTTTGGTGGAACTATGTCCACGAAAAGGTGCTCCCAGTTGGGCGTGAAGCTCACACAATCGCGGACAGGCTGCTTGCTTTCACAAGGAGCGGACATTCCAGATCCGACGCGCAAGGCGGAAGAAATAAAACTGGGGAGGGTTCGAGAGGTGGCCATATATATAGCCACTGGGTGGCGTGGGGAGTGGTGGCCGCCTGCCCTCTCCCGACAGGCTAGGACAAAAGTTTTTCCGACCAATCCGGCACTCCGACAGAGACACCTATTACTGAATGCATCTGAGCAGCACTTGAAGAAGAAGAGTCTCTTCTGGAGAGGTGATGCTTAGATTGTACTGCAGACAACATCAGTACTAAGGTAGGTATGGCACTGTGGGTCTTTGATGAGCTGATGGTATCAGAGATGGCTGGAGCTTCAGCAATACTTTAATACAACAGGGGATCTCCAAAATGTTCTATCTTGATAGAGACCAAAGTTTTTCTGAAACAGGCTCCTTAAGAGGAGATCTTTCTCCTAAGAGCTCTAATGGCCTCTTCTGTGCTCTTATCCTTCAAAGACCTATATACAGAGGTCGACAGTTTGTGGTGCTCAATCAGAGGCTGACATCCTGGGGGATATCTGGGTCTGGATCTGAGGAAGATTGAAGGAGGGAGCACACCAACCCTGAAGTTTTATTGTCTCACTTTTTTACAAGAACTGACTTTAAAAGCAGAACTGAACTGAATTTGGCTCGTATGTGGGTTGTCCCCAACACATACACTGAGAACATTGGTTGCTGACCACATTTGCTCGCCAGGAGGTAAGGCAGTGCTTGAATCTCAGGAACAGCAGCATGTCAAGTAAATGACAACCCTCAAGGCAAACCCCTCAGAACAATGAGAAATTAAACAAACTCCAAAATTATACTTAGTACAATTATAAAAGAATTAAATAGCTAAATTAAGAACTTGATATAAAACTGAAATGGACATGCTAGATGCCCCATCTCAAGTTGCTGGTGGTTGAGAAGGAACTTGCAGCTTTATACTGTATATCCTCAATAAACATCGCCTGCACTTCAAAAGGAACTGCTACTAAAATTTCCAAGCAAAGACACATGCACCTGAAGTGGAACATCTGTTGGGACACTACTTGAAAAAGAAATATTCATTTAAATAAATCCATTTCAATTCATTTTCCACAGGCAAATACACCTGAGGTTAGCAACAGGCAGTCTTAATTGTTAAAACTCACAGATCAAGATTAAAGAAAAGCTCTAGGTGAACAGTTTTAAAAGCTAAGTTTTTCTTTAATTCTCATAAGGAAAAACAGATGGAAATAAGTTTCTTTCTAGAACATCATTTGAACACCACTTGATGAAACTGTGCATGATTAATGCTTGTAATTTACTTTGATGGATTCAAAATGTCACATTCTGTTCCAAACATCTATATATTTTAAAAATATAACCTGCACTGAAGCCTCTATAATTTGCTTTAATGCCTATGATCAGACATGTAGTGAGCTGGAAGCAAGCTTTTCCACTGCCAAAAATAGGTTTATGTTCCTGTTGTATTTTCGAAGAGCAATAAATTGCTAGAGCAAGCCATAAATTATTCAACACAGAATTTTAACAAAGAACACCTAAATTATCAAAGCAATAGATTTACTTAAACTACTTGGAAATCTAAATTAAAATGCTATTCTAAGTAGAACCCAAAACAACTATAGCTTCAAGTCTCCATTTAATAGACGAAGGTGGCTGTTCTTCCTCCCCTAAGATAAGGAAATTGCAACACGAGTTAAGAGATAAAAGGAGGAAATTAATTCTTTTGAACTATTGTAGAGACCATACAAAATATCCATTTTTTGCAGAGAAAATAAATGAGAAGTTTAATTGCCATAATGCATTATAAAACAAAGGAACTAAAGCCACAACACTATCATTTCCTCTCCTTGTCAAAACTGAGTGGTGGTTTTATTGCCAAAAAAGGCACCAACCCTATCTACCATGAAGCAAAGCATTCTGTACAAAAAGTCGTCAATGTTTCTCTTTATTTATAACTGATAAGGTTTATCAGTTTTATTTTCTGATATTTTACAGAAAAGATCAGCAACCTCAGGCACATACTAAAGCAAAAGGAAAATCTATAACATAGCAGAAATGGAGGTTACTCACCTTTCGTGCAGTAGCCGAAGTTCTTCGAGATGCGTGTTCTTGACATGCTCCACTGAAGGTCTTCGTGTGACACCGCACTCCAGCTCGGAGATTTTTCCTCAGCAGTGGCTCCATCAGCGGGGAGAGACAGGGACGGCAGTGATAGGCTGGAGTGCTTCCCGCCCTGCTGAAGTCACCTGTACGATCTCCCCGCTGCCCTCCTCAGTTCCCTCATACCGCAGAGACCTAATGTAGGCGATTCCGAAGTAGAGGGGAGGAGGGTGGGTCGTGGAGCATGTCAAGAACACGCATCTCGAAGAACTTCAGCTACAGCACGAAAGGTGAGTAACCTCCATTTCTTCGTTGAGCAGTGTTCTTGACTGCTCCACTGAAGGTGAGTATGTAGCAGTTGTTGTGCTTGGAGGTGGGTACTTCGAACTAACAGTCCCATGCGGCATTTAGGACTGCTTATCCCAGCGCTGTATCCATTGCCGAGAGGCGGTCCAATGCATAATGTCTTGCTAAGTCTCGGATGACGCCCAGGTAGCAGCTTGACATATCTTGTGGAGAGGTACTCGGGTAAGGAAAGCGATGGAAGATGACATGGATCTGGTGGAGTGGGATCGAATGTTGTGTGGAGGAACTAGCTGTGAAGTTGTATATGCAGTCTGGATACACATCGCAATCTATCGAGAAATTCGTTGTTTGGAAATGGCCTGGCCCTTAGAGCGTTCAGCGATTGATACAAAGAGCTGAGGTGTTTTCCAGAATGTTTTGGTCTGCTCCAAATAAAAGGCTAAAGCTCGACGAACATCGAGAGTATGTAGTAGACGGTCCTGTGGTGTAGCGTGGGGTTTTGGACAGAAAACTGGGAGGTGAATCGTTTGATTAAGGTGAAAGGCCGAAGAGATTTTAGGGACAAATTTGGGATGGAGTCGTAAGGAGACCTTATCCTTATAAAAGATGGTGTAGGGTGGATGGGCCATTAGAGCTGCAATTTCCCCCACGCGACGGGCCGACGTGACTGCCACCAAAAATGCTACTTTGATCGACAAGCGTAGGAGAGTTGTAGAGGCAAGCGGCTCGAAGGGAGGCCTTGTCAGAGCCTTTAAGACTCTTGTGAGGTCCCATGGGGTAGTTGGAGGACGCACATATGGGAAAAGGTTCTGCAAACCCTGCATAAAACGTTTGACCGTCGGATGAGCGAAAATGGAAGTTGTATGAACTGGCTCATGAAAGGTAGAAGTTGCTACGAGGTGGACCCTTATGGAGTTTACTGACAGATTACCTTGTCAACCTGAAACAAAACATTCAAGAATTCGAGGCACCAGAGCTGTGAATGGATCCAGAGAATGCTGCGTGCACCAAGAGGAAAACCGACGCCACTTGTGCAGGTAAGTAGTTCTGGTCATGGGTTTCCTGTTGTTTAGCAGGATGTGTTGAACGTCCTGTGAGCACTGTAATTCTATGCCCGTGAATCATCTAGGTTCCAAGCTGTCAGATGGAGGCTGTCCAGATGGGTGTGGAGAAGTGTTCCGTCGTTCTGCAACGACAGGTCCGGAAGGAGGGGTAAGGGAATGGGTGGTACTGTAGACATGGTCTGGAGAAGAGTAAACCAGGTTCGGCGAGGCCACGCTGGTGAGATGAGTACTACTCGTGCTTTGTCCTCCTGGATTTTCCGGAGGGTTCTGGGGATCATTGGAATCGGGGGAAATGCGTAAAGTAAGTTCTTTCCCCAAAAGAGAAGGAAGGCATCGCCGCTGGATCCATGACCAATTCCCGCGCGGGAACAATAGCGTTTGCATTTTCTGTTGTTTTCGGAAGCAAAGAGGTCCATGGTGGGGAATCCCCAACGGAGGAAGATGTTGTGTAAGATGTTGGTGCGAATTTCCCATTCGTGGTGGGATGAAAAGGATCAGCTCAGGGAGTCCGCCAGTGTGTTGTCCTTGTCAGGTAAGTATTCCGCGGAGAGGTGGATGTTGTGTTGTATACACCAGTTCCAAAGAGTCATTGCTTCTAGGCAGAGAAGGGTAGACCTGGTCCCGCCCTGGCGGTTGATATAACATGCAGGTCATGTTGTCTGTGCGGATTCTGATATGTTTGTTTGCGATGGTGGGAAGAAAAGACTGGCATGCATGTAAGACTGCTCTGAGTTCGAGAATGTTTATGTGAAGAAGAGATTCCGCGGGTGACCAGCGTCCCTGAGTCGTCTGCTGCTGGAGGAAAGCTCCCCATCAGATGAGGGACGCGTTGGTAGTGATGGTGAGAGACGGTTGCGATGTTAGAAAGGGTACGCCCCGCAACAGGTTGTTTGGATCTGTCCACCAGTCCAAAGTGTGTTTGATCGAAGGTGGTATGGTTAGCAATCTGTTGACGGACAGGTTGAATGTGCGACACCAGGACAGGAACCACAGCTGGAAAGGACGCATGCGTAGACGAGCGTGTGTGACCAGGTAAGTAGTTGCTGACATGTGTCCCAGCAGTTCCATGCAGCTGCAAGCGGAGGTGAAGTTGGAATTTTGGAGTAACTGAACTAACTGAGTTATTTTGTGGAACCTGTCGGAAGGGAGAAATGCCCTTCCTAGAGGGGAGTGTATGCTTGCCCCTATAAACTGAATGATTTGCGTGGGCTTCAGCGTTGACTTGGTGTAGTTTATGCTTAAGCCTAGAGCGAGAAACAAGTCCTGAGTATGTTGTACTGCCCACTGCACCTGAGTGAATGAGGGGCCTACTAGGAGAAAATCATCCAGGTAGGGAAAAATGTTGATACGACGTTTCCGGAGGAATGCAGCTACCGGTGCCATGAGCTTGGAGAAGACTCTGGGTGCTGTGCAGAGGCCAAATGGCAGAACCTTGTACTGGTAATGCTTGGAAAGAAGGATAAAGCGTAGAAATCTGTGATGAGCCCGAATGATGGGGACATGAAAGTATGCATCCCCGAGATCGAGAGAGGCCAACCAGTCCCCCTGATGTAACGCCGGAAGGACAGTGTTTAGAGTCACCATTTTGAATTTTTTTTACTTGGATGTAACGGTTGAAGCACCGGAGGTCCAGGATTGGTCTCCACCCTCCCGTTTTTTTCTTTGTGAGAAAGTATGGGGAGTAGCAACCCTTTCCCCACTGATGGATGGGAACTTCTTCGATTGCTCCAATGTAAAGGAGGTGTTGGACCTCCTCTTGAAGAAGTTGTATGTGGGTGGGGTCCCTGAAAAGGGACGGGTAGGGGTATTGGGATTTGGGGCGTACGATAAACGGTATAGAGTAGCCCCGTTGAACGATTTCTAACACCCATCTGTCCAATGTTATTCTGCGCCATTGTTGGATGAAGGGTTGTAGTCTGTCCGTGAAGATCAGATGTTGGAGTGGTGACTGAAGTTGGTCTGCTATGTTGTGGTTGGCAGCTCTCTCGACGAAAGCGTCAAAAATGTTGTGCCGATTTTGAAGGTTGTGACGTATGCAGGGATGGGTTGTTTGATTTCCTGCAAGGCTGACAAGCTTTTGGTCTATAAATGTCAGACCGATGGTTAGGTTGATAGTGTGGAGGCCTGGAATTGTAATTTGGGTTTTGTGAAAACGTTTATTTGAAAAAGAGTGGGTATAAATGCCCAGCGTACGCAGTGTGGCACGGGAATCCTTTAAGCCATGCATTACCTCGTCTGTCTTTTGGGCAAATAATTTGTCTTTTTTCAAAAGGAAGGTCCTCAATTGTGTGTTGCAGCTGCCTGGGTAACTCAGCCGAGTGGAGCCAGGAGGCCCGCCGCATGACGAGCGACCTGGCGGCGACGTCTGTTATGTCTACGGATGCTTGCAGGGCTGTCCTTGTGACCAGGTGACCTTCCAAAAGTAGTGATTGAAATTGTTCACGTTTGTCGTGCAGGATATCTTCAGTGAAATCCTTAAGTTTGTCATATAGGTGATAATCATAATTAGAAAGTAGTGCAGTATAATTGGCTATTCGTAGTTGTAACGCCGCGGAGGTATAGACCTTCTTACCAAGCATATCTAGTTTTTTATCGTCCCTGTTCGTGGGGGCGGATCTAGAGTAGGATTGTTTGGTACGCTGATTGGCCGCCTCCACCACTAAAGAATTTGGTGGGGGGTGCGTGAACAAGAATTCATTAGTCGTAGCAGAGATAAAGTATTTTTTGTCTGCCCTCTTGTTAGAGGGGGGATTAGATGCCGGTGTTTGCCAAAGATTAGTTGCAGGTTCCAAGATACCAATATCCATTGGTAGGGCCAGCTTAGTAGATCCCACCGTTTGCAAGATTTTATATAATTTATGTTGACTCGTGGTATGGGAGTCTAGCGGGATGTCCATGACTTCTGCAGCCCGCTTAAAGAGCTCGCGGAATTGTCTTAAGTCATCAGTTTTGAAGTCAGGAGTGGGGACGTCTGGATCCTCGGGGCAGTCTGATGAAGATGATGGTGCTGAGGACCCCGCAGGTTGTAGTTGCTGCTGTAGTTGTGGACTTGGGCTAATTTGTGTTGGTAGATAAGGATACATTGCAGGCGTCGTGGCAGTGCCACTTGGCAAGTTAGTATAAGGCATCCCTGGGAAGGGGGCATAGAAATAAGGTGGATACGGCCATGTGAAGACCGGTGCAGGGTTCTGGACCGAAGGCTGCTGAGTCTTTGGATCTGCTGGCTCTAGTGATCTAGGGCTAGAGGAAGCAGAGGAAGGCAAGTGGCAGGAGGATCCTAGAGTTGAGGGTGGACTAGCTTGAGAAGAGTCTGACCCGAATAAAGGAGACCCGGGGGCAGAATGAATGCTTAGAACATCCCTGGTCTCAATGTGTTTTGTTTTGTTTCTATGTTTGGAATGCACCAGCTGATCAGACTGCAGCTGCTTGTCAATGCTGCCTGTAGCGTCGGGCTGCGGCGCCGGCAACGGCAGCGGAGCGTGGAGCGGAGCCGGTGCCAAGAAATGAGGGACCAGGTGCGGTGTGCTCGGCGGTGCCATGCCCGGTGCTGGAAAGGTGGCTGGTGCATTCGGCAGATGTGCAAGCGGTGCTGCCGCTTGCGGGGCCGGAGTCAGCGCTGGAGAGCCCGTCGGCGCCGCTGGGACTGCCACGGCTTTGGCAGAGCGCGCGGGGTTTGTTTTGGAAATTTTTGAGGCAGTTTTGCCGGAGTCTGTGAGGGTTGCCATGCCTGAAGGAGCACCCTTCAACAGCTCCTTAGTTCTTTACGAACGGTTCTGTCACGCTTAGGGGGAACCGGCAAAGATAGAGTTGAGCGCCGCTTTTGCGCTCCCTCAGGGGACTGAGCAGAGGCACCCGGGTCCGACGCGGGGCGAAGAGCCCCCTCCAACAGTAGGAGCTTCAGTTTACGCTCCCTGTCTTTTCGTGTCCTGGCCGAGAGGTTTTTACAGTGCTGACATTTCTGGGAGAGATGACCTTCTCCCAGGCACCTAATACAGGCTAGGTGTCCATCTGACGCTGGCATTGCTACACTGCATGAAGCGCAGCGTTTGAACCCCGCTGGGGTTGTCAGCTTGGCCGCTTGGATTAACGATTGTTCTGTCATTGTGGTTTTACTTTCAAAGATGCTAACGTCTTTTTTTTTTTTTTTTTTTACAGGTAGGATCGCTGGAGCCACAGCAGACTCCGTCTGGAGTCGGAGGCGGTAAGAGGGAACTGAGGAGGGCAGTGGGGAGATCGTACAGGTGACATCAGCAGGGCGGGAAGCACTCCAGCCTATCACTGCCATCCCTGTCTCTCCCCGCTGATGGAGCCACTGCTGAGGAAAAATCTCCGAGCTGGAGTGCGGTGTCGCACGAAGACCTTCAGTGGAGCAGTCAAGAACACTGCTCGACGAAGAAAGGTGAACTATGATAAACCTATTACATCCAAGAAAGAAATATGCAGCATCGTAAATACACATGAAGATTATATGACAGAATGTTTTATTTTTACATTTAAAAATTGGAAATGTAGTTTCCTGTAAACAATGTCTTCTCTTATGCAAATAAACATTTTTCAAATATCTGAAGTATGTACTGCTGAACATAAACTATAAGTTTTGTCATTGGTTAGTTGTACCTTAAAGGAATACTTGCGGTTTATGCGATCTTCAGGTCCAACGGGAGATACTACATAACTTGGCAATGGTATGCTACCCAAAACAGTTTCTTCTCTGCTGTCTACCAAATGAAAGAAAAATCAAAATGATTCAGGACAGGTGAAAGAAAAATATTCCTTAACATATATCCATAACAGTACCAACAAGTGAAGAAAACAAGTGCTCATTATAAGAAGTAATGCTACCAGAATTCCTCTAGTCCACCAAATTTTTCCCTTCATTTTTATTTAGTCAGAATAAAACTGCAGAACAAATCTCCTGCTGCTGTCTCTTCAGTGATCAAAAATCAGAAACATGGGAAAGGAGAAGAAGATGGTTACCAAGGTGACAATGAATTAAAGATGGACAAGGCAGAAAGGTAGTGCTTGTGGAGCTTTCCTATAAAACCTAATTAGGCACTGAGGGCTACTGGTAGACAGCATTGTCTCCATTTCGGCACCAGAGACTGGGACCCATATTGTCCGCTTCTTCTTTTTTTCCTGCCTTTATGCTCACTGATTTGTATAATGTCTTCAGATCAGTATACATTCTTAAATTATTTTAAGGTCAGAACTGGCATTATGAGAATCTAAAAGAATAATTCACTCAGTGATTCCTATTTCTAAACAAACAACTACTATAGTTAATGAACAGTCATGATTACTGGCACTACATACAGGGACAGTACTTTGCACTTCTCTAAAACTACCAAATATTTCAAGTTATTTTACAAATAATGTGCTTAACCTCAACATCCATATGAGTTAGGTAAGTATTATCCCATTAGATTCAGGAACAAATTAAGGCATAAAGAAGTTGTGTGACTTACCAAAGATTGTACAGAAAATCTAATAATTAAAAACTAAAGCAAGAGTCAGGAATCATGGGCTCTAGTCTAGACTTTGCCACTGACTGTATGATTTTTGACAAGTCACAATATCACTGTTTCCCAGCTGTACAAATACTTATTTTCCTATATTACTGAGGATTTAGTGTTGGTAATGTGCTCTGAACACAAAGTGCTATAAAAACATAAAGCAGTCTATGCTAATGCTGGAAATGCAAGTCTGGACTAGCCATGTTTTAACCATATATTACTCCAATAACTATGACAAAGCAATACAAGCATGCCAACAGTAATTCTGCTTTCTCATGAAGGCTTGAATCACAACTTAAACAACTGTTTGAGGGGTATGCAGTCGTGAAAATGTCTATTGGTTTTCTGGGGTTCTGAAGACAAGTTCTGAAGAACAAATTAGAACATTTTTCACAATAGTCTCAGTTTCATGAAAACACTCAAAACCACATTATCTACTCACCTTTGTAGTAAAATAAACAATAATCAGCAAGCACAAACCATCGTCTTTTCCATAATCTCATTCCAGAGCTATCCTACAAAAGCAAGGAATTAATTTCTTTCAGGTCAAATAAAAGATCATGTGGTTGTCTGTTTTATCTAAATCTTACAATGCTTTACCAATTAACATATTACCATAGATGTCCTAAAATACAATATTAATTACAAAAATGAACATTTTATTTTTGCTTAGAGAAACATTATGCAATGATAAGAGTCATCTAAGAAAATATCTAGTTATAGGACAAATCTTCCCTCTGCTATCCAGGACAATTTTCAAACAATTTATTTTTATGCTCTTACTAATCTCAAATCTAAAGTGTATATGGATTGAGTTGTAGGGGTAGCTAATGTTTTCCTCACAGATCTATCAGGCGATTAGGATTCTTTTATTCTGTATCAAGAAGTGACACTCATTCCAAGGAGGACTGCTTCTTGACAGGTGATTATCAGCACATAAGATGAGTGAACAGTAAAAGCTTAGTGGAATGACACACCAAAAAACCCCCCGAAAAACAAAAAAAAACAGGAAAAACCTGTGAACAAAACGAGAAAAAATTCAAAGAAAACACAAAAAAGCTAAACCACACTTCCTAGAAGATTTTGTCACCAACCTGCAAAGTAACTAACAAAATCTATTGAGAAGATAACATAGCCTATAAGGCCTTAAGAGGTTGACAAGATTTTAAACAGAATAGGTATTATCAACTACAGTACAGAGATTTGAAAAATTTTACAGTTTAATTTTTTGTACAAAATCGTTCATGTTTTTTAGAAAGGTATTTTGAACACTGAAAAAACAACAAGGAGTTGTGTGGCACTTGAAGACTAACATTTATTTTTTGCATGAGCTTTCGTGGGAGAAGATCCCACTTCCTTAGATGCTTCGAAGATGGGTGAACTTACAGAAAGGAATGAAACTAAATGCAAGGGGGTGTAAAACACAGGATCAGGTCATAAAGTAACAGCAAATCAGAGCAGTTTACAGGCTCAAACCATGGGAAGCCTGAAGTCAAATTACCCTTTGTAATGGGAAAAGAATCCATAGTCTTGATTCAGTCCTGCTTTCACAGAATTTAGCTTGCATATTAATTCGAGTTCAGCTGTCTCTCTTTGAAGTCTTGATGTCCCAGGTAAATTCTGTGAAAGCAGGACTGAATCGAGACTATGGATTCTTTTCCCATTACAAAGGGTAATTTGACTTCAGGCTTCCCATGGTTTGAGCCTGTAAACTGCTCTGATTTGCTGTTACTTTATGACCTGATCCTGTGTTTTACACCCCCTTGCATTTAGATTCATTCCTTTCTGTAAGTTCACCCATCTTCAAAGCATCTGAGGAAGTGGGATCTTCTCCCACGAAAGCTCATGCAAAAAATAAATTTGTTAGTCTTCAAGTGCCACACAACTCCTTGTTGTTTTTTCACTGGACTAGACTAAAATGGCTATCCATTTTAATTTTGAACACTGTCTGTACGTTTTAGGGTAAATTGACACCACTTAAATATGAGTGGCGTGTTAAGATAAGATTTTTACGTTAAAAAGAACAAAATTATCATTTCTATATTGGAACAAAAGGAAGGGGCCTTTATGAACAAATATTGAAAAAAAATAAAATATGGTATGATTATTAAAACATTAAAAAACCCTATGAGTAATGTCTATTACACAACTATCTGGGAAAAATTTAAGAACATATTGGGCTTTGTCTTTGAAGTCATAAAGTGTGACTTTTTTATTTATCACTCTCTCTTTTATATAACACCTATCATAGTAACACCATAACACTGTATAAAAAGAGTCTAAAGTTGAATGACATAATATTACTCTTACCTTTGATGCTAAGAGAATCTTAAAACATAATAAACAATAGTATTCAATGCCCAGATATTATAAAGATAATCATATTATAAATACATATGATAATTCTCATCTAGGATTCTCATTGTCTCTTATGCCAATGGTTTAAAAACAAATACCACTGATCTGAGTCAGCCTAACCGGGGGGGGGGGGAGCCCCACAAGTGCTTCAACATAGGCCTATCATTTCAGTGTTTCCTGTTCTTTAGAATATGATTTCCCAAAGCAAGAAAGGCACTGTCCTAGAAAGTAAGAGAACTGAAGAACTGGCTAGAGGGGGAACTCGCGGACAGCTCTCTCCATTGTTCTCCAGGGTTTCTGTTTAGATTTTAAGACGTGGAAGTCTCTAGCTGGTCTGGTTGGGGCGTAGGAGGGGAATGTAACTGGCTTATTCAGTGTAGTAACATCTGCCTGAGTTTGCACAGATCTTGAAATGCTAACTGCCATAATCATTTCAGTGGGGACTAACCTAGGTCCCACTTATGATACTTTAAATGCCATAATTCTTCATTGTTTCACTGCTCAATGAAACACGAAAGAAAAAAGAGAAAGGATCATATGGTGAAGATCTACCCACTTTCCTGAAGTGTTTCCAGAATTAAAGTAAGATTAGGGTGAAGAGGCTAAAAGGACTAGCCAGGGGATCACGGAAAACATATAAATTAAGATGCACAGACATCTAGCAATGTATGGTGGGACCATCAGGGTAGGGGAAGGAAGCATTGGTTTGTTTTCCTGAAGTGGGGGCTAATATTACAGAAGTTTGGGAAATGCCAGTCTATAACCCTCTAGCTTGCTTCCTATTGCCCAGAACAGAGATGTTATAAGGATATTTCTGTGGAAACTGTTATTAAGACAATAAACAAGATACATAATTTTAGGCGAAGTTTAGTTCTTTCAGCATTATTAGAGATATATCAGGTCAATATTATAAATATACATATCCACTTAAAATTATTAAAACTCTTATAAAATTATTGAGGCCACAAAGCCCATAAATGCTCATTCTGCCTCTCAGGATTCTACTTTGATGGAGTCAAAAAGCAGTGGATACATCCTTCTGAGGTTGGAAGGGCAATTTTAACTGAGAATTACAGAAGATGCAATATTACACATGGCCCTCTCTTGCACTGCCTTAACTATAGTGGTGGTGGAATGTGGGTAGATACAGTTTATTGCCTACAAGAGGTTAATCATCATGGGCTCCCATCCTCACCACCTTTTAATCTAATGCACAGACCTCTAATGATACGGTGGTGTAGGCTGATCACCAGTCTGGGGTCTTGAAGGGACCATATGGAAAAACTGGCAAATTTGTATGTGGATTCATCTCACTTACTATTTGACTTCCAAGAGTTCTGACTTTGGAGCATTTAGTCTATAATTGCTACAATTCTGGCAGATTCCAGTATGATCAGTAGATTAAAACCGAAGCCCTTGTAACTTACAGTGGGCTGCTCAAGAAATAGTCCTGGTATGGTAATAACTTATAAGGGGTAGGTATCTGTCTCGGGCAGTTTGTGGCTACCCTTATCTTATCCCTGCTATTTCTGCAATGTATAATGGGAAGGAGTCTGGACTCTGGTTTTGAATCAGAATTCATTGTCAGTTCTTTCATAATCACTCTCAGATTTATAGTACATTAGAGTCATCAATGCCAGTTGAAATCCACACTGGAATAACTGTGCTGTGCATTGTGGTGTGATAACCATATTTAGGTGGGAGTCTAAAATAAATTTCTAGTCTCCACAGTTAAGCCATACTATAGTGTTTCTTTAATTTTTTTCATGTACAAATCCAATCTCTATGGAAAACTTAAGGGCCTGACTTTCAGAGGTACTGAAGAACAAGCAACACTCTACTGAAATCAACAGAAGAATCAGGTGTTCCATACAACTGAATTTCACGCCCTTCAGTTCTTTTACTGTTATCTAAAAAGCATTCATAGTTATCTGATACATTCTGTTGTACATTCTCCAATACAAAGAGAGGAACAAACTCTTTTACATACCTGTTTGTGTAGCCAGCCTCTCACCACAACAGGAACATTAGGGTTCCTCTTGATAGATCGGTCCCTCTTTCCAAAGCTGTGAACTTTATTGCCAGATTTTATAATCTGAAAAAAAGTCCATTATAATAGTGCTAACTGTACTGTACTAGAATCACATCAGTCATGCTACAGATAACAGGTGTTCGTGACTCATTGTATTGATTTTATGGCTGCCCCTCCCAGGCCATCATTTAAGTATATAAGGAATTTAAGGGGAGCAGATGGCCCCCTCAACTTAACTAGATGGCCCTTAAACTTAACTAGATGGCCGTTGTCACCCAATTGTTTTTCTTGGGCTTGGCGCAGGTGGGCACTGCCTGACTGCAAGGTCCTTTGTGACACTGAAGACACGACTCACATTGCCTTTGTTCCCCACATTCCCTGTAATCAGGGAACTGGCAGGAAAAACAGTTCAAAAGCTCAGGTCTTGGGGTGATCAGGCAGGATGGTTCCCAACATCTTGCCTAGCCTGATCACCCAGACGCTGACCTCCTCCGCTCACGAGTTCTTCCCCAAGCGTACCATGTTTAAACTGCCGGCCCGAGTATGAATCTCTCTCCCTCTCTCCTGCCTGTAATGCTGCTGCTGCTAGGAGTGGTAAGAGCCTACCCAGCAACTTTCTTTAAACGTTAAAGTTACTTTGTTCTTTTGCTGCTGCTCTGACACTGTTTTCTCCCAGCTCTGCAGGCTTGTTTGTGCCTTTTACCTTCTCCTTTTCCTTTTTGTACTTGCTAATTCACTCTGTCTTGTTTAAAGGAGCTCCCGTGTCTCTAGTTGTTTGCCACTACTCTGTATCACTCGGTGTATCTCTTTCCTCTGAATCGATTGAACTTGTTTTAAAAGTGTCATTATGAATTGCAACATTGTATTGGGTTAATTGATAGCCTGAGAAGTATTAAGTTAGATGGTAAGGTTATTTCCTTTAGTCCGTAACCTTTAGAGTTGTTTTTGTTAAGATTGCTTTTGCCCTCCCCTCTGTAACTCCCCCAACTCGAATAAAACTTTTTTCTATTTAAGCTTTCCTTGTCCCCTGCTTATTTCTGTGTTCCCCACCTGTGCCCCAACTCTCTCTTTGCCTCCTCTGCCGCTCCCACGGCCCCTTTCCCTGCCCCAGGATTCCCCCCCGCTGCCCGCGCCCCTCATTTGCCTCCCTGCTGGCTCCCCACAGCCCCCCCTTAGCCGCTGCCCCTTTCCACCTCCATTCCCCACTGCCACTTCTGCCGGCTCCCCCGCTGCCGCACCCCCCCTTGCAGCCACTCGCCGCCGCTGCCACATCCCCCATTGCCGCACCCCCCTTGCAGCCGCTCGCCGCTCCCCTTTGCCTCCCTGCCAGCTCCCCACTCGCTACTGAACCCCCCCACCGGCTCCGCCGCTTCCCACGGCTGCCCTGCCAGCTGCCCCAACTCCTGCCGGCTTTTCGTGGCTGCCGCCTGCTTCCTGCACCTCCGCTCCTGCCCCCCTTTCTCCCTTTTTCTTCTCCTTTCCCTCTTCCCCTTTCTTCCGCCACTGCTCCCTTCCCTGCCATTCAGCCCCCCCGCCTCCCTCTCAAACCCCTGAACTTTTATTCAGCCCCCCTGCCTCCCCCGTTGCCCTGAACCCCCGCGTGTGCCCCAACCCCTCTTGTGCCTCTGTTCCCCTACCCTAACCTCCATGTGTGTCTCCCGAGCCCCCACCTGCGTCCCCAGCCAGCTCGTCCTCCTCTCCTTTGAACCCCTTTGTACTAACCTTGAAATTCCTGCTCCCCCCCACCTGCTTCCACTCTCCTCTGCTGTTGCCACACATTAAGTTTGTATTGTACCCTCCCTTTCCTTATACAGTATTAGAGCACCCTTTAAGTTATAGTGAGTAAGTTTATAATTGTAGATCGGGTTAATTGAGAATTCTCCTTGTTCCCCAACCTGCCCCACTCTACAAAGTTAAGCACCTCAAAACACTTCATTAAAAACACTGTGACAACACCATACATACACCCCACCACTCACCCTACTCCCATACCTGTTTTAATAAAGATTACCCGGTACCCCACTAGTGCAGTAATTGCTCCCCAGGATCCCCAAATTTTCGAACCTGCTGGCAGGGTCAACAGGCATTTTGTATTCTGTTATAGTCATGAAATAGTTGTAGCAATTTTTCAAAGGCACATGTCTATGTGTACTAGTGTTTAATTAATTCTAATAGTACTCAATCTGAATCATAACTGTGTTGAGGTTCAACTCTTCCAACATAAAAACTGTATATGTTTTGCTGTGCATGAGGAAACAGAGAGTTCTTTGTGTGTCTTATTTGAATTCCTTGTACCATGGCACAGCCTGAGTTACGGGCATAGTGAACTTGTATGCAAGAACTTCAGTTTCATTCTTTGTCAAACTACCTTATCTACCAGTAAGTAAAACAATAAAGATATATGTTTCATACTTTGTTTCTGGAAACAAAACATAGGGTAAAATATAGCTCTGCTGGGGAAGAAACCCAGGCCCAACAGAGGCAAAGATTAAATAGGCCATCTAAGAGGAGCCTCTGACTGCTGACACAGCAAAAACTGGGAGTTGAACTGGAACCATCCAGCAGGATGTCTAAAAAAAGCAGAAAGACTATCAGCCCACGAAGGCATCATGAACCTTTGGGGAAAGGATCTACCCTGTTCTCTCTGGATCCCAAATCACTTTGTGGATGCAGTGGTCTCAGGAAGCCAGAAGTTTTCAGAACCCCTTTGCAATCATAGTAGGGCTCACAAAGAAAGAGCTTCTTAGATTTACCCCATGATTCTTTATACCTCCCAATCTTCTCCCTCTTCCCTGAGGGAAGAGGCCTTCTGTAGGAGTCCTCCTTTGTGTGTACAATTTGGGCATTTCCTGAACTAGCAGAACTCAGTCATATTGTATCTACAGATTCTCAGTGTCCTTTGTAATGCTGTAGAGGCATTTTCATACAAATATATGGGTAATAATCCTCAGGGTCTCCAAAACCTACATTTTCTCCTATACTAAAACCTCTCTCATTAGCCGACAAGGTATTAATGCTCCGCTTGCTACCAACAAACAACTGTGGTCTGGGAACCAATAGATCCCTTCCATGCAGGAGATGACATCACCAAAGTATCTCAATGCACTATCTCCATCTGCAGACATTAACCATACATGCATTTTAGTGCTAAATTAAGATAAACACAATAACAATTTAGAAATTATATTACTAAACATTTTCTGTACTGAAGCATGCTAATCTTAAATGTAGAACAGTCATTTTAATAAAAAATGTTTGAAGAGCAATCAAAACCAGTGAAATAGAGTTTCTGATAACTAAGGGAATTATTCACATAAGGTCAAAATATAGATCTGGAAGGGAGTGTGTGTCTATACTATAATGGGGATTACTGTATTACTATATTATAAATTCTTAAATTGAGATTAAAAACATTACAATACTTCCTGACTGAAACTGGTACTCCTTTGTGCTAGGCAACACATTAAAACATTGTGACAACCCCAGACCCAAATTTCTAACACTCAGACAACTCAGACACAATGAGTGTGACAAAAAGGGAAAGAAATGAGGGACAAGGATACTGTGAAGAAGCTAAACAAGTTCTTCACATTGGTCTTCACTGCAGAAGATGTGAAGAAGATTCGCACACCTGGAGCCATTCTTTTTACAGGACAAGAACTGTCCCAGGTCAAACTGTCAGTAGAAGTGGTACTGCAACAAACTGATAAATTGAACAGTAATACATCTCCAGGATCAGATACTACTCATACAAGAGATCCAAAGGGACTCAAATATGCAAGTGCAAAACTACTAACTGTGGTATGTAACTTATTATTTACATCAGCGTCTGTATCAGACAACTGGCTGATAGCTACCTTTGTCTAAAAAGGCTTCAGAAACAATCTTAGCAATTACAGGCCAATAATTTGCAACTAACTTCAGCACTAGATAAACAGGCTGAAAATGCAGTAAAGAACAGAATCAAACACATACACATAAATGCAACACAGCTTTGTAAAGGGAAATCAAGCCTCAGCAATGTATTAGAATTCCTTGAGGACATGTGGACAAGGGTGATCACATGAATGTAGTGTTCTTAGACTTTCAGAAAGGTCCCTCACCAAAAGGCTGTGAAACAAAGTAAGCAACAATAGAATAAGAGGGAAGATCCTCTCATGGAACAGTAAATGGAGGTTATATATGTAACTGATGATTCATACAAAAGTGAGTATATGGGATAACAGAAGTATATGCCACTATATGTCCCAGAAGCAACAGGCAGTAGCAGATGCATGTGTGGGGACAATAACATAAGTGTGTAATGAGGCACTGAGAGTGGCAAATTGGTTCACTGGCAGGAAGGCTCCCGCTATATGAGAGTTCAAAAAAGCATCTACAAATATGAGCTCTTTGGTAAGTATGACGGCGGACTCTTTCTTGTTCATGCAGATGCCCAGCTTGCTGAGAAATTCCTGTAGTGTCTGGTTGGTGATGAGGAAGCTTTGATGGGATGATACCACCAAAAGTCAATTATAGAGATCTGTGCTTCTCAACTACAGTGTTGGGACATATTAATGTGTCACTACACAGCAAAAATTGTGTCATGAAGAGCTGGAGAGAAGGCTGGATCTGGCCTGGAGGGGGGGGGAAGTACAGGCTGGTAGGTCCTGCAGGGCACGATATGTCACTAGGCATGTCTCAACCTGCAAAAGGTTGAGAACCACTGCTCTAGATATGGAAAGAGTAAGTGTCCCAGGCATTGCATGTAGGCCACAACCACTAAAAAGACTGTTGTCAACACACAAATGCAGTGGCTATGCCAAAAAGAAGGAACTGGAATTGGTAATGAGAGTGTCACACTGTAAATCAAAGGAATTTGCGATGAGCAGGGTGTATGCCCGCAAGAAAATGTGCATCTTTCATATCAAGAACAATAACCAGGCCCCAAGAGAAAGGAAGGGAAGAAATTAAGGAAGAGTGACTGAAAAAAACAGAAAGACAGTTACCTATCTTTCTGTAACTGACGTTCTTCAAGATGTGTGTTCACATCTACTCCAATTAGGTGTGCACACAGCACGTGCACAATTATCAGTAGATTTTTTTTCCCCAGCAACTCTGGCAATCAGACAGAGCCCCCTGGAGTCGCGCGTCTGTAGCGCTGCATATAAGGGTTGATCGACCTCTCCCTTGTAAGCACACATCTCGAAGAACAACAGTTACAGAAAGGTAGGTACCCACCTTTCTCCTTCTCGTGGTCATGCTCATGTCAACTCCAATTAGGTGATTCCCAAGCACTTACTGGTGTTGGGGTAAGAAGTCACAGAGAGGCTGTGCCCAGCATGGCCCTGCCCACCAAGGCGTCTTGTATTGCCTGTTGCATGATCGTATAGTGGGCCATGAAGGTGTGGATGGAAGACCACGTTGCAGCTCTACAGATATCCACTACAGGTACCCTAGCATTGAAGGCTATGGATGTGGCATGGGCCTTTGTGGAGTGGGCTGTAATCTCTGGGGAAGGCATGCAAGCAAGGGAGTAGTAGGTTCTACTACATGAAGTAATCCAAGAGGAGATTGCTTGAGCTAAGACAGGTTGGCCTCTGATTCTGTTTGCGACCACAACAAAGTTGCCAGGATTTCCTGAAGAGTTTGATACTTTCCAAGAAGAAGGCTAAGGTCTGATGCATGTCCAGGGAATGCAGAACCCTCTGGTGGTCTGAGGAGTGAGACTTTGGGTAGAATATGGGGAGAAAGATATCCTGGCTCAAATGGAAGTGCAATACCAGTTTTGGCAGAAAGGCCGGATGGTGTCAGAGACACACTTTATCTTTGAAAAACACCAAGTAAGGAGGGTCTATAGTAAAGGCACCTAGCTCAGAGACCATTCTTGCAGAAGTAATAGCAACTAAGAAGGCCGCTTTCCAAGACAGCTAGAGATCTGAGCAGGTAGCAAAGGGTTCAAACGGATGTTTGGTTAGCACAGTCAGTACGAGATTGAGGTCCTACTGAGGAACCAGTTTCCCTATTTGAAGAAACTTCCTGATTAAGCCCTTGAGGAAGCGGTTTACAATGGGATTGGAGAAAACTGGGCAACTTTTGACACGCTCATAGAAAGCTGAAATTGCTGCCAAATGGACCTTAAGTGATGACATTGAGAGGCCCTGATGCTTTAAGTGCAAGAGGTAGTCCAAAATGAGTGGAATGGAGCAGGAGATTGGTAAGCAAGACTTCCGGGTGCACCACAAGGAAAAACGTCTCCCCTTCGCCAAGTAAGCTGATCGGCTAGAGGGTTTTCTACTTTCCAACAATATTTCCCTGACCCTTGGGAGCATTGCTGCTCGTGGGCATTCAACCATGCAGATTCCACACAGTCAGATGAAGGGATTGAAGGTTCAGGTACCTGAGGAATCCCTGGCTCTGGATAAGGAGGTCGGGTACGAGAGGTAATGTTTTGGGGGCCACCACGAGGAGATCCAACAAGGTGGGAAACCAGTGTTCTTGGGGACAGGCTGGGGCTATTAGGATTATGGATGATCTGTCTCTCTTTGCTTTTTCTAGGACCTTGCCCACAAGGGGAAAGAGCAGAAGGGCGTAAAGGAGTTGACATGTCAATGATACCTGGAAAGCATCCCTGATGGAGCCCTTGTCCATGCCCTGGAAGGAGCAAATGGTCTTGCACTTTGCAGTGAGGCTGGTTGCAAAGAGATCTAGAAGGGGAGTGCCCCACTTCTGAAAGATGGCAAGCAAGACCTCCTGATTTATGGACCACTCGTGAGGGTGAATCAAACAGCTGAGAAAGTCTGCTAGACAGTTCTGCAAACCAGGGAGATAGAAAGCTTCTAGATATATGGCTAGAGGGATGCAGAAGTTCCACAGAGCCATGGCCTCTTCACAATGGGACAGGATCGAGCACCCCCTTGCCAGTTTATATAGAACATTGTAATGACATTGTCCATTTTTACAACAACGTAGTGGCCCTTCCGTTGATCCCTGAATGTCCGGCAGGTGAGACGAACTGCTCTCAGTTCCCTGAGATTGATATGAGTCATCTTGTCCCAATTTGACCAATGGCCTTGAGTTTTCAGATTGCCTAGATGTGCACCACAGCCAGTATCCGAGGCATCTGTCACAAGGATCATTGACAGTAGGGGTTTTGAGAATGGGACTCCGGCACAGACAATAGCCTTGTTGGTCCACAAGAGGAGGGAATCTAGAACAGGCCTGGGCACCGAAATTACCTGATCGAAGTTGTGTCTGGATGGGCAAAAAAATGAGGCCAGCCGTAACCGAAGGGGCCTGAGGCAGAATCTTGCAAACGGGACCACACAGGTGCAGGCCATGAAATGGTCTAGCCGTCTCAGGCAGGAGCAGACAGTTATCAAGGGTGGTCATTCCAGTCCTTTATAATAGTGGAAATCGTGTGGAAGCAATGAAGTGGGAGGAATGCTATAGCCTTGGTCGAGTCCAGAGCGTCCCCTATGAATTCTATCCTCTGAGTCGGGATGAGGACAGACTTTTTTACATTTACCGACACACCCAGGTTGTCAAAATTTTGCTGTATAAAAGTTAAACTGGCTACAACTTGATGCCTTGACGACCCCTTCACCAGCCAATCATCTAGGCAGGGAAACACGTGTACTCAGTGACTGCGGAGAAAGGCCACTACTACTGCCATGCATTTCATAAAAACCCTGGGAGCCGTTTAGAGGCCGATGGGAAGAGCAGCAAATTGGAAATGGTTGTCACAAACTACAAATCTCAAAAAACGTCTGTGCCTCGGGATGGTAGAGATACCAAAGTATGCATACCAAAGGTTGACAGCAGCATACCAGTCTCAGGCATTTAGGGAAGAAATTACAGATCCCAGGGAGACCATGAGGAACCTTAGCTTCCTTACAAATCTCCTCAAACTTCTGAGATCTAAAATGCGTCTGGGCGTCCTTTGGACTTCGGGATCAGGAAATATCTGGAGTAGAACCCTTTCCCTCTTACCTCCTTCACTGCTCCCAGCGCAAGGAGCTGTGAAGGGAACCTCCTTCACTGCTCCCAGCGCAAGGAGCTGTCAAATCTCTTTGAGAAGAAGTTGGTCATAAGAGGAGTCCCTGAAGAGGGAGAGGGATCGGGATCGGGGGGGCATGAGTGTGGGATAGTATGAAACTGGATACAGTAGCCCAATTCCACTTTGCGTAGGACCCAATTGTCTGAGGTGATCTGATGCCACGCCCAGCAGAAGTGAGCTAAGCGGTTGGAAAAAGGGGGTGAAATTGGTACACTGTCCTCAGGCGAGATTTCAAATCTCTGCTTAGGGCCCTGAGATTGCTTCCAGGTACCCCCCCGACTTTGTACCCACAAGAAAAATGCCTGTGCCTGCTACTGCCTTGAGGGCCATTGTTTCTGGTCTGCCTACAGACCGAGTCCTGCCTTTGGTAGTAATTGGTGGACTGGAAAAGAGGCTGAGACTTGAAATGCTTATGCTACATGTTCAGGGTGTGCATACCCAGGGATTTTAAGGTGGCTCTCCAGTCCTTTAAACTGTGGAGTTTTGAGTCTGTGTGGAGAATAAAGATTGACCTTCAAATGGCAAATCTTGAATTGTTTATTGAAGTTCATAAGGCAGCCCAGAGACTTGTAGCGATGAGCTGTGGTGCATGGAAATGCCAGAGGCCATCACTCGGGCCACAGCGTCCACCACATCTAGGGCCCCTTGCAGGGAGGCCTTTGCTACCAATTTGCCCTCCTCCACAAGTGCGTTAGACTCCTTTTTGGAGTCTGCCAGAAGGGAACCCATACATTTCTCCATAGAACTACATGTTTTGTGTGTGTTATTGACTCAGAATGGCTTGTTGATTGGCCATGCTGAGCTGGAGGCTGCCAGTAGGATAAACTTTCTGGGTGAAAAGGTCCACCTTTCTGGCCTCTCTTGATTTTGGAGTGGGAGCTGGGGTTTCTTGCCTCTCTTTCTTGAAGGCCGTCATCACCACCAGGGAACTTGGAGGGGGATGGGTGTAAAGATATTCATACTCCTTAGACAGAACAAAGTATTTCCTTCCAACCTTTTTAGCGGTAAGCAAAACAGAAGAAGGGGTTTGCCACATAGCCTTATCAATGGTTTTAATAACAGGCAAGGCAACTCTAGATGGGCCTGGTAGTGACAAGATATCAGTCATGGGGTCTGAAGCATCCACAGAGATCTCTTAGGCCTGAATGCCCATATTGGTAGCCACCCTTTTAAGGAGGTTCAGATATCGTCTCCCATCCTCTGAGGGAGGAGCCAGAGTGGCACCCACTACATCCTCTCCAGGCGAGAAGGAGTCATTGTCCCTGGCCAGTTCTCCCCACGCTAGCGCCAGCAGTGCCGCCGATATAAAGATATCCACCTGGGTGTCTTAAGGCATGGTGCCGGAGGTTGCAGCAGCCATATTTAGTGCCGGTGTACTCGAGGGAGTAAGAGTAGGCTCAATAATGATGGCTGGGCAGGAGCTAGTCTCCAAACAAGCATGAAACTGTCTGCTTCCCGCAGCAACCAAGAATGACTGGGCTGACTGAGGACCTTGGACTTGGTGATATGCCCATGGCATCCAAAATGGGCAAGAGCTCAGATTTTGCCATTTGGGGCCCCCTGGGCAGGGGGGGGGGGGGGGGAGGTTGATGGCCCCTACGATAGGATGTAGATCTGGAATGGCTCCATATCAATATTACTGAGCATGCCTCTGAGCCCGACAGAGATCCCAACCTTGGGGACCATGGCAGTGCTAGACCTCAGCACTGGAGAAGGGTGGTGTGGAGAGCGAGGCAAGGGTGTAGGCAGTCCCCTCGAATAGGCAGGTCTCGGCGCTGGGGCAATGTCAACGTCAGGGCTAGCACTGATTGTGGTGCTTTCTATGATGTCCCTTCCTGCCTCAAAGATTTCCGTTGTCGAGGGAGATCGCACGATCTCCACCTCTTCTGTAGACTCCCCAGCCAGGGAGGGCACCAGTTCCAGGCTCGGTGCGTCTCTCCCAAAAAACTGGGCCTCCGGCCTCAATGGGGAAGAAGACTTAGTCAGGTGACCTGATGCGAGTCCTACTGCACCAACCTCCATCCTCATAGATTTTTGAGGAGAGCGCGCTCTGTCAACCTGCTGCTTCTTTCCAGGCACCAGGGATTACGAATGGTGCTGGGGCATGGGCTTTGAGGATGAGGGCTTACAGTGCCAGGACACTTCCGGTGCTATGTCTCTACCAGGTGCCAGGGTGCGCTTCATTGATACCACACTGAGGGACGAGTCCAAGGCAGACAATGGTGGTCTCAAGGCTTCCTCCATAAGGAAGATCTTCAGTCTCTGAGACCGATCCTTAAGAGTCCTCGGACAAAAGCTCTTGCAAAGCTTACACTTAACCCACTGAGCATCACTCAACCACTTTAGGCAAGTAGAGTGTAGCTCACTCTTTAGCATGGGTTTCTTGCAGGAATCGCAAGATTTAAACTGTGGAAAGCCAGGCACACCAAAGCAAAAAAACAGCAGGAGAGAACTATCCCCTGAGAGGATTAGACAGTACTTAACTCTGACTATTCAAGAACAAGCTTAACCTAACTATCTACAAACAAAAGGACATAGCCTGAAGGCAAAAGCTAGGGGAGGTCTTCCAGCAGGGAGACTGGAGAACCAACTAGCTGCCATGTATTGTGGTAAGAAGGAACTGACCAGGGAGCAGTAGGTGGGCGCTTATATGCAGCGCTATAGACGCGCAACTCCAGGGGGTTCTGTCCGACCACCAGAGTTGCCAGGGGAAAAAAAATCTACTGACTTCAAGAAATCCAAAGTTTCACCACCAGATCAAATGATACTCTTTTTGTCTTACCTTAGAGCCAGGTTTTGTATCTACAGTGGATGTAGTTACCGCAGTGGATGTTTCACTGACCATGCTTAAAGGTCTTTGGTTTAATTGTTGCTTGGACATGTGTGAAGTATGCCTAGAAAAGAAAGAAGAAATACTTTAAAAACACATTTTTTAAAACAGTCACGTTTCGCTTTTTAGTATATACTTAAAGGGTTTTTTTTTTCATAAATTTCTGATGAAAGTGAACAAATTCGAGAGTAGTAAAACACTAGTAAAGGTTTGGGTTTTTTTTCCTCCCCCATGTGTCTGACAATTCAGCTTACTTTTCATTTGAAACACTCCTGTTTCTGTGGTACTGGATCTTTTCTAAAAAGAAACTGCCAATGATATTTATTGGTTCATAATTAGTTATGGGTAACAAAAAGTAATAGTAGTATGATACACTATTAGCTTTTTTCTAATGTCTGTAAAAGGAGCTGAATTATACGTAAATAATCATTATCCACATAGATATTACATACACATTTCCAGGCAAAGCAAGTGTGTAAGAAACCTCTTCAAGTAAAAGCTAGAAAGACAAACACAGTAAACAAGAAAATTCAATTAGGTCAATACTGGAAAACATGGAACCTTCATGGTTTAAAAGGAAATTCCACTTTTCATTTGCTGAAGACACAATTACTGATGCAAGTGGTCAAGGACCAGTCACCTCTGCTGTGCTAGACTAGAAAATGCCAGAACAAGATCATCTAGTTCTTCAATATTTAGCAACACTTTAGAAGAGGCATAAAATAATGATCATTAATGACGCACAAGATTTTTCTAAAAAATTAGAAAGGCTGCTTTGTTGGGGAAAAGTGCTGTGTCAAAACTAAAATTGATTTTTCTTACATTCTTTTCAAATATTTTATCCTGTGGAATATTTTACTCCCCTAATGAAGTCAAGCTCAGTAAATGCCTATGCCACATATAGTTATAGTACTTATAGACCATACAAATTAGGTTACTCAGGGATTAGTCTAAAAGGTATATGTGACTAGAGGATGAAGAACTCTCTGTAATGGTGTTACACCAACACACAAAGACTATCTAAAAAGAGAAAATAGCTTCTTGTTCACTAAGACGCATCAGTGGTCAACAACAAACAATTCCATGCAATCCGACTCAACAAGTATAATTCTTTTCAATTTACTATGGCACATGCTCAACCGGGAGCAGCTAAAGCAGGAGGAAAATAGCTGATTTTATTTAACTGGAGATAAAGAGAATTCAAAGAGAGTATGCAAAGAGTAACAGATAATCTGAAGGACAATATATCAATGAAATATTTGATATATGATTGTAATCTGGGAAAATTAAGTTACCCTCAAAGGATACATATTAAAATTTTATTTTCTTGCCAAAAAAATTACTTCAGACTTGATCATCATACAGTCTGTATTTCATTAAGAAGCCAAAAGCCTAAGTGTTATGCTTTCATAGGTCCTGATGCTGCATGTTGTTTCACACCGGCAGAGCCCTGTACCCACACAGAATCATCCTATATGGATTAATAAACTTAAGGGTCAGATCCTCCACACTTCAGTGGCAGGAGATATTGAAAAAAATGGGCATGAAGGACAATGAGCCAACACCCTGGGAAGGAACTCCTTGTAGCTTTTTATCACTAAACCTATTGCCCATTATTCCTCATAAGAAAGGCACTCTTCTTACTATGCACAGCAGCCATATGACAAGCAAGATGAGCATACGCAGCTACTTCTACTGGATTTGGTCCAGTGGTACATTCTGTGTATAGAAGACAAATGACCTGTTGTCAAAGCTTTACCCTCAGTAGTAAAAAAAGGTAAGATATTTTGCAAGCACAAATATGTGGAGCGTCTCTTTTGTCTTTGCTTGTGGCATAGAAAAAAATCTTCACACACACTTTCAAGCATTCACAATACATCTTTAGCTGGAAACAGTTCTTTTTCAGGAAAATGCCCCGCTTGTTGTGTTATCTGTTTAATTAAGCTGTGGTTCTACTCTATTGCAAATAATGTCCTATAAATGAAACATTATACAGGCACTACCATTTAAATTCATCTTAACTTGGTACTATGATGCAGCCAAATTTGCACAGCAACTTTTTATCCTAATGAAAGCATAAGCATGAGGTTGACAACCTAGAGATAAAAGATGATTACTTGCCTGTAACTGGCATTCTTAAAGATGTGTTGCTCCTATCCCTTCCAAGTTAGGTGTGTGCGCACAGATCGTCAGAAAGCTTTTCCCCTAGACCTAGAATACCTCTAGGATTGGCTGTGGAACCCCCTGGAGTGGCACCTGCATACCACTCTCCATAAAGTTCAGCTGACCCCGCCCTCCCCAGTTCTTTCCTGCCAGAGTAGGAAGGGAGGTGTTGTAACAAACAAGAGCAACACATCTCAAAGAACATCAATTAAATGTAAGTAACCATCTTTTGTTCTTCGAAAGATTGCTCCTGTCCATTCCAAATTAGGTGGGTTCCAAGCCTTACCTTTGGAGGAAGGCTATAATTATAGCCTCACATACTGCAGGGCTTCTTCTGAACACTGACCTGCTTGCTGCATGATCACATAGTGTGTTCCAAATGTGTGGACTGATGAAATATGGCAGCCTTGCAAATATCTACTGCTGGCACCTGAGCAAGGAAGGCTGTTCATGACACTTGCGCCCTCATGGAGTGGGCTATTTATAGCACGAGGTGATATTTTCGCCAGCTCATAACATTGGCGGATATGCATCTGAAGAAGTGGGATCTTCTCCCACGACAGCTCATGAAAAAAATAAATCTGTTAGTCTTAAAGTGCCACACAACTCCTTGTTTTTTTTACTGGACTAGACTAACACAGCTACCCCTTTTGAAATTGACAAGATACATTCTACTTAACTACTCTACTAAACTACCAATATTATAACTAATAACAGGTACTTACACTAAATGCTATGAATATGAGGAATGCTAGCAAGAGACAGCTATTGTTCCAGCAACAGTCATGGTGGTAAGAAGGAACTTGGGAGGGCAGGGTCAGCTGAGCCTTATACAGAGCACTACACAGGTGTCATGCCAGGGGGTCCACAGCCAACCATACAGATAGTCAGCAACCCCCAACATGCGTGCCTCTGTGACGCTATGGAAGTTGTGGCTTAATTGGGGCTCCTACCACCTGAAAGCCATACCAAGTACATTTTTTCCACGGCATGCCTGGAAACAGCTTCCCAGGCACATCCTGGAAAGAAAGCATCCGTAGCAGTTCCTCTCCACAGCATGCCGCAGCCACAAGCATCTCTAGGAATACTGCCAAAAGAAATCAGTCCACATGGCTGCTTTCTAAAGTGTACCTAGGAACCCACCCCACCCACCATTGCCGCCAACAAATTTTCAATTGGTGGCCACTTTTATTCAGCAGAAGGGGTCACTGGGATGGGACGAGGGCCAGGGAGAAGAAGCTACCACCGGGGACAGCAAAGGTTGCTGACCCCTGCCCTAGAGGAAAATCTTTCTGGCTATCTGTGCGCACAACACACATACATCTAACTTGGAATGGACAGGAGCAATCACTCAAAGAAGAATGTAGAATACCTCAACAGGCTTGTGGTGAGCAGGGAAATATTGATATTAATGTATGCACTAAGGTTCTCTCTTTAAGGTCTATGTAGCCCTTGGAATGGAGTAACACCATAAAATGGCCAGGATCATGTAATACAGCAATATTCAACCTTTGGCCAACAGATGGTGCAACACTCATAGGTTTCAATGGCAACTGATCTCCAGAAGTACTGGCTGGGGACCACTGACACAATGTAATAATTTTGCAACTAAGAAAAATTATTATTAATTTCTGTATCATGGTAACACCTTGAGATCCAGAAACAAGATCTAAGCCTCATGGCACAGGGCATTGTACAAATATATAACAAAATACAGCTCCTACTCCAAAGTGTTTACAGTCTAAATAAATAAAGGAACACAGATGAAAGGTGATGCAGAGAAAGGAAAATTTAGCTCCCCTTTCCAAAAGTGACTTAGGCCCTTGAGAAAATTTTAAGCTTATGCAATGGTTTCTCTTAAACAACAAGAAGCATTATAAATTTTTATAATCTTTTCTCTCTTAGTATCCCTTAATACCTTTGTAGAACTAAACAGGTGAAAGCTAATGCAATACTCAAATTTTCTCTTAAAAGTAGCCTGAGAAAGCACAGAATGGACAATCTTAACATTTCTGCTAAATGGAGCCCTTATTCTTTTATGTTGGAAAAGTTCAGAATACTGATTAACTGGTGGTATTCTGAACAGATTTCAACAAATCTTCCGAAGAAAGTTGGCAGTTTAAATTGTCATATAGAATATTTCAGAAAGAAAATTAGGATCTTTTTACTATATCATCACATAAAACCAGAGTAATTTTATTAGCTACTCTTAAGAGTTTACAAATTTATTTTAAACTCATTGTGCCCAAGTTATGCATCTACTTTCCTCAACTGAGTTTCTGGGGTTTTGAGCTTTTTGCATATTGACATTGTTTTTATATTAAGTGCCTCACCCAAACAGAGTACATATTGTATAGGTAGGTGTTCTGAAGTTTGTCTAAAATGTTCCAGTAATGATTAGCTACTATAATGTACTGTAAGCTTTCAAAATCCACTTTATGCTCTGTAGTGTATTAGTTAAACAGGTATAGGTGAGCGGAGAAAGAAGAGGTTGAGATGTCAGCATCATTTAAACTTTTTTGCCAGGTTTGTATGCTAATTAAAGTCCAAAACCACAATGAAGAATTTGAATTTTATGCCTGACACCATCTCTGCTAGAAGTTAAAGTTGATTGCTTACTTGGAAAGAGGGAGAGAAGTAACATCAAATAGGAAGGGACAATGAACCATTTTTTGGCTTGGAGAAGAAGAGATAGTAAGAATAGCTCGCTGGAGGCCAAGAGGGATGCCAACAGTAAAAAACTGTACTGATGCAGAAGTCAAATATCTTGTACCGGGATCAAGACGGAACTTGTTTGTTAATATGGCAAAGTTCAGTGAAATACACTGAAAAGAACACACTATATTTTCTTAAAAATTAACAACAGACTACATATGATAAATTCTCAATGAATAGACTTCAACTCTTCATAAAGCTACCAAAACATATAACCTTCTGAATTTATTTAGTTAGAGGCTGGTAAAAATGTCTGAAACAAAGAGTTCAGTTTGTGCACGTAGAGTTGGCACATTGATTTTGGAAAAGGCATACTAGGGAGAAAGATAACAGGTAGTGATGTGGTGGCAGTCATCATGATTTCCAGAGGGGTAGCCGTGCTAGCTTAGTTCAGCAAAACAAACAAGTAGTCCTGTGGCACTTTTAGAGACTAACAGATCTATTTATCGCCTGAGCTTTCATGGGGAAAATCACACTTCATCTGATGTAAGAAATGGGAACCATAATATAGAAGGGAACATATAAATACAGAGAAGGGTATGTCACAAGGTAAAAATCAGACTTTTTCAGCAAACCAAGCAAGTTGTTTTGATTCAAACTGTGTGGAACAACAGATAAGAAAACTGGAGCAACAATGAACATAATATACTTTATACTTGCATAGCCCCTTTGATCAATAGAGGATTTCAACACACTATAAAAAGCATTCATTAATTTAGCTTTATAGCACCAATGCCTCCACGGAGCTTACAAAAATTTTATTTCAAGATGAGGAACCTGAGTCAGGGATGTCATAGCTCTGCCCTTCTGGGAGTCAGGCTGGAAGACTACTGACAAGTTTCAATACATAACTGACAAGAGCCTTCCTTGAGGGCAGCTAGGAATCAGAGGGGGGGCTTCCTCCTCTTCTCCCCCTCCTTTTTCAAACATTCCTGTGAAAAATGTCACGTTTTTGACATTCGTCCCAGTACAGGGCAACACTTGCCCCCAAAACACGAACATTTTCACCGAGGGACTTCCCGTTTTTAGCCAACTGGTTCTCAGACGTACTTTAAATACAAGATCATTCTTCTTCCAAGGATTTAAAGAGGCCAAGTGGCATTGTCTGTAACATTAAAATATAATGCAGCTTGCTAAACTATGACAAAGGTAATTTGTTAGACAAATGGTAATTATGGGTAAGTCTGACTCTACACAGCAACTAGGTATCTGCAGCTACCCCACGTCAGCCAACCCTGGTTTGCGGGGCCAGAGGGGTTTTTCACTGTTGTATAGAGTTTTGGGCTCTGGGACCCACCCACCTCCCTGCGTCCTAGAGACCAGGCTCCAGCCTGACTCCAGAAGTCTAGTTCTTTAGAAACACACCCACACTTACAGTGAAAACAATTAACAATGTCAACAGGTTAACGATAAGCTATGAATTTCTCCCTCTCTACTCTTCAAGAGTATGCATGAAAACTTACATAAATACTTTGGCAGATTAACCATCCTAAACATGGCTCTAGCTGCCAGAGATACTCTGTCAAATACTAAGCGCAACAGGGAACAGTAGCGTTTGAGCATTATCACTCACAGAAAACAGCAAACAATCAGAGAAAAACATTTTGCAATAAAGGCATCTGCCAAAAGGTGTTTGTTCAAAACAAGAGGTCAGTCTTCATCGGCTCCTGCTAAATTACACCAGTTATTCTATTCTGAATGATTATCTGTCCAACAGTTTCTCAATTGATTTGAAGTCCCAAAAGAGACATACTGTATTTCTGAACATGCAGTTTAAATTAGGGTTAGATGAAATAACAGAGCAAGATTGATTCCCTTTGCTTCAAATGCCTACTTACACAGCATCAAACGCCTTCCTTCTTTAAACCTAGTTAAACCTTTGTAACTAGGATCAGGCTTGGGAAAAAGAGGGTTTTAGATCTGTTAAAATAATCTCTTATAAGATCCATGCTGTTTTTATAGCCTCTGCCTATTTTGTGTGCCTGACAGCTTGATCTCCCAGTGCTGTTCGGCTTTCCTCTACCTTATGGGGAGCAATACCTTTTTTCAGCATTTGGTCAGCGTTAATGTTCAGTTTTATCAGGGAGTTCATTGAGATGTTCTACATACACAAATTTTGCCTTACCCTCCTGTGAACTAACTAACCTTTACTTTCTGCTTCTCATTAGATTCCCTATTTTCTTCTTCCTAAGGCACTTTTACAGGTGGAGATTACAAGTTTCAGTTGACCTGTTTGAACCTCTGAATCTTTTCTTAAGTTTAACTTGCATATGTCCTTCTCCACAGTTCTCACTCTTGTTTCCTAGTCCTTGTACCTAGGAGGAGATTCCTGTTTATTTTCTTTAAAGATGTTAAGGTCCCCTGCACTTCATCACATATTCATCCAAAATAATTTAAAGCATGAGATAAGAGTATAAGATGGTCACTAAAAATAAATTATGGGGTTTACAAGATAGTGGGCATCTCTGAGAAAATTGACTAGGGCCTTGAAGAAATTAATCTTTTCTGTTTGAAGATAGTTTGGGGCTGGAAAAAAAAAAGCACACCCAAAGTTTAACCCAAAGCACAAATTAGGGAGTTTTAAAGCCAGGGAAAACATCTGGCTGGCCAGCTGTGCATACCCACTCACACACACTCTTGAACTTATTCAGAAATCATAACTTACTTGCCCTCTCTCCCACTGCAACACTACCTTTAGATTAGGCATTATATGCCAATTCAGGGCAACGGTATATGCACTCCCCTTCTACCATCCATCAAAGGCTTCCCCTCTTTGGGCCAGCAAGGGCACCCACTTTAGGCTCCAGCTCCCTAGCCAACAGTTATTTTGGGTGCAGACATGTATCTTTTTCCTTTCTGATCAGGTTGCAGAGTTCCCTGACTGTGCTGTGAACTCCCAAGAAAAGGACTAAACTGGTTTCTTTTGCTTTCTTTTCAGAGACAGTCCACAGAGTACTTGTCACATAGATAAATTACCATACAGCTCTTTCTAAGTAAGTGCATTTTAGTCATAAGATAACAGCATTGAAGAAAAATCTTATTAAAAACAAAAGAGCCTACATGTTTATCAGTAATAACTCCAACATAGACTCTTGCAAGTGTACAGTCCTTCAAATAGAATGTAACAGAGCACTGCGAGATGAACTCCTGGCCTCTCTAGCTGAAGGGTAGCAGAGCTATCTAGATGGTTAGTGGCCTGATTACCTGAGGGGAGGCAGCTATCCACCTACACCAGGGGTGTCAAACTCATTTGCTGCATTGGGCCAGATTTGACTTAAATGTATGTAAAGTGGGCTGTACATACCATAAATTGAAACCCTAGGGTGTACACTCTCACAGCATTTCGGAGTGCTAGGTATGCAAGATTGTATTCTGTAATACTGGAAGATCAGACACTCTTTCCCTCTGTGTTGGGGAGAGTGTGTGGTCTTGTGAAGCACAGTCGTAGGCCAGATGGAAGAGGTTTGTGAGCCATATCCAGCCCATGGGACGCCTGTTTGACACCCCTGGCCTGCACAGGTTGAGCAGTTGTCCAGGCTTGATCAGGCTGCCTCGCAAACACAGCAGAGTTTATAAACTGACCCAGAAGGGAACAGGAGTGGGGGGAGAGGGAGAAAATGAGGGGAAGAGAATGTGGAAGCTTTGCCTGTCTCCCTGAACAGCCCTAGAGACTGCTGACTGACAAGGCATTGCAAGGTGGTGGAAATTCACATAAATAAAAACAGTGGTAACTGCAAATCAAAGGGTATTTGAGTCCTTTGTTGGCTACAGAGGAACTGAGGCAGAGAAGATGCAGCAGAGGAAGCCCTTACAGAGATTTTGTAGTGGTTTCAAATTCTCCACCCCACCCCTCCAGGATACTGAGGCTGGGCCTTTGAAGAGACTATGAATAGATAATTGGCAGACAATGGTTTTCTTCTCAAGATGAATCTTCCTAACAGGTGATGAGTCATCTGCATTCCTCTGATATCATTTATTTCCTAGGAAATCCACTTCATATGTATTGTCCTGAAAAGTCCTTTAAGTTTATAATACTTCCCAGAGACTGCATTAACATTAAGTAGACTACTCTGAACTGCTTCTGAACATGACCATTCTCCCCACCTAGCCATGTACTATCCACTGCATGAAGTGTAGGTTGCTCACCAATGGATGAACAATCTAGCTGCAGTGCTACGTCAGCAGGTTGTAAAGCAGAATGCAAGATCTGGGAAGTGGAACTGACACACAGAGAAGGCTGGTGAATAAACCTTGGCTTGGACAAATCAGCATAATGAGGAAAAGTTTATTATTGTCCAATTTTATCTTTCAGGATAACCTGAGAGACGAAAAGGATGGGGGAAGGTGTAAATCAGGTCTATTCCCCAGTTTATATGAAAGGTCATGAACCCTCACCTGAATCTCAGTGCTTAATCCATTTTTGCAAGAAGTGCCAGACGAATTGATGGTGGTAGTGCCTCCCTTATAAAATTTTAGCTCAGCTTAGAACAGTGGTTTTCAGACTATGGATTGGAACCCAATACTGGATCTCAGAATCTCAGGTACTGGGTCACAGTGCCCCCTGCTGCCACCACCCCAAGACTAGAATGCATTGCTGAAAGATGTAATTGTTGGGTCATGAACAAAGTATTTTTTTCAACTAGGTCTTGAGGAAAAAAGTTTGAAAACCACTGGCTTAAAACATACAACTTGGATGTGTGAGAGCTTGTTTCAATTCCCTCCATCTGCTTAACATGCAGAAAGGATTTGAATTTCAGTCTCCAACTTCTCAGGTAAGTGCTTTAGCGACTGGGCTCTAGGATATTAAGGTACAGGCTCCCTCAATCTCTGCTGCTGAAGCTGTTCCATTGTGTATTAATTAAATATGCATTGGGCCATATAAAGAGTTAGAGGCCAAACAAAGAGCTGGGAGACTCAGGTTCCAGTTCCTCTGCACCAATGAAAATGTAATCCTCTATACATAGTGGAACAGCTCCAATAAATACTGAGACACGCCTGCTCATAGACATACATACATACATTATATATAATCCCATTGCTCAGTAGTTAGGCTACCTTACTAAAAAGAGGGAGACCACCCTCTTCTTCACGTCAGACAGAACATAGAATTGAAAAGAGGTCTCCCCATATCTAAGGTGAGCATTTTAACCACTGAGTTAAAAAATTAAGGCTGACAGGTCCACCATCTCCTTTTTGTGAGTTTAGATATGCTTTGGTGAATGCCTACCAGATCAGGCCCAGCAGGCAAAACAGGTGGGAGAATTTTTCAATTGAGGATCCTGCTCTGGCTTAGGTGGGAGAAAGGCTCCCATGTGCCTAGGATACTGTAGCTGTGAGTTCACTGGCAGAAACCTGGGTGTCATGGTGACTTTAAACAGCAAAATTTTAGGGGTATGTCTACACTGGGGGCTCTTTTAAGTCGACTTAACAAGGTCGACCTTAAGTCAACTTCAATTCAACCCTGTTAAGTCAACCTAACAGAGCCGCCAGTAGACACATACCCCAGGAGTGTTGCTGACCCCAGGAAAGGGTCAGGGCCGCCCCCTGCCATGCCCCTGGGCCCGATCCAACTCTGGCAGCCCAATCCAGCCGCAGCTGCCACTGGCAAGTGGCTCGGAGACAGATCCAGCCCCTGCCCTTGCCACAAGAGACAGGTAGCTCAGAGCTGGCCCCAGCTGCCAGCAGGCAGCTCAGGGCTGGATTTGACCCCTGCCCTTGCTGCAAGTGGCAGGCAACTGGGAGTTGGCTCCTGCCACTACTGTCAAGAGGCTCAGAACCAGATCAGGCTCCTGCGCTTGTGGCAAGGGCAGCAGCTGGATCCAGCTCCAAACCACTTGCCGGCAGCAGCTGGGGCCAGCTCCAAGCCACCTGGCACTTGTGGCAATGGGAGGGGTCAGATCCGGCTCCAAGCCTCATGCCAGCAACTGGGGCTGGATTGGGTACTCGGGACAGATCAGGCCCCCAAAGCCAGATTTGGTCCTGGGGTGGGGCAGAAGACAGGGTTCCAGGCCTCTACCCTTTCTTGGGGCCAGCAACACTCCTGCCATCTACACTGCCTTAAGTCGACCTTAAGCACTGGTGTTATTAAGTCGATCTAAGGAAGTGCATAAATAAACCTAATAAAAGTGCATTGTAGACAGGGAGTTCCTTAGGTTGACTTAAGGAAGGTTAAGTCAACCTAAGACTCCAGTGCAGACATACCCTAGGCTCCTACAAAGTCAGGCAGCAGCTGAGTGGGACTTCAGAGGATCCCAGTGATACCGAAATGCTGAATTTAGGTACATAAGGACTTTTGAACATTTAGTCCAAAGTATATTTGCTACTGCACACCTCTCAACTTTTTTTTTTTTTTTTTAATACTGACATTTTATAGACATACCTGACTTTATAAACATGGGTAGAGTCCATAGTTTGACTCAGTTTAATCAAGTTACAAAAAACTAGACTTCCTGCATTCTATAAAGAGGCTTACTGTGTAATACGGTAACACCCTGCTAGAGACATTTGATGTTTATATTACTGCATAATATCTCTAAATAAAATGATAAGTTCATTGTTGGAATGTTTAAAATTTTATTTCCAATATTTACATGGCAATGATTCATAAACCTGTTAAAATTTCATAAGTAATTATTAAAAAATAGCACAATGTGGTGTCAATCCAGTACAAAACGATAATAAAAGAGGAAGGGTATATTTAATCTATACCTGTGTAAGACTTGTAATTTCTCCTCAATAGTTAAGGCCTATTTTTATAATGTCCCTAGTTTCTGAAAACTAGCCAGATGATTAATGTTTAACAAATGTAAAAATCCTCCAGAGAAAATAATGGCTTGTGAGGTACCTCTGTGCTAACCCCAACTGTATGCAACTGCATAAGAGTTAATGAGAACAAATGAATAGAAATTCTATTAATTTCTACCTGGCATTTCAATTATGAATTTACATGTTCATGTTTATTAAACATTTATGTGTTTACTTGTTCATTTAAACCAAATCAATCCACAATATAACTCAATTCCACACACACCATTCAAATGCAAGTCTCTTAATTAACAAAGAGAACATCATTAATCAATTTCTATTTCAAATAAAAAGGAAATATGTGTAGCGACAATCCTGTTTTACTGTCTGAAACACTCAAGCATATTAACATTGACAGAGTTAAAGTTACTTTTACAAGCAAGGATGGAAAACCGTAAACTATATTCAGTATCAGATCTAACATATCTATACTGAAGTTGTTTAATGGTATATATCTTTCAAAAGCTCCACTGCCTTAATAATGCCATTTTATTCAATAGGCTTAGCCATGTTAATCTGTATATAGCAAAAACAACGGAAGTCCTGCATCACCTTAAAGACTAACAAATTTCTTCAGACGTAAGCTTTTGTGGGTTGCAACCCACTTCATCAGATGCATCTGACGAAGTGTGTTGTAACCCATGAAAAGCTTATGCCCAAAGAAATATTAGCCTTTAGGTTGCCAAAGAACTTTCATTTTATTCAACTTACTTTTCAGTTCTCTTTCCTTCCCACCATACAAGTACGTACATGGATATACTCACAGGAAGGTTAGCTAACCAAAACGATTATACCGTATTTGGCATACTTTTTTGGAAAACTGCCATTTGTTGCACTTGGCATTCTGAACTTGGAATGAATCAATATAAAGCCTATGAAAGCAGGCAGTTTTGTTCCATCCTTCCTGACTTATTAAGCCACTTGCCATCATACTTAGACTGCATTCCTGTGCATAAGGAGCCCACAATACTTCATTGGTTACAGAAGTTTGTGGCCATCCCCTATTTTTACAAAATAATAATCTGGTACTACAGCATTTTCACTTAAAAGACACTGAAAAATTTAACCCACAGAAAACCCATCCAAAAAATAAAAACCAAAATCAGACTCTTGTTACTGAAACAAAGCAATTTCAAATGAATTTGTCTACCTTTTAACTTAATTAAACCTTCTACTATTTAGTGTAGTAAACTAAATAGCATAAGTTTATGTTTCTAAATCCAAGGCGGGATTGTTTCCCTTCTGTCCCACCTTTTTTTTTTTTTTTTTTTTTTTTTGCTGCCTTAATAAACAAATGCAATACATAAATTAAGCACAAAGCTGTCTCTCCAGGAGTTGTGTGCTGGCTTTATCAACTGAAGTTGGACAAAATAAAAGCAAACAGGCATGACAAAATTAAGCTTGATTAATTAAAACAAAAAATAATTCTATTTGATACTGAAGTATTATTCAATACCTGAAACTATCATCATTCCACATGCAATTCTACTACCCATACACAATTCTACTAACCCATAAAAACTTCTAAAAAACACAAATCGGTAGTTCACAACAGATCCATTTTCAAACACACAGCTGTTAAGGCACCAACTTCTTAATGTGCATGTAAAAAAACTTTCTAACATCAGTTAAAAACAAAATGAAATATTTAAACCATTATGAATATTTGCTCTTTGCACTGCCACGAAATCTGTTTTTAAACAAAAAGTTTCTTTGGATCTTGCCTGCTTTACATAATATAGCTTTTAAGTCCTGATTTTAAATTCATGTTTTAATGAACTTCAGTCATATTTAGTGTCACAGTATATAAAAACAGGTCTTAACCACCAGTAAGAACTTTTAGGCTATGTGTACTTTTTTCAGAAGTAGTACTGTAACATATTTAATAAATAAACAAACACAAAAGAACTTTAGTAGCACAATGCTCAGTTTCAGAAATCAACTCCATACAAAAAAACAAAAGTTTTTGTTCTAGGATTGTTTTGAGAAAACGGTGAAAAACAAATGTTTATATAGCTAATGTCACGTCTATGGAATCTTTTTTTTTTCCCCGATACACAGAGCAAAATAGGAAGCTTCTGAGATTGGTTCAAACTAGAGCTATATGGAAATTCTGATTCAAAAAGGTATTCAGCTGAAATTTCATCAAAATGTTGATATTTCATTTCAGACAAATACTTTAATTTAAATCTAAAAGAAGCTGAATACTCTACCAGAGAATGAAGAGAGAGTACAAAAACAGTGGTAGTGAAGGGGAAAGGGAAGGTACACAGAAGGTTAAGCACCATGGACCACAGAAGGTACTGTAAGACATCAGAGAGGGAACTCAATTTGTTATATAGGGTCCTTGCATCCAAAAAGATGTTCGAAACACACACACAGTGAGGTGCCCAAAATGTGTTGCTTTATTAGGGAAGAACTAAAAACCAACTGGTTTTACCTAACATCCTAAGGGTCAAGTTCTATTAATGTGGCAACCCTCCCAATGGTCTAATTCTATTACTATGGCAACCCAATTTAAAACATTTTCCTCCCCCTCTAATGAAAATGAGCCCCCTCCACCAACAGGGTAAGTACTAAGCTGGGAAATGAGGGTAGACTGCCTAATCTCCTGGCTAAACCCCAGGGATTATTCTGCCCTGTAACATGGGTGTTCCACTAACTAAAGATCCAGGCAATGAGGAGGCCTCTCTGTAGGTGGATTGGAGCAGACAACTGGTGTTCTCACACCAGGAGGTAGTGTTAGTACTGATCTGAAATGAGTTCAGGAGTATTAGCTTGAACAGGTGAGGATGGTGTATCTGGTTGAACAGGGAAGGAGGCTGTATGTGTTGCAGAGGTGGACAGAACAAATGAGTCAGGAACATGTGACTCTTGACTTGATGGTATGGTAAGCAGTTCAACTGGTGATGTCTGCTTGGGACAGATATGACCTGGCAGCGACTGATCTATGTGCTGCCGCCAAATGAGACCACCTGCTGCCTGGAGAGAGTATGAAACAGGTCCTGTCTGGGCAATGAAAGTAGCAGAGACCCATTTAGCTTCAGAAGCATAGTTCCAAGATAGGACGGGCTGTCCAAGACTGAAGGTTTGATCTTTTGCTCTTGGTGCATGCTTGATGACTTGGTTCTCTTGTTTGCATTGTACAACTTGTTGTGTTTCTGGCAGTTTCAGCAAACCAAAGAAAGTGCAAAACTGTTGTCCCATCATTAGGAAAGCTGTGGACACTGGCTGTAGCCTCAGGAGTGTTTTTGTAGGATAGTAAGAAGTTGGCCAGTTGCCTCTGAATGGACAAATGTCCCATTGTGGATTTTAGAGCTTGTTTCATAGTCTGCACAAATCTTTCAGCTAATCCATTCATGGATGGATAATATAGTGGTGATGTGATGTATTCCATTTGCATTCATAAAATTTTCAAACTCTTGGGAAATTAACTGCAGTCCATTGCTATTCACAAGCAATGTTCCCTCTCATTTTTCATAGGCCCTGTGTGCAAAAAAATTCTGTGTGTGACCTAATATTAGCACTGTTGAATTATTTTGCAAATGCTTTATTTTGTGTGCATGGGTTTCACAACCTGTGGGCACATTTAAACGCACACAGATTAGAACAAACAGTGCTCACAAGTTGCTCTGGAAGACCTAACAACTAAAGAATCTGTGTTGTTTCCAGATAGTGCTTTCAGCAGGAGTGGACTGCATTACAGGGACTTACAGCCATTTAGAGTAGACATATACAACAACTAGGAAATGCTTCCTTCAAACAGGCTAACAAAATCAACATGAATATATTGCCATGGATTTTCAGGCCAATCCCACAGGTTCTGGAGTACCAACTGAGGTACAGTCGTTACAGTCTGACACAAAATGCAAGTCCCTGCCTTTTCTTCAATAGCACTGTCCAGGCCAGACCACCAAAACCAGCTTCATACAATTTCTTGCACAAGTACTATGCCACAATGACTTGAATGTAGCTCTTCCAACAATTGTGATCTCAGTAATCGTAGAATATTGACACACATCCCCCTTACAACAAGCAGCCAGACTGAATTGATAACTGTCCTCCTAAGCATATAGGGAAGGAGGTCAGGCAACACCCGAGAGTCATGTAGAAATGCTTCATGGATCACTACGTTCATGACTTGAGATAGTACTGGATCAATGTAAGTTGCTCTCTTTACTTGAGCAGCAGTGATGCGTGTGTTTTCTACCTGTTCAAAGGAGATGATTTCTTTCTGGCCAATATTTCCTTGTGTAACTGGTAAAGGCAGCCTTAAAAGACTAGTTGCAATGCAGTGCAGAGAGGATTTCTGATATTTGATGTCGTACGTGTGTCCAGAAAGTATCAATGGCCATTGTTGCATATAACCAGCAGCCAATGGTAGAATGCCTTGTTGTCCAAAAATTGATGTTAGAGGTCAATGGTCAGTGAGAAGCATGAACTTCCTTCCAAACAGGTATTGGTGAAATTTCCAGATGTCAAAAACAATTCCCAGCGTTTCACATTCGATCTGGGCATAATTAATTTCTGCCTTGCTTAAGGTGAATGTGGCAAAAGCGATGGGTCTTTCCTCTCCTGAAGGCATAATGTGTGATGCTACTCCCCTGACTCCAAAAAGGGAAACATCACAGGCCAGCTGTAGGAGAAAGGACAGATTGAAATGTGTCAGAACCTTTGCATTTAGCAATGTGTGTTTAGCTTTGTTAAATGTAACATCACAGGTTTCAGTCCACTTCTAGCCCTTGTTCTGGGCAAGGACCTCATGTAGTGGTTTCAGTAGCACTGCTAACTCTGCAATAAACTTGCCATAATGGTTCAATAACCGCAGAAAAGAGTGAAGTCGACTTATTTTCTGAGGCCACGATAAGCCTTGACTTTTGCCAGAGACTTATGAAGGTCAGCAGCATTTATGATATGCCCCAAATATTCAACAGAGGGCTGGAAGAATTCACATTTGTCTAGGCAGACTTATAAGCCATATTCTTCCGATCTTTGTAGAGTAGCCTCCAATACATAAGGTGCTTCTTCTTATTCTTACCAGTGACCAGGATGTCATCATGATAGCACTGCACTCCTGGCAAGCTGCTCGAGATCTGGTCCATAGCCCTCTAGAATAAAGCTGGAGCCAATATTGTTCCAAAAGGCAGATGGAAGTATTGGTACAGCCTCTTATGCATTACAATAATCAACAGCTCTTGGGATGTCTCGTCGACATGCTTCTGCAAATATGCTTGACTCAAATCAATCTTACCGAACTTTTGTCCCTGAGCCAAACCAGCAAAGATATCATCAATGTGGGGAAGAGGGTGCTGCTCTGTATGTAACACTGTGTTAACAGGGACTTTAAAATCACCATAAATCTGAATGGAGCCATCTTTCTTCAATATTGGAATGACTGGTGCTAGCCATTGGCTAGGAACAACGGGCACTAAGATTCCATCTTTCACTAGGCACCCCGAGTCTGCTTCAACTTTAGGTCTGAGGAAATATGGCACTGTTCTGGCCTTCAAACATCTTGGTTGGCTGTCAGGCTTAATGTTTAACTTCATAGTGATTCCTTTCATGCTGCCCAGGTCCTCTCCAAAAACAGCAGCATGTTCCTCTAACACGGCTGCCAGACCTGTTTCTTCTTTAGTCACTCTGTGAACTTCTGGCCAATTAAGCTGGATTTTCCTAAGCCAAGACCTTCTCATTAAGGCTAGGTGACTGCCTTCCGCCACAAACAGTGGCAATTTTGCAGTCTCTCCATTGAACTCCACTTTCACATCAACAGTGCCCAACATGGGAACAGCCTCTCCAGTATACGTATTCAGAACTATTGTTGGCTTAAATGGAAGATGTTTTAACTTCTTTTTATACACAGTCTCTGAAACTAGGGAAACTGCTGCACTGGCGTCCAGTTCCATGCATACAGGTTTATTTTCCAACAGCAGGGCTACCCAGTATGGAGAAGACGCGGGGTGACTCTCCATGTTCTGACCGAGTGTCGCCTTGATCACCCTGCGTCTGCTCTACTGCGTACAGATTTTCCATTTTGGTTTGCCAGACCACAAGCTCCTTTCTCTCTGGTTTGCCGTTTTTGTTTGGCTCATCTTTCTTTTCTTTGCAGGCACACTTACATGTTCTTTTTTGCCACACTATCAACATATTAGCTCTCTACACCAGCACTCCAATATATGGTGACCTGGCCTTCCACACTGGTAATATTCCTGCCTCTCCACTGTCTTGTGGGTACATTCTGGGGATACCTTATGCACTCCAGCCCTGATTTGTTGCATGTCTTGTGTGACCGGTTACATAGAAACTTCAATATCAACAGCCTTCTGCAAGACGAGCTGAGCTTCTGTCAATAGCCGCTTTCTTGCTGCTTCACTGTGCAGGCCACAAACCACCCTATCACTCAGAGTCTCATTTAACATCTCATTAAATTCACAGTGTTCAGCAAGCTTCTTTGGCTACAAACTGCACAACTGATCTCTCTGCACAACATATCTCTCTCTGCAATTACCAGTGGTTTCAGGAAAAAAAATGTACTCCCAAGATTTCCACTATCTCACTGTAACGTTTTGTTTCTGGCTTCTCAGGGGATACCAAGTTACACAGTAAACTGCAGGTTTCAGGTCCCAGAACGCTTAGGAAGACTAGTACTTTCTTTGCGGCTGTTATGTCATTTGACATAACAAAATTCTGAAAACATTCAGTATGTGAATGCCATTGCTTCAGAGCATCATCAAAAGCTCCCAGAAGCCTTGTAAGAGTAGCCATGGGTGGCCTCTTTTCTGTGTTGTTTCCTCCAGTCTCTACTGCCTTTGTCTGATCCAGTAGAGCCAGTTTCAGTAGCCTCTTTTTGCTTCTAGTCCGCTGCTTTCCTCAGGACAAATAGAGCCAGTTTCAGTTTGAACCGTCAGTGTAAACAGCCCAGCCCTCCTCCTCTAAACAGGATAGAAAAAGTTTTGTTTCTTACACTGACTTCTACTTTTCCTTTGTTGCTAGGGTGGTCACGTTCATCCCCTCCTCATTGCCAGTTGTTTTGTAGGGCCCTTGTATCCAAAAAGATGTTACAAACAGATACACAATGATGAGCCCAAAATGTATGGCTTTATTAAGGAAGACCTAAAAACCAACCAAACCGGTTTTAACTAACGTCCTAAAGATCAAGTTCTATTACTATGGCAAAACGCCCTAATGGTCTAAGTCTATTACAATGGCAACCAATATACAACACATTTCATATTGGATATCTACTGGGATCTGGCACACCATCATACAGTATTTATAGATATTAGCTATGTCTATAACCCATCCACCAAAAACTCTCTGTGTTTTCTCGTTATGATCTGAGATCACTAAAGGGTGATTTGTCACATTTTAATTCAGAACATTCCAGACTCCATATCAAGCAGCACATCTGAAATGGAAGAAATGATAGGTATAACAATGTATTAAAGGACGAACAGGTAATTTTAGTATGACTCTAAGCAAGTATTGTGCACTTGTTTGTATTTACATCTTACTCATATGTGGTTTCTTGTTTGTTTGTTTAAGCCGCTGTGAATGCTACAGGCAATCAGTTTTTGGATGAACAGCAGATGACTCAAACTGGACTCAGGCAAAACAAAAGCAATGCTGGCCAAAAGAAAAAATGCTTTAAAAATCTAGCTGAGACATTACCTCAGTCTTTCATGGAAGATGTATAATCTCCATTCCTCATGTACTGCAAAGCCTCATGGACCTATTTCACCCCTCATTAAATCTGGAGGGCAGGCAGCATAAGTTTCCAAAAACACCTTCTTAAATTTCCAGATTGCTCTGATACTTTTTTTTCCTTCTTTCCAGACAAGAACCTGCCCACATGCCCTCTATGCATTCGTCACCTTCAGGCAGAGCCAGGTAAAGAGGCCTGAAGGCCCTCGGCTGCCAGTCACTGTGACTCCTGAGCCAGCCTTGGGTCCCAGCCTCCCACTACCATGGAGCTGGTGGTCCCATTCCCATCCTGCACCTGGGGACCCAACCCCTCACCACAACATCCTGAAGGTGGGCTGGCACTTGGGGGAGGGAAAGCCTAAGTGCCAGAGGCCGCTTTCCACAGTGCTCTTGCCCTGGTCCTAGTTCAGCTGGTTTGCCCCAAATGCTGGGCCAGCTGGCATGCAGTGCAGCCTCCGATGCAGCCCTCCAGGGCCATGGGCCTGGAAGGCTGCATCAGAAGCCACACCACAAGACAGCTGGCCCTGCCACGGAAGCAGAATGAACATGCTCCACTCCACTCCACCTCCCAGCATCCCCCAGACCCTGCCGGCACTGTGGAGATGAGTGAGGCAGCAGGGGCAGGAGCCTGGGGCCCGTCTTCAGGGTGGGGCCTGGGGCTTCAGCCTCCATAGCCCCTGTGTTCATCCGGCCCTGCCAGCAGGATTTATTCATGTATTTGCAGTTGAATGTGAGTTCACAGTTAAGGCCACCGTGAGCACAACAGACCCAGGATCAAGTCACTCCACTAGTTCCAAAAGTCGGCTTCTGCTGCTAGTTTAAGGCTTTGCTCCTAATCATCAAGCAATTAAGGGATCAAGCACCAGTTACACTGAAGGCTAACTTTCAATCTATGAACTACTATAACAACTGCTCTTCTCTGGGACAATGCAGAACACAATGCACAAGATTAAGCACGAGATGTAGATAAAAAGCATTCTTGGTCACGGGCTTCCAGCTGAGATACAAGCTTCCAGAGGCAATTAGATGAATACAGAATCTCATCATATTTAGGAAGTGCCAAAAACCTTCTTCTTCTAAAAGTCCTTTCTATCGCAAGAATTACATTTATATTTACAATTTTAGATTGAGCGAGGAAGAAAAATTGCAGCCAAAAACACTCCAAAAGGAAGAACACTCTCAACCCAAGTAAAATTTCTACCCCAGAAAGGAAGATGTACCAAAGACGACATGATGTCTTCTGGGGAACTCATTGTTGCTATCAATTTTATGTGGACAGCACTTAGATAGCACAATGATAGGTAGCAGTATAACCCTCATTTCACTCATCTGGGGAGTGCCTTCCACAAATTATCTATTTTGCAGTTTGAACTGCATGTTGTAAGTATCTCGAACCAATCAAAATACATGTTCCCATTCAAAATGCTGCTGAAAAGATCCTTATCCCTTCCTCGTCTCCCTAACTATATCACCTCTCTTTGCATCCCTCCACTGACTCCCTCTTCTTCCCTACCTCAAGCACAATCTATTTCCCTCATCTTGTAATATCCTCCAAATCCTAGTCCATGTGATAATTTTCAAATCAGGGGAGGCAATCCAGACCAGTGAGAGGCTCTCACTACTTACTCAGGAAATAGTGATTATTTACTGCAGCTAGAGGATCTTCAAGATGGGTGGTTGTGATGAGTGAAGAAAACCTCATGGGCTACTTTAGCATGTCAGGGGCAATACCCAAGTGCTCTTCTTTTCTGCTCCTGTACTTTGGTGATGGGACACAGGGGTGTGGTAATTATAAAAAGCACTGAGGGGAAGGGGCTTTAGACAAACCTTACCTGGACCCCCTGTGGGTGATACAGGTTGTGGCCGGTTTAGGCCGGGGGCAGATGGCTGGCCAGGAAGGAGAAAAAAGGATTAAGAGAAGAGGAGGGTAGCAGGGAAACAGGGGTCTGAGAAGCAGGATCTCCAGGGGCTCATCCTGGGTTTTACTGCTATACCTTCTGGTTAATCTGAAAACTAACTGTCCTAGCTGCTGTGCAAACTGGATTGCTAATAAACCATCTGAGTTCTACACTAGCTGACTGTCACTTCTGATTGGGATGGCTGGGACCCTCCTGGAGGGAGGACCACCCCCCCCCAGAGGAGACCAGACAGAGCAAGGATTGGACCCTCTGAGCTTGGACTTGGGTCTGCATCTGATCCACATCTGCTCAGTGTCACCCTATATCCAGTCTGAAATCTGTATGTCAGGTTTTATGTCCATCTGCATCCACACAACCACTGTCTTTCAGCAGCTCCTGCTCCGACTATAAGCAGCATCTGTCTGGCTGCAATAGCTTTGCAGAACTGAGGCTGGGAAGGATGGGAGGAAGAGGACGTGCCAGCAGCTCCATGAAATTCAGAGGCTCCCCTGGCCCCAATCTCAACAACTTTTGTTCTGCCTGGGCTAGGAAAACTGGAGCTGCTGAGAGCACTAGCTGTTCAATGGCAGTTGCCAGTCATCTGATTGGGTGGCTTGCAGTGGGGGAATGGGTGTGGGAGTAATTGCCCATCCCCAGATAATTGATGGAGTGGGGGGGACTCATCGCTGGGGCTCCTAGAGTCAGAGAAAGGACTAGCCAGTAAGCTCAGCTCCTGTGAATGTCTCTCTCTGACTGGCTAGCAGATCCCAGCAAAGCTGAGCTGGGACTGGCTGCAGCACTTCCTTTGTTCCTTGCTGTGCTGCTTACATTGCTTACTGGTCCCCACAGCTGTGACAGAGGAAGCAGCTGCAGCAATCACACCCTGGGCAGATAAAAATAGAATCTGAATTCCAATCTGCAACAACAGATCGTGGATGCAGATACTCACGAATCTGAAGCGGTTACCCACAGATCTGCAGGGGTCTATTTATACACACCATGCACTCAACTTCAGAAATTCTTCCAAGCAGTGTCCATTGACTCACACAAGTGGCATATCTTCCCATGTGCTGGAGGAGTCCTACCTGTCAGTTGAGGATAATGCAAAAGAGGATCTTCTCTGGCCTGGATCAGAATGCAATCTCCTCCATAAAGTGTTTCCTCAACTGAAGCTCATGAGCATCACATGCTTGCATGGGAAATCACAAGCATATACTGAACTTTGTTGAAGTATGCATCTCATCAGATGCTGCACTGGTGTTTGTCAGACATAAAGAGGATTAAGAGCAAGAAATACAATTCTTGAACCCCAGTCCCCAGGGAGAGACTCCCTGAAATGGGAAAAACTAAGCTATGTGATACTAGAACTTTAACTATGCTAAATATTAAAGCTATTCATAATATATATTCACAAGCAGACAAGAAAGAAGTTAGAGAAATCTGTGGCACAGAAAATTATGCCTCATTCCAAGTGGCAATATGATGGAACTGTAGAGGTGTCATCAGGCTCCAATGCCTCTCAGGCCCAAGGTCTGGGGCACTAGGAGGGCAACTGCATTCTGTGTGGACCAACAGACATTACTTACTAGAATCCTTAGTCTTGGGCACATTGTGTACATGAATACCCACCTGTCAGATATACATAGGGACCAACCATGGAAGAAAAACAAGAATGATTTAAGTGCACCCTCTGTATCTTTGCCATACCACTTCCATATAACAAGAAATGCTCATATCATTATAAGTTACTTTTAAAAGTCTCCAAATGTTTCAAAAACTACTTACTCTTCTTGTAAAATAAATTCAGTGTTTTCCGGAGAAATCTGTCCTGTCACAGGATGTCTAAATGTCGTAGTTTGCTGGTTATGGCTGAAAGGAGGAAAAAAAATGTAATTTAAGTGCTAAGCTTAGTAGAAAACTAGGTGTCAGCATTATCTATTTCTACCGATAGTTTACTATTGCTATGCAATGATGAAACATACTTCTGTTGTGTATTATAGGACAAATGTTTTCAATCACTTTCTCACAAGTTTGTAGAATCTTCAAGTTGCCCACTTCACTAAGTGCCAACCAAGGTCATATTTTGACATGTACAGATTGCAATGCTCAGCAAAAGGGAGCCTTTGGGACTAGACTGGGGCTTGAGATCAGGCCTCAGCTCTCAACTCTATCACAGAATTCCTATGTGACCTTACCAAGTCACTGAATCTCTCTGTGGCTCAGTTCCCAATTTTTATAATTCCCATACTTTGTGTTATATATTTAAATTGTAAGCCCTTCAAAGCAGGTGTTGTCCCTTACTTCATGATTGTAACAATACATAGCAAACTTTGGGGTCTCTATATACTAGTCCAATATAATTAAATAACAAATATTCTTTAATTTCAAGGGAAAAAAGGAAAATTCTGATCCAAGTTAGATTTCCTAAAACATACCATCTGTGATAATGAGAAAACAGAGTTAAGAACAGTTTAGAAAAAAAATGTGAAACTGTCTAAACAAGATGTGCTGCTCTCTGACAAACTTACTCAGGAGATCAGACATTTCTGGGAGCTCCTTTGAATCCAAGGAATTCTCTTGCTCATGGAATTAATATCTTAATAAACAGTCCAAAATCTTAATTTCCTAATTTTAAAAAAATTATGCCAATTATTCCTTTCATTTGAAATGTTATGTAGGGAATTTTTTGCTTCTTAATTGGAAAGTTATTCACAGCTATAAAATGAAACACTGTACACAACATGACATTTTTATGAAAGCACAGGATAATATGAGTTGATCAGTGTTAAGTACCCTGGTGTGAACAAAATGAAAGCAGCCTATGCTGTCCAAATTTACCCCACATGAGATATGAATTTATTAATTTAAATACTGCAGAAACAATCTTCAGCCTAAACTTACTCTCCCCGCTTGGTTACTGCTAGCCTTTCCTCTAGAAAACATTGTCTCCAAAATCCTAGCTCCCTCTATCAAAGAAAGGGTTCAACTTTCTTTATATCTGACTGGTGCTAACTGAACTCAGCTGCTTGCTGTATTCATCAATAATTATAATGCACCTGACAACAGGATGACTCAGGAGAGTTGGGTTTCTCCAACCTGTTGTCCCAGCCACTGTCGTCCTACTATACACAATATTTTCAATACCTTTTTATTTTAAAGTCTAAATTAAATCATGAGGTGAGTCCTATTAAAAGATAAAGTAAACGCAGTTCTGAAAGATTACAGGTATCAGTGGTAATTATAACAAAGTGTGACGCATGAAGATGTAATGGCACATTAAAATGGAGAATATTCTATATGAGGGAATTTGGAAATAAGACATTTCCCCTAGCAATGTACAATCCAGAAGTATTAAGACTACATATTTTCACTATGTTGGGTTATACAGTCTCTCTATGGGTATTATAATTACATGTTATAATTTACTACTTTAAATTATAATACTTTAAATAGTGTTCATGTACACACACACACATTATGCAATAACAATGTTCATGGCAAAATAATGAAAAAAGTGAAGTTTGTATAGAAAGGAAAAGCCTACTCCTAACAAAAGAAGAGGCGGCTCCTGCCACTTTGGCATCCTTAAGTGTCCTATGACCTGATCCTGCATGCCTTACTTTGGCCTCATCCTATAGCCCTTACCATTGACTTAAATGGGAGTTTTGCCTGTATGGCTCACAAGAGCCGAGTCATAAATTCTTGGTGTGGTAATTATATTACTGGCAAATGTGAAAATGGCAGCTGAGTGTTAGTGTGTAACAAACTTAACCTGGGCTTTATTTGGAAATAAATAACCAACTATTATCGATGAAAGTCTAAATGAATATATATCTTATAAAATTATCAGGAAATGAGGGGAGCAATGTAAGACTTACAAATCAGAACTGATCCAGGAAAGTTAGTGAGACATCCTCTAGGAAGACTGAGGAGTCAAAAAGAGGCTTTTGCCCCCTAATTATTCTTATTAATTAATTAATTTTAAAAGAGCTTTAGTTGTGCTAACATCTTCCTCTACTACAACACAAGTTTCAGTTAGTGCTGCCAGGCTCTGCATTTGAAATTAACTTTGGTTAGGCTCAATCCGCTGAAGAGAAAAAGGGCTATTTAGGAAGAAGAAAAAAAAATTGTTTTATTAATTGCAACACAAAATTTAGCTATATATAAAATAAATACATATTATTCAAACCAGGCCACATCGCCTTCCAAGTCTTCACTCACCAGAGATTTTAGGCTGAAGATGTGAATTTCCAAAGGGGCACCTGTGTCAGTCTAGTCCAGCAAAAAAAACAAGGAGTCATATGGCACTTAAAGACTAACAGATTTATTTTTCGCATGAGCTTCTGTGGGAGAAAATCCCACTTCATCAGATGCTTCAAAAATGGGGAAACTTACAGAATGGAATGAAAATAAGTGCAAGGGAGTATAAAACATAGGATTAAGTCATACAGTAACAGCAAATCAGAGCAGTTGTTTAGGTTTGAACCCTGGGAAGGCTGAAGTCAAATTATCTTTTGTAATGGGAAAAGAACCCATAGTCTCAATCTAAGCCTACTTCACACAATCTAATTTGCATATTACTTCCAGTTCAGCTGTTCCTCTTTGAAGTCTTGGTGTCCATTGACTTCTCTGAGTAAAGTCATTCACAAATCATTTATAGAGTTATTAAAAAGATGGAAGTGCTCAGCAACTAGTTTTTTTTTGTTTGTTTCTTTTGTGATTTCTGAGGTCAGTTTTGTGTTCGTTTATTCTTTTGCTCAGGGATCATCCTGTTTGTCCAATGTATAAGGTGTGAGGGCATCTCTCGCACATGATGGCATAGATCACATTAGTAGACGAGCAGGTAAATGAGCCTTTGACAGAGTAGCTGGCTCTGTGGGCAGACTTGGCAGCATGGTTTCCTGCAGGGGTGTATGCCTGCTTTAATGTTTCTGTTGTTAGATCTGTAGTTGCTAGTGAGTATCTGTTTAAGGCTGGGTGGCTGTCTGTAGAAGGGGAGAAGTCTGAATCCCAAGGCTTGAGAGAGTGAGGGATCATCTTTTAGAATAAGCTGTAGGTCCTTAATGATCTGTTGCAGAGGTCTGGCTTGAGGGTTGTATGTGGTGACTAGTGGTGTTGTCTTCTTTCTTGGGCCTCTCATGTAGCAGGTGACTTCGGAGTACCCATCTAGCTCTGTCAATTTGTTTTCTTAATTCCACAGGTGAGTACTGCTGTTTTAAGAATGCTTGACAGAGATCTTCAAGATGTCTGTCTCTGTCTGAGGGATGAGAGTAAATGCGGTTATATCTCAGGGCTTGGCTGTAGACAATGGATCGTGTGGTGTGTTTGGGATGGAAGCTCAAGGGATGTAGGTAACTATACCGATCAGTAGGTTTTCGGTATGGAGTGGCGTTGATGTGTCTATCCCTGATTTGTACTGTAGTGTCAAGAAAGTAGATTTCCTGTGTGGAGTGTTCCAAGCTGAGTTTAATTGTGAAGTGGAAATTGTTGAAATCTCTGTGGAGAGCATCCCTGCCATGGGTCCAGATGATGATGATGTCATCAATGTAGCATAGGAAAAGAAGAGGTGTTTTGGGATGAGACTTGAGGAAACGTTGTTCTAAGTCGCCCATAAAGATGTTGGCACATTGTGGGGCCATGCAGGTGCCCATAGCAGTGCCACTGACTTGGAGGTATAAATTATCCTCAAATCTGAAATAGTTGTGGTGAGCAGAAAGTCACAAAATTCAGTCACAAGCTGTGCTGTGGCATCATCTAGGATAGTTCTTCTAATAGCTTGTAATCCATCCTTGTATGGGTGTTGGTGTAAAGAGCTTCTATATCCATAGTGGCCAGAATGGTGTTTTCTGGAAGCTCACCAATGGATTGGATTTTCCTCAGGAAGTCTGTGGTATCTTGAAGATAGCTAGGGAAGAGTGTCAATGCCTGAGATGATGGGCCATCCAGGGTTTCCTTTTTGCAAATTAAATCCTGTGAAAGCAGGATTAAATCAAGACTATGGGTTCTTTTCCCATTACAAAAGATAATTTGACATCAGCCTTCCCAGAGTTTGAACCTAAACAACTGCTCTGATTTGCTGTTACTGTATGACTTAATCATATCTTTTACACCCCCTTGCATTTATTTTCATTCCATTCCGTAAGTTTCCCCATCTTCGAAGCATCTGATGAAGTGGGATTTTCTCCCACAGAAGCTCATGCGAAAAATAAATCTGTTGAAGTGCCACACGACTCCTTGTTTTTTGCTGAAGATGTGAACTCTAGCAAAAAACTGAATGCTAGGATAATCACATAGCTTCCACTGGAAGGTAAATTTTATTTTAGGTTATAGTTGATTTCTTTTAAAGAGCATTCTGGACACTTCTAGTGTAAACGTAGATCTTGTCTGAATTCAAGGAAGCAAAAATTATTTCTAATACCATTTTACACTAAAAATCAAAAGAGGGGTCACATTCTGCTTCCCTTCTTCACAAAAGTCACCCTGTGGAAGCCAACAGGACTGCACAAACAAGAAAGGCAGAATGTGCCCTTGGGGTTTGATGCAAACCGAAAATCCATATGTGGTTTTAATGCTAGATGTAAAAGGATTAAAGAAGATAATGAATAATAAATAAGCTTTTAATTGTGTTAAATAAATTGGCATGGCAAATCAAATAAATTGCATTATGTAAAGTACTAATTTTGGCACACTGCCAATTTCTTTTAATTTGGTGTACTAAAAAGCAAAAACAAAAAGCAATTTGATGTTACATGGAGTAAGAATGAAGTACCTAGATGTGAATGAATGCCATTTTTGAGATGGAGTGAAAGAAAGACTAAGAACAATAAGATGAAAATCTCAGCAGCAATTTTTTTTTGTCATGCTCTCCATAATCAAGTCTGCTAAAATAGAGAATGTTTGTTCTTACTAGTTTCTGGAATTGTGCATTTGACATTTAAACAACATGATGTGACAAGGTTATTATGGCATGCATACTAATTCATACTGAGTGTGTTCATAAGACACACGCCGTAAGCAACACTCTGCCATTACGTACACTGTAATTTATTATAGTTTTAATGTTTTATAATCAAATACTATTTAAAAAAATCTTCTACCGTATACTTTTTGAAGGGTTCAGATGTATCCTGAGTTATGATGAGTTTTATAGTCACAGCTATGCATTCTTTTTAAGCAATCAGATTACTATGTCCTATTTCATCATTACTTTCATTGGAATATACTGATGTATTTTTGTAAGTACTATGTAAACTTCAAGACAGTGCTTTCAGTTAACACATTGTGGGAAATGTAATCTTAAAAATTAATTAAATTACATTTTTAAAAATTAAAAAGAACATTCACTTAAGGACAAAAAATGTAAGAATTCTCTTTATAAAATTATTCATTTCACTAATTTCAGATACCAAGACCCTGGACTTGGGAGAACTTTTACATACATGCTTAAATCCATCCCTATTTGGTACAACACGTTTGACTAGTAGCTTGCTTTTAAGTGCTGTTCTAAAGGGTGCTACTTTCCTGACTCAAAGCCAAAGATTAATTTTATCATTAAAGCAATGGAAATAAATCGGTATAGGATTAAAAAAATATTATGACTGGTTTTCATGAGTCTGCTACTAGCTATTATTAGTCAAGAATCTAGCAAATGAAAATCCAGATGCTTCATATCAAAGGTAGTGTTCTACCTACCATTAGGGCATTGTCTCTTGCTCCTAGGCTACAGAGGACAACTGACCACCGAAACAGTCTGAATAATTTTATCCTACGCCAGACATATTTGGGGCAATACATACTCCTACATTATTCTCTCACTGAAACCACATGGGACTTGCTCAGAAATACATTTTGGCTGCTGTACATTGGTCTCCGAAGCATCTGCATAGATAATCTGTACACATTCCTGTCAATATCAATTATAGTGTAAATCTCTTGGAAAGGTATGAAGTTCAACTAGAAGAAGCCACAGCTGACAATGATAACAGCTAATGCTCATTAAACCAAGACATAAGGCAAAGGCATTTTCAAGATACATTAGACAAAATGCGCTAAAAATCTCGATTTTAGGTTTGATCTGGAGAAGCCCTCACATCTCGGATGATAACTTCAGAAGTAGCTGAACCTCAGCACCTTGCAGGTTCAGGATTTCAGACCCTACAATGTTATTTATCCAAAAGTATTTACAAAAATATCCAAAACTATTAAAATGCATTGAGAAGCATAAAGAATACTATACTGTGACTTCTTGGAACAAATCAATTGTTCAGTGTGATATACACTTTAGGCTTAAGAAAACTGCATTACACTAGGAACCAGGGCACCATGAGTTCTAGTTTCACCTCCTCCAAAGGCTGATTTTAATAATTCTATGTACTGCACAATGCTTACTGATCAAGGACTTATATCCATCCTTATGTTAAGAAGTAGGCAAGAATTCTAAAGAAGAAAATGTAAGGCAGTTGCACAAGGTCTCCTCTGGTAGACTTGGAAACAGAACACAAGTTTTGAGGGTAACAGAACCAAATATCACTCATCACACACAATGCCTTTCAGAACAAGTAAGCCAAAAGTATGTGGTTGCTCTGTACCTAGAATAGGAATGCTCTTTCATAACCAACTTTGAGATCTGCAAATGAGTAGGCACTACATACATGTTAATAGCATCCATGAGTTATAAATCTTAGTCCCATACTCTAATCAAGACCACTTTAGCACTTCCCAATAAGACTCAAGAGCAGGGGTGTCACTGGTGCTGGGCTTACAGGGTTTGAGCCCCGAGTCCCAGCACCTGAGCCCCGAGTCTGCCGCCGGGTCGAACGCAGTGACAGCTGCGGAGGCAGCACATGAGCCCAGAATGTCAGAGCACCAAGTCCCAGATCTTTTTCCAGGCTAGCAGCGCACCTGCTCAAGAGTAAAGTCCAGAAAGCCTGATTCTCAGTGCTACTCTAATGTCCAACAAATAGTTAAATTTCTTTCTTGTGGATGTTTTAGATAGAAAATAATACCCAACTAATGCTGTCATCTAGCTGAGTTTCTTCATTACTTGGACTGATGGATACTTATAATGTGGATTTGCAGGTCCTGTGTTCAAACCCTGTAATGATACATATGGGCCTCATTACAGTTGCATACCATAGAACACCAACCAAGCTCACTCTTTTAAAAAATAAACCAAGAAAACTCCAAAAAAAAATGTAAGATAAAAACCCTGGTAAGGTTGTAAAGCTGATGATATAAAACTGCCATTGCTACATTCATGGGTCTCTTGGTATTCAGAAGTGTTTCAACTGTGAAGTTCAAAAACTTCAGGCTCTAGAAATCGAATGTAGCTTTAAGCCAACTTTCTGCAATGAAATCTTTCAAAACTGAATCATCATACATTTGCATCCACGAAAAAAGGTTTCCCAAAAATGACATGGTAAAACTTCTAATTGCAAAAATATGTTCTGATCTTCATGGTGTTACAAATGCAGTGCAAAAATCAAGAGTTATAACACTTTCCCATAGAACAAAGAATTGTACTTAGCTGTAAAAGCAAAGATGGTTAGAAGAAAATCAGATCCATTTAAGGAATTGTATTTGTAGAAGACTGATCATTTTAATGGTTTTATAAGCTAGCAGTTCCTAATTGTCTATTTGGTCTTCCTGAAATCATGTGTTGTACTTCTGAAAATAAAGCAATTAGCAATGATATTTCAGACACAATTACTCAAAAAAATTCCACCACCAAGCCACCATCAGGATAGTTTACCTTTATACAAAAAATTTTTAAACACACATTAAGGAAATCCGTAATTTTGTCCTGCTAGTCTCTGAAACATTTTAAATGTTTACGAAAGGTCTGAGTAGCAGTTACTCACTTTCAAGGTGTCACTCAAGTGTCACCATGACAACAAAAAGCTTTCCTTGAGTAAAAAAAGAAGGGATTTTAATTACTGCCATTCATTACACTGACAGTTTGAATGAAAAGATTTACCAAAATGTTACCCCAATTGAAAGGGCAGCAAATACTAATTTAAGATTTCAAGAATAATCTTGTTCTGTACACATTATCTCTATCTTTCCTCCAATGTGATATGATGCTTTTTACAGTTTTTCATGAATTAACACTTAACATTGCCTACTTACCAAATATTTTTGTAAATCTGAATACAAATTAAGTTTCAGAAGTCTTTTCTCATGTTGAAACCTAAAATGTTAGTCAAGGACATACCTGTCTACATAAATAAGGCCACAGAACGTGTAATTACGAAGGAACTCAGGCAAGGGTAAGGACTATTTTATCACTATTCCCTTTGCCCCAAACAATGGGTCAGGTATGAGAGTGTGAACAGGGAGGAGATAAATAAAGAAAACCTACTTTTAAATATTTAAAATTTAAACACACACACTGTCTCTCTCTCTCTCACTTTAAAAGCTGAATTAATTCACCCCATAGTCCAGATCTTAAATGCTGGATCCTGCAAACTTTTAAGAATAATCCTTCCCCTGTGAGCAATGACTTTAAGTCAACTATTTATAAGTGAAAGTATGCAGAATGTGGTCTTGGGTTTCAAAAAGTTTTCATTTACTTCAGTAAAACATCCAAAGAGATGAGAGGAAGTCTTGGTGTGCTTTTCCTTCCAAGATAACACCGTACATGAATGACAGCTGCTTTTTAATCTAATTGAATCAGAATGATTTATTTTAACCAGCTGGCAAATCGATGCAGTTTGATAATTTCATATTTTGCCAATATTGTCAGCTGATGTGTCTTGCTATAGTATAGGTATTGCTGTACTCCAAGAATATTTGGAACACTAAGCTACATCATAAATCGGGGGGAACCCCATAATGATGCTTTTATTGTAAATAAGTAATCTATCACTCAAGGTTCCACTAAGAAAGACTTAGAAACAGAAGATACCGGAATCTGCAAACAAGTATGAGAGTTTAGATCCTGCAGAAAAAATGTTGTGTCATGTTTACAAAATGATTTGCTTAGATTTTGACAGAGTACAAATAAATAAGGAGCCATACTCAATGAAGTTAAAATATTATGTCTTTAAAAAATCTTAAATTTAACATTTAATGAATTTATTTTTCACTTTTTAAATAACTGTAGTCTTAAATTTAATACCTTAAATATATATTATGGACCCAATGCTTGATTATACCATTGTATACTGTCAGCATCACCAGAGGAACCACCTAGTTGTAAGCTGAAAAACGGCTATAACTATACAGGGCTGTAACTCGGGTGTGGCAACTGGGGCTTTGCTCCTGGAGCCATGTTTTAAAGGGTGCCAATGTTCCCTCTAAGCTGCTGCTGCAGCCAGGCTGGGGAGTTTTAGATCACCCGCCTGCAGCCTGGCCAGGGAGCAGCTCCACCACGTAATGGACCTGAAGGAGGGAAATCAAGCCCATTCATTGTAGGAATGTTCTCCAACGGCTAGTACTGGTTCCTTTAAGTGCCAGCTAATGAGTCATGCTCACAAAACAATGAACCCTGACGGAGGAGCTAGAGGGGAGCAGAACCGCATGCAGAATACATCCGCCCTGGCCCGAGCTGAGCTAGTACCGTTATGGTCTGAGCAAAGCCCAGCGCTTCTTCAGGAATCTGGCTGTCAGGGTCCCGGGGGAGCCCTACCCTTGGCCCCGCATGCTGGAGCCAATCGCCCTGTGCTAGGTTTGTGGAAGAGGAGCAGCTGGAGGAGAGCCCCTTGCCTCTGCCACCACCAACAGCAGCAATATAGCCCCCTTGAGAGTGGCACCAGGGATACAGGTACAGCCCCTAATTGTTCAGGTGGCCCACAGCCCCAAAGCCCCAATTAAGCACATGGGGTGGGGGAACAAGGAGTGGGCAGGGAAAAAGCGGGGCCAGCCTGCTGTGCTGCTGAACTCCTGCCAGGGTCCAACCCAGGAAGCAGAGCTGCCAGTGGCAGTGGGACTGGCCCCAGCCACCTGATACAGCCCTGACATGATCTTGAGGACATCAGTGGCAGTGGGGTTCAGCCCTGGTTGGGGTCACGGGGTCCCCAGTGGTGGTGGCAGGGTCCAGCCCCAGACACCTGATCTGGTTTTGACAGGGCCCCCTGGACCCCCAGTGGTGTCTGGCCCTAGCCATCCATGGTCCAGGAGTCACTGCTGGTGCACGGCCCTGGCCAGGAACCCAGGGCCACCACCGGCAGGGTCCAGGAGCTGCTGCTGGTGTCCAGCCCCAGCTGAAGACCCAGGCCTACCACTAGCTCTGGGACCAGCATCCCCAGCCATCTGATCTGACCCCGGCTGGGGTTCCAGAACCACCAGTGGAGGCAGGATCCAGCCCCAGCCAGGGTTCAGAAACTGCAGTGTCTAGCTCCAGCCAGGGACCTGATGCCACCACTGCCGTGATCAGCCCCGGCTGTATCCAGGGATGCAGCTGCCAGAGGGAACAGGCCCCAGGCAGGGACCTAGGGATTACACCACCTCTGGTAAGACTGGGGGGGGGGGGGCAGCACGGCAGTAGGGAGCCATGTGGGGGAAGGAGGGCGCACTTAGTTGTGCTTGCCCTGGGAACCAGAATACCTAGTTCCAGCACTGTAACTATATATAGATACTCTTTTCTATGTATATGAAAGTGTATATTTTTTGTGTATATGAAGAAATCACAGTGGTAATCCGAGTCCTTTAGTCCAAAAATAAAGTGAACTAAAATAGAAAGCAAGACAAGAGCAGATTAAAGCAGAATCTAAAGGAAACAGTTTACAGAGTTGGCAGGAGCCAGGGGTAGGAGAGGAGGCGGCTTGGGGGACTGCAGGAGCGCTACAAAAATAACTGGTAGACCAATTCTATTTAAAATCTTCCATCAGCATTTTCAAAAGAAACTAATGACCTTCAGTGCCCAATTTCTGGTACCTCAGAGCAGTGGTTTTCAAACTTTTTTTCCTCAGGACTCAGTTGAAAATAAATGATTTATGCCCATGACCCAACAATATATCTTTGAGCAATGCATTTCAGTCTTTCGGCGGCAGCATCAGAAGGTGCAATGACCCAGTGCCTGAGGGTCTGCGGCCCAGTTCTGGCTCCCAACCTTAAGTTTTAAATCACTGCCTCAGAGACATTTGATTTTCAGAGTGTTAGGCACTCACCCCCTGCAAACCAGGTTCTTCTATGATTTCAGAAGCTAGGCACTCAAAATCATTAGTCACTTTTGAAGACGTAGGCCTTTATCAATTATCCAAACTGGAGAGACGCATCATAAAACACCACATATTTTATATGCAGAGTATGTTATATTCAAGTTGTTATGGACATCAGTGAGGAAATAGTAAACACTGATGCACAGGTTGTTAAAAATGATTAACATCCCAGTCAAATTTGAAAAATTAATCTGAGATAATTTAGCTGAAACACAAATATTTCAAAGTAAGAAAATATAATTGAAAGTAGCAATGCTGAATGAAAAAAGTTTTGAAAGTGGTCAGTAAAATCAGAAACAGCAATTCTCATGATTTTGTCATGAGTTTCATGATAATTTATTGTTTTCTTTAAAGTCCCAGCTCCCAGAGTCAAGTGGATATGTGACGATTTCAGCCTTCATTCTTAAAGAAAAAGTAAATTTCCCCATGGCTTGGGTAAAAAGCTTCAAAATGTACAGAACACCCATAAGGCTCAAAAGCAGAAGATAAATGAAAGAGAAAACAAATCTATTAGTTTTACATAATCTCATGATTTTTAGTTAGCCTGACTCATGATTTTTTTTAAACACTTAGGAATAGCAATTCTGCAAAATGAATAAGGAGTCCTGTGGCACTTAAAGACTAACAAATTAATTTATCACATAAGCTTTCATGGGAGAAAATTCTTTCTCCCACAAAAGCTCATGCGATGAATAAATTTTTTAGTCTTTAAGTGCCACAGGACTCCTTGCTTGTTTTGCTGAACTAGATTAACATGGCTGACCCTTTAGAACTTTGCAAAATGAATGTCTCTTTAATGCACTATGGACAATAAAACGACAGCAGTTTTCAGCTTAGAAGTGAGACAATAGTACCTCCCACTAAAAAGGGATTTATGATATTACACATGAAATTCCATGTTAGTTTCTGAACTCTCTGTAGTAGAATAATCTCAACACGCTTCCAGGAATGCAGAAAGCAGCAACAAAAGCTAATAAGGGACTGTAGAGACCAGTGTGAAGAATGAAGAAGGTTAAGAATTACATATATGGCTTAGTTCACTCAGCGGATAAGAAGAGCTGATTGAAGTTAGGAGAATTATTTAGGGAGATAAGCTGAAAAACAATAAAAAGGATAAAATGATAAAAATAATAGGCAGAAATAAGATAAAAGAAAATATAGTCTGGACATCAGAAATGTTTCATAATTCTCACACCTGTTAGATAACAACTGCATAAGTCTCCTGCAGAAAGTACTCTAAACTACATTTTCTGACTCATTTAAAAAAAGGGGGGGGGGGTAAGCGCCATAAAAAACCAGAAAAAACAAGAAAGCCCACCCAAATAGTGGCAGAATGCATATAAATTCTCCATCCTTCCAGCATTTCAGTTCAGTGATTCTAGGGACTGGATTCTTGGTCATCTAAATTCTTTATACTCAGACCATAGGGGTTTTGTGTTGGACCAAGATAGACTAATGAATAAGTCATTAAAGTGATGTGAATAATTCACATTTTTCTGAAAATCTAAATAGTTTTCCTCTGTTGAGAATGTGTGCTAAGTTAAATTTTATGCACCATTCCAGGGTGGTACTTAGTGACATATTAAATTCTGCATACATCCCTTCCTCTGATCTGTCAGTGACCAAGTAACATTGAATGCTTGTTTCCCCTTAAATTTCACCAACTGACAATGGCAAATGCATTCACCCACTACAGTGAGTTCTTCAAGGAGAATGTTCAAAGTTACAGTAAACAAAAATTCTATTTCATGAATCTCAAAAACAGTTTTACAGCCACACATTCAAAATTTAGTTATTGTAAGGCACTCAAGTGAATAAAACCTCTGGCCATTCAATATCCGTTGACTTAAAGCTTTATAGGTAATTTCATTAAGGAAGTTAGTGGTCAAAAGCTGGTATTGATTACATTAAAATGTACTTAGGGATTAGCTGGTTTAGCAAATTAATAATGAAATCATTAGCTTGAATCTAATTCCAGTTGGTAAAGACGGAAAGTGACTAGCATCTAATGGTTTACAGGTCTCTATGAGATGCTGTTGTTATCAGTGCAGTTTCTAATGATGGTATGTCCAAGCGCAAAAATTACGGGCAATATCAATAGACGTGCCTACAACTTGATAGGCCCAGAGATTCAATTATCTTCTTCCTCAACAGTTGACCCATCCAAAACAAAGTTAAATAATTATGAGCAAGGCAAAATAGGTAGAGTTTCTGATCTTAAGTTAACAAGGAGTCCTGTGGCACTTAAAGACTAACACGTTTATTTATCACATGAGCTTTCAATGGAGAAAATTCCACTTCATCAGACACTTGTTTGTTTTCCTGAACTAGACTAACACCGGTACACCTTTGGAACTTAATTTTAGGTTAGTACTGATATACATCAATAAAGCACGCTGATTTTAAAAAAGTAGTAATTGGTGTTTATCAATAAACAACAGAATGACAATGAAAATGGTTATTTGTATCTAAGGACATCTCTACCCAAAGCAGTAATACAGGCCCCAGGGATATGATCTGTAATGATTATTAGCATGCTGTACATTAATGGGCATGTGTAGACCTTACTGATATGCATTAAAGGCAGGGGCGTCACTGGCGCCTGGCACACAGGGCTCGTGCCCCAAGTCCTAGTGCCAGTGCCCCGAGTCCTGGCACAGCCCCTGCCTCTGCCAGCCCTGTCTCCGGCTGGAGATCTGGGGCTGGGCCAGCCGCAGGGGCAGCTGCCACTTCCAGGCCCACCCTCAGTGGTAGCTACCGCTCCCTGCCCCTGTCCCCAAACGGGGATCCGGGGCCAGGCGGGCAGCAGCAGGTGCCTGAGGCCAGATAGTGCCCAAGCACAGAATCAGGGCCAGGGGCATAGCCCAGGATAGCAACGCTCCTGACTAAAGGTTCCCCAGTGTGCTTCATTACAGTATACACTACGCACTGGTGTAACGATTGATACACATAATATACATTACTTCTTGTGATGTACACAAAAAAGAAGCCTTAAAAACTCCTGATTTTGGACACATATACAACATTCAAAAATTGAAGAAAAAAAACCCCACCACCCTGAAAAGTAGATGCCCTAAATATAGGGGAGCTTGTCCTAGTATATATTTGTTCTGAGAGGAAATACTAGCTTCATAGAATATTAGAGCTGGAAAGGACCTCATGAGGTCATCTAGTCCAATCTCCCTCTAAAAGCAGGCCTACTCCCACTAAATCAGGGGTATCAAATTTATGGGCCACAGGCCTGATCCAGCCTGCCAAGACCACTGATTTGGCCCACAGAACTGCTGCCTGGGCTGTGCCTGGGAGCAATCTGCAGCAGCAGTGAACAACAAAGATCAGCTGCCACCGGCAGAGCATGGCTAAGCGTGTTTGTGAGTCAGAGCACAGAGGAGAAACGAAGCACTCCAGCCAATCCCAACGCAACTCTGCTGTGGTCTGCCAACCAACTAAAGTCTCAGTGACACCAACCTGGGCCAGGTTCCTAGGGAGCCACCACACTGCCCTTCCCCCCACCTGTTCACTGTCAGTCAGTTGACATGCTAATCTGATTGACTGCACATTGCACAAATCAAAAATAAGAAAAGGAAAAGTGGCTGGAGCCCATGTGGGAACAAGCTGATCAAAGGCCACCATGCTGAATGATTGACAGTGAGTGGACAGGGGAAGTGGAAAGGGAAGGGCAAGGGGGGCCTGGGAGCTGCCTGCCTGGGGAAGGAGCTGGGCCAGGAGCAGCCAAGCAGGTGAAGAGGGCTCTGGGACCTGCACAATACAAGAGAGGGTCAGGCATTGGCATTGCTGGCCTTGGGCACGCTGGGGCACGTGCCCTGGATCTCCAGCCCAATCAGGCAGGGATCCGGGGCCTGATCCCCAGGCAGCCGCAGCCGCAGTGGCTCCATCCGCGGCTGGGTATCCGGGGCCTGGCTGGCCACCCGGCAGGCCCCGCCCTTGGCCAGGGATAGGGCCAGGGGGAGGCCACTCCGCTGCATGTGGCTAGGCCGTGGCACAGCGCAGCCAGAAGCAGCCGCTGGAGGCCAGGCTCGCACCCGCACCCATACCCGCAGCAGCAGGCAGCCAGGCCCCCAATCCCCAGCTGTGGATCCGGGGCCCGGCCAGCTGGCCGTGGCAGCTGCGGTGGCCCTGTCCCCAGCCGGGAATCAGGGGCCTGGCTGCCCACCCACCGTGGGCACAGGCCCAGCGTACAGCAGCCGCTTCTGGCCGCGCCACGCCACGGCCTAGCCGCTCGCGGCAGCGTGGCCTCTCCCTGGCCCTATCCCTGGCCAGGGGGTGGGGCCTCTGGCCAGGGGGTGGGGCCTAGGCCCGTGCCCCGGGTCCATTGCCAGTCCAGCGACACCTCTGGGGTCAGGGAGCCAGCATGGCAAAGGGAAGCCCACAGGGCAGGCAAAGGGGAAAGTGGTGTAAAGTCTGCAGGGTTGGGGATGGGGAAGAGGAGCCCATGCTGCTCTGAAAGTGGCAAGGGAAAGGGTTGGGGAGCCCATGCAGACACACGGCCTGCAACAGGTGTCCTGTCTTCCAGTGTGGCCCCTCACATTGAATGAGATTGGCACCTTTGCACTAAATCATCCCATCCAGAGGTTTACCAAACCAGATCCTAAAAGTTTTCAAAGATGTTGATTCCACCAGCTCCCAATGCAACCCATTCCAGTGTTTCATGACTCTCCTAGTGAGAAAGATTTTCCTAATATCCAACCTAGACCTCCCCAGCTGCAACTTGAAATGGCTGCTCCTTATTCTGTCCTCTGTCACCACTGAGAATAGTCTAGCTCTCTTCTCTTTGGAGCACCCCTTCAAGTAGTTGAAGGTAGTTACCAATTCCCAATCAGTCTTCTCTTTTCCAGATTAAATAAGCCAAATTCCTTCATTCTCTCCTTATAAGTCATGTGTTGCAGCCCTCTAACCATTTTCATTGCCCTCCATTGGACTCTAATTTGTCCACATCCTTTCTGTAGTGGGTAGCCCAAAACTGGAATCAGATGCGGCCTCACCATGGGAGTCACTACCATTGAGCCAACAGGGTATACCCCAAATAGAATAGCCTCAACCTCTAAACTTCTTTTCCCCAGCAGGCATATGCGCAGAGCCTGTTTGCAGGGGAGGAGGAATTAAGCTGGGAACTGAGCCACATCTGTCTAGCTAGCTCAGTCACACTGAAGGAAAAGGAGGGAATTTTAAATCCTCTCTGTCCCCTGCTGCACAAGCTCAGCCATACGGTGGGGGGGAGCTGAAGGAAGCATGGGGGGCCAAAGGCATTGGGAGCATGGGATCAGTCCCTGGGTTTGTCTGGTGGGTCTGGGGAGCAGGCTGGGGATCATCTCCTGCCACATGAGTCAGTGACTCCATAGCCAGCCAGAGCAGTGGCTGGTTGTAGGTCAGGGATTAGCCTCCTCCTTCTCCAGGGTGCAAGGCGGGGATTGGTCCCGTCCCCCTTACCTGCTCAGTGAGGTTACTTAGGGGGTGGGTGGCCAAGGGATCATCTACTGAGTGGCGGTGCCAATGATGACCCTATTAATTAATTCTGCAGACCCCCACCATATGGTGCACCTAAAATTTATTCTGTGCTTTTGAAATTTGGGTTTCTTGTTTGTTTGTAATTAAGTAAGAGGTGGAGGGGTGACTGGAGAAAATGGAGTTGTTTTTAACTACTGTCTTGGTGTTTGAATTTCCCCTGCCCATCCCAAGGTGCGAGTATGTGAACATTTAGCGGTGCACTCTTTACTACAGCTGGAAAAGGTGATTTTGGCCCTCCGTTGCAGGAACTGTCCCCCCATTTCTGACTCTTTGTCCCCTACCCAATAATTAACCATGGTATAAGAGGCTGTAACACCACTGATTTTAATGACACTTCTTGAACCAGATATTTAAAGGTACGGCATCAGAAAAAAGCTCTTTCACAATTCCAAGTGTCTTGTTTCAAACCCCCCCCTTCTCCATCTTCCCCAGGTGTGACACTGAGATTCTTCCCCCCCACATCCTTGTTGCTAGGTGACGCTCTTGGTTATTTACATTATCTTTCTCATGCATCCAATCTCATCAGCTTCCATGCTGTGAAAGAGAGCCTACACCACAGGAGTCCTTGGCAACCCAAAAGATAAGAAGATCCATTTTTTAAAATTTCCTGAGTTAAGTGCTTTGACAGCTACAGTAGGGGATGGGAGGGATGAACGGAGCTGGGCCCAGGTGCCTGCTGCAGGGTTCCCTGGCAACAGGAGTTAAAGTACGATGGAAGGCCCCACAACAGCATTCCGGGGCCCCAAAAAACAGTAAAATCAGGAGTTGTAGCCAGCCTGGGGGACTTTTCAAGTCTCTTGCCCTGAGCATGCTCATGGAGGGAGTGCCTGGCCAGGAAGCAGATCTGGCCAAGTAAGGGGGGGGGGCAGGGAATTGCATGCACAAGGGTAGGATTGGGGGCCAGTGGGTGGGTCAGGGAAGGGAATGAGGGAGGCAGGCAGGCATGGCAGGGTAGCAGGTCAGAGAGTCAGCCAGTAGGCAGGGAAGGAACCCAGGAAAGTCAGGAAGCTGGCAGGGAGGGGCCTGAGGGTCAGGCAGCTGGCAGCAGGGCTGGTCTGGCAAGTGAGCAGGGGAGTCAGGAAGCCAGTGGGCAGGTGAGGAAGGCACCTGGGACTCTGGGAGCCAGCAGGTATGGGGCTGAGGGGTTGGGGAGTTGGCCTGCCAGGGATTCCAGGGAAGGGGCATAAGGGCATCAGAGAGCTAGCAGACCAGGGAATCATAGAACTGCAAGAGACCATGGGAGATCACTGACATCAGTCCTCTGCATTCATGCAAGGACCAAGTACCATCTAGGGGGTGCAGTGGGCAGTGTGCAAGGCCAGGATTGGGCGCAGGAGGGAGAGGGGGCACCATGTAAGACCAGGATGAGGGTATGGGGCTGGAGGGGGCGGCATGTGAGGCCAGGATGTGGGCAGGGGGGGTAAAGAGAGCAGCGTGTGAGGCCAGAATTGGGATGGGGGGCAGTGTGTTAGGCCAGGAGGGACGCGGAGGCAGAGTGTGAGGCTAGGATTGAGGTCTGGGAGGTACAGAGGGGTGGAGAAGGCAACAAGGTATACTACGTTAACAGCTACTCCTGCATCCACAAACCCAGTTATCTCATCATAGAAGGCAATCAGGTTGGTCATGCACAATTTGCCCTTGGTGAATCCATGATGACTGTTTCTGATCATTCTATTTTCCTCCAAGTTTTTCCAAATGGATTTTTTGAGGACCTGCTCCATGATTTTTTGAGAGATTGAGGTGAGGCTGACTAGTCTGTGGGTCCCTGGGTCCTCCTTTTTCTCTTTCTTGAAGATAGGCACTATATTTGCCTTTTTCCAATCATCTGGCACCTCCTCCATTCATCACAAGTTTTCAAAGGTAGTGGCCAGTGCCTCTGCAATCACATTGGCTATTTCCCTCAGCACTCTCAGATGCTGTTCATCCAGCCCAACAAACTTATGTATATCCAACTTCTCTAAGTAGTCCCTAACCTGACCTTCCATCACTGAGAGCCGCTCTCCTTCTCCCCATTCTGTGTTGCCCAGTGTAGTAGCCTGAGACCTGACCCTGCCTGTGAAGACTGAGGTAAAAAGAGCCTTGAGTACTTCATCCCCTTTCACATCATCCACTACTAGGTTGCCTGCCCCATTTAATAAGGGATCTACACCATCCCTGATCCTCTTTGATTACTGACATACTTGTAGAACCCTTTCCTGTTTCCCTACACATCTCTTGCTAGCTGCAACTCCAGTTGCCCTTAGGCCTTTCTGATTTTATCACTGAGGGCCTGAGCAATATCATCATTCTCCCCCCTAGTCATCCATCCCATCTTGCACTTCTAGTAAGCTTCCATTTTGCATTTCAGCTCACTGTAGAGTTCTCTACTAAGCTATACTGGGCACCTTCCATATTTGATTTATTTTATTTTAACAGTAGAAAATCAAGAAACTGTGATAACTTTGTGTGGCATCACAAAGTAGTTAGAATTTTAAGACATATGATCCAAAATTTGAGACTACTTCAGAATTTCTTTTGCAATCAAATTCTTAATTATAATAAAATTATGTTGATGTATCCTTCATTTGCATTTTCCTTCCACATTAGAATTATTCGTATAATATTTTAAAACCTATCAGTGGATTGAAGAGTAACTGCAGGTGGTCTCAATTCTACTGGAAATTAGTTACAGTATTATATAACATGAATGAGCTATTTGTGGAAGTCACACCATACTTGAATGAAAGGCCATTATAGACCTGCACGCTGGCTGCAGCCTGATTATTAGCTTAAATCACACTATCCACAAACATGTCACATGTAACTCAGCTGCTCCAGAAAGCCCTTTTGCTGGCTATCATTGTGCAGAATTCAGCTATTAAAATACCAACACCTCCAAAAAACCACACTAACTCTCTCTTTAGATCAGAGAGTTTGACCCAAGAATGATTCCATATTGGAATCTTTGACTTTCTTCTCTCTTTTCTGTTCTAGGAAACAAACCTAACTGATCAGCAATATCTGATTACATTCAAAGATCAAATCATTTCTATGATAATTCATATTTCAAACTTCAGAATACAGTTCATGTACTGCAACAGAAGGGTTCTGGCTGACCCCAGCCCCTGTCCCAGTCCAAAGGATGTTCTGGAGCGATGAGGAAATAGGAGGCAGGGAAATGCATGTAGGGTATATTATGTTTTATTAAACTGTACACATCTCATGCTACTAAAGTAAGAGCAGTAACATATCATAATTCTCTACAAACTCTGTATGTGAGATGTGTAAATCTTTCCACGTACCTTTGAAAAATGTAACCAGAAGGCTCAAACCTCTGGGTGGAGTTATGGAATAGGGTATTGTAACAGACATTGCAATCCCACCAAGTATCTTTAAGGACCATATCATATTAAGTTTATGTAGCAATATGGAACAGGGATTGTATGCAACTCCAAAGGGAAGCATTACCACAACTCTAGCAGGAAATAAAAACTATGGCAGATTATTAAGGAGAATCACTCAGGTCAGCAACACCTCCAAAGAGATGTCACTCACTGGGAAGCTCACATATACTGTTTCAAAACTGGATTTTTCATAGCCCAACAAATGAGAAAAAGGGTTTTGCAATAAAAAGACTGGGTTTAAACTGCCTCAGGGCCATCATTCAGAGCCAGCAAATGGACAGGATTTTCTGATATGGGGAGGAGAGACTGAGGCCAGCATTTGCTTAAGAGTAGGAAAGACTGTGGCTGCTGGGGACCGTAAGATTTATGGGTGAGCTCCAATAAGCTTTTACCACATGTATGAAAACTTTTTGTTTTTATGAACTTCCTCTGCAATGCTTTTATCTTAGAAGTCAATGTTCTTGCTTAGAAAATTCTGTGTGATACCTAGTAATTGCTGGCAATGCACTGTTCGTGGCCCTCAGAGAGACTGCTATGCACAGATGCTTGCTGTTAGACTGGACTGCTGATGATACCACAATACAAGACAGATCTATGCAGCCTTAACCCACCACATCACAAGAATGTGGGTCTTTACCAAGTGACAGGTGACAGCTGGAGTCCAGTATCTGACTATGCTCTCCCAGAATGGACCTCAGGGGAGAAATACAGGTGAAGTTACCTTAAAACTACGGCAGTTGTATTTAAGCTGTGGATAGTGTGCGGAAGGTCAGTATTGGTACTGTGGCAGGGCACGGAACCACAGTTGCAATTTTCAAGAAGCAGAGCTAGAAAGAGGATCTGTACCCAGAGAATTCTAGGACAACGGACCCCATTCAGACTCTGGGGACTTCAAGTTGCTGATCCCCTCACAACAGGAGGCAATCAGCTCGAGCTGTGACATTGGCATCTTAACTTTGGGAGCAGTCAAGGAGATCAACATCTTTGCAAAAGATGTTGTGAGTTTTATTAATTCCCTCCAGGGCTGGATCTGAGGCTCATCTCCCAGCACTTATAGGTCCCTGCACTTCAGGGCCAAAGGTTTAGCCACTTCAGCGCTACTCAAGCTTGGAAGTAAATTCAAATGCTCATTTCTGACCCTGGGAGTTAACGTACTGAATATGAAGCAAAAAGAAGGCAAATGAACTTCCCCTAAACAAGTCGAACACTACACAGGTACATCCGCAGCAAGAAAATCACCAGGAAAAAAGGGGTACACCCTTTGAAACCAGCTTTTTTGTCTTTAGTTCCTATGTATTAAAACCAAGGACCCACACAATGCAACACTTAGTCTAAACAAGTAAAAGGAAAGAAAAAAAGACCAAATTACAGAAGGGATAGGCAACCCCAGCACGTATGTCAATAGTGGCATGCAAGCCCATCCAGAATGGCATGCAGTACCCTCAGCAGCACCACAGAAATTGCCACTCTAGCTCCTGAAACCACTCTGGGTGGCTTCTTTGGTGTGTGACTGGGACACAGGGGGTTCCCACCATGCCCCTTGCCCCCATGTGTCATGGAAAGAAGCTTCCTGGAGCAGCTCCCTTCCACAGCATACCACCACCCAAAGGAGCCATTCCGGGCAGCTTCTTTCTGCAGTGTGCCTGGGGACCGCCATCTCTAGGCCCACAGCTAAGAGCAGCCATTCTGGGTGGCTTCCCAACACACTCCAGCCATCGATGCTGCTGAATTTTCAGTCAGCCGCCACATTTTTTTCAGCAGTGGGGGCTGCCAGCACCAGCTGAGGGTCAGAGAGGTAAGGCTGGCATGGGGGATGGCAAAGGTTGGCAACTCCTGAATTACAGCCTAACTGAACTAAGAAGGCAGGAGCACTAGAACAATCTGTTCTGAGGACTCGAGGTCCAGTCATCTGGTGAGGTTACTGAAGAAACTAAGGTGGTGACACATCCCCTTTTCTATAGCCCCCATGAGGGACAAGAGGGGTGTACAACACTCCAACAGACACTGATACTAGCATGTTCCACCAATCCAAACTATTACATTGCTACATCCCAACAGTGAAGATGTTGCTCAGAAAAAAAACTTGTTTTAAATTTACATGCGCCATCTGTGTTTGTAACTCAAAAAGGGGATAAACTAATCCAGAACGCCCCAGAACAACACAAATTTGAGGGGCCAGCATCCCGGGACCCTAAAAAATAGAAAAATTGGGCAGAATGCATATTCTGCCATTCCCTGGCCTGGGAGGTATGGCAGTTTTCAAATCCCCTGCCCTGAGCATGCTCAAATGCATGCTCAGGGCGGGAGCGACCTGGCCAGGGAGCAGCTCCAGCCAGGTAAGGAGAGGTGAGGGGGGTCACGGATTCAGAGGCCAGCTCAGGAAAGGGGATCAAGGAGCTGGTGAGCAGATGGGAAAGGGCAGGGAAGGAGCCCAGGGGTGGGGGAGCAGGTAGGCAGCAGGGAAGAGGCGAGGGGCTGGGGAACTGGAAGGGAAGGCATAGGGGATGGGGAGCTAATGGGCACACTGATCAGGGAAGGGGGTCAGGGAGGCAGTGGGTGGGCAGGGAAGGGGCCCTAGAGGGTCGGGAAGCTGGCAGAGAAGAGCCTGGAGGATCAGGGAGCCAGCAGGTAGGCAGGTTTGGGAAGCTGGTGGATGGGTTTGGAAGGTGCCCGGGTGTTGGAGACTCAGGGAGCCAGTGGGGAAGGGGATCGGGGATCCAGCCTGGCAGGGATCCCAGGGAAGGGGCCTGGAAGTGTCGGGGAGCTGACAGAGCAGGAAAGGGGTCAGGGAGTCAGTTGGTCAAGGACAGGGGGCCAGGGTAGGAGCTGGCAGGCAGGCGGAGGAGAGTCAGCAGATCAAGGAATGGGGCTGGGGAGTCAGCGGGTTGGAGAACAGGGCCAGGGAGATGGTGAGTGGGTGGGTCAGTCAGGGAATGGGGCCAGGGACCCAGCAAGATGGGCAGGTTGGGGAAGGGTCATGAAGGTCCAGGAATCATGGGATCTACATGGGTGACTATATATTTCAGAGGTCAAACACAGCAAATCCTTTTTCTTGGCTTGTGCTTGGGAGGTGAATGACTCATGAAATTATTTTATTTTTCTGGATTTTTTTCCCCTCTTTGTTCCCATTTTACCAATTCCATGCCAATAACAGTAATACTGTCCTGGATGGACACAGTGTCTCCTCCATTACAGATCCAAGGACTCATCCACATTTCCCAGTCATTCTAGAGACTAAAATGTGAATTATTTAAAATGTGTCTTATTGCACAGTGCTTCTTTGCCCTATAAGTACATTGCACAAACTCACTCACTATTTATAGGAAGCCGCTACCAATTTCTTCCTAAAATGTCTAATAAAGTGGATCTTTAAATCTTCTCTCACTTTGCAGATTACCAAGTACAACAGATATTTCTTAGTAGTTTAGATGTTGTCTTTTTATTGTCCTGATTTTTTTTAAATCTGGGTTTGATTTATTAACCTGAGCAAGGTGCACAGTGCCTCACTAAAAACAAATCATATTCTGGAGGCTAAGACAAGATGATCATAGAATCACAGAACTGGAAGGAACTATGGGAGTTCACTGAGTCCAGTCCTCTGCATCCATGCCAGGACCAAGTACCATCTAGTAGGGCACTGGCAGTAGCATGTGATACCAGGAATGGGGTAAGGGGACAATGTGTGAGGCTAGGATCAGAGCTAGGGAGATGGAAGAGGCAGACTATTAGGCCAGGATTGAGATTACAGAAGTGCAGAGGGGTGGAGAGGATAATATATGAGGCCAAGATCAGGGCGAATATTTTTATGGAGTGATAACCGTATTTTTAAGGAGTGATAGCTGATGCACATGGTACTGACAAGTGATTGCTAATGCCTTCCTGGGCTGGGGCCTGCACATGCATGAAGGGGGCCCAGACAATACAGGAAGGGGGCGCAGAGATTAGGAGGGTTTCAGGGTCCATCAAATTATACTTTAACCCCTGACCTAGCTGTTGCAGCACTGTGTGAAAACATCAGAAAGTACAAGTGACAAATCTATTTTCATTGTCCAAATGTTGAAAAGTACAAATAGTTAACAGTATAACTGGTGGGGGCTGAGGGAAGAAACTGGAAAACCATGATATTTAGTCAATTCAGTTTTCAACAAGATTTCCTGGAAACGTAGGGGGTTTGTCCCTTGTGAGGTTCTGGAATTTGAAAATGTAACAAATCATGAGCTTTCCCAGATGGAGTGGGCAGAAAATAATGTAGCGAGAGGGCACAACAAAAAGAAATCAAATGGCAATTAGAATAGCAAAAGGAAAATTTACGTTAGCAAATTCACTGCAGGCTTTTTTAATGTTCCCAACCTAGAAAGAGGACAGGTTTGGCAGACAGCAGCAATAAAGCCATAGGAGATAGATACTGTGCTACTGAATGAATAAGATAAAATTTTAAAAATCCTTGCAGGTATAATAGGTTGGTGCTGCTTTTCTTAATTTCAACAATAAAGAATTAGGATCTGAGATGTGTGCATTATTTACCACTTGAACCTTGGAACCTATCCTGCAGTTCCTTACCTAGAAAATTTTAGACAGAACATGAAAAGAGAGAATTTCTCAATCACTCTTCTACTGCAACATTTACAAACGGAACACAGCAAGGTTCTATAATGAACAAGTAACGATGAATGAAAAAGTAAGGTGGAATATACTTATGAAGTCCCTTAAACACAAGGACAAGAAGCTTGAATTTATGCAGTGAAACAAAGAAGCCAGTGATAGGATTTAAAGTGGTGATGTGGTCAGAGTAACAGCTAAGTAAGACTTACAACCTGCTTCTTGTAGGGATTTGGAGGGAGATGCAAAAGATGTTGAGGGAGCCAGAAAAAACATTGCAATAATGAAAGTGATGATGAGGGTCCAAAACAGAAGAGCTGGCTATCTGGACCAAAGAAAGACAGATTTTAGAAAGAAAGTTGGAATGCAACCCAGATGTGTGCAGCAAAAGGGAGATATCAAAGATCATCCCTCAAAATACAAGTCTGACAGAGAGGACAATAGTTTTGTCAACATTAAACAGATAATGGAATAGCACACAGTATAGGAAGAAAGATCAGGAAATGGAGGTTACTCACCTTCATGCAGTAGCTGAAGTTCTTCGAGATGTGCACTCCTGACATGCTCCACATTAGGTGTTTGGTGCCCCACAACACCCGGGATCGGAGATTTTTCAAGCTAGCAGTGGCTCTGCAGCAGGGAAGCCGCGGCGGTGTCTCCTTCCCACCAGTGTGACGTCAGCATGACAGCTTCCCTGCTGCCGGTCTCCTGTCAGTTCCTTTCTACCCCGGAAGTAACCTGAAATGAAAATATAATCTCCGAAGTAGAGGGGAGGAGGGTGGGTAGTGGAGCATGTTGGGAGCGCGCATCTCGAAGAACTTCAGCTACTGCACAAAGGTGAGTAACCTCCATTTCTTCATCGAGCAGCACTCCCGACTGCTCCACATTAGGTGATTATGTAGCAGTCACTGGATCGTGGTGGTGGGCACTTTGGACTGTCCATTGTTTGTAGTACTGCGTGCCCAAAAGCAGTATCATTGTCTGAAAATCGTTCTAATGCATAATGTCTTGCGAAAGTGTCATTTGAAGCCCAGGTGGCCGCTTGGCAAATTGTGTGTAGCGGAACCTTCGCAAGGAACGCCACTGAAGAAGCCATGGATCTCGTTGAGTGAGAACGGATTGTGCTAGGCGGTGTCTTTTGGCTTATAGCATAGGCTGTGCGTATGCATGACGAGATCCAGCTAGACAACCATTGTTTAGAGATGGGCTGACCAAGAGATCGCTTAGTGGTAGACACAAATAGCTTCGTTGTCCATCTGAATATCTTCGTTTGGTCAAGATAATAGGCCAGTGCCCTTCTGACGTCCAAGATGTGAAGGACTCTGTGATGTGGTCTTGCATGCGGTTTTGGATGGAAGACAGGTAAGTGAATGACCTGCTTGACGTGGAACACAGATGAGGCTTTTGGAAGAAACTTAGGATGGAGACGTAGAGATACTTTGTCCTTGTAGAAAACTGTATAGGGCAGATCAGCCATAAGCATTGCCATTTCACTAACTCTGCTTGCTGAAGTGATTGCTGCAAGGAATGCCACTTTCATGGATAGGTGCAACAGAGAGGCAGAGGCCAAAGGTTCAAACGGCGGCCGCATCAACGCTTTAAGTACCAGTGAGAGATCCCAAGGTGTTGTTGGCGGTTGAACGTGCGGGAATAAATTATTAAGGCCCAGCATAAATCTTTTGACGACTCTGCACGCAAAGATTGAAGAACCGTCTCTAGGTATGTGAAAAGTCGAAATTGCTGCAAGGTGCACTTTAATGGTATTAACTGATAGCTTTGTTTCTTTCACGTGTAAGAGGTATTCAAGGACCGTCGGTATGGAAGCTTCCAATGGAGATAACGATCGTTGTGTGCAGCAGTTGGAAAACCGTGCCCATTTGTGAAGGTAAGTGTGTCTTGTGGAGGGTTTTCTGCTATTCAGTAGCACATTTCTTACTCTATCGGAACATTGGAGTTCCATATTTTCGAACCATCGAGGTTCCATGCCGTTAAATGAAGTTTGTTCAGGTAAGTATGTTTGCGGGTTCTGTTGTCTTGTGATAGTAAGTCCTGCACCTGTGGTAAGGTGATGGGAGGTGCCGTGGACATTTTCATGAGCATGGAGTACCAGGTCTGGTGGGGCCAAGCTGGTGCTATCATTATTACTGCTGCTCTGTCCTGCCAAATTTTGTGTAAGGTCCATGCTATCATTGGAATGGAAGGGAAGGCATAAAGCAACGATCCTCCCCAATGGAGGAGAAAGGCATCACCCTCTGACCCCGGGCCTCTTCCTGCCCGAGAACAATACCAGCTGCATTTCTTGTTGCATGCCGTAGCAAACAGATTGAGCGTAGGATGACCCCATACCTCAAAGATACTGTGAATGAAGTCCTGTCGGATCTCCCATTCGTGATGGTTTGTAAAGGACCGACTCAGGGTATCCGCTATAATGTTCTCTTTGCCCGGAAGGTACTCTGCCCGCAGGGAGTTGCCATGTTGTATGCACCAGTCCCACAGATTCGTCGTTTCTACGCAAAGTATGGGAGACCTGGTACACCCTTGTCGATTTATGTAGAACATGGCGGACCTGTTGTCGGTTCTCACCATTACCATGCTGTGAGTAATTATAGGGAGAAACTGTTGGCACGCCTTGAAAACCACTCTCAATTCAAGCAGATTGATGTGTAGGCTTCTCTCTGCCGTGGACCACCTGCCCTGTGTTGTAAGGTCATGGCAATGAGCTCCCCATCCGAGTAACCAGGCATCGGTAGTTATTGTGACTCGTGGTTGTGGTTGCAGAAAAGGGACCCCCTGTAAAAGGTTGGTGTGGTCCATCCACCAGGATAGAGAATCTTTGATGGCACTCAGCACTGTGAGCAGTGTTCTGGTTAGGTGATTATGATGTCTGACGTGGGAGAGGAACCACAGTTGGAAGGGACGCATGCGAAGTCTTGTGTTCTCTACGAGGTAGGTTGACGCCGCCATATGTCCCAAAATGAGCATTGCTGTGTGAGCTGAGATGATGGTTGCCCCCCGAATGGTGTCTGCTAACTGCTGTAGTCTGCAGAACCTGTCCATCGGAAGAAAGGCTCGTGATATCGGTGAACAAAGTCGTGCCCCTATAAACTGAATTTCCTGCATCGGTGCCAAGGTGGACTTGTTGAAGTTTATGCTCAGGCCCAACTTTTGAAACAGTATGACTGTTACTCATACTGCTTGAGTCGTAAGGGTTTGTGTAGCGGCCTTGATGAGAAAATTGTCTAGGTACGGAAAAATTTCTATGTGCCGTCTTCTTAAGAAAGCAACCACTGGGGCCATGAGTTTGGAAAAAACTCTGGGCGCCGTGGATAGACCAAAGGGCAGAACTGTATACTAATAATGGTTGTGAAGAAACAGGAATCTCAGAAACTTCCTGTGTGCTGGGCAAATGGAGATATGGAAGTATGCATCTCTCAGGTCGAGGGAGGCCATCCAGTCGGATCATTGCAGGGCCAGGAATATGTTGCTGAGGGTCACCATCATGAAGCGTTTCACCATTATGTGTGTATTGAGACGTCAAAGATCAAGTATCAGTCTCCAACCTCCAGTTTTCTTTTCTATTAGAAAATACAGGGAGTAGAACCCCTTCCCCTGTTGCTCTCTCGGTACCTCTTCTATGGCTCCTAGATCGAGCAGGTGTTGAATCTCTGATTGAAGAAGTTGTACGTGATTGGGGTCCCTGAAGAGGGACGGGGAGGGGGGTGGTTGGGTTTGAAAATGAAAGGAATGTAGTAACCATGTTGAATGATCTCTACAACCCATTTGTCCGATGTTCTCTCTCTCCAATGTGAGAGGAACGGTTGTAATCTGCTGCGAAACATGGGGTTGGATGATGGTGATTGCATCAGATGACAGAGCGACAGGTTGAACACTCCCTTGACCTGGCCATCAAAACTGCTGTTTGACGTTAGTTGGCTGGGAGGATTGTTGGGCGTAGGTCTGTTGCCTGCCTCTCCTTTGTTGTCTAGGTCTGTTTCTATAGGTGTCCATTCTACGATTAGACACCTGTAGGAAATATCTGAAATTGGTAGGCTGATACTTATATCCCCGACGGCGAGACTGTGGGGTATAAATGCCTAAAGTCTTCAATCTAGCCCTGGAATCTTTGAGGCCATGCATGACATCATCTGTTGTTTTCTGAAATAACTTCTCTTTATCAAATGGCAGGTCCTCAATGGTACGCTGCATTTGTTTCAGCAGATCTGCTGCTTGGAGCCATGAGGCACGATGCATCACGACAGCCGTTCCCAGTGTTCTAGCTGCGACATCAGCTGCGTCTAGGGAAGCTTGAAAGGCAATTCTCAACGTCAACAAGCCTTCAGTGATCAGAGGAGCAAACTGTTCTTGTTTAGTCTGGTCAATAAAGTTTGAAAATTCATTCAATTTGGCGTATATGTCGTGGTTATAATTCGCTAATAAGGCAGTGTAATTTGCAACCCGCATTTGTAACAGTCCAGTTTTTTGTCATCTCTATTAAGCGAATTGGACTTAGAAAAGGGCTGCTTAGCTCTTTGAATCACTGCCTCCACTACCAAAGAATTGGGTTGAGGGTGCGAAAATAAAAACTCGTTTCCTTTAGAGATTATAAAATATTTTTTATCAGCTCTTTTGTTGCAGAGAGGTGCCGAGGCCTGTGTCCTCCATACTTCGTCTGCCGGCTGCATGATGCCTTCATCCATTGGAAGGGCCAGTTTCTGGGATCCAGATGACTGCAAGATGGGATACAATTTGTGTTGAGCGATCTAAGTCTCCTGTAGCGAAATGTCCAGAGGCTCCGCTGCCCTCTTAAATAAGTCTCTAAATTGTCTGTGGTCATCATTCTTATTCTGTGACGTAGACTACTTCTGCGAATCGTCTGTTCATATGGGTGCAGCTTGTGTCAGAGCTGGAATGACTACAGATGAGGGTCGTGGAGCCAGTTGCTCAGCTGTGGTATTACCGGTTGCCAATTGCAGGTCGTAGGGCTGCCACGGTAAACAAGTTAGTCCCTGATGAGGGTACATCATCGAGGGAGGGTATACCCAAGGCATAGCAAAATTAGAATTTTGGGCTACTGCCTGCGGCAATTGTTGTGAAGTTTGCACGTGTTCTGGACTTGAAGACATGGATGAAGTAGATCCCCTTAATGGTGACATAGATGGTGAAGAATCTGAAGAATCAGAGCAAAAAAGAGGGGACACAGGGGTTGAATGCACCGTGAAATCCTCCATCAGCTCCGTGTGCTTAGATTTCCTTTGGTGTTTAGTATATGGAGGCTGTGCAACAGCATGTATAGCATTTGACAGGGTGTGTGAGTCAGCAGCGGCATGACAGCACCCTGTAGTAAGACTGCTTGAGGCTGAGGAGTGCAGGGAACCAGGGACGGTGCCGAGCTTTGCACTACTACTGGTGCCGCCAACAGTACTGAAGTCGACGCCGGCAAGCCCGGTGCCATGGCCGGTGCCACTAGGAACGGCGGCACAAGTGCCTGATTGACCATCGGGAGTGTGACAGCTGGCGGCGCCAGTAATGCCTGCAGTGCCGCCTGTTTGATCTTGCGGTGCTTTTTGATCGTGCCTGCCGCGAGGGAATCAGCTGCCTCAGCGGTCGGGCGGTGAGCCTGAGTCCCTTCAGTCCCCTTGGGCTTCTTTTTGGGGACTGGGGAAGAAGTTGTTGACCTCCGTTTGTGCGCTCCCTCGTCATGCTGAAGAGAGGCACTGGGGTCAGAGGACAGGTGCAGGGAGCCTTCTAAGAGCAAGAGCTTCAGCCTGCGGTCCCGCTCCTTTCCTGCTCTGCTGGTGAGCTTTTTACATTCTGGGCACTTGTGGGAAAGGTGCCCTTCTCCAAGACTTTTAATACATGAATTATGCCCATCTGAGGTAGACATTGCCTCATGGCATGAATCACAGCGCTTGAATCCCAATGCGCTGGGCATAGCGCTTATCCGACTCAACGGTGATTCACTTAAAGTCACTTTTGGTTTGAAACTATTTTTTTGTTTTCTTCTTTTTTCTTGATTTCTTTTCCGTTTTTCAGGCTTTTTAGGTGAAGAGGATCCTGTGAGGAAGAGCCACCATGGACGCCATCCGGAGTCCAGGGCGGTTGAAAGGAACTGACAGAAGACAGGCAGCAGGGAAGCTGTCATGCTGACATCACACTGGCCGGAAGGAGACACCGCCGCGGCTTCCCTGCTGCAGAGCCACTGCTAGCTTGAAAAATCTCCGATCCAGGGTGTTGTGGGGCGCCAAACACCTAATGTGGAGCAGTCGGGAGTGCTGCTCAATGAAGAATTCAGGCTTTCCCATGGTAAGGTTAAGCTAACTGTGCAACACACAAGAGATGTCATAGAAACAGACCAAGATATAGGATTGGTTGAAAGAAATAGACAAAGTGACAATTCAAAATCCTGGTTGAAATTTACAGAAGAGATTTGTAATATTGGTCTGAAATAAAATTTCACAAACAAGCCCATCTCTTGACTCCTACCAGTTTCCTTGTCTATTGGCTCACTTTGGGTAAGGGAAAAAAGTGAAAAAAACGAAAACAAAAAAACACCTTTATGACATAAGGTAACGGGAACATGATTGTTGACCAGCACGCAGAAAGAAACTAAAAAAACATGAGCGAAAAGAGAGGAAAAGGAATCTCTGCCAAGATCTTTGAGCAACCTGACTTGTACTTCTTCCTCTAGTCACATAACACAAACTGTGTTCCAAACCAGTATTTCAGAGGTTGAAGAAACAGGAGCAATTGAACAATGACCATCCACTCCTCTTTCTTATTCCCTTCCTGAGGTCAGAATCCATCTTATCAAAATAGGTCCATGCCTGGAGTAGAGAATTATTCCCCATGTGAAGCTGAAAGGATGAAACCTTAATCAAACAACAGGTAAAATCCTAGTGCCCATTACCAAACCATTAGTACGAATGTAACACATATTTTACCAGCACTTATAATTATTTGATCATACAGAGCATACAGAACAATTAAGAACCAACAAAATTCTAAAATATTAACATAACTAGCCTTCAGTTCTCTCCACAGATTTGACTCCCTTCCTGAAAGAGGTTGAACTGTTGGTGCAGTACATTTATGAAATTATATCTTGATCTTTAATATTCTTATACAGAAACGAAGTAAAGCTTCAATATCAAAACTGCTCAAACTAACGCTTGCTTACACCATACGACTGTTCTTCATCAGTGTTTCTAAATTAAAAATTCTTCAGCTGAATTACAGGACTTGTGACATTAATAATGCCATTTCAGCTGTCAATCATGTATTTCTTGTAAAAAATAAAATGAGTATTAAGGAGAATGAAGGCATATGTATCAAAATTTACTACAATATATTGGATTGAGTTCTATGATTAGTTGATATTGGTACAAACTGTAAAAAAAGAAAAAGCATCACTAAGACTCTTCCTATGAAGAAGTCTTGTGAAAGCAAAACACCTCTGCCGTTCTAGTGCATGTGCTCATTTCCAAAATTTTGTATGAATTTTGATTTCAAATTGATTTTTTAATGTACATAGAGGAAAACAAATCATTTTGTACAAATTTTATAATGGTATTTGGAATCTTTTTTTCTCCTGGCCACATTGCAACCAGCTTCTATAGTTCAGATTTTCCAGTTCATAAGAAAAATCCAGTGCAACATATACTATCTTTTTCATCCAGTTCCCTCCCTTAAATACTTCCTACAAGCTAATATCTCCCTCATTTAGGGTAGCAAGCACAAAACTTCTCCACAGGTTTGTTTCTGAAGCAGGGCCAGCCCCATTTCAGCTGCCAGCTCTGTGGACACAACAAAGAGTGTGTTCTGTGGTTGACCAGTAGTTTGTAAGATTTGGCACCCCCGGCACGCATGCCAAAGCTGGCACGTACGCTCATTTGGAGTGGTACACACGGCTCCCAGCCCATGGCACAGCTCCATGCAACAGCCTCATCCCCTCAGCTCCTACACCCTGCTAGCTGCAGCCCTTCGCATGGGCCCAGCAGGGCCTAAGGCCAATAGAGTCGTGCGCAAGCAAAGCCCCAGTTCCACATGCACCAGCTGCCTGTCCCTGCTGGCCCCAAGCCCTCATGTGGCTCAGCAGCTTGTAGGGGCTGAAGGAGTCACTTGCAGGCAGAGTTGTGGCCAAAGGTGCTGCTTGCAGCCAAAGCCATGGTAGACACGGTGGCTCCTCCCCCATGCTTGCTCCACTCTCCTGCCTCCCTCACGTGAGCCCAGTGGTGTCTTGGGGAGCCAAAGCACTGCCCTTCTGGCCAAAACTGCACCATACACAGCAGCTGCTTCCTACTGTCAGCCCTTCTCCTCCATCAACTGGTCCCAGTGGCATCCTGGAGACTGATGCCAAATCACTCCTGACAGAAGGCTTCCCTCACACTGTGGCTGCTAGTCCCCCTCTGTCACATTAGCCCAGTAGTGCTCTGCGGGCCGAAGCTCCTGCGAAGTCACTCCTCCCTCATGTGCGCTCAGCATGGTTCCCAGCTGCCTGGGAGATGGCGCTAACATCAAGGTAAGCTTAGGGCTGGTTCAAGAGAGACTAACTTGTAATTTAACTCTTATAATTGGGCATATATAAGGCTCAATTTTTAAGGGCCTTTGATTGACCCATTGAAAGACATTTTCAAAAGTTCCTAAGCACCTAATTTTCACAGAAAGTTGAGGAGTACCACTGACAAAATGTCAGCTGCCAATAAAGGCAAGTTAGATGCCCATTCATTTCAGCCTTCCTGGGCTGACAAATTTGGACTTACTCCAAAGAAGGACCATGCCCTTTTGGACTTTCTGTTGTGAAAGTGGTGTTTGTCGTACATCAAGTGTTCAAAGTTTTTGAACAATGCATGAGAAAACCTTTCTTGACAAAGCAGACAAGACTGAATCAATCAAAAGGCATTAAGCAGGATATGAGAAACAAAGCAGTATCATAAATGCTTAATTGTCAGTAAAAAAAAATCAAGCCACCAAAGGAAGTTTCAAAGTTCCCCAGCAAATTGCAAAAATGAAAAGGTGTATAACTGAGACTATTGTACTAAAATATGCAGCGGTGTTTTGTTTTGCAGTTGATGAGAGCACGGATATAAAAGAAGTGTCACATGGCAATTGTTGCAAGATACAGTGCTTCTGCTGAAATCCAAGAGGAACCTTGTTGCCTAAAACCCCTGCACAGCAACACAAAGGGGAGAGATATAGTGGAAACTTTTGTAAATCATTTTGAAGAATGTGGAGTTGACATTAAAAAGTATTTTGTGTGACAAGAGATGGTGCTCCAGCCATGGCTGGAAAACAGAAGGGATTTATAAAGCTACCTGAAGAAAAAATTGGCAACCCAACAGTCAAGTTTCACTGTAAAAACAAGAAAAAGCCCTGAATGTTGCACCCATCCTTATAAATTTGAAGCATCTGGTCACCGTACCAGTGGGCTATATACAACTTTTTTAAACCACTGTCCTAGTTTCTGCTACACCTATATTTAAAAAAAGCAGTTACATAAGTTTGCTCATACATTAGTATTTTATCCAGTTTAATCTGTGTGTCAGTATGTTAGGTGTGAAGTACTGCCTTCCCTGTAGGGCTGTATTAAGGCTTCTGGGGACACGGGGCTGCCCACTTTTTTGAGTGCTACTGCCCCCACCAGGGTGGCGTCCAGCCTGGGAGAGCAGGTGGCACTCAGGCTCAACCACTGGGGCCCACAGTCCCTCCAGCAGCAGGGGCAGGGCAAGCCAGCACTCGGCACTGCAGTCCAGCTTGTATGGAGGGTGGGGCCAGCAGGCGCAGAGAGCCCAAGGTCTACAGACCAGCCAGTTGCATGGGAGGGCAGCGCTGGAGCCCGAAGCACCAGCCCACCCTGTGTGTGACACAGTACAGGCTGGTAGAGCTCAGTTAGGTCAGTGCCAGATTTATTTTTGCAGGGCTTGGGGCCACAGCCCCTAAAACTCCTTCGTTAGTCCAGTCCTGCTTCCTTGGCTCTGACTTTTGCTTTCTCTGTTGCTCACTCATAATACCTTTTAGATCCCTAACTTCTCTTTCCAAAATTAGAAGTACAGCTTAGGTTAAACTGCCTATAAAGTGCAGTCATAATTAATGCAGTCACAGACTGCATTATAAATTCACTATAAATCATTCTGTTAGAAGGAAGGAACTCTGAAAAATAAGTGTTATAATGCTGTCCTCTATCCATGAGCCGTTCTTAAAGACAAAAGCAAAATAAGTTGCTTAAGTCGCAAACAGCACTGCTATGGGTGGTTTATTTTGTTCTCATTTCAAGTCAAAATTTTGACTTTTTTCCCTACTTTAACTGTGAGATAGTTGACACATTAGGCTTTTATGTGCGGAACCTTGGCACATTTTGTTCAAAAGACATTCATCATGGTTGTCAAAGAATCTCAATTAAGTGGTATAGGATTTTGGTCTTTTAAGAGCATTTGCCAAGGCATTGTTTTAAAAGTCTGTTAAACCATCTAGTGTGACTGAAGAACATGAATGCCAGAATATATTCAGTTGTTTATATTCATTTGCATAATATAGAGAATTTCTATATATTAAGATCATTCATTTTTGTTATATTTCTGAACCATTTTGCATTATTTCTGTTACTTAGTGGAATGATCAAACTAATTTTTTGTGAATTTTGTACTAAAGTTCTTGAAGAGTACTTAAAGAAATGAACACACAAAGAAGATATTTCCAAAACAGCAGAGTCCAAAAGAAGGTTTTTACGGAACTGAACTTTTAGGAGTTATAAATCTCTTTCCATTCGCTTTCTGCCTAATATCAGCCTGTTTATTTGCTTATGGTGCTATAATTATTTTCTCTTTAATCATATTGCCTCCCAAAACACACATTCTTCCAGATATTTAAATATCATCTGTGTATCTTGTCCCTATAGGTTCTCTATTTCCTTCAGTTCCTCCCTCTCTCCTTCACCTCAGCTGTGGAGGCTCTGCTTCATAGTCAAGAAGAAATTAAGTGGCTGCAGGCCCACACCTCTCTATATACCCTCATTTGCAGGTGTGAGGTGCTGCTCTGTGCAGGTGCTGGTCTATGGACAATGCTTTGAGCTCTCCAGTTGAGAATGCATGGGTGTGTGCATGTCCTATGGTGAAACACCACAGGAACAAAACATCTCAGAGAACAAATGTTACTATGAAGTAAACAATACCTCCTTTCCTAAGATTCACATATTTCTGTAACTAGCATTAAAATGTATTCTGTAAGCGTACACGTGGACAAGAGGGGAAACAACATAAAAAAATTGTATGTGTGACATACCGCATCCCATGTACACCCTTGTAACATGATCAGTCCTTCATTTTTGTTCTCCCTTACAATGTGACGGTGCATGGTCTAAGGCAGGGTTTCTCAACTGGCATGCTGCAGCATACACGTGTGCCATCACGTCTGCGCAGGTGTGCCAGAAAACTTTTTGAAAAACTACTCAGATCTCTGGATTGGCTCATTGGCTCACGAATATTCATGAGTTCATTTGGAAACAGTATGGTGGTTTACCTCAAATTAATTAAAGGTAGCAAGGTGTGCCACAGCAGAGAAAACATTGGGCACCACTGGTCTAAGTCAGGGGTGTCAAACATGCAGCCCATGGGCTGCATGTGACCCACAAACACTTTCCATCTTGTTCATGACTGTGTTCCACAGGACCACACTCTCTCCTTAACAGAGACAGAGACAGAGTGATCTCACATACCCAACACTACACAATGCCATGAGAATGTCAGGTCTCACAGTATCATGGAGCACTGGGTATGTGAGACTGCACTCCATGAGACCACACTCTCTCCCTAACAGAGAGAGAGAGAGACAGTTATCAAGGAACGCAGTTTCACATACACCATACTCCACAATGCTGTGAAAGTTACATAGTATTTCAATTTATAGTATGTATGGGCCACTTCAAATACTTCTAAGTTAAATCTGGCCTGCCATAGCAAATGAGTTCAACATTCCTGGTCTAATGCAACGTATGTCAGGTAACGTTTTCTTTGAATGCTCTGGGCATACTCTACATCAGTGTTTCTCAACTTTTACTGGACCAGGAACACCTAAAAGTATTAATTACTTTATATGGAACACCTGATGAAAACATTCTTATAAAAGCTGGTACTAGTGGCAGGAGATTTAAAATGCCTCAAGTCTCAGCAAAGCTTCCAGGTGAGCATCCATGTCTGCCACCACATGCCTGGAAGCTTTGCTGCAGCTGGGGCATTAAATTGCTCCTTCCCCCTCCCTATACAGTTCCCCAACGGGGGCGGGGGGGCACCAGTGTTCCACGGAACACCTGAGAAACACTACTCTATATTATTGTTATGGTAACATGTTTCCCACAACATCCTACAAGTGTACAGATATGTAGAGCCCTGCACGGACACAAATACATGGGTCCATATCTGAACTGCATCCGCTAGAAATGGTCCGCAGATATCCATGTTGTATCTGTGGATGCGGATATCCACATATTTGCAGGCTTCTAGCTCTGTGCAGATAAAAATATATGGATCCATATCTGACCTGCATCCATAAGAAATAGTCTGTGGATATCCGTGTTGTATCTGCAGATGTGGATATAATGCGGATATCCACGGATGTCCACAGATTTGCAGGGCTCTACAGATATGAAACTCTGACTGATCATGCTTCAAAATGTTTCTCAGAAGGCCCAAGTAGAGGCAGATAAACAGAGCCATGTTCACACATCCTGCACAACCAAAAAAAATGTGGTTTGAGCACCTTGGCTCATGGAGGGTAAGATCATAACACAAAGAGTGCCTGTATGCAGGGGTGAACAAGGGGGTCTGAAAAGAGAGAGAGTACGAAGCTCTTTCCATGGGCATCATCTTCCAAGCAACATCAAGGACTGATACCTACCCAACAGAGCAGAGTCTAGCTAAAGATCACCATAGCCAAGCCCGTGTGATAAGCTGAACATAGACTGTAACAATGACCTTAGTTTAAAATGAAACTTTTCCTTTTATTTGATTGTGCTATTATCACCTTGACTCAATTATCTGAGTTTATATTGATTTGACTTATATTCACTTGAAATCACACTGTAATCAATAAACTTATGTGTTTTATCTGAAACAATGCACATTGAGAGAGTGTCTAAGGCCTCAATGAGAGCAAAGCTGGTGAACATATACTCTTCCATTAAATTGACCAATAGGCGTTAATGAGCTTGCAAGGCCAGTAGGGGTGCACAGAGCCTTGCAAGACAGAAGTTCCTTGGATTGCATTTCAAACAGGAAAAGTTTGATGAGGGACTATCCTATGTGTGGCTAGTAAGTGCACTTTTCCAGTGAGTGAGTGGGGTTAAAGTAAGCCAGAACAGCCCGGAATGCTGTTCTGGGGCCCACTATTTTTAAGGGTTCAGCATTCCGGGCCCCCTAAAAATAGAAAATGGAGCCAGAACACTGCATTCCAGGGCCTACCATTGAAAAACAGCAGGACCCGGAATGCAGTATTCCAATTCCATTTTCTATTTTAGGGGCCTGAACGCTGAGCCCCTAAAAATAGCAGGCCCCGGAACAGCGTTCTGCCATGTACTCTGGCAGGCAGGGAAGGGGTCGGGCTCCCCTGCACATGCACAGGCAGTGCGTGGAGGCAGAAGCCTCCAGGTGCAGCCTGTAGGCTGCAGTTTCCTGGTCCAGCACACTGCTTGTGAGTACTGGGGCAGCACAGCTCACACTGGGGGGGAGAGTTTTGGGGGCACCTGAGCTGGGGGTGGGTACTGGGAGCAGGAGGTGGATTTTGGGGGCAGGTACTGGGGGCTGAGGTGGATTTTGGGGACAGGGGAATGGATATTGGGGACAGGATCTAGGGTGCTTGAATGGGGCCTGGATGTGCAGGAGGCAGCCCACCCATGCAGGAAGGGGGCCCATCCAATTAGGAGGGTTCTGGGGCCTGCCAAATTTTACTTTAACCCCTACAGGTGAGGGTCTGATTACATGCAGAAATGGGGGACACACAGCAAGGAGAGTAAGTCAGAGCCCCAGAGGGGAGTATTAGGTTGATATAGCTGCAGACCAGTCTAGATTGCAGAAGGGGAACTTCACTATCCAGTTTTGGATGCTTAAGTATACACTTCTCTACACACATTTTCTAATTAATTTTTAGATATGCCTAAGAAACAAAGCTGTGAAGAAGTTTTGGGCTTGCTATTATTAAAAATGAAGGAGACATTTGCAGGTAGGAACATACAAACACTTATAAAAACATACTTAACTTTTTTAAAGTATGCCAAGATTAATCACACTGAAGACTGTTAAAAATAAATTCTTACCTAATACTACTTTTCAAAGTAGACAGTTGCAGTGGTTGTCACAGGAACCGCCACATTAGCCCACACATTAAATAACATCTCTCAATCACACTAATTATATGCTTGAGCTGTCAGGACTAATTTCAGGTACAGTATTCTTGCAATATGATGCATCTTTACCAGATTTTCCCATTATTTTGTGTCCACAGAGAGCAGCATGTGTTTAACATTTATTCCCTGCAAGCAAACTATACAACTGTGCAATACATTACTTTGTTGCTTCTCCAGGTGGGATATTTTATTTCTTTGTGTCTTAGAGATACGTTTTTGGTCACCAAAAGAACAATGTGCTAATCACAATACAACCATTAAAATGAAACCAACCACACACACACACACACACACACACACACACACACTTCTGAAAAGCCATGCACTAGTCAGTGAAGCACTCTGATTTTTCAAGTTCCAAAGGGGCAGCTGTGTTAGTCTAGCTCAGCAAAAGAAGCAGGAAGTACCGTGGCACTTAAAGACTAACAGATTTATTTATTGCATGAGCTTTTGTGGGAGAAAATCCCACTTCTGACAAAGTTGGACTTTCTATCACAAAACCTCATACAATAAATAAATCTGTTAGTCTTTCTAATTTTTCAGTGCTACAAAAGATCCAAACATTTTTATTTACCTTTTTCCCCGTTCTCTCGTCTTAGGTAACTGCCATTTGTCTGAATTCACTAGATTTTTCAGATTTTTAATCCATCCCAAACTCATCAGGGTATTCCAAGAAACACAATAATTGCTTAATTTGATATAAGGAAGTTGGCCCTCATGGCCAGTCCAGAACACAGGGTGGGACTAAGATGGAAAAGTTACACCACTGGCTGAGCCAAGTCGCCTACTAGGGATGCTCCTATTTGTTAATTCCTAGAGTTTATTTTGAGTCCTTGAACTGGATGGCTGACAGTGGGTGAAAGAGGCATCTTCAAAGGCACAGCAAAAGTGAACCTCTTTTTCATCATCTGTTGCCAATCCTTCCCCCTTCTCTATTTGATGTTACTGGGCCCATGTGCTCACCATTCTGTCACTCCACATGATAAACAGTCATTCGTTCTACTTTGCATTAGGATCAGACATGTCCTGCACCTCTGAATATTGAAGCAACTATGCAGGCACATGGTACAATTGATTTGTCTTGAATTCACAGAATTACAATTTTGTGACCCATTCTACTGCCCTCCTTCTCCTCCATGGACAAGAATAAAATAAAATAATGGAAGCGTTGGTCGGTGTTCCTGGCCCCAAACAAGACTTCAGATGGGCAATGCTACTTACTTGTGAATTTGGCAATCAACCAGCCTTCACTGGTGGAGGGAGCCTGACCCATATGGAGGCCTGCGTTGGGCTGCGTGTGTTAGTTATACCTTGGAATAAGGCAGCCTTGTTGAACACGGGAAATGTTTGCATGCTCTAAATCTGACAAAAAAGGAACGAGGCACTTGGAATGAATCCGCCTTTCACTGATGCCAGGCCAGGCTGCCTTTAATAAACACCTTTAATAAAACTGTTTAATAACATAGCAATAAGCATCTATTCTGCTCTTTGGGAAATGGAACCATCTACAGGAGGGTGACGTTGATCTGTGCAGGACACAAAGCTTTTTCAGAAGCCACTGCAAGAGTGACAAACAAGTTCCCACAAGAATCACCACAACCAGCATCACCTCGGATTCCAACTGCAAAGCATGTTTCTTTAACTGTGCCTTTGGTACTATAACCATGTAGCATAGTGCACGTAACTTATAAAGATATCAACACCAAAACAAAAAAACTATAATAAACACACAGTTCTCCCTTGGGGATAGCATGGGAGAGAGAGAGAAACTGAACCACACATGACATGGACAGTTGTTAGATATAAGGGAAGTATATGTGTCAGATACAAGGGTGGTAACTGCATAGAAAAAAGTATAATTTGGTTCCACCTGTGAAGGCAAGATTAAACCATATTAAATTTAATACCTTGTAAGAGGAAATGTGGTAAGAAAAACATAATAAGCATGTTGCCAAGTTCCAAAGGGGCAGCTGCATTAGTGCTTCTTTTAATGAGCATGATAGCCCTGATTACTAATTGGTTTCAAACAGTGTTCCCTCTAAGCTGTGCAGTGGCCTGGCCACACAGCCCCTGTTGCTCCCCCACGAAGGGAACAATGCCAGCTGCACCACAGCCCCTACCCAGCCAGAAGACAGTCTTCTGACCAGCAGAAAGCTTCCCCAGGCTGGGAGCCTTTAAAACTTCCACCCGAAGCATGCTGTTACCAGGCATGCTCAGTCAGAGTACGCTCTGGAGGAGGAGTCGTCCGTGGCCTGGCCGTACCACTCTGGCAGCCAGGTAAGGGGGTCCTGGGGGGCAAATGGGGACAGGGGCAGCCAGTGAGGAAAGGGCGCGGCGGGTTTGGGGGAAAGACGGGGTCAGGATGGCTGGGGGGGATGATTGGGAGAGTGGGTGGGCGGGTTAGGGTGGGAGGAAGAGATTGGGCTGGTTGGGGGGGGGGGATGAAACAGAGTGGGGTGTTGGGCCTAGGTTGCCAAATTGCTGTGCAGTAAGCACCATAAGTTGCTCAGCTGCATCAGCAGCTTAGAGGAAACATTGGTTTCAAAGGCTGGATATTCTGTAAAGTGTTATAATAAAGATTCAGTTGTAAGTTAAGGTTTAATGATTGGTGAAACTAAATGAATTACTGGTGGTCTGTATTCAGCCACATGCAAAATAGGTGTTTCAATGATCTGTCTAAATTCAGTTATATACTGCAGTAATTTTCAGGTAAGGTAATTAACTAACAAACAAGGGTTTACTTCAAATACTGAGAAAATATCTTAAAATGGGTAAGCTATGGGGGAAAAAAATCAAAGTTACATGAAGGGGGGGGTGGAAGTCCAGGGACCAAATCTATCCATTCCCACCCCAAGTGAGTGACTACTGAATTCCCCTATGTCAGTTTCACCCTCTCCTCCCAGCTCACCCTGGGAAAAGCGAGAGTCAGAAATTCAACAGGAAGAGACGAATGGTCTGATCACTTGGATCTAAGCAGCACTTGCTGCCTGTTGAATTTCTTTCTTTTCGTTTCTAGCTTTTCCACACATGGCATGAGGAAAAAACAACCAAAAAGAAAGGATGAGAGTGATCTGACCAGAGCTCTTGTTTCCTCTGAAGTCAGCAGAGATACCAAGGATACCTCTACACTGCAGCTGGGATTAAGCTTCCCAGCCCAGGTAGACAGACTCCGGATAGTGGGGCCAAATTAGAATGCTGAATATACAAGTGTGGACACTGAGAGCCCACCAACAGCCACAATGCAAGCCTTACATGCTAGCAGCAGTTCCAGTGTTCAATCCTCCTGGCACCTTTAGCTTTGAAGTGCTAGTGCAGACGTGGACAAACTGCAGCTTGGGAGCCACATGTGGCTCTTGAACGAAAAAGTGTGGCTCACAGAAGAACGTCAGCAAATCAATTTAGGAAAGCAGCCCGAGACTAGTAGTTTTAAATCTCCCCCTCTGAGCATGCTCAGAGCATGCTTGTGGGGAGAGCCCCAGCCTGTGCCTAGCCACTGGAGCAGCCAGGTAAGGGGCCTCTGAGGAGCAAGGGGAGTCGGCCTGGGGAAGCCAGTGTCAGGACCTGGGGGGCTAGTGAGGGGGTTGGGATGGCAGGGAGAAGCGCGGCATGTTCAGAGACAATGGAGAAGCGGTGGCATGGTCAGGGACAGTGGGGAAGTGGCAGCACATTTAGATTTTCTCGTAGGCTTTAATGCAGTTTACTCATTAAATCGTGTTTTACAAGTCCTTCTAGAAAGGACATCGAATAATAAGAAACAAAAATACAAAGAAGAAAATAGATACTATATGGCTACCTGCCTCAGCACAGCTCTTGAAGGTTTAATAATCAACTTGTACAGCTCTTGAGTTCCATATGTTTGGCCACCCCTCTGACAGTGCTAACTAACTTTCTGCTGGTGCAACAAGAGAGGCAAAAAATGCAGCAAACTGCAACTGATAAGGTATATCATGTAGTGTTTAAGTCTTCAAGTTTGTTTTTCTCCACATAATATGCAGAATCACACATCAAGTAGCTTCCTCATTTCTCCTTATGAAACCCAACAGAAACCACTGTATGCACAAACATTTTAGAAGTACTATTTGCAGGGTACATTCTCTGTGTATGAATGTATTAATTATTAACTTACTCTACTACCCATTTGTCATACAAGTTACAAAAAGATGCGTAACACCACAAACTCCTTGATCAGATCAGATTTTCAGTCTTTTATTCTTGAATCATAAAGAGGCTGGGACTTCAGACAGACACAATAAACAAAGACACTGCATTCCTTTAGAGAGGAGTGCCAGAAGCCTGAGGTATTTTAACTACCACAGATTGAGAATGGAGCACATTTACTCCAAGTTTTCTGTGGTATACTGCAGTCTTCAGCACTAGCAATAGTAATTTTATGACTCTTTAAACTTCAATTCTTTCACTATCAAACAACCTTGCAGTATGCCTGATGAGTTATTTTGGGATTTACTGTGAAAAGGGTAAAACTGATCAGGTGTATGACAAAGGAAAATACTAAATAGCATACATCATAAGAATTCATCTGAACATCAGCATTCACCACCTTTTTACAAATTCACATTTTGTAAACTGTCTCATTTTATAAGCATAACAAACTCCAATTATTTAGAATCAAAGTGATCCAATGAGAAGTTGTTTTGTGTGATCAAATAATGTTTACTATAAATATGTAAGAAATTACAATTCTCAATAATACAGACCCTTATCTTTCCAATAAATGATACAAATACAAGCACCATTTCGGAAAATGTCTCTATGGTTACAATTTCATTTAAAAAGCATGAATTTCAAAGCATTTACTATTATCACAAGACCTCAGACAAAATCCTGATAAAGTAAATTTCTTTTTTAAAATGAAAATAGACTTTGAAAACTCAATTATAGATCGAGGATATACAAAGCACACGAAAACTTTATTTCTCTAATTTAACACATTTCCAGCTACCTGCCTAACGACTACAATTGGTACTAGCAAGAGAGGCACCATTGTACAGTTTTATACAAGGACATTAACAGAATGAAAACTGAAAACATGTACATACCTGTCTGACATCTGGTTGAAAGGATATCCTGGTTTAGGAATCGAGTTTGAAAATAGATGCTGACTACACATTGCCTTTACTTATTGTATCCACTTAAAGTGTTTCCATATTGTTTACCAAAGAATTAAGAACAAACCATCCATCTATACACTTGTTCAGAAGCTAACTGAGAAATTAAGTGCATAGTCAAAGGTCTTAAAATTCTGCCTGCATGTCAGACCACTTCTTCCTTAACAGTGAAATTCCTAAAAGCCAACACCCTCGTGACATCACAGTATACAAAATTACAAACATAATCATCTTCTTTAAAATAGGAGTCTCTCATTTCTAACCGGAAATAAAATCCTACAATGCATCTTTCTTCCAAACACAGCACATGTAAGGGCGAAAAGAAAAGAGACAGACCTGCTGTCTGCAACAGCAGTCTTGCTTTGGCAGTCAGCCAGCAACCAGCAGAACTTATTGCCAATGCTGCAAATCTCGCCTATCAGCTAATGAAGATCAAGACTGCAGGGGAAACATGATTTTAGTCCCATGACAAGAGCTCCTTTGGAAATGCATACAAGATCTATGACCTTGATTTTCTCTCATAAAATTCTCAGAAAGAATCACTTCAACCAAAACCCATGATTTAGGCAGTTATTTTACCAACCATCTCAGATCAACTTGATATTGTATTTATAGTAATACGAGAAATGACAGAATCCCCCTGTGCTAAAAAGAAGCCATACCCTACTATTCTGACTACTCAGCTAAAAGGAATGGTGGTTTTTGTTTTTTAAACCATACTGACAGAACTCTAGACAACTGACCATACAAACAAAATTAATTTTCAAGCATTTTTTTTCTCTTAAAGAGGAAGAGAGAAACTGAATAAAAAGCAAGAAAAAACCATGAGCCACTCAGTGTGGCTAAAACCTCTACACTCGAGTATCATAATGCTTATGCTGAATGTGTTTATGCCATACAATTTGTTTGTTTGTTGTACAAAGAATTTGAACATGATGTCTTTCCATTAAGCCAAAATAGGGGGTGGATGTGGATTGTAATTTCAGTACAATGTTAAAAGGGCACCAAGATTAAAAACACATATATTTCCTTACGTATGCTAGTAAAGATATTGAATATTTCACTAAAAGGAGAATTTAAAACATCCAATTATGGTTTACTGTTTACATTTTCTTTTTGCTTGTATCATCTTGGAAATGAAAAGAGAAACATTTCATTTTCACTTACTTTATATTTCTAGTCAATTTCTCAACCACTTGGAAAATGGTATAAAGTTTGGTTTGCAAACACTCAGGGTAATGTTTAAAGATGACCTTTAAAGAAAAAAATGAGTTTGGGCTCTCTGTGCAAAAAAAGTCTAAATCTCAGAGCAAATTTGATCTGATAGTTGAAATTCTTCAATTTCCTTCTTCATATCAAAATTTGAGGTTACAGATTTTTAAAATTACCCAACCAACTTACTTTATGGCTTACTTAAGGTTCATTTTAAGTGGGAGGTTTTGCACTGTTGTAACAAGCCATTTTGGGTGCACTGAGGCAAACTGTTAGCACAGATATACTGCACTGGTGTAAAAAGCAACTCCAGCTACTGGAACTTACCCTAGTTTGAAACTTTAGTAGTTATAGTAAAGGGGGGGAGGGGGATGACACTGTCTTAATTTATTGGAATTTCAAGAATGCTTATTAGATGGGTCTGGGCTACAAGTTTGTGCAAAACCACAGACTGGTGGGTTACTTACCAGTAACTGTCCTTCTTCGAGATGGGCTGCTCGGATTCATTCAGTAATAGGTGTGCATGCTTCAGCGCACAATTGGTTGGAAACCTTTTCCAGCCCTAACCTGTCAAAACTGGGCTCTTGGCCAACGCCCCCTGGCACCCCGTGGCTATATATATGGCAGCAGCCCTGCCCCTCCTCAGTCCTGAGAAGTCGCCAACTCCAAGTTGCGGGGATGGTGGGAGGGTTCTGAATGAATCCGAGCAGCCCATCTCAAAGAAGGGGAGTTACCAGTAAGTAACCCACTGTTCTTCTTCAAGCGCTGCTCGGATACATTCAGTAACAGGTGACTGCTAGCCATACTGAAGGATGGCAGGTGGAGTTGGGCTGTTTTCCCACCTTCAGCATGGCTGCCTCTGAAACGGCCAAACCCCAGGCCTGGAGGAGCCAGCAGGATGAAAATGGCCTGGCCTAAGTGGGGAAGGACCGAGGCCTATAGCACTTGATCGTACCCTGCCTATGACCCACAGGGCAGAGGGAGGCCTAGAGTCAGCCTTTTGGTTGAAAGAGATATAGCAGCAACATCTCAAATTAGTTCAGCGCCACCATATAAAGGACCTAAGAGGCCGGTGCTAAAGCACCTTGCAAAACAAGGCAACCAGAGTGCATCTCTTGATCTTAGGCTCATGACGCACACCTTAGCTGGTTTGATAGGAAGGCTAAGGTGGAGTCCAGAGTTGCTGGCCTACTGACCCATACCAGAAATCAGTGAGAGAGAGAGAGAGAGAGAGAGAGAGAGATCCCCTCTACCCACCCAACTAAGGGGGAAAAGGGGTATGGGGTTGTGTGGGAGGAATCAAATAACCACCTAGCAAGGACAGTTTATCTGGTGGACAAATGCCAACACCATTGCCAAGGTACCAGATGTCCCCTCAGAGGCCCACAAAGGTGTGGCCACTGGTGGTTGAAGGGATGGGGAAAATGTGGGCCCAGGGGTAGTTTGTATGAGCTCACTGTGCTAAGGGGCCAAACCAACACTTTTGAAATGCCAACGGGAAGAGAAGGTCTCATGGTTGGGACCTAGGAAGAACCAGCCCCACCCAGCTGGTTGTTGGTTGGAAGGAGGAGGAAGACACAATGTGAAGCAGTGCCCCACGTGTAAGGTATATTGCCTCCACAACTGACTGCCTCCCTTTGCTAGGTGGAAGACGGATGGATAAAGGTCCTGAATGGATCGAGGCCATAAACTTTCCCCACGGAACATACGAAAGGAGGGAAGGGAGGAATGGTTTCAAAGGCTTCCCAAGTACTAAATAGAAGGAATCATGAAGGGACTGTAGGGATTGGGATGGAAATGTTTATTCCCCTCTCATAAGTACCCCAGAGCCAAGGCAGGCATGGGGGGATAATCCTCTCAACGGAAAAAACAAAGGGACGCCACCTTACAGAAAGAGGGGGTGGTAACAAAGCTACGGGGTTGTTGACCACCCTGGGACTGAACTGGCCAAAGCCAGGAAGAAACACGGGGATTCTGGATAAGGTATTGGTGACTACTTGTCGAAAATGCAAGGAGGAAGAAGAGAATTGCTGCCAGTCAATGGCTGTACCAGTGGCTCTTGTGGGGTTGGTGGGTGAGAACCTGGCACCACAGATTAGGGTCAAGGAGGTCTCCACAATGTTTTGGTGAAAAAAAATTCATAATCAGGAAAAGCTGTCTGCCCACCTGGGAGAATATTGCCCCTAACTGGGAAGAAGTGACGAAGGCAACATAAGGTGTCTGCCCCCGAGAAGGATGCCCATCCCCATGAGAAGGCCTGGAATCGTTAGATCTCCCTTTCTAGGCATAGAAGGGGTATGTGGTTATCAGCATTGTGAGGGGTGAGGTGTCCTCAGGTTGTGCGAGCACAGGGGCTGAAAATGATGCAACTCACTGAAGGAGTGCACTTGGCCCTGGGCACAGTCTGGGGCGTTGCCCCAGGGGCAACCAGGATGGAACTACACCGATCTCCAATATGGCGGAGTGTGAGAGGAGATGCGTTTGCATTGGGGAATTGGCAAAGTCAAAGGCCTCTACTTTGGCATATGGAAGGAGAGTGGGCGTGTGGGTAGAGCAGACAATTGGCGACGGAGTGCCTATCAGCTCCTGACCAGGCACCTGATAAGGCAGTTAAGGCAATGCTCACCAATATGACCCCAGGGAACAAGGCCTTAACGGAATGCTTAAGACCTGATAGAACCTGGACCAATGAATGATATTGGACGAGAGGATAAGGAGACCACAGGGACAACCCTGACAACAAGCCAGTTGGTGGTGTTTATCAGTGGTCCTACGGGGACAGTAGTCACCAAGACACACTGAAAAAAAGGGAGAGGTTGGCGTCTGGTATTGGGATCCCCTGTGTTATCCTCTATCTTCTACATATATGCAGCTTCCACATATATACACATAAGGTCAGACTAAAATAGGTTGATGAGATATCCCAATACTAGGGGCTTTGTTTTCTATAGGCATCTATTACAGTCCTAATCCTTCCCTCCACCCCCTTCTCATTCTTGACACTTGCTATCTGGTCACCCTCAATCAGTGGTTTTCAAACATAGGTTTGGGACACTATGGGGTCGCAGACCCTCAGGCACTGGGCCACAGCGCTGTCTGTTGCCACCTCCGAAAGACTGGAATGCACTGCTCAAAGACGTAATCGTTGGGTTGCGAACATAAATGATTTTTTTTTCAACTGGGTCCCAAGAAAAAAGTTTGAAAACCACTGCCCTCGATTAAGGCATAATCACTATAAACCCATTAGAATGTCATGGATCATGTAATTATATCAGAATTTCAAATTTTATTTAAAAAAGAAAAGTTTCTACACTTCTTGGGGTTAAGAAAAGCTTGAAAATGTGACAAGTGCAAATGATATTGTGATAGCTGCTTGATTCTAGAGATAACCTGACAATTTTTCTTATATATCTCAGTGGGATGTTAACTCAAAGACCCACTGCTCTATGGGAGAGACACAAACCCAAAAAGAAGACAGCATGTGTGCAATGTGTGTGTGGCATAAAAGGGGTATGGGCCTGGCCTGCACCTTTACACCAGCTGATATACTCTGGTGACTGGGTAAGTACTGTACTGGAGGCCTTGTTTCCTTCTAAATTTCTGCATTTGCAGGCAAAAAAAGAGGCCCTCCTGCTACTCCAAGGAATGAATATGGCCACAGCAAGGGCAGAGCCTATTAGGTCCCCATGTTGTAGTGTACCTATGGCCCAAGAATTTCTTAATTCAACTCTGCAACTGCATCTGTGATTAAAGACCATAGCAAAGTAGCAGGCTGCACGTTTATTGCAGAAGCTGCAAATTTCAACACAACTGTTTACAGTTCCTGCAACTTTGACAAGTGTTGCAGCCTGGTGCATGGGGCCACCACACCTGTCATATGATGGGACAACCCAGTCTGCCAATTGACTTGTTTTTGACCACTGGTGGTGGATATGCCAATGGCCTAAAATGGGACATCAGATGGGCTAGGTTATGAACTAATACAAAGAATTCTTTTTTGGGTTTGTACGTGGTAAGACTTGCCACATGCTCAGGGTTTAACTCCGCGATAGATGGGGTCAGGAAGGAATTTGCCCCCAGGACAGATTGGCAAGGGCTCTCAGGGTTTTTAGCCCTCCTCTGTAGCATGGGGCACAGCTCACTTGCTAGTAGATTCTCTATAACAAAAAAATCTTTAAACCATGATTTAAGGACTTTAATAACTCATTCATAGGTTAAAACTGTTGTTCCCAGGGGTCCATGGACTTGTTGCATGCCGAGGATGCCTCTCGCTGTGTGTGGCCAGATCCCAGCAGGTGGATGAGGCTGCGGCAGCTCCCAGGGAGGGGCAAGGGCAGGGGTCCATAGCCAGCACAGTTTGGCTCCCTGACGGTGCAAGCCGTGGCAGCAGCAGTGCTGCTCACTGGCTGTTCCAATGGCACTGGCAAAATAGCATGAGCCAGATTACATAATGAGTCGGGGGGGTGGGCTGCAAAGATTGTTTATTTGTTCAAAAGGGGTCCCCAGCCTGGAAAAGTTTGGGAACCACTGGGTTAGAGGTTTATTACAGGACTTGGTGGATGAAATTTTGTGGCTGGCATTGTGAAGGGGGTCAGACTAGATGCCCTTATTGGTCACTTCTGACTTTAGAACCTATGAGTCTATATATGGGCAGGCTGCTTCCTCTCCATCACGCTTGCCAATGAGGAAATACAGTCAGTCTCTTCTGTGCTGCTACCCTGCTTTTGGAAGACAGGCTGTGTGCCTCAGAAGAACTTATGTGCAGGTGCACACCTAGAGTGGATGCTCCTTGTCAGGGTATGCAGTGTTAAAGACACAGTCTGTCCAAGTGAGTAAAGAAGGAGTTCAACTAAACTGGTCAGAGTGGATGCCATGGTGGGCAGAGCCCAAGAACAAACCAAGGGTCAGTGTGGAAGAGACAAAAGGCAAATGCCAGAGCTGGAGGGTAACCAGAGCCATATGCCAGGTACAGAGCCAAGGATTATTAACAGAGAACAGGGGCCAAAAGGGAACTGAGGCTGGAGCCGAGCAGGAAGAGGCACTGGAAGTATGGTAGGTTAAGCAGGAAGCAAAGCAGGAGCAGGAATGGAAGCAGGCTGGAGCACGGATTGGAAGAAGAGCAAGAACTGCTGAGGCAATGATACTCATTGAGCAGACAAAGAGCAGCTGCTGCTAGGTTAAAAGCCAGACAACTGCCTCTCCTGACCAATCAGGTAAAGCAGTCAGTCAAATAGATTGCTGCAACCCAGCTGTGCTTGCAGGGTTGCCAGGAGACTGGCATTGCTGCAGGCACTGGTCCCTTATATCCAGAGGAGATCTTCATTTCTCATCAGGCAAGGCTGATGGAAAATCTGGAGCTAGACCTTCAGGGGAGTACCTGCCTAATGCTAGGCTGACATTTGACTGTATCAGAACTGCAACTTCAACAAACTGGGGATACAACTTTTGAGTAAAAAACTCCACGACTTTCTCACAGCCTTATCATGACACAGATGTACAGACAACCTGAAAGTTACAATCCCAGTACAGCAGAACTCCACTTGCAGTAAAGAATTATTTTTCCTTCCATAGAAAATCTTCACTCTAAAGTAGGCTCAAGTTCTCTAACTGAAATGCAATTAAGCATTTGGGAAACTGTAGTGTATTTAATGCCCATGTAAGTGGGGAAGCTTTCAGAACCCACTGGAAAGCACCAAGCTCTCAGAACACCTCAGGTAATGAAAATGTGTACAAAAATGTAACATTATCAAATCAATGTTCTGTTGCACAATTGAACCTAGTACCCTCTGGACAGTCACACCTCCTTGTGCCTACAATGATTGCCCCCTCCGCCCCCATTTCCTCACAACATTGTTTGACCACAAACAGTGTGAAACCACAAACTCCATCATAAGTTACTGTGTGCTCAAGTAATTATCTTCTCCTAACCACCTGGTGAGGTACATAGTTCAGTTTCTTCTAAGGTGCCCTGCCAGCAATTACACCAACAAAACTTCAGATAACTTGCATAACAGAAAATTTTATTGGGCAAAACCAAGAAACCCAGAAAAATAAAATGTCACTGATCAAACCTGTTATTTGCTTAGTTCACTAAGGAAAGAACTCCTAAGCAGGCCTAAAGTTGCTACCAGAAATGTTTAACATGAAAGTCTTATACAGTTGTGTGAATATATACACATACACATAACAGTTACAAGTCACATCTGAGGGACTAATAATTTTTCTCTAAGGTGCTTCAGGTGTCTCAAGATGTACGTCTCTCAAATAGACACGTGCATCAAGCAAGATCACAAAGACCTAGATATCTCTTGAAGAGCTAATGCTCAGTACGCACACCAGTGCCAGATGAACTAAGTCAATACAAGTCATTTCTTATTGTTACATATCATAGAAGAACTAGTTGTAGGGGCCAACCTTGGTTTGAATGACCACGAGCTAATTCAGTTCAAACTAAATGGAATGATAAACAAAAATACACCTGTGACCAGGGCCTTTGAACTCAGAAGTGCTAACTTGAAAAAATTAAGGGAATTAGTTAGGAAAGTAGATTGGCCTGAAGAACCCTTGGATCTAAAGGTGGAAGAGATTTGGAATCACTTCAAGTCAAAGTTGCAGGATCCATCTGAAGCTTGGTTTTCAAGGAAGGGGAAAAATTCATAGGCAAGACTTGTAGACCAAACAGGATGAGTATGCAGTTCAGACATGATTAAGAGAAAGCAAAAAGCCTACAAGGAGTGGAAGATGAGAGGGATCATCAAGGAAAGCTACTTCATGGACGTCAGAAAACAAAGGGAGAAACACCAAAAGCCAGGAAGGGCATTAAAGGGCATTAAAACCAATATTAAAAGGTTCTATAGCCATATAAACAGGAAAAAAAATAAGGAAGAAGTGGGGCTGCTAAACACTGACGTGGAGGTGGAAGTTAAGGATTATTTAGGCATGGCTGAATATCTAAACAACACTTTGCCTCTATTTTTAATGAGACTAATGAGCTGGGGATAGTGGTAGGGTGGCTATGGGAATGAAGATATGGAGGTAGAAATTACCACACCCAAGGTAGAAGCCAAACTTGAACTGCTTAATGGGACTAAATCATTCCAGTGAAGCTATAATCAAAGAAAGCTCATCCTACTTGCAAGCATGTTTCTTTGACTCTTTTTGTTTTCTCTGATTTGCATTACTAGATGCACTGCTGCAGAGTAAAGTAGATACTCTGCACAAAAATGAGCCCATTGTGCCTCTTATCATAAATCAGTGAAAGAGGAATTCATAGTTAAACAAATGAAGCCAAGACTGAGGAAGGCCCTGTATGGTAATATGAGGTAGCACAGAAACACTGACTTTCAACAATTTTTTATTGTGTGCCAATGGGGTATTATGGGTGTGATAAAAGAAGATGCGGGCTGTGCCATAAGGTGCTTATCAGCCACTGAAGATCACCACCTCAAAAAAAGCTAGTACAAGATCCTACCAGCTTGTTGACACGGCTGCTGCCTACAGGTATGGATTGTCTGGATTCAAGTCTGCTAATGGTATGCTTCCACAGCTGGATGGTGTAAATGGTGAGAGTGGCATTTGCACAGCTACCTCTGCACAGCCAACATGTCCAGACTTGGTCAATAAATGCAGCGAAGCTACTGCTTTGGTTTCAAAGGCACAACAACATGAACTTGCATGCACTATATGCATAAGACGAAGCCAAAGAGAGGCAACCAGTTTAATCTACAAAATGGCAGCCTCTGCACAGTGTGATTTTCTATAGATCAAAATGGTGGCTCCCTATTGCAGCATTTGCAGAGCAGGTCCAACGCATTTAGAGGGCAGACATCATCATCTCATTGACATTACACAGCCTGTTGAACCTAGAACTCCATCAGCAGACTGTGCATCACCCCACAGTTTGGAGGGGCTGTATATCTAAGGGATTTAAACCAGGGGATGATCTTAGAAAGTTCACACAGTTTTATCATCTTGTGGATAGCCCTTTCGAAAGGTGTTTAAGGCAATCTCTGAAGGGGCTAATAGAAATATATCATTTACATACCATAAATGACATCACAATACATATTAAGATCATCTATATAGTAGGCTTAATTCATTTAGAAAGACTATATTCAATCAATTTGCTGACAGTATTTCCACTTGATATTCTAGCAGTTAGACGCTTTGGATCCTGCCATTGACATGCTCTGAGCTCTTGGTCAAGTTGTGTAGCTTTTCTGTGTCCTGTCCACCCATGAGTATCAGGATAGCTGCTGCTCACAGCAAAGGCATACTGTGAAGCACAGCTTTTGTAATTTAAGCCTTAGAACCCTCTGATCAAAGGTGTGTTGTGAAGATCTAGCAGCTATAATATTTTGAGGGTGATAGTCTGAAGATACTGATTTTTTTCTTTAATATTTCTAGCAGTCTCTCACTCTTAATTACTATACAAAGACAAACAACAGTCATTTACCTGATCCTAGAGTCTCAGAATAGTGGCTAGCACCTCTGCTTAATACGCAGAAGGTCCTGGGTTCAAGCCCCAGGGGGTTGGATTCAATGATCTCAGGAGGTCCCTTCCAACCCTATGATTTGATTCTATTCTAAATTGTATTGCTTCCACCACATTTTTATATCTGAATGAACATGGTACTTAAATTTAAGCAATAGTTAAGAATTGGAAGAGAATTTATAAGCAGGCCACAGACTTGAAACAGTAATGAATCTTTAAAATTCCTTTGTTATATTAACACACCAGTTTAGTATTATGGAAGTTTTTCTTAAAATGGGGAGAAAGTGGGTGCTCCATCTTAGGTGTGCACATGAACTCATATCATCAACTGAAGATTTTTACTAGCGGTACTTGTCCAGGTCATGCACGCACCATGGCCATCTCATGGCACCATTTGCACCTTTTTTAGGACATGCGTGACCCAACCCCCTCAGTTCCTTTTCTACTGTGAAGTCAGTAATATGACTTCAAAGTAGAGGAGAGGAGGGTAGGCAGTGCAGAACCCAAAGAGATGCACATCTCGAAAACTTCAGTCACTGTGGAAGGTGAGTAACCTTCTCTTCTTCTAGTAGTGTCTCTGGGGGTGTCCCACCTTTAGGTGACTCCAAAGCAGTGGTCCTAGTTAGCTGGAGGGCTTCAGAGTTTCGATGAAACTGAAATGAAATGAAAGTACTGAGAGGTTGACTGCAGTGTCTATCTGTGCTGCTTGGTCATCTGCATACTGTTTTACAAAAGTGAGCAATGAAGTCCAGGTGGCAGACTTCAAAAAATCAGTAATTGGTACATTACTTAAAAGAGCTGTGGAGGTGGACACGACTCTTTTTTATGTATGCTAGAGGTGGTACAACACCTGATAGTTTGTAACCAGCCAAAAAACAAGTAAAAGCTTGGCTGCTGCTAATTCTCCAGCTCCACTTGCTACCTAGCAACTGAAGTGTCATCAGGTAGCTTCTGGTCACACGACTGGAAGCAGAAAGTGATTAGCCTGACTCTAGTGATTCATGCAGCCAGCCAGAAAATTGGGTCTGGCTACGCCCTTAGCTGAATACCAAAAGATCCAGAATTGGGTAACATCATTATTGGAAAACTTGTTGTAGGAGATTGATGCGTAACTACCATTTGTGAATGAAGCTGAAAGTTCTGCTAAGGAAATCCACCACCGGTATTTTGCATCTCAGGTAGATATGCTGCTGAGATCATAATGATGATGTTTAAATACCAGGTCCATAGTTTCACTGGTTCTGAGCAGAGAAACTTGGACCTTGTGCCTCCCTATCAGTTGCTGTAAAACATACGTTTTATTGTCTGTCATTCTCTTGACATACTCATTCCTTATCTGACGCAGAGAATGTAAGCAAGCATTGTGAACTGCTCTGAGTTCTAGAGATATATATGGAGGCTTGATTTGTGAGGTGACCATTTGCTCTGGGTGGAATAATTCTGAAGGTGGGCTTCCCACTCCATAAGTCATGAATGTCAAACTTACAGCCTATGGGTGGATTCAGCCTTCCAAGGGCACTGAACCAGCCCACGGAGCTGTTCCTGGGAGCCTTCTGTAGCAGCAAACAGCAAACACAGGCTGCCACCAGCAAAGCAGAGGTGGTCCAGGCATGCTCGCTCGCTCGCTCGCTCGCACACACACACACACACACACACACACACACAGAATCCAAGTCACAGCACTGGGGAACAAAGGAACTGCTTCACCCAGTCCCAGCTCAGCTGTGGTCTGCCAACCAGTCTCAGTCACAGCAGGTTGGGCGGGGTTCCCAGTCTCCCAACCCATCCTCCACTCCACCTGTTCACACTCAGTCAGCATGCAACTCTGATTGACAGAACATTGTAGGAATCGCAAACAAGAAAAGGAAAAAGTAGATGGGTTCCAGATGAGGAACAAGCCAATCAAGGGCCAGCCAGGACTGAACCCAGCCAAAGGCCAGCATGCTGAATATCTGGCAATGAGTTTTGGGAGCGGAGGCAGGAGCCCAGCCAGCCTGTGACTGAGACTGATTGATTCCCTGCTACCATGCAGTAGGTGAAGTGAAAAGGGAAGGGGGCTGGGAACTGCTCAGCAGGGGAAGGGGATTGGAGAGGTGGAAAGGGAAGAGGGGGTCTGGGAGCAGCCCAGCAGGGGAAGGGGAGCACACAAGGCAGGGAAAAAGGACAGTGTCAGAGAGCCTGCAAGGTTGGGGAGGGGTTAGGGGAGCCCATGCTACTCTGAATGTGACAGAGGACAGTGTTGGGGTGCCGATGCGGACACATGGCCTGCGTCAGGTGTCCTGCCCACCAGTGTGGCCCCCCCACACTGTATGAGTTTGACACCACTGTCATAAGTGAAGCATCCATGGTTACTGCAAGGGACAGTGCTTGTTTAATGAATGGGACACTCACTGTGAAGTATTTTGTGTTTAGCTATCAATTTAGTGATTGTTTGACCCTGAATATTAACATCACTATCTTGTGCATGGAGTGTTTGTGTGGTCTGTATACTGTGGTGAGCCATAACTGTAGGGGCCACATCAGTCATTGTACATATTGAACTTCATAGGTAGTCGCTGCCATGTAACCAAATATTTGCAGGTAAGTTCAAAAGGTCATTGTTGGGCTTTTTTGCACTGAAGATAGGTGGTGTGCTATTGCATTGATCCTTTGACTCAGAAGGAATATTCTAGCTGCGCAAGAGCATAGCTGATTCCCTATAAATTTTATGCCGTGAGTGGGTTGTAGGATAGATTGTTTGGTGTTTTTGAATAGCCTCGTTGTGAGGCTTACTGATTAAAAGGCTCTCTTTAGACCAGTGGTTTTCAAACTAAGGTTTGGCACCTAGTACTGGGTCACAAACCCTCAGGCGCTGGGTCACAGCACTCCCTGCTGCCATTGCCAAAAGACTGGTATGCACTGCTGAAAGATGTAACTTTTGGGTCATGGGTATAAATTACTTTTTTTTCAATTGTGTTCCAAGAAAAAAAGTTTGAAAACCACTGCTCTAGACTGTGTTTTCATGAGGCAATCATGTAAGCCCAGGAATATGGTGACTCTCCATTTTTGTAAGTACACTGTGGCAACCACTAGGATTTTTCAAAAAACCCCTGGAATGGTGGAAAGGCCAAAAGGGTAAAACTGTATATTGGTAGTGATCAGTTCCCATGTTGAAATATGGGAACCTTTTGTGTGCTGGGTGGATTGACGATTCACGTGTCTTGGCAGTGGAGGGCTGCAAGCCAGCCACCCCGCTCCAGAGACAAGGGTACCATTTTGAATGTGTGTTGTTATAAATCTGTTCAGTTTTCTAAGGTCTAGAATTGGCCTCTAATCACCTGGGTTTTTTTGGATCAGGACATATGGGAAATAAAAACCCTTTCCCTTGTATTGAGGGGGTTCATGCTCTATAGCCTCTATTTACAACAGGTAATGGACCACCTGTTGTAAAAAATGTTCATGAAAAGGGGCCTGAAAAGGGAATGGGAAGGGGTATGGGTGGTAAGTGTGGAGATGAAAAGGATTCTGTAGCCTGCTTTGATTTACTTACAGGACCCATTCATCAGTGGTGATTTTTGCCCAAGATTGGTAGAAAAAAGTGTAATCGGTGGTGGTGGATAGCTCTCATCTGCTCCAAAATGTTAAGGAGGTCAATCAAATCCTCAAAATTGGGGTCTTGGAGGAGGGGGTTGGGTTGCCGGTAAGTTTTGGATAGACTGCCTGCAGCGTTGTTGATGCTGCCTGCTTCTGAATGGGTATTTTCTCTTATTTTGGACTGTATTGGTATTGATGCAGAACTGGTATCTTGCACTGTAAAGCTGGTATCTGGAAGACATTCTTCTCTCTATAAGTGTTTATATGACAAAGGTATAAACAGTGGCACAAAAATCCTTCAAGGTACATGTTATCTCATTCATCTTTTAAACAAAGAACTTCTTTTGCCAAATGGAAGGTCTTCTATCATTGCCTGGGATGGTTTGGGTAGGTCAACTGAGTGCAGCCATGAAGATCTTCACATGACCACTGTGATTGCTATTGTTTGAGCCCCGGCCACATCAAGGGCTGCTTGAAGGGTGGGTCAGAAAAATAACAGACCTTCTTGTAAGACAGCTCTACATTGTTGTGTTTTATTTTCAGGTATGAAATCAATAAATTCATCCAGTTTGGTGTAGCTGCTGTGATTGTATTTGGATAACAGCACTGAATAATTTGCCACTTCTTACTGCAGAACTGTTTACTTTTCTGCCAAAGAAGTCCATTCTTTTGTCATCTTTATTGTGGGGTGCCAATCTATTAAAAGGTTGTTTGCTCCTGTGGTTAGCGGCTGCCAATACCAGGTAACTGTGTGGAAGGTATGTGAAAAAGTATTCCAAATCTTTGCTGGGTACATGGTATTTTTTTTGTCAGCCCTTCTGCAGGTGGGAGGGATGGTAGTGGGTGTTTTACAGATATTATTGGCAGGTTCTAATAAAGCATCAACCATCAGCAGGGCAATTTGAGAAAAAGCCTTAGTTTATAATATTTTCAGGAGTTTATGTTGGGATTCAGTTATCTCCCTAAGAGGAATATCAAACTTTCAGCAAATCTTTTGAAGAGATCTTGGAATTTGAAATTGTCAGCTATTGTTGGGGGTAGAGGGATTACAGATTCATTCAGTGAGGATGATGACTTATGTGGGGGTTGTTTCTCACTATGCAGTGTTTTCACCACCCTCAGTTATCTGCTGTTCTGCTAGTGCCATGGCAGGTTTAGGAAGAGATGGAGGGGGTCTGTGCGCCCTGAAATATAATGGTTTACTCATTTGTGCAGAATAAGAGGACCATGCAGCCTATCCTGGCCAGTAGATGCAGGGAGACGGTGCCATCTCTGGAGAATTGTTGAGGTGATTTGTTGAGTCCATATAAAGATGATATACAGGAAGACGTTTAAAAATCCTTCTCGTTGTTGGTGCCTTGGTATTTGTGCTTCTTGGTGCACTTGTGCAGTGCTGGTATTGTCGGCACCACATCTGCCGCCAGTGTGGTCACTGTTGGCACCATGGGCTGGTGCATGCTGATTGTTGGTTCTGAAGGCCTTGATTGTGCTGGTACAGTTGCCAGAGTCAGGAACGTTTGCAGTGCTGCTCCTTGGTCAGTGCTCATGACCAGTGCTGTAGTGGTTCATGCTGCCAGTAGTTTAGTTGGTGCCACTAGGACTGCTGTTTTGGAGGTCTTTCAAATTGCCAGTTTTATAATGCCTGGATATGAATGATTTGTTTTAGGCTTATGCTTTGTGACAGAGGCAGAAGGATTTTTAGAGTCTGTACTGGGCCCGAGTACCTGAAGAACCAACAGTCTCTTTCGCACTGACTTTCTTGGTTAATGGGCTAAAACAGTGGTCATCAAACCACAGGTTGCAACCAGTTCTGGGTCACAGACCTGTTTGTACTGGATCACAGCACTGCCTCTGGGTGGGGCTCTTCATTCTACCCAGCCAACTTAAAAATCACAACTTCGGCCAGCAGCAGCTTCCATTGATCAGTACCAACCCTTTCCAGCCTCCCATTCGCAACTGGCGATGCCTGTCAGAGCCCTCAGTGCCGCCTCCCACTCCTGTCTAATTGCACTGGAGGGGTTCCTACATAGTCTGAGCATGCCAAAGGTCTCAGAGGAGCACGTGCATGTGTTTGGCCCACAAAACAGAGCTTGAATTTAGTACTGGCTGATCATTAGAATGCCTCTCCTGGGCCTGGCTCGGCAGCAGTAGCGCTTGCATCACACCACATGGGATTAAAGTGCTGTCGCTGTCAGGCACGCTCCCAAGATGCCATATGTGCTGGAGATGCTGCTCCTCAGGAACATCCTCTCAGTGAGTGTCTGGCCCCACAAGGCCCAGAAGACTCCTTAACAGACCATCTTCTGTGCTGCAGCTCCTAGGTGCTGCCATGTAGGAGGGCTAGTACGACAGAGCCCCAAGGGGGCAATAGTCGGCTCAGGCTTCCCTTCCCCCTCGGGCCCTGGCTCCCTGTACTGGGGTCAGTGTTGGGCTGCCCGATGAGAGCAGGCAGGAACACTCGCCCTGTTGAGCTCGCAGACAGGCGATGCGGGCTGTGGCTGCCACTAGAAAGACCTGCCTGTAGTGTGACCCCCGTGTCAGCTGCCTGGGTCATCAGCTGGGGTTCGGTGGCCAGCCCTATTCCCCAGGGAGCTCAGTGCCGAAAGAAGCAATTCCTCCCAGGAGGGTTTAAACTCCTGTATGTTTTGTCTGTCAGATGAGCACCCAGTTCGTGATCCTGCCAGTCCAGTGGTTTTGGTGGGTTGTTTCAGAATATCCATCAATAAGCATCTGCACAGCACAGACAGCCATGACAACAAACCATCAGGGACAGTTGTTTTGATGGCTAGCTTCCTCCCTAGACATGTTCATACAAAACTCTGAGTACTTCATTGGAACTACAGTACAGAAAGTCAGTTACTGCGCCCCTTATAAACAGCGCAAAATTTAATAAGATCCAAAGGGGTAGCTGTGTTAGTCTAGTTCAGCAGAACAAGCAAAGCTTATACTTCCATGCATTTATTTTCCTCTCATGTCTGACCGTGGGATTTTACCTATGAAAGCTCATGCAATAAATTTGTTAGTCTTTAAAAATGCTACAGGACTCCTTGATTGTTTTGCTGAACTAACAGAGTTACCCCTTTAGAATTTTCTCATTCATAGGAAGTTCTATTGTAAACACAACTACAGAGAACTCAGATTCTTGTGCATTGAAACATGGACGTTTAGAACACACTTATTGAATATATAAAAGTACATGAAGCTTGTAAAGTGAAATAGTCAGAATTACAATAGCAAAGGGTTGAGTTTTATGTATCCCTTGCTATTTTTAACAGAGTACTCAGTCATATTTTGTGTGAAAGAAATGTTTCTATGCTGTTGCAAACAACACCTAAAATTTCTATCAATTTAAAGGATTAAAGGGAAATTATTCTCTGTGACTAGTGGACAAGGTTAGGGTGGTGGTGTGGATTTGAGGCTATGCTTCATTTGTGAGGAAAGAGCTGGTGGGGCTCAAAAATGCCTACCTGGGCTGGGGCCCACACACGCATGAAGGGAGCCCAGAGATTAGGTGGGTGCCAGGGCCCAGCAAATTTAATTGTTGGGTCACAGTCATAAATAATTCTCTTCAACTGGGTCCTGAGAAAAAAAGTTCGATAACCACCAGCCTAGAAGATCTCATCTTATGAGATTCATGAGGTGGAGTGAGATGCTTCTTAGTTTTTTTTTCAGGCAGAGCTGATTTAACTTGCCCTGGGTCAGAGGGACCATTCCATGAGGAGTAATTTGAGATGAAGGTCTCTGGTCCTTGCTAATCCTGGATGCCAGATTCTAGCAGTGATGGCATTTCTGCATTATGTAGCTATCTCTTAGGCCGCTGATGCAGACAGAATGCCAATTTTACATGCCATCGTGTCACAACATGAATCACACCTCAAAGTCTGGAGAACCCTGGCAGTTGAGGGAAGGGTATTTTTGTCAAAAACAAAAAAAAAGGTGAACTAGAGTTAAAGGGGAAAAAATAGGAAAAAAAACCTGAGGAAAAAAAATCTACCTAGAAAAAAGAAATAACAGCAATGAGCTGAAAAAGACTAGAACTCCATCTTTGACCATGGGTGATTGAGAAAGAACTATGGAGATCACATTGCGCACACACAAAAAAGGTGCTAATGGCACTGTGAGATAACTATAGCATGTGCACAACCCCAACGAGCACTGATAGCAAACATCTCCAATAGACAACATGGACATGACAGCAATTAAGGTGAAGCACCCACAGGGAAACGACCCAAAAAGAAAACCATGTTCAACTTTTGTTTGATTTGAAACCAATTCCATTTCCACTATCCCTACTCAATACCCCTTAAATCACAGCTTTTTACTAATAAACATTCATACTTCTATTATAAATTTATCTCAGTTCTCTAATATTAAGTAAAGTGAGAATCCTCAGCTGAACCCAACAGATAGGTTTGTACTCTATCCCTCACGAAACTGTGAACTTAGTAATATTTGTGAGTTTCCAGTGATGGGGGCAAAGGGGTATTACAGGGGCATGCTTCTGTGATGTTTGGAAGCTACAGTACAAAGTGTCTTAAACTGTAAGGCAAAATAAGGGCAGGGAGAGTCCTGAGGAGTTTGCCTGGGATGGCTAAGTCTGGGATGATAGAGAACTGTCTCCAAGCTTAGCACCAGCAAACCTCTTTCTTGTTGAGGTGGAGGGGGATTACATGGTGGCTCGTAGTCTTGGGCACCCCATCAAAGCATAAAAATACATACACGCTTATGGCAACTTTCAGCTGAAGATCTTAAAAAGGCTTATGGACAGGTAAGAAACTATTGCACTGTCGTCATTTTACAGATGAGAAAGCTCAGAAGGTGAATGTCATGCTGTGAACAGGATTTGATAACAAAATATTTACACACATGAATCTGATCTATGCAGGAACTTACACTACTGATAAAGCCCAATAAGGCTAGATCTTTACTGACATATCTTAAGTAATTTGATGTAGTTCACTAGTTAATGGCAGAGCAAGTTATGACTCTTGACTTCTGGTCCCAAGCTCTAACAACTTGACCTCACACTCCTGGTGCTTTCAGGTAGGCATACAGTCAAGACCAAAGGAGAAACAGCAGTCTCTAAATGAAGGGATGGTACGGGAAGGAACAAAAAGAGAAGAAATGAAAGAAAACAATACATGACTCTAGTACAATGGGTATAAAAATGAATGGGAGGGCTATAAAATCAAAGCTGTGATTTCCCTCAGGTCAGTTAATGAACCATACAATGGTCAAGGGGAGGGGTTGTTACAGAATTCCATTCTCCTATATGAAAAGGTTACTCACTGGGTGCAGTAACTTGACTTCTTCAAGGTGTCTGTCCCATGGTGCCAAGTCAGAGACTTTCATAGCTGTAATAGTAGAGGGGCTGCACACGTTCCCAGTATAATGATGTCTGTTGGCACAATACATCAGATGCATGCGTGGCCATGGTCCTCCATTCCTTCTTCAAAGCAAAGCAATCTTGTTGAGAAATAGACTTTGAAGTAGAGGGGAGGAGGGCGGGTCGTGGAGCACCCACAGGTACACACACCTTGAAGAAATCCAGTTACTGCGCCCACTAAGTAACCTTTTCTTCTTCTTTGAGTTGTCACTGGGGGTGCTCCACTTGTGGTGACCACATAGCAAACTCAATAAAGGAGGAGGGACCTTGCAAGTCCTATCAGTGTTTAATTGTAGCTAATATGGAAGCTCCCAGAGAGGAGTCTCTTAGGGATAATTAATCTATGGTGTAATGTTTAATGAACGTTTCAGGCAAGGACCATGTGGCTGCCCTGCAAATATCAATGACAGGAATGTTGCTGACAAAAAGCAACTGATGTAGCCATTGATCTTGTTGAGTGTGCTCTAACCCTTGCAGGTGGTTCTAGGTTCCTTTGTCAATAGCAAAGCTCTATACCCAAAGAGATCCATTTTGAGATTCGCTGGGAAGATATCGACTTGTCTTTAGATCGTGGCACTAGAGATATGAATAGTTTGTTCAATTTTCTAAAGGGCTTTGTTCTTTCTAGGTAGAATGCAAGCACTCATCTTACATCAAGTGTGTGGAGCACTTCCTCTTCTGGATTGTTGTGTGGCTTCAGACAGAAAATTGGTAAGTTTACGGGCTCATTAATGTGAAAAGATGAAGCAATCCTTGCTAAGAATTTCAGGTGACACCTCAATGTAGCTTTATCATGATAAGAGATTGTGTATGTTGGACCAGCTATTAACTTCACTATTTCACTGACCTGTCTGGCTGAAGTAATGGCAATTAAGAAAGCGACCTTTATTGATAGGGAGAAGAATGAAGAGGTGGCCAGAGGTTCGAAGGGTCATTTTGTTAGGCCTTTCAAAACTAAATTAAGATCCCATTGTGGAATAGAGCCATGAATAGGCAGAGAGGTCTTACTGAGACTGGTTAGGAATCACTTCACCATAGTATGAGATAACATTTTTCATTATCCTGCTTGTTACGGAAGATGGATATTGCAGAGAAGTGCACCTTTAGAGAGCTAACTGAAAACCCTGATTTCCTCAAGCGCAATACGTATTCCTGTATCGTTGGGATGGAACATGAATACGTTCGCACCAGGAACGGAATCTCTTCCATTTATACAGTAAGTCCATCTTGTAGATGTTTTTGTACTATTAAGACATGTTTCACCTCCAATGAACACTGCAGTTCATCAATCAAGAGCCATCTATCATCCAAGCTGTTAGGTGAAGTCTCTGGACATCCAGATAAAGCATTGTGTTGTGTTGCTGATAGAGTAGATTGCGACAGATAGATAACTTGCTCTGTTGATGAACTGAGAGGTTTAGTGGGTCTGAGAACCAAGCTTGTCTTGGCCAAAACAGGGCTATGAGACTCATCACAGTTTTGTCTGTTTTTATCTTGTGAATCACTTTGTGAAGAAGAGGAATTGGAGGAAAGGCATAGGACAGAAAGTTGTTCCATGTTATCAGGAATGCATCTCCCATAGAATGGCAACGTATACCACCCCTGAAGCAATATCTGTGGCACTTCTGATTCTACTCTGTTGCAAACAGATCTATTGTCAGTTTGCCTCATATTCAAAATAGTCCTAAATCGTCCAATTGCCACTCATATATTGATGGAAAATGCCTGCTGAGGTCTTCTGCTAGGGCATTTTGTCTGCCTGGGAGATAGGAGGCTGAGATGATAATATTGTGTCTTATGCACCAACTCCATAATTTGATTACTTCTGTGCCTAGTGATCAGGACCTGCCCCCCCCCAGGGCTTTATAAAACATACATGTCACATTGTCTGTGAGTATTCTCACAGATTTGTTTCTTATGTATCAAAGAAACTATCTGCATGCATTACACAGAGCACGGAGTTCAAGTTTGTTGATATGTAAGAAGAATTTCAGCTCTGATCATTGACCCTCAGTGGTTAAATGATTCATGTGTGTTCCCCAACCCTTGAGGGATGATCGGTACTGATAGTTATTGTGGGGCTTCCACAGGTGAATTCTACACCATTCATAAGGGTCTGTTGGATTGTCCACCAGTGTAGGGTACTTGTCACCTCTGGAGGTACGATTAGAGGCTTCGGAGGGGAATGTCTATTCAATTTCCAAAGGGATAGCCATGTTAGTCTAGTCCATTGGAAAAAAAAAAAAAAAAAAAAGAAAGAAAGAAGCAGTCATGTAGCACTTAAAGACTAACAGATTTATTTTTCGCATGAGCTTTCGTGGGAGAAAATCCCACTTCATCAGACGCTTCGAAGATGGATGAACTTACAGAATGAAATGAAAATAAATAGAAGGGGGTGTAAAACATAGGATCAGGTCATGCAGTATCAGCAAATCAGAACAGTTGTTAGGTTCAAACCCTGGGAAGCCTGAAGTCAAATTACCTTTTATAATGCGAAAAGAACCCATGGTCTTGATTCAACCCTGCTTTCATAGAATTTAATTTGCATATTAATTCGAGTTCAGCTGTTTCTCTTTGAAGTCTTGATGTCCCAGTCACATCTCTGACGACAGTCATAACAAATCATTTATCCAGTGATTAGAAAGATGGAAGTGCTCAGCAACTGGTTTCTTTGTTTTGTGATTTCTGATATCAGTTCTATGTTCATTTATTCTTTTGCACAGGGATCACCCTGTTTGTCCAATGTATAAGGTGTTGGGGCATTTCTGGCACATAATGGCATAGATCACATGAGTAGATGAGCAGGTAAATGAGCCTTTGATGGAGTAGCAGGCTTAATTAGGGCCTATGATGGTATCTATTGTGCATATATGTGGGCAGACTTGGCGATGCAGTTTGTTGCAGGGGTGTATGCCTGCTTTAATGTTTCTGTTGTTAGATCTGTAGTTGCTGGTGAGTATCTGTTTAAGATTGGGTGGCTGTCGGTAGGCAAGGAGAGGTCTATCTCCCAAAGCTTGAGAAAGTGAGGGATCATCTTTCCGAATAGACTGTAGGTCCTTAATGATCTGTTGCAGAGGTCTGACTTGAGGGTTGTAGGTGGTGACTAGTGGTGTTCTGTTGTTCTCTCTCTTCAGCCTCTTCTGTAGTAGATGACTTCAGGGAACCCGTCTAGCTCTGTCAATTTGTTTTCTTACTTCCCCAGGGTTGTGTTGATATGTCTATCCCTGATTTGTACTGTAGTGTCAAGAAAGTGGATCTCCTGTGTGGAGTGTTCCAGGCTCAATTTGAAGGTTTCAATTGTTGAAATCTCTGTGAAAATCTTCAAGAGCATCCCTGCCATGGGTCCAAATGATGACGATGTCCTCAGTGTAGCGTAGGTAAAAAAAAAAAGAGGTGTTTTGGGATGAGACTTGAGGAAACGTTGTTCTAAGTTGCCCATAAAAATGTTGGCATATTGTGGGGCCATGCAGGTGCCCATAGCATTGCCACTGACTTGGAGGTACAAGTTATCCTCAAATCTGAAGTGGTTGTGGGTGAGCACAAAGTCCAGTCACAAGCTGCTGTGGCATCATCTGGGATCGTTTTTCTAATAGCTTGTAATCCATCCTTGTGTGGGATGTTGGTGTAAAGAGCTTCTACATCCATAGTGGCCAGAATGGAGTTTTCTGGAAGCTCACCAATGGACTGTATTTTCCTCAGGAAGTCCGTGATATCTCGAAGATAGCTAGGGATGTTAATAACATAGGGTCTGAGGAGCAAGTCCACACAGCCAGATAGGCCAGTGGTAGGAGTGCCAATGCCTGAGATGATGGGGTGTCCAGGGCTTCCTTTTTTATGGATTTTAGGTAGTAGACAGAACATTCCTGGCTGGGGTTCTGCTGGTGTTTCTTTCTTTATATGTTCCTGTGCTGTCTTAGGGAGTTTCTTGAGTAGGCATTGTAATTACTTTTGGTATTCCTCAGTGGGGTCAGAGGAAAGTGGTCTGTAGAATGTTGTGTTGGAGAATTGTTTATAAGACTCCCGATCATAATCCAATTTATTCATGATGACAACTGCACCTCCTTTGTCAGCCTCCTTAATGATAATGTCAGAGTTGTTTCTGAGGCTGTGGATGGCATTGTGTTCTGCAGGGCTGAGGTTATGGTGTGAAGGATGTTGTTTGTCCATGATTTCAGCCTTAGCACGGTGATGGAAACAATCAATGTAGAAGTCTAGGCTCTTATTTCAATACTCTGGAGGAGTCCGCGAAGAATATTTCTTCTTGTAGCGTTTGGAGGAAGGTAACTGTGTGTCAGTGCGTTGATTGGTGGTGTTATGGAAATATTCTTTGAGTCTTAGACAGCGAAAGTAGGCCTCTAGGTCACTGGGACATCAAGACTTCAAAGAGAAACAGCTGAACTCGAATTAATATGCAAATTAAATTCTGTGAAAGCAGGACTGAATCGAGACTATGGGTTCTTTTCCCATTACAAAAGGTAATTTGACTTCAGGCTTCAAAGGGTTTAAACCTAACAACGGCTCTGATTTGCTAATACTGTATGACCTGATCCTACGTTTTACACCCCCTTGCATTTATTTTCATTCCATTCTGTAAGTTCACCCATCTTTGAAGCATCTGATGAAGTGGGATTTTCTCCCACGAAAGCTCATGCAAAAAATGTGTTTGGTCTATAAATGGTGGTAAGCCACACCTGAAGTCCACACATTCGAAGGTGAGCATGTGGTACTACAAACGTTGACACTGCCATGTGTCCAAGAAGTTGCAGTACCATACAAGCAGGAACAATGGGTAGCATGGATACTTTTGAGATTAGTTCTAGAATGCCATGAATCTTTCTTGAGGGAAGAAAACTTTGCTTCATACAGAATCCAACTGGGATCCTCTGAATTGGATGCATTGAGATGGTTCCAAAACAGACTTTCATATGTTTATTTTGATACCCAGCAACTGGAATGTTCAACTGTTAGAAGTGGTGTATGCTTTGCTTGGGAGATGGAGGCAGCCTTTAAAAGACAATCATCCAGATAAGGAAATATGATCTCTCCTCGTCTACGCAGATAAGCCGTGACGACTGCCAGAAATTTTGAGAAAACTCTCAGGGCCTTGAAAAGACCAGATCATAGGACTTTGTATTGAAAATGCTGGTTCCCTATGAGAAAGCACAGGAATCATCTGTGTGCTGGATGGATCTAAACATGAAAATAAGTGCCCTGAAAGCTGGGTAACAAGTACTAATCTCTTCTTTGTAATGATGGTATTATTGTATTTAGTGTCACCATCCTGAATTTCTCCTCTCTTATGTACTTCTTTAGGGCTCTCAGGTCTAGAATTAGTCTCCATCCTCCCAATTTTTTTAATCGCTACGAAGTATTGGGTATAGAAGCCTCTGCTCCTGTATTCAAGTGGCACATGTTCTACTGATCCTATCTGAAGGAGATGTTCTACATCTTTTAACAGAAGCTGTCCATGAGTTGCGTCCCTGAAGAGGGATGAGGTAGGGTAATGGTTGGGAGGAGTGGATGAAAATGGGATGGTATAACCAGATCTGATTATTTGCAAGGCCCATCCATCCATTGTTATGGAAAACCAGGTGTTGTAGAAAGGTCTGAGGAGAAATTCTAGTTGTACTGTAAACAGCAGTGTATTGGAGAGGAGGCAACTCAAACCCTCAACCAATGGTTCAAAACTGAGGCTTGGTCTGAGATGGTTGGGAAGAAGTTGAAGGCTGCTGTTCTCTATGACACTGAGGGCATTGTCTGAATCATTGACTATTGTTGTTTCTGAATTGATTTTGTGCAGGATATTGGCGTTGGTAAGGCTGAAATCTATACTGAGAATGCCTAAAGGATGGGGTGCACACTCCCAGAGTACGCAAACTTGTTCTTGAATCTTTCAGAGAGTGAAGAACCTCATTAGTTTTTTCCACAATTAAATGAGATTTTATCAAATGTTAGGTCCTCAGTATTTGAGTGTAGATCTCTGGGGAGGCCAGCATTGTTAAGCCAAGAAGTTCTGTGCATTACCACTGTCATGGCAATCACTCATGCAGCCATATCAGCTGTGTCAAGAGATGTCTGTAAAGACGCATGTGCCACTATTTTGCCCTCAGTAAGCAGTCGGTTATATTGTTCTCTCCTGTTTTCAGGGAGATCATCCACAGAGATACAACATCTCATAGATTCCATGATCATAATTAGCAAGAAGAGCTCCATAATTTGCTATCCAGAGCAGCAAAGGGGATGAAGAATAAATTTTTCTTCCCAGGAAATCAAGTCCCTTCCAGTTCTTATCGTAAGGAGCGGATTTATGAGTTGACCACCTCGCCTTGTGAGTTGCAGCTTCAACCACTAATGAATTTGGATTTGGGTGAGTGAACAAGAATTTCGTGTTCTTAGGAGAAACACAGTCCTTTTTATCATCTCTCATTTGTTTGCGGGGCCGAACCCGGTGGAACATATTGATTTCAGCTGGTTCAATGAGAGCACTGTTCATTGGAATTGTGATCTTTGAAGAACAAGAAACAAAGAATCTTCAGTAATTTATGATACGACTCCTTAATCTCCTCCAGAGGAATGTCTAAGTCATGGGCAATTCGTCTGAACAACTGATTAAAGAGTTTTGGGTCATCTGTTATAGTGGTAGATGAGGGAATCACACCGTCATCTGGGGGTGAAGATGATTCATGTACGTCAGAGTTGTCTAGAAAATTAGACGCAGTCTCAGTGTGATAATGAGATGTTGCTCTTAAAAAAGTCCCCAGATGTTGAACGTTTCATTGAAGGAGAAGTTGATGGGATAGGAGGCAGTGGTGGTTGATAATGCCCATAATAAGGTTGGTAAGGATTCCATTGCATTTTTATATAGAAGGTGGTGGATACCAAGAATGTGAAAAATAAGGTGCTGGAGGATGCCTTTTGATCTGAGAAGCTGTAATTCATAGAGAAACAGATCTGGTTGGGGAGGAAGGCTTGGATGAAAAACAAGCATCCTCACCACGGCTGTGTACCTAACTCAGAGAGCATGATGCTGAGTACAGCTTGAGAAGTTTTTGACACAACAGACCTCAGTGAACGATCCAGGGGTTTTTATTTAGACTTCCTTTTGCCCAGTTGAGAAGTGTTGGTAACTACTTCTACACGCTTATCAGAAGGGTGCACCTCTGTGGTCGATGCCTTAATGATAAGAAACAGTGCCAAGCCATGCAGTACATCAGAGCCGTGCGGTGCCAAGGGTATTAACAGTGCAGGTGGCAGTGCCAAAATTGTCAGTCAGAGCCATGCCCGAAGTGGTTGAGTGAGACGGTACCATTAACAGAACTGAGGTGGACGGTCCTGAGCTGGAGGTCAGCACCAACAGGATCTTCAACGTGCAGCTTGAAGAATGTTTTTGCCATTGCACAGACTTTACAGAGTCCTTTACAGAGTCTCTTTGCTCTGGGCTAGGACGTTTATTGTCCTTTGATCTTGATAGATGCTTAGTGCAAAAGGAACCTTTAGCCTCTGTGGCGTGTATATTAGGAGATGATAACCTGAGCAATCTTCTGTTTTTAGTGGTTTGCCAGGAGTCAGGAGACCTTGAGCACTTTGTGGATGAGCGCTCAGAAGGCTGTTTACTGAGCCCAGGATCAGAGACTGGTCTCAAGGAGTTTTCAAGAAGGAATAGCTTAAGACAAATCTCTCTGTCCATAAGGGCTCTTGAGCTTAAATTTTTACAGTGGATACATTTTAAGGGAATGAGAGATTCTTCGAGGCATCAGACACAGGACAAGTGCCAATCGGAGGCAGGCATGACAACCCTGCAATCTGAACAATGTTTGAATCCGGGGGAGCCTGGCATTTTGTGGTGCTGAAAAGTGATTGCATTGGTCTTGCTGTTAACATCTGCAACATTACAATTTCTTACTAATCTTTCTTCTCTCTCTCTTTCTGATTACTCGTTTTTTAACTTATTATTCTCTCTTTTTTTTTTTTTAAAGCACAGCCAATGAAAACGCAAAGGTGATGGTGAAGGAGAACTGCAACTAAGGGAAAGATAATTTTTTTGGGGGGGGTCAGGAAAGGATTGAGGAGTAAAAATTAATAGAAAACTGAGGAAAAAATAGGTTCAGAAAGAACTAATGATAAGGAAATGTGAAAATCCTGAAGACTGAAAAAAAAAAAAATTGCTCTGTCTGGACTGGTGGTTGGGAAGGAATGAAGGACTACAGCTGCGCACACGCCCAACACAGTGTGACAACAGACCTCCTTGCACCAGGCGCATATGTGGCCCCTCTCTTATTACAGCTATGAAAGTCTCTGACTCTGGGTTCAGTAGGACACAACACCACAGGGACCACTTGAAGAAGAAGCTGGTAGTTAATATGCATTCAAAAGGCAGAATTTGGTTACCAAAACTATGCCTAAGTTTAAAAAATTTGGACCACAGACTTCAGCAGAATTTGGAGAGGCCCAGAATGAAAATAGACAAATTCATACTACTTTTATTCAATATATTTTGGTGGCCCCAGTTAGAAAAGGATTCTTATTGTGGTAGGCACTACAAGAATATAGCATTCCTAGAGCCCTGCACGGATACAAAAATGCATCCGATCAGCATCCACTCAGTGACAGTATCCATCTGGTCCACAATCCGCATACAGTGATTCATCTGCGTCTAAAACCGCATCCACAACTGAGCTTGGGCTCATAGTCAGCATCCACAGATGCGGATGCACGCGGATCTGCAGAGGATACACGCAGATCTGCAAGGCTTTAGGCATAACATCACTGTTGCCTCTCCTCATGAAGTATTTTTTCTTTGTGTCTGTGGTTTTAAATCTGAAATAAGTCATCTGAACTAAAAAAATACGTTTTATTCTTTTATTTGGGAAAACAATACCCACATAATCACAAACACACCCAGAGCTTAATATGGGAACAACCTGCTTTATCTTGCATGATGACTAATTATAGTGGGCAGCTATATATATTGATTATGCTAGACGAAGGGTTTTCAACCTGTGGTCCACAGACCATGTGTAAGGGGTCTGTCATGCTAGGCCTGAAAAGGCCAAGCCATCTTTGTAAAATATATGACCTAAGTCTAACCTTTGAAAACATATTATATGGAAATGCAATGTATGAGTAGGCTAGGGCTTTGATATGCATTTGTATCCTTAGTGGTTTCTAAATGATATTTACATGTATCCTGTTAGAGGTTAGCAAGGTGAATGAAGTGCTTCCCTATCTGTTACCATTGTTCTATTGGAAGGGGTCAAGAGGAAACATTAACATCTAAAGGAACCTTTGATGTACCAATGTAAACTGTCTGTTAATGGCGTTAATGCAGTTAATTACCTGGGGTGCCCAGGAGGTGAAGGTTTTCCTTCAAAGAACAATATGTATTGCTATGCTCCACTTAAGAAAGTACCTGGGAACTGTCATCAAAGCCCATATGAAGAACTGACCTGCAAATGCCCACCTTGCTAGCTACAACTATAAAAGGACATTGGGAACAGAATTCCTTTATCTCACATCTGTCCAAGCCTCTCAGGGAAAGTTTGGGCCGCAGGACTGAGATCCCAGCCAACATTGGCCTGGAAACTGCCCTGCTAATTCTCATGGGGGAGAATTAGAACAAACTATATACTTGGATTATTTGGTCTCTACTCCTATAAACTGGATTATTAACAACTGAAGCTGTGAAACAAGGACTTATCTTCATTGGACTCTAAATCATTTGTATGTATGTGATTGACTTTGACCCTATAACATCTCTCATTTTGTTTCTTTTCTTTTTATATTAAACTTTTAGTTGTAGTTACTAAAGGACTGGCTGGCAGCGTGTTATCTTGGGTAAGATTCAAGCCTATATCGTTCTGTGTAATGTGGCTGACCCCTTGGGGTCAGAAGAACCTATTTCTTTAACAGACCTAGTGGCTGTACTGGCAACCGGTGACTGGAATGCATTAAAGGGAGCTGGCTATACTATATGGTGGTTTCTTGATATCCATAGTGGGGGATCAGAAGCATTGTTTGTGACTGGTTGGGGGTTTATCTCCAGGTAACCCACCAGTGCTGGGAGAATCTGCTCTCCTTTTTGCAACTTGCCCTGATCTTTGCATATTCAGGTGGTTATCCCAGGAGGCCCAGGTCACAGGGTCCATAAGAGGTAACCATACACCCCTGGTAGGGAGGGATCTACAGACTACAGGTAAGATTTTCAAGTGGTCTACACCTCAATTTCAAATTTTTTAAGGGTTCACAAATGAAAGAAGTTGAAAACCACTGCCCTTGATGAAATCAGGAAGTTAACTGAACAGAGAACCAATCTAAATATTTAAACTGGAAAAAAATAAAATTAAGTATTTAATCCTCAGCAATGGAGATGTTAATAAAAAACAGAAGGAAATATATTATTGTGTGTCCATAGTCATGAAATGCAGGAGTTAAAAGCTGTAGATGCCCCTTAACTGGATTTTCTATTAGTAATTCCATAAAGTAAAGTCATAGCCTTAAAACACTTCACTTATCTTGATGCAATGATATTACGGCATTATATGCACATGCAGAAACCATCAGTGTTGGAATGCTTTTACAAACAATTGATACATTACATTAATTACTGTATTGTGTGATCAACAAATCTGTTAGTCTTTAAAAGTACCACAGGATTCCTTTTTTGTTTTATTGCCTTACTGAGAATTTAGGAAACAGTGCAGGCTCTCTCCCCACCAGGATTTAGGATTTACTATCAGAAAATACTTAAGTCTTTCCTTGCCAGATTGCAATATTAATTAATGCTGCCTTTACTATCTCAAGACAACCTAAGACTACATTAAGTTTCCAAACTGTACTTTGTTTACTGTACCCACATTCCTACCCCTCTCTAAATTCATTTCATTAAATTTAATAAGTACATGATATGACTGTAATTTGGGATGGCTGAAGTCTATTTTTGACCTCCAAGAAAACCTGAAGGACAATCTTCTCCAGAGACCATTATTCTCACAAAATATTTTGTTATCTTTAGAGGCCAGTATTTTGTGTTAAAGACCCTGCCACTAGCTACATCTTCAGACTTGTCCATGTTGCAAATAAATATAATATGGCCTATTTCCTAATTTATTTTGAATTATGTTGTCATATACAGCATATCTGGATTATTATGGAAGAGGTTTGCAATTTTAAGAAGATTAAAATTCACACATTCTGCCTTTAAATTTCAATATTTTAAATGTTGTATTTAGCAAACATCTTACAACAAGAATAATGGGAAACATAAGACTTACAAATGAATGCTGAAAGTCAACACAGTGATAAGCAAGTACTTTCAAAATAAGCTTTCCTTATTAAGACTTTCTAAACAGAGCTGGCTGACATTCAAGTAACATCCCTTCTACAAACAATCTGAAATATTCTTGATAAAATATTTTTAGTGTTGCCACTGTTGGGCTCAGTATTTGCCACTGTCAGGCTCAAAGTTATCTGTGGATGAAGAAAGATCGTAGATGAAAGAAAAGTTAATAAAGTAATCCCTAGAAATAGACAGATTATTTTGTCAATGCCTATTTTTAAAACTTTATGTATTTCTTTGTATATAGTAATTTTAGCCTATTATAATCAGAACATGATGAGCAGTGGGCCAAATTCATCCACTGTTTAAATTAACTGAATTCAATATAATTTAACCCAAGGGTGGATTTAGCCTATAAGGATTTTTTTTTTTTTTTTTTAATTTTGGTTCTTGTTTCTTCACTCTCCCTCTTTTTTCTTTTTCAATGCTATAAAATTGCGCACATAGTTTTGATTAAGAATTCCTCTCACTTTTTCTGAGGAAATTTTTCTTTTTCTTAATTATACAGGCATGTGGCCAGTTATGCTTACATTTGTTTCATCATCTTATTCTCAGAACTTTAAATGACATAAACAAACATTCTAATTTAATATATAAAACAAGATGAGAAAACAATGGTTTTGCATGTAAATGAAAATCATGTTAAATCTGTCCTAGTCCCCAAAATATTAAATATTTGAGGCCCCATCCTGAAAAGCCTTCTGTGATGCTTCAAAAACTGAATTTAAAACGACTTTTGGTATATTCTTTGCCATATGCCTTTGATCTGAAAGAATAAATACACCAATTAATTGCCCAAATAATGCTTCCATAGCCTTTAAAATGCTATTATAGTAAACAGCTGGTAACATCTATAAATTTTGCCGCATATGTTTAACCATAGGCATACTATTAAATATTTTTTAGAATGCAAAAGGTCTCCAGCAGCAAAACTCAGAAATAGTTCTGGAAACCAAAAAGTTATAATCTTACAAAAATACGACTCTAAGAAAAATGTTCAGGGATGTGGAAAATCTCCCTGATCCTGAAATAATACACTACATTTTGGTGGGGCGTGGGAGCGGGGGGTGGGGGGACAACACAAACAACATGACCCAAATACATTCAGATGCATCTCCTAAAATATGGGAACTGAAAGATTCACACTTACAGCAACTGAAAAGCTTTATGACATTTTACATGAATTTAAAATAGTAAGCTATATAAGTAAGTACTAAAAAGCTTATATAGTAGACAGGAAAAGACATGCACAAATATGGAAAATAAGAAGTTTGATAAATTATAAGAAATAATTAAATTAATTCCCTAACAGCACTTATAAGTTCACTAATTTTTGTACCTGAGATTCAGATCACTGGATGAATCTAATTATTCCATAAGGCATTTGAATTTCTTCCATCGTCCTTCCCTGATTACTTTTACAAAACAATACCTAGCTTAATATTTACACACTTTTACAAAAGAATATAGCAAAAATACTAATTCTAAAAGAAGAACAGACAATCAACCTCTCAGCAAATTCCACAATGACAAATGCCCAATCCTAACCTTCTCTAAAAAAAAACTTTAAGCTTGGAATGTAACTGCTGTAAAAAGTCAGCAGGGTTAACAGTACACACCAAAAATATCCTTCCTGAGCTGTCCTAATTGCTCAAGATAAGAATACATAACTTTCAAATAGATAGTCTCATAACAAAACAGACATATAAAGAACATAACATTGAATAAACAGCTCACATTTAATTGTATAACTAAGAGTCCTTGTAACTCAATTAAAAGAATTGACAAAGTATTAATAAAGGACTGTATAAAAATTATTCTTGTTGTTTTGAAAATCGATTTCTCAGAAATCAACTAAAAAACACACCAAATTTGATATTTTGTCTCAGGCCAATAACTTCCAGCTCTCCAAAGACAAGACAAATGTGGGGACAAAATACATACCTATAATAATAATTCATTTGTAACAGTATCTGCTGGTTACAAACAACAACTACAACCACCAGCCTCAGTCAGTCACTGATCGCTCTTATCAGCAAACACAAGCACACACTAATATGCATTTGGCAGTGAAGCATAGGCATTAAAAAGGACAAAACTCTATTTCTTTTTATTTGACTGCTGCAAAACTTTTTATTGTTTTGGGTTAAGGGCTCAAAGCTATTTGCTGGTTAAAACAGAAGTCTTAGTTTCATTGAATTTCCAAAGCCTTACCCCATCACTCGAAAAGAGCATCCAAATTTAAGCACTACTATTTCCATTTCCCTTTTATGTCTTGTCTATATACAGCTACTGCACTGATTTAACTACCTATAAACTGGTTTTTAAACTGATTTAAATTGGTGCAATCCGAAATCAGTATAAGAGGTGGCAGAACAAACTGAGCTTGTTACCAAAACAAATTACATCAATATAAGCCATTCTTATACTGGCTTAAGAGTACCCACCCATAAGGGTTGCACCAATGTTACTAAATCTATTTAGAAATTTACTTCTTTCCCAATCATCTTGAAATTAGTAGCATTAACATCTGTAAAATGCTAAATTGCATATAAACTTGACAGCTGATTTTATTTCAAATGCATCCAGCTCCTCCAATAGAAGTCAATGAGATGTCTGCGTGTATTAAAAAATGCAATCTTAAACTGTTGTTTCTAAATGATTTCTGATAATTTCTCAAGAATCCAAGAATATTTTATTTTAAGTCACGTATTTTAATTTTATATTAAGAAATTTCAACTTAATGAAAGTAAATACAATAGATGATGACTAAACAAATATCACTGTGCACTACCTGACCTGAAATCCCAGCAAATACATTCTTCTTGCTTTTCTCTCTTCTCTCAGTGAGAATAGGAAAAAATAATATTCCATACTCAAAAAGAAGGGAGAGTGTGTGTGCTTAGAAACATTTCTGTAACTCCTAATTTATCTGATGGGAGTTGCAAGGATTTACATACTCTGGTGCTTTGAAAATATGAAGACCCATTTAACTACTTAGCTTCATTATCAAAACCTACCAGCAAATAGGATGTTCCTATTTTAATAAGAAGCAATGGTCCACACTGTACAACAAATGTTTTTAGATGACATCACATCTAGCTGCAGGAGCCCAGAAAGTAATAGCCCATCAACTGCAGGCACAACTTTCCTGTTATGTATTTTCAGTTGGAATAAAATCATTAGTCATTCCAAATTTATTTTCTGCTTTGACACAATGGTATGATGTTCCATCAGAAAAAATGTCAAGTAATTTTTCCAAAGAGCATATTCAGATTATAAAACAACTAGGTTTAGATAATTCTGACAGCTAGGTCAGAAACAAGTTGCAGAACTTCAGATACGTATTTCTGACCAATATACTTCTACATAAAGTAACAGGAAAGGACAAGTCATCAGAAAAGTTATATGTCATTTCTAAACTCTAAAACCATCAACTATCCATGAACTCAGTGCTCTTTACGTATATACTAATATTGTAAAAAGTAATAAGCATTCACAAAACTGCAAACATACTGAGGTAAAACTACTAAGAATTCTGACATTGTCACATGGGATGTTTGGGGAGCTGTGGAAAGGGGAGAAGTGACAAAGCCCTCAGTCTCTATAGCCTGTACTGGACAAGGATAGAGCCCCAGGAATAGTAACTTCATAGAAATCTCAAACCCTTCCCCACAACCACCCAAAAGATTCTGCTGGGTATTGCTTCTTTTCATTAAGACACCTGCTGGATATTAACTGACTTCTCCTGCATTTACTAATTTTGGACACTGCACTGGGCACTTTTCTTTCCAGCTGCCCTGAATTCCATCTACTGCCAATATTTTCTCTCTAGCATTTCTCATTCTCTTTCTCTCTGTCACCTCTGCATTTTCCTCACACCACTCTATCAATCTCTTTAATTTATTATTCTTATCCTTCTTCTCCCTTCCTTGACATCTAGTATTTTAGGAACTGTCCAATTGGGTCAGACAAGAGGTTTATCTAGTCCAGTAGGCTCTCTACAACACTAGCCAGAACCAAATGCACCAGAAAGAAGCTTAAAAAACACTCAAGTTGGAAAACATTTAACATGTTTCTTCTACTTCCTTAATTAGAAGTTGGAGAATGTCCTGATGAAAAAAAAATTGAATATACCTTCTAAAATTCCTGTCCTTCATTTATTTACCTCGCTTTACAACATGGCTCTACAAAATTGCTGCCCAGTTTCAAACTAAGGGTGGTATACACCCTGCTGCCAAAATATCACCAAAACTGCAGAGTGCTGCTACAGGTACTGGTGGCTCAGTTTTTAGGTGCCAGGAGCCACTCTGCCTCAGCCATTCCATGGCAGAGCTAGGCGCCATTTACAAACCTGACACTGGGTGTTTGTCAAGCCCTGCTTTAAAAAATCCTTATTACCCATATTTCTGGATTTGTCATTAGCAGGATATCTACTGGGGGGGGGGTTGTTTCTGGGTTTTTTTTATAATCACGGTTTGAAAGGGTGAAGGCTTAAGAAGCAGCCTATAAAACTGTTTGAAAATTATGATTACACAAGTTGCTGGATCCTTAATTGAAAGCATCCTTGGAAAGTTGATATTTGAGCAAGAGAAAAGTTTTCCCAGTGCTTGACACAACTGAGGTCAGACTAAGATAATGCAAAACCTTGACACTACTTTACGGAAAACTAGCAGAAAGTCAAGGTCTATTTTAAAAGGCAATATAGCATCTTTTGTTATACTTACTTTATCAGACATCCCCGAACACCACACTGCTTTGACACACATTACTTCACCAGAAAGAATGGAGGATCATCATAACCGTCATATCTGACTGCAAAATATGCAACCCCCAAAACTACATGATTCTCAAAAAAGAGAAAAATGTGAGTAATTATTAGACTCATGCTGCCAATATACAACTTAAGTGTTAAATTAGACTAATATGTTCAGGAGGAATATAGCCTAAAGACAAAGCAAAGCACATACAACTTTCTCCATATACTGAAACTTGATAAATAACTGAATGCATTTTGGTTTCATCATTTCCAAGAACACTAAAGTTTGCTATTTTGATGATTATACAATAGACTCAAGATTAGTCAACATTCTCTATAACCTCTGAATACTCAAAAAGTACAAGTGGTAATTTCATTTGGTTTTATAGCAGTTGCTCCCACTGTGGAGGTTAGAATGAGTTGAAGTTTTCTTTAGGGGATTCTAACACATTGATAAAAATTCACTCTATCATCAAAAATTATCAGAACAATCCCTAAACTGAGTTCTCTCTTTTATTCTAATAAATATCTGTAATAAGCTATAAGCTTTTAAAAGAAAGCAGTTTTTTTTATTGCTTTTGATATTTTGCACTTGTGCACTTCCAAAGTAACTCCTAACAGAAAATTTAAAAGTGCACACACACATTCTGCAGCTACAACTCAAAGTCTTGGACACCACATAAAATAAAAAAAAACCTTTCACATAATTTCTCAGCTTTGTCTGAGTCTTCTCAGCTGAAGTGTATTTCCTCCAAAGAAATTTACTACACATTTCTAATAGTTGTGAAAGTCTTATACAGCATTTGTGTCTCCCACAAAAACCCAGATTAATTTTGTTTGAGAAAGGAAAATTAAATAGGGACCTAAATTTATTCATGGCACATGTATCCTTGCACAACAGAACGCAGATAGGTTTACTTAGTAAAAGGTGCAGTATCTAAAACAGTGAAAAGCCCTAACTCCTCTTTGCTATTTTTTTTTTTTTTGCAAAATTTGCTATAGCACCTCTTCCCCAAACCAGAGACCAGCATTAACCCAGCAATAAAAGTTAAACTTTGTGACAAAAATCAATAAGAAATCATCAAGTTCATTAAACGTGACAAAAACCAGCAATACCAAAGCATCTGCAATAGCATAGACTCAATGTCATCAGTAAGCAAATCCACTGCTCACAATCCAAATAATCTGAATCAATATAATTTCAGAAACTCATTATTTGATTCTCCCTTCCAGTAGGGCTTGTAGAGCAGAAGACAGCTTCCTCCCCTCCCCCGCCCCAAAAGCCATCACCAAAACACAAAATGTAGATCACACTTGTGCAATTGTCAAGGGCTAATGGGTAATTTCTTTCACATTGACACACCTAGGATGACAGCAGACCCTCAAGATCCAGCCTTAGCTCCTGCTTCAGGTTCTGAAAATCATAAGGACTGCTATGGTCCCCACTCCTCAGCCCAAAACTTGTGTCTCTCTCCCTCTTCACAATACCAAAGAAAAAAGGTGAAGTGTCAAATTCCGCTTTTAAAGTGTCTGATTGGTCAGTTGACATCACAATCATATTTGTACATTGCATGCGGTACTTTTAAAGATCATACAGACAACCTACACCTAAAATTATCACACTTGTAAACCTGCAGTGTATTTCTGAATGAAAAACAAATGGAACTATCAACAGAGCTACAATATCATTTCTGGTTGTGAGGCCTCAGCTTTGCTTTCAGACTGTACATTACTGTGCACCATGATTAATGTCTTCATAAAGGTAAATTGTAACCCACATGGCTAAGAAGGAGCAATCTCTTTTAGGGATCTCTTAGGGCTGGGTTATGATGCCGGGCAGATTTTGCAGCCCAGAAACCAGAACTTTCTGGTGAGAGGGTGTGGATAGCATATTGAGCATGCTCCACAAGTTTTACGGTTGTGCTGGAGTCAGGTGCCTGGGAGAAGCCTGACAGGAGCAGCCACAGAGAGCTGCAGAGTCCATGTGCTCAGTGATTGACTGAGAGGAGTTGAACCACGACTGGACTACAGGATGTTTTCTCCCTGCTTTGGACTGTTTTGCAAGGGGAGTTTTCTGCTCTGGAACTGAGAGCTGGATGGCCCGTGACCTGACTGCATGGTGCTGGTTGAGGAGTAAAAGGGAAGGACTGCATGGATTCCAGCTGAAGATTCCTGCAGCCAGGGAAGATGAGGATTGGTTTTGTTTTGCATTCAAGCCTCAAGGACTTAGACTGCAATTGAAATAAGGGTGACTCCACCTGAACTTTGGGACTCTTGGGTTTCCTGTTGTTTTGTTTAAATTTATTTTGGTTTCTTAGGATAAGGTTTGTTTAGTTAAAAAAGTTTATTGTTACGTTTATTCTCAGTAATATTTTGTTGTGGGATGGGAACACTGAGCAGTCTTCACTGTGGTCTTGTACAGACTGGATCCTGGCTCTCCAGCTGCTTCCTACAGGGGTAATCTGTGTTAGGCACTGGAGAGGGGCTAAAGAATGAATTTTAGCCCACCTGAAAGTTACAAAATATCAACTGGAAAAAAAAATCACTTGATCCCTCATTCTCAGTTTCTGATGTTAGATACATCCTAAAAGAGTTTTACATCACTTATAAGAAAAAATGCCAATCACTGTAAAGCAATTAATTCCCTATTCTCAGTTGAAATAGACCTGATTGGGACCAAATTTAATTCTGAAGTGATTAGTGTTATAGGATACAGAGGTATGTATTTTTTACCAAACATTTTATTTGATTTGTCCAATTTAAAAACTATATCTAGTACAAACATGCAGTAGCTAAATTACAGTATACTAATTTCATGTGGCTAAATTACAGGTGTTATCTCTCAGAAGTAGCTCTTTATGAGTTATATCTATCATTTGGGTTCCCTCATATTTTTTCTTACATGTTAACATATGTTTCGTATCTCATATTTTCTTATGCTGAAAACTTAAAAGTTCAGAAACATAAAACACAAACAGATTTATACAAAACTTTTACAAATAAGTTTGTTACATTACATAATTAAATACTGTTTCTCAAAGTCAAAGTCATTTTGTGGGCGGGGCAGAATAATCTGTTCTAAATTATCAGAAAATAAGTATTCAGCAAAGAAACTGCTGTCACTTTCAAACTCACAAGAGGCTATTACTAAAAGTGAATGAAAATTAAATCCAGTAAACATGAGAACTGCATTTATTTTTTTTAAAATCCCAACTACAAATACAGTATCATATGTTGATCTTGTCAAACTTCAATTATTCATTTATAGTATTAGTCGTCTCATCTAGAAAGGCTGTAAAAACAGAAGAGATTTCAAAACAGCACCCAAAATATAGAAATTTATTTGGTCAGTCGGTCAGTTGGAAGAATGGGGCTTCGTAAGAACAGACTCTGGGTTGTTAATATATTAGCATTCTAGGGTTGCTTAATTTAAACAGTGGAAATGCATGTGAATGGCAGAGGAAAGGAAACAAGGTAGAGGAGAAGAGAGTCATCTGGAATTCCTGACTTGCAATACAAACAGAAAAGGGAATTCAAAATACACAAAACAATACAACATTACAAAACAAATGAATCTGCAAAATACACAACAAGGGGAATTACTGTGTACTGAGATGGCATAAACAGAATGCTACAACAGGAACCACTGATGTCCACCACCATACAATAGAACATCAAAGATCAAAACACCTCAGGAGTGTTCATAATCTGAACATAACATAGGGTATGGTACCCTGCTGAAGTCAGTGTTTCCCAGTTGAGGCAGGGAGAAATCTCTGCAGGTGGCTACCTGGGAGGACTGGTTGGTTTGCAAAACTGCTCCTTTGTCATATTGGCTGAATGGGGGGGACAGGACACTGCCGCACTCCCTTGGCACTACAAGTCACAGCCCTCAGCTGCCTCTCCACAGATCTGCCCTGTCCAGTGCACTGCTTGCTACACTTCAGAGGCAGCACATAGAAGGGGGTTGGGTGCCAGCTTCCTGCTAGCATACCTCAGTCTCTTAAGCCCCTTGTACTCTCAGAGGTGCTGACCGGATCCAGAAGTGAAGACCCAGGCAAAGCTTGGGCTGCATCAGTGCACAGGCTGTTGCCCTTTAGAACTCTTCCAGAACGCAGCTAACTCCCATTCCACTCTATAATTTAGTTAAAATGTTTCCTTTTTACTTGCCCATTGCCAACAATTACTGAAGCTCCCAAGTACTAAGTAGAATACTTAAACATACAGAATGTTGCATTCAAACTGTAAGAAGCTGGTTATTTTGGAAGAATTTTTGTTCTCTGAGAAGGGGACCAAAGCCCACAGGTAAGTGACAATGTGGGAGACCAGGGGGATGGGATGGAACTTGGGGGGTGCTGGGACTGTAACTCCAGGGATAGAAGAGAGGGTAGCTGGAACATGCAGGGGGAATCAAATAACCTTCTTAGGTGCTCTAATGAAGCCCTAATGCCTGAGGCAGGTGGGGGAGGTCAACACCAAAAGAAAATGCAGGGAGCTAGATACAATAGAATTGAAAATCAAAATGGGAAAGTAGGGCAATCAGCCAGGTATCTTAGGTGCCTATACACAAATGCAAGGAGCCTGGGAAACAAGCAGGAGGAATTGGTAGTACTGGCGCAGACAAAGAACTATGACATGATTGGGATAACAGAGACGTGGTGGGATAGTTTGCATGACTGGAGCTCTGCAATAGATGGGTATAAACTGTTCAGGAAGGACAGGCAGGGAAGGAAAGGGGGAGGAGTAGCTCTATATGTAAAGGAGCTCTATGACTGCTCAGAGCTCCATTATGAAAGTGGAAACAAGCCAGTTGAAAGTCTGTGGGTTAAGTTTAGAGGGGAGAGCAACAAGGGGGATGTTGTGGTAGGTGTCTGCTATAGACCACCAGATCAGAAGGAGGAGGTGGATGAGGCATTCTATGGACAACTGACAGAAGTTTCTAGAGCACAGGCCCTGGTTCTCATGGGGGACTTCAATTACCCTGACATCTTCTGGAAGGCCAATACAGCAGTGCACAGGCAATCCAGGAAGTTTCTGGAGAGTGTTGAGGACAACTTCCTGGTACAAATGCTGGAGCAACCAACTAGGGGCCTTGCACCTCTCGATTTGCTGCTCACAAATAGAGAAGAATTTATCAGGGAAATAAAGTGAATGGCAACCTGGGTAGCAGTGACCATGAAATGATTGAGTTCAAGTTGATGATTAAAGGAAAGAAGGAAAGAAGCAAAACGCAGACCCTGGACTTCAGAAAAGCAGATTTTGTCTCCCTCAGGGAACTGATGGGCAGGATCCCTTGGGAGGCTGATCTGAAGGGGAAAGGTGTCCAAGAGAGTTGGGTGCATTTTAAAGAAACCCTGCTAAGGGCACAGGAAGATACAATTCCGATAAGGAGAAAGCAGAGCAAATGTGGAAGGCGCCCACTGTGGCTCAACAGAGAGCTCTGCACTGAGCTGAAGCATAAAAAGGACGCTTACAGGAAGTGGAAGCTAGGACAGATAACTAAGGAGGCATATAAAGACATTGCTCGGGACTGCAGGGATAAAATCAGAAAGGCCAAAGGACAAATGGAGTTGCGACTAGCAAGGGATGTGAAGGATAACAGGAAGGGGTTCTACAATTATATCAATAATAAGAAGAGGATCAGGGATGGTGTAGGTCCCTTACTGAATGGGGCAGGCATCCTCGTGACAGAGGATGAGGAAAAAGCTGAAGTGCTCAATGCTTTTTTTACTTCAGTTTTCACAAGCAGGGTCAGCTCCCAGCCCACTACCATGGGTATGGCAGATTGGAGAGAAGAAGAGAGGCCCTTGGTGACAGAAGGTCAGGTTAGGGACTACTTAAAGAAACTAGATGTGCACAAGTCCATGGGGCCGGATGAACTGCATCCGAGGGTGCTGAGGGAGCTGGCTGATGAGATAGCAGTACCGTTGGCCATTATCTTTGAAAACTCATGGTGAATAGGGGAGGTGCCAGAGGACTGGAAAAAAGCAAATATAGTACCTATCTTCAAGAAAGGCAAAAAGGAGGATCCAGGGAATTACAGACCTGTCAGCCTCACCTCAATGCCTGGAAAAATCATGGAGCAGCTTCTCAAAGAATCCATCTTGAAACACTTGGAGGAAAATAGAGTAATCAGGAACAGTCAGCATGGATTCACCAAGGGTAAACCATGCCTGACCGACCTCATAGCCTTCTATGATGAGATGACTGGATTTGTGGATGCGGGAAGAGCCGTTGATGTGATATACCTTGACTTTAGCAAGGCTTTTGATACAGTTTCCCACAGCATTCTCATTGGCAAATTAAGGAAGTATGGGTTAGATGCGTGGACTGTAAGGTGGATAGAAAACTGGCTAGATCAACGGTTTCAGCGCGTAGGAATCAATGGCTCCATGTCAAGTTGGCAAGCAGTAACGAGTGGCGTGCCCCAGGGGTCGGTCCTGGGGCCAGTTCTGTTCAATGTTTTCCTTAATGATCTGGATGATGGGACAGATTGCACACTTAGTAAGTTTGCAGATGATACCAAACTGGGGGGAACGGTAGACACCCTGGAGGGCAGGGACAGGATTCAGGGAGACCTAGACAAATTGGAGCAGTGGGCCAAGAGGAATCTCATGAGGTTCAACAAGGACAAGTGTAAAATCCTGCACTTGGGACGAAAAACCCCATGTACTGCTACAGGCTGAGGAGTGATCAGCTAAATAGCAGCATTGGAGAAAAGGACCTGGGAGTCATGGTGGATGGGAAGCTGGATATGAGTCAGCAGTGTGCGCTTGCTGCCAGAAAGGCCAGTGGCATACTGGGCTGCATCCGAAGAAGTGTTGCCAGCAGATCGAGGGATGTGATCATTCCCCTCTATTCTGCACTAGTGAGGCCACATCTGGAATACTGTGTCCAGTTTTGGGCTCCCCACTACATAAAGGACATGGACAAATTAGAAAGAGTCCAGAGGAGGGCAACAAAAATGATCAAAGGGCTGGAGCACAAGCCCTATGAAGAAAGACTGAAAGAACTAGGCTTATTTAGCCTGCAGAAGAGAAGACTGAGGGGGGATTTGATAGCAACCTTCAACTACTTGAAGGGTTGCTCCAAGGAGGATGGAGCTCGACTGTTCTCGGTAGTAACAGAGGGCAGAACGAGAAGCAATGGTTTCAAGTTACAGCTGGGGCGGTCCAGGCTGGATATTAGGAGAAACTTCCTTACTAGGCGAGTGGTGAAGCACTGGAATAAGCTGCCTAGGGAGGTGGTAGAATCTCCATCTCTGGAGGTGTTCAAGGCCCAGCTGGACAAAACCCTGACTGGGATGATCTAATGGGAGTGGTCCTGTTTTTTTTGGCAGGGGGTTGGACTAGATGACTTCGTGGGGTCCCTTCCAACCCTATGATTCTATGACCTGAGTGCCACCATCATGACATAAAAGAAATCACAAAAATGCTACTGGTATGTGTCTTTTCTTAGAAGTCCCACAAAAAAAGGATACTGCAAGATTGTCTGTTTCTCTTTACAGGGCAGAAAGTACCAGTAGAGCCCTGCATGGATACAAATATGTGGATCCTTATCCGATCTGCATCCACAAGAAATGGTCCGCGGATATCCGTGTTGTATCCGCAGATGCAGATATCCGCATATTTGCAAGGCTCTAAGCTCTATGAAGATAAAAATATATGGACCTGTATCCGCTCTGCACCTGCAAGAAATGGTCCGTGGATATCCATGTTGTATCTGTGGATGCGGATATAATGCAGATATCCGTGGATATCTGCATATTGCAGGGTTCTAAGCATCAGCAGCACAGACCCATGAACACAAGAATCCATTCTTACATTTCATCTTACATTTCCCAAATGCCTGGTCATGGAAGATTCTAAAATCATCCCTTCTTGAAGTGTAGTCACAATATGCTATCAACTCTGCAGATTTGTCTGAGGAGTTTTTAAAATAGCTCTATTTGCCTTTCTAGCTAAAAGATACTGAATTTATTTTAACTGATAGGATAAATGTTTTGTATGGAGGAATTTAATCATATTTAATACAGCTACTCACGAATGCACATAAAGTCATCCTTAATTATGTTTAGATGGCAACATACCCCCTTGGTTCAAGCACAAAGGTCAGACTTGAATTGCTCTTGAAAGTTTTTAAATAAGTATTAAAATAAGAGTTTACAACTAATGTGCAAGGGTTAAAGTAAGGGGGGAATGCCCTGGAACACCATTCCAGGGCCCCTATTTTTAGGGAGCCAGCATTCCAGGCCCCCTAAAAATATGGGAACACTCCAGAACACTGCATTCCGGGGCTCCCTAAAAATAGGGGGACATACCAGAACGCTGTGTTCCATGGCCCCGTAAAAATTGAAGGGCAGGCCGGAACACAGTGTTCCTGTGCGTTCCCTAGCCTGGTGGAAGGGAGGGCTTGCAGGCTCGGGCCAGTCCAGCCACCACTCCCTCCCTTCCCCAGAGCCTCTGGCAGCTCCGCCCCTTCCAACCAGGACCAGGTAGTGTATGCAGCCCAGCCCCAGCCTCAAGCCTAGGCTCCTTCTTGCTGGCCAAGTGGCCAGCCAGCACCACAGCCTCCTTCCCCCCGCCCAGCTCTTTGGCCACCTCAGCCAGGTAAGAGGGGTTGGGGCAGTCAAGCAGCCGGTGGGGAGAGCATGGAGGCAGGGAGAGTGCATGGGGAGGGGGAGAAGGGGTTCGGATGGTGGGCTGGGAAGGGCTTGGGGGGCGGAAAGGAGTGGTGTGAAGATGGGGAGCAGGGGTGGGGGGTTAGGAGGGCTGGAATGGGGGTTAAGAAGCTTAGGGAGTGAAGATTTGGGCTGAGAAGGACATGGGGAAAGGGATCTAAGGGGGGTAGGTGTTTTGGGGGCAGTAGCTGGGGTTGGGGGCAGTAGCTGAGGAGTCAGGCATTGGGTGGGCTGGGATGTGTGAAGGGAGCCTGGACTTGCATGAGGGGGGCCCTTGAAATTTAGGAGGGTTCTGGATCCCCCCAAATTCTACTTCAACCCCTGGATACTGGGGGCAGTAACTGGTGTGGGCAAAGGGGGCCTGCACTGGAGTGAGGGGAGCCTGCCAATGTAGGAGGGTTCCAGGGCCCCCCAAATTATACTTTAACCCCTGCTTATGTGCCAGCAATGTAACCCTCTACTATACACATTGGCCAAACTGGACTATTCTGTGCAAAAGAATAAGTGGACACAAATCAAACATCAGGAATGGTAGCATTCCAAAGCCAGTAGGGGAACATTTCAATCTACTTGGACACACTATAAAAAACAGTAGTTTCAGTACTTCACTGAAAAGCCTAAAAACCAGACACAATATGAAACTGCATAGCTGGAATTCATATGCAAACTAGATCCCTTCAGACTGGATTTGACTAGGGCTCTGGAACAGCTTATTACAAAAGTTCCAAAAGGGCAGCCATGTTAGTCTAGTTTGGCAAAAGAAGCAAGGAGTCCTGTTGCACTTAAAGACTAACAGATTTAGTCTTTAAGTACCACAGGGCTCCTTGCTTCATTATAAAAGGTCATTTTCCCTCTATTACCCTCTTGCTTCCCTCTTCCCAGCTGTTTGAATCAAAAAAAAACAAACAGAATCCTGTGGCACTTAAAGACAAACAAGTTTAACTGTTTGCATGAACTTTCATGGGAGAAAATCCCACTTCATCAGATGCTTTGAAGAACCTTCAAATCATCTGACGAAGCAGAATTTTCTCCCAAGAAAGCTCATGAAAAAAAAAAAAGAAATTGTTAATCTTTAAGTGCCACAGGATTCCTTGTTTGTTTTACTGAAGTAGACTACCACCACTAACCCTTTGTATCTTGAATCAAAACCTTTTATTTATCTTACTGAGATAGACTATCAAACTATCCCTCTGGATCTGTTTGAATTCATCTTGTGGCCCACCCTTCTCTATATGTATAAATACAGCTAACATACCACATCTTCTGTTTCATGCATCTGATGAAGTTGGCTTCTGCCCAAGAAAACTTAAGTGAGAAGTAAATTTGTTGGTCTTAAAAAGTGACACAGGACTTCTTTTTTTGTTTTTCTTACACTATCACCTATGTACTTCTCTACTGGCCTTTTCTTCACTCAGCAACTTTATTGGAAAATACTGCATGGACCAACATATAAAATGACTTTACTAATATATGTACTGCATCAAACTGCAGAACATTTTACCATTTATCAGTCTTTTGTGGCATCTCACTCACAGTGAAACTGATTTTCAAATAATATATTGTGTTTATAAACTCTAACAACAAGGAAGACAGCTATCAGCATGAAAAAACTGGTAAACTGAAATTAACAAAAATTGCATAGTTTAGCATGTGTTGTATATTTGGGTCAAACAATATAAATTAATTATTTTATGGGAAACACAATGAGTTTTACCAAAAAGAGACCCTGAAGAAATTTTCTTCACAGATTATCAGTCTAAAAGTTTGGTTAGGATGAAGTACAGAGTGTAAACCTACAAATGTAAAAGAAAATCTTGTAATAATTTAAAAAAAAAAACCAAAAAAAAAAAACAAACATTCTTCAAAAACAAAATGCAAAATTTAGCTTATACTTACAAACCCACCAAGTGAATGTATGCATGCAGAGATAAGACAGCATAAATTAAAGTTAATTCTGTCATTCTCTCCAGCTACCTCTATGTAGAGCATATTTGTCTATGAGAAATATTACAGCTAGATGACATTTCACACACCATTTTACCTTACAAATCAGCCACACCCCCTATCATTTGCCACTCTGTTGCAAAAATACAAGAAGCGGGTCAACTGTGGATGTCTTAAGACATCAGGGGTTAAACAGCAGGACATATGCAACTGTAACATAAGAGTACAATAAGTTCAAGTTCATGTGCCTGCAAACACATGCATTCTAAGGATCAAAATCATGTTAACCTGACTTCACTAGTGCAGGAAATATACAATGCCTTGACTCTGCATCTTAAAACAAACATTTAAAAACAGGAAAAGCATTTATTTGCCAGTAGGAGCTCATCTATATTAAGACCACCCTCCTTGTCCACTGCAAAAATACAGAACAAAGGTGGCACTGCAAAGCTTGCCTGTTTGAGCAGTGAGCATTAAGTATCAGCACTGCACACTAGGCAATAGCAGGAGGGCAGCAGAGCCAAGCCTGCATTTGCGCCCCCCCAAGCCTCCCTCTCCCCGGCATCTGCAAATACAAACCCCCTCCCTGAGGCAGACATCCAGCTCTGCACAGCTGGAGGCACAAATGCAGGCTTGGCCCTCAGAGGCCAGAGACCCTCAGTACACCACTACCAGATCACCCAAAGTAGTCCTAACCACTGAGATAATTCCCGCAATAGCTCTTAAAGTTTTTCAGAGCATCCATCTATTTGTGGATTCCTTTAACCCCACATGTTCTTCACAGGGCAGTTGCAGATTTGAAAAGATCTTCACTGTGTTTCTAGACTTTCCAAACCTCAGATTTATTAGATCTGTAAGAGTTAGAAGGGAATGAAAAAAAAAAAATCAGACTACTAATGGAAAGTCAGATCTTTATAGACATAGAACAAAGTCATTCCAAGAGAAGAAAGTAACGGTACCCTACTTCATTTAACAGCAGAAGTGATACTGTTCCTTAACTATCTCCAATCTGATTGTTAATGAGCAGTAGAAAAGCCATTTCTTGGCACTGAGTTGTTTTGCTTACCTGTTTTTTTTTCTTTTTTAAATAAAAAAAAACACATGGAACTGATACGCTCATGTGAATGCAATTGTCAATTCAGATATGGGAGCAAGACCCAATCATAACTTTTTGGGGACCAGTATAAACTCATAACACAGGCCACCTGGTAAAGGAGGTTGCAGCCTGGACTGTGTGGGCCCCAGTAAAGTGCACCCTTTCCTCCACTCATGTGGGGGCCCTGCATCAGCACAATCACCACAAGATGTGTTATTTTCATTAATCAGCTATATTCTGCTCCATCAGGCAAAAAAGCAAGACACAGAGGAAAATTATGTGAAGGGAAAGATATAACACACTTCTATCATAAGATCTATCTTCTACTTCTGCTGTTGCATATTGAAGCTTTAATTTTTACAAATTTATATTGTTTTCATTACAAAGTCAACTCCTCCTACATATGTAAATGTATGGTTACTCTATTAAATCAGCCATGCAGAAAATTATATCCTAACAGAATAACAGGGATCCTCTCAACCACACCTATAAGCACTCAATTAATTAACTTCATGTTGAAACATATTTGTGGCTTCTAAACCTACGGTTACCAGATACCAAAGCACAGAAGGGAGGACAGGGAAGTAGGAAAAGGAAGACATTTGAGCACACATGGAGAAAATGCAGTATTAATGTCATATTCTTATGTGTTTAGGGAGCCGTGGAATGTGTTCCAGAGCGTTCCAGTGTACTTTAACCCATGCAAGTAAAATGCCAGACAAAATCAAGTATTTTTAAAATACCTGCCGGATGGAGGACGTGAAGGTAAAAAGGAAGCCATGTTTTCCTTTTACCTGACATCTGGTAACCCTACCTAAACCACTCATTCAGCAACGGTGCTAAGGAAAGAGTACTGAAGTCCAACAACCATTTCGGTAACCCATTTGCTTCTGTTAATCATGTGCAGATTTTTTGACAACATTCTAAAATGGAGCCAGCGTAATCTCCCATGCATCTGAGCATTCAACATTCCACTTTTCAAGCATCTTTTTCTCTTATAAGAAAAATTGTTTTATTCCACATTAGACATCCAAAAAAAACCTAATCTAAATCCAGAAAAAGTCAGAAACAGTGATCACACCACTCACATACTTATAGGATTTTTGGAGCAGGAAGAGGAATTGTAAATAGCAACAATATTAGAATATTAATATTATCTTTGAATTTTCTGACCTGCGTCTTCTGCCAGTCACTTTTCAAAGTTTACGTGCGTATGTCTTGCAAAATCTCATTTGCCAGGGTACGTAGGAAGCTTTTGTAGTTAAGAATGTCAACTGCCACAGAATCTGAAACCTTGTCTAGATTCAGAATTAATGTACTAAGACCTCAATTTCTTCAACTCTTCGAGCTGATGTGATGGCTACTGTGATGCAGTATAACAGCCTCACACTGGTTCAGCAGGGGTTAATCCCACTTTCTGAGGCAAGGAGCACCCCCCACACCCCAGCTGGCCACGATCCAGACAGAATCCAGATAAAAATGAACAACTGAGCTTAGTGAGGGAGTTTCACTTATCATAAACCAAACTGGACTTGTTTGGGAGCCAACTAGCTTAAATTTGAGAGCTGCATTTTGGGTTTGCACATGCACTTGCAGCTCACGGGCGGCAAGCACAGGGCAGGACCTTGTGTAGGGTGAACATGTGTTGTCAAACTCAGCAACCAGTGGGTATGCAGTATAAACCCTCTCCTCCCCTGCCCCATAGGGATATAATACTCCCCCTGCCCTCACCTTCCCAAAAGTGGGAACCTGGTAGCCCCACATTTACCAAAAAGGCCATTTCCATAGACATATTAAGAAGCAGGTCATCATAGATTCAAAGGAAGGTCTTGTGAGACACCTAAGAACTACACCGAGACCCCGAGCAGGAATGGGGTCTTTCACATTTGCTCTTAGAAGAGCTCCAGGACTTTCCAGCCCAGCTACTAGTAGAGGAGTCATTTGCCTTTACTGGACTGAGATGAGAGGTCAAAGCTTCTTGGACAGCCAACCTACTGAGAGACCAAGAACTTTCAGGAGCAGGCTCTTCTTATGAAAGGAGTCATAACTGAAGGTCACTGAAGTTATTTCCTTTATGGAGCCAGCTAAACAAAGTTAAAGGGGCTTTGATTCTGACTGGAGACTGGTGTACAGGACTGGGAGGGTGTCCTGACTGGCTCTGAAGAAAAACAAAGAGTGTGCTCCATCATTAAAAATGTCAATTTAATCTCCTGGTTATTTCCCCCTGTGGATTTAAGGGCCAGGCACAAATTACATGTCTAAGGGATATCCTCCTCTGAAAGGTGAATGCACTTGAAGTGTCCACTGCAAACTAAAATAGCAGCATTTGAAACCCAATGAGCTCGGCATGCCCTTTCAAGAAAGAATAGCCTCCCAGAAGGAAGGTGAGAGGAACAAAACTAATCTTCTCAACTACTAAACTAACACAGTCTAACAATCTAGCAACCGACCTAAAAAAAATTATCAACTGGGAAGGAACCAGTTAGTGGAGGTACACACAAGGCAGGTAAACTAAAGCTCCATCTCAGACTTGAGAAGAAACTGAGAACAGTTTGCCTGTGCAATTCTACATAGCCTCAATGCACGACACAAGGCTGTTCAGGGTGCATCCATAGGCCAAATGGACTCTCTTAATAAAAATATCCAATCAAAGGCATATCTGCAAATGAAGTGGGGCACTCTAGGGATGTTACTTGAAGAAGCATTGAGTTTTATCACCTGCACTTGGCAAGAGGGGCTAGTCCTTTAAACAAGTTATGTAGCATACTTAATCAGTGAATTACAGTTAATGTAGTAGGATAAAATTGCACATCCCTTAATTACATTATAGCATATGCAAAACATTTTTTCATGACTATGTCAATAGAAAAATCTAAATAAAGATAACAAAGACACATTAATAAAAAGTATCCAGCTGATGTGCCATTCAAAGTCGTACAGCATGTGAATTTTATATATAGGGATTTATCATTTTTTAAGACGTTAGACCAGGTGTGGCAAAACCACAGCTCAGGAGCCACATGTGACTCTTGAATGAAAAACTGTGGCTCCCAGAAGAATGTCAGCAAATCATTTTAGGAAAGCAGCCGCTGCCTAGGAGTTCAGGCAGGGGTCGGGACAGTAGGGAGAACTGCAGCATGGTCAGGATTTTAAAAAAGGCGCCACTAGCCTGCAGTCTTCTACATCGAGCAGCAGCTAAGGTTTTACTGTATAGGCCTAATTTTCATGGTAACCTTAAGTAATTATTAGAATCTGACATTAGTAGGATCGATATTTCTCCTCTTTTTATGGTAAAATTAAAGTCTGCAATGAATTTTAAACTTAGTAATTTTGGAGTAGGTAAAAGTACATGGCTATATGCCTCTGTGCGGCTCTCAAAGGTTTAATAATCGACTTGTGTGGCTCTTGAGTTCCATAAGTTTGGCCACCCCTGAGTTAAACTATACACATTTTGCACAGTATGTTTACAAAACGATTTGGAATACAGTTATATAATGTAAAGTAGTTAGAGAGAAATTATAGTATGTGGAAAATCATTCTGAAGTATAGATAATGGAGAATATGAGATATGATTCAAAATCGAAATCTGTGAGGAAGAGATAAAAAGGAAGGCTGTTCCAGCCAACAAACAGGGGGCAAAGAATTTTGCACCAAACAGTGGTGAGGTTGAATGAAGGAACGCATAGAATACCAATGGTAAATATAAATGAGCAGAACGAAACTAAAATCCATGTAGCATTTCAAAGGACACAACCAAGGAAATAATTCAATGGATGTTAAAGTAAACAGAAAATCGTGGAGAAGTTTGAGAATGGGAGTTGTGAGGGTCACATGTCATATAGGAGAAAGTCAGCAATATATTTCTGTATGTATATGTAGAAGTGTAAACTGAAAGGAAATTGTAGCAGACAAGAAAAATGGAAAGGCAAAAATGAGGATTTCTATATACAAAGAGCTAACATCTGTACAACTGGCAACGTTAAAGAGATGTGATAATTCTTCCTAAGAGGGATCAAAGATTTCAGAATCCATGTTACAGATCATGCAAACAAATGAGAGGTCTGAGCTCAGAAGGAAAAGATTTGCAATATTTCATTCCTACTAAAAAAAAAACAAAAAACAAAACACCCACCACTCAGGAAGGTATTGCATTTATAATCTCTCTGATTAACAGAGATGAGTAAACAGAATTTTGAACTGACCCACTCAATTAGTTAGCACACAAATAGGATCTTGGGGATTTAGACTAACTATAATAAAAATACATTGAACTGGTTTAGCTCAATTTTTGTTATTTTTGAATTCACTTCCCTCCTTCCCTCCTCCTCCCTCAGAAAATGTTTTGAAACCAAAGAATAGATTTTCAAACTGAAGATATTTGTGGATGTGATTCTGCAAAATAAAACAATGATCAATGAGGTACAAATAGCTCATCACCTGGTCCACTCACAGGAAGTTCAGGCTCCAGGACAGAACAATCCTGCACCACCTCTTATACCCACTGCCCCACCACAGTCTGCCAGAAGAACCTAAAAAAGTTAAAAAAAAAAAAAAAAAAAAAAAAAAAGGCAGGGGGCAGTTAACTCACCTTTCATTTTCCACAGCAGTCCATTTTACAATTTAAAAAATTTTTTTTTAAAAATTCCTAAATTGTTTCTATCCAGTTAAAATGTGCCCCTTTATTTCTTTTACTTAATCGGTCCCTGTTAGTACTTTTATTTATGGTATACTTTATTTTCCTTCATTTTATTAGTGCCCCTATTTTTTTTTTTCCAATTTAGCTCTTTGGTATTAAAATGCTTACCATGGGTCTCAAACCCAGAGCCCTGAGATTAAGAAACACCATCTCTACCAACGGAACTAGCCAGGCTGCACTTAGAATGTGGGGACCAGCCACACCCCCAGTCAGGGGATTTTTCTGACCTCTTAGTGAGGCTGGTTTGTGCAGAGCTGCAATTGGGCCACGTGTGCATGTGACCGCCTCTAAGTTCACTGCTCCAGTCCCCAGCTGCTGGGGGAAGATCGCTCTGCTGGGCTCAGGGACTTGGTTGTTACTGGGTTTTTTTTAACATTCTACTCCTCATTAGTAAAAAGCCAGACAAAATCATCTATTTTTAAAATGCCTGGAGGACAGAGGACATGAAGGTAAAAAGGAGATGTCCTCCTTTTGCTGGACATCTGGTAACCCTACCGAGAGGGGAAATTTCACCCACTGCTCAATGGTTGAGACCTGCTTTAAAATAGCCAGGCCCCTGGGCAATTGTTCCCCTTAACCCCTCAGCCTCCCTCAGTTGACCTGTGTATCACCATCTACAGAAATGTTTACAATATGGTTACTAGTAAGATTAAGGTTTAGTCATGGGTATTTTCACTAAGAGTCATGGACAGTTATAGACAACAAATGAAAATTCAAGGGCTGTAACCTGTCCATGGCCCTTACTATAAACACCCCTGACTAAATCTTAACTGCTCCTGGGGTTCCCCAGATGCTGTTGCTCCAGGGGCTGCCCCAACCCTTCCTGGCCTGGGACCTACTACTTAGTCAGCCCTTAGATTAGCCACAGCAGTTGTTACAGCTGTGGAAGTTCTGAAGGTCATGGAAAAGTCAGAGAATTCATGACTTTCATAGCAGTGGGATTTTCTCCCACGAAAGCTCATGCAATAAATAAATGTGTTAGTCTTTACCAGTGCCACCAGACTCCTTGTTTGTTTGCATGACTTTCATGACAGACTTACAAGCATGGAGCTTGAGCAGTCCTGGGGGTGCCTAGAGAAGCAGCCCCACAGGCTGTTAGATAATGGTCAATGGGAGTCTTGGGGCAGCACGCAGCTAGCCCCGGGGCCTCCAGAGCTGCTGTGCGCCAGAAGCAACTAAGATTTAGTCAGAAGTATTTATAGTAAAAGTAACTGACAAGTCACAGGCCATACATTTTTATTTATTGCCCCTTACCTGTGCATGACTTTGAGTAAAAATACCCATTACTAAATCTAAGCCTTACTAGTACAGCTGCCTCAGGGTAAGTCTATATTGACAGAGGCAAAATCTTCCGGGTTCAACTGAATGATCTGTGAAGATCCAGAAATCACCATAGCAACTCCAGACCTGGAACTGGAGTTGTGGTAAGCTGTGGTAAGGCATTTCAGGTTGGCTTAGTGAAGTGTATAGGGAACTCTTAGTAAGTCGCTGGGAAATATGCAAGGTATCCTGTTAACTGACCCTGAAAAGTGTAGCAAGTATATATTAGGGCTTAATATGATGAAGTACGTAGGACAAGCAAATGTAAAATGCCGAGAGGACTTCTAGAGGAGAGACCCATACCATCAGAGCAGTCTGAAAGAACAATGAAATCTATAAGCACTCGCAGCCCGGTCAGTGGCTAGGAACAATAGACTCTTGTCACCTCAAAAGCATCAAACTTTTTAAAAAAAAAAAAAAAAAACTTCTATTTTTATATGGCAGAGCACTCACAAGAAGTCTAAAAGTTAAAACGTTTGTCAAAAGCAAAATATCCTTTTAAAAAATAGGCAATAAAGGAAAGGGGGAAATCCCTCAGACCATCAGAGGAATTTCTGTTTCAACCAAAAATAAAGAAACCCCACTAACTTCACAAAACCCACAACAAAGGGGCAATAGCCAAAACTTACTTTTGATTGTTACCTTAAAAAGTGAAGTTTAATTCCATTAACTGGAAATGGCTGCATTTGGAGAAACGTAAGAGGTACAGCTAACCCCAGAAAATGACTGCCTCTCTAGAAAGCTAACATATCAAAGATTTAAGATCTAACCATCTAAGACAGCGTTTCTCAACCACTGTGTTGGGACACATTACTGTGTCACCATACAGAGCTAAGTGTGTCACGGAGAGCTGGAAAGGTGGCTGGATTTGGCCAGATGGGGCTGGCCTGGCATGTCCTGTAGGGTTGTGATACACCACCAAGTGTGTCACAAGTCACAAAAGGTTGAGAACCACTGATCTAAGGTACAGCGTATTGAAGCCTATTCATGGACTTGCATCTCAAATATTCTATCAGGCTAAATTAATTTACCTTTACAATATATGTAGAAAGAGCTGTCCTTACTAACAAACATTAATCTAGAAAAATTCAAAATGTCATAATTCTTGAGCCAGATTTTCAAAGCAAAAATTAAGTTTTAATAAGATACAAGATTGCTCAGCCATGTGCTTGTTTGTATGAATTTCTCCCTCCCCAACAACAAAGCACAACAGCATTCTCTTATGTTTTTTTAAAGTGACAGAAAACAATACTGAACAAAAGCAGGATGTAGTATGGATGTGGAAAATAACATGAATGCAATTTACATCAAAATCAATAACAAATCAATTTAGTGAAACTGAATTAGCTTGGCAAAGCATTATTACATTCCACTATCTTAATTACAGAAATGATTATGCAACAGAGGACCCACTGTTGAAATCTAATTGAATGTGTGTGCCTACTACAATGAAAGTACCACCTTCTGATCAATAAGCTGCTCTTTAGCTTGATTTTCACTCATCTCAACTGGTGACCCATTTTCCTTATTTAAAAAGTGCTTTAGCAGTCATATCTGTAGCAACTCATTTACTCAAGTATCTGATCTCTCAGTTAGAGACAGACACATTCAAGATCTGCAGAATGAATAAACAGATTGACAGAGCCAGGCAGGTACCCTGAAGTCAACTACTACAGGAGAAGTCCAAGAAAGAAAATATCACAATGCCTCTAAGTCATCACCTACAATCCCCAAGTCAGACCTCTACAGCACATCCTCAGAGATCTACAGCCTATTCTATAAGACAATCCTTCACTCTTTCAAGCCTTGGGAGACAGACCTCTCCTCGCTTACAAACAGTCCCCCAACCTTAAACAGATACTTATCAGCAACTACAGACCTAACAACAGAACCATTAGAGCAGGCACATATCCCTGAAACAAACCACGCTGCCAACTTTGCCCACATACCTGCACAAAAGACACTATTAGAGGATCTAATAAAACCAGCTGCTCCATCAAAGGATCATTCACCTGCCATCATGTGCCAGAAATGCCCCCCTGCCTTATATATTGGACAAACAGGACAGTCTCTGTGCAAATGAATAAATAGGCACAAATCTGACATCACAAATCACAACATTCTAAAACCTGTGGGTCAGCATTTCCATCTTCCTGATCACTCCATTAACGATTTCCTAATTGCAGTGCTCAGAGAGCTGAATACCAGATCAAGGCTTCAAAGAGAAGCTGCTGAGATCAAATTTATTTGCAAATTCATTCGCTTTGCTTCAGGACTTAATAGGGACATCGGATTTTTCTCTCATTACAACAGATGATTTGACCTCATCTCCCTCTGCATGCTGTTCCTCCACTGTTTGAATCTTTACAACTGTTTTGATTTGCTGTTACAGCGTGACCTGTTCCCCTTGACTTACACTTCCTTGCATTTATTTCCTCCTATTCTGTAAGTTCCTTCATCTTTAAAGCATCTGACAGAGTGAGATTTTTCTCCCACAAAAGCTCATGCAACAAATATATGTTAGTGTTTAAGTGCCACAGGACTCCTTATAGTCTCATTTACTATGTATTCAGTGAGAAGTAGTCAGGGCACATGCACTTTATTAGACCTCCATTGTCTATGTTATTGTACAAAAATGGAAACTAGGGCTAAAAATAGATTTTCAGGTATAAGCTAAAATATCACTATTAACACTGACCCAAGTAGGGACAGAACATCTGTCAGCAAAATAACTGATATCAAATCAGTGGATTTACACCACCATGAATTGCCACAACAGGCCAGCATTTTGAGGTAATTTCATAAGACAAAGTGATATTGACTCAGCACCACCTGGTGTTGGTAATCAGAAAATCTGAGACTCTTTCCTGCCTTTCCCTATTGAGAAACAAATGCATGCATGTTTTTTAAAGGGAAAAATCCTTCTCTCCAGGAGAGAATAGATTGTGAAAACAGTTTTTAACACACACCAGAGGTGATCCAATAAAGTATGCTGATGCATGAATGCAGTCTTCAACCAGTGTGCCATGAGAACCATCCAAGTATGCTGTGAAGTTCTGTACAAAGGTAACGTAAATCAATGTAAAACATTGTTTCATCTTAAGCAATATTCTATCCAACCAAAATTACAACTCCTAAAACTAATGACAATTAATCATCAAATTAAAAGCGAGGTATTAATCTTTTTCGATTCTAAAATGTCAGCATTTGAAACACAAGTATCCAAAAGGCAAAGTGAGATGGCATGCATTTTTTTCAGTGGATTTGATACATTAATGCATTTGATCCCTTTTTGGCTTGTAGTATGCACTATGCTGCAAACCTACCTAGTAAGACTGTAACCACAATAAACGTAAGTAAATGTGACATTTATGAGCAAACAATTCAACTGAAAAAAGTGGGTGTGCCATAGAATTGTTTGTCTCATTGAAGTGTGCCATACTACTGAAAAGATTGGGAACTGCCACGCAGTTATATGTTTTAAAAAACTGCACTTGACAATCTCCAGCCGGGATTGGCAAAAGCTAATAAATTCCAATGCCTGACAAACACCAACATCACAACTTTCAAATAGTACTGTTAACAGGAGCTGAATGGCTCAGATTCCACACAGTATGTTGTGATTTATCTTATCCAGTCTTGACCTTGGGAAACAATATGAGTGTGTTGTGTTTGTTTTCTTACATGAAGATTTATCTGCTATATTCTCTAATAAGCAGGCTGGACTGCAACATCAACTTCTGTTTTAGTTAAGCTTTCATCTTAAAAGCATTTCTAATCTTTATGAGTATAAACATAATATTCCAAAGGAATTCAGGGTAGTGCTGTGTTCCCTAGTCTGCCCATATCTCCAGTGCATGTTCTGGGACTGATAACTTTCAAAAACAGCAGCAGAGAACACTAACAAAATATGGGTTCACTTCTCAGTTTCTTTTCAGCAACTGGGTAGTAAGGCACGAAACAAAACAGGCATGTTAATTTCAATCTGTCTCTTCTTGCTCCTAGAAGAAAACACAATAAACCTGTTCACCTGGCAGGACAAGGCAAAAAAAAGGACAGGACAATAGCAGTGTAAAAAAATGCAGCCTCCTAAGGCAGTAGCTAAGAGAGTGAGAACAACAATTAGCTCCATCACCAGCACCACCGCCAGTTAGGATCTAGGCTAGAGTGCATGGGGGAAAAAAGTGAGAAAGCTTTTTATTCTTTTCCAGCAGCCACAATTAGAAAGCTGGGTAAGGAAGTGTCAAATTTACCTGACACCTAACCAGCCAGAAAGCAAGGTCACTAGGTCTGATTCTGTTAAGATTCCTTTCCTAGTACATGGTAATGGAGATGGACCATTCTAGACCAACACCATTCTCCTTCCCCTCCTTCCCAACTCTTATACCAGGATTTGGTATGTTAGTGTCTCCATTTATCAAACCCTTTGTTAAATGACGCAGTTTCAGAAGGGTATTTAAACTGTAAATTTTATGATCATGATGGCCATCACAGACGTACGTAATCCAGTATATTAAGATAAGTAGCTCTTCATCTACCACTCTTCCATACCATAAGAGATGCAATGGAAGGACCTACATTTTGTTATTCAGATTTTTAAAAGCAGTTCAGGGGTTCACCGTTTCATCCTTTCCATTTACTAAAAACACAGCAGTCACAATGAAATGAAACTGATGAGTAACAAGAGTAGGCAATAAGTGATGCTCTTATATAGATATCTATGTCATAGTTAAACAATTAAACATTCATCTATACTCAAAATTGGCTTAAAATTATTTTATCTGTACAGTATGTCAGGATACCCCTAAAAATATTATGGCTATCTTTGACCCAAACTACATCATCAATGAATCCTACAGACTAACCTTCTCAGTTCATGAGATCATCCACTTCCACTTCATGTGACAGTGGATTTCATTTTAGAAATTATTTATTAACCCCATGAAGAAGCATTGCTTAGCACTGCAGTGCTTCAGTCTTTTAAATCTGCAATAACCACTGAAAAGTCTTTCCTCTGAAGAATTGTCCACTGCTATTTATACTTCATTAACTATATTCAATTCTTGCCTGCAGGCATTCCATTTTAAGAACAGCATGTCTCTTTACAAGAATGATCTTTGCAGCATTTCAAATGAAGCCATAATAGATTTTAGCACAATTCTAAATTATTACTACATGCAATTATAAAGACCTCCATCATCATAATGCTTTAGATTAATAAGGGGACATGTTTCCTGCAGCTGGTAATCACCTATTCTGGGGGGGGGGGGGCGGAAAAGGATAAGCATAGAGTAAACAAACCAGAACACCAAAAACCAGAAATTTGAATACAAATGAATCAAGGCACATCACGCAAAATTAAACACAACCAGACTTTCGATTCTCATCTTTCTGGCAGGATCAAACTCCAGGAGTGAGGACGCACCTAACAAGATTACTGTACTGCAGGCTAAATTGTGTCTTCAAACTCATGACCAAAAGATAAACATTCATGTTAACTTTTATTAAAATGTTTTCTGTCCATTAAGTTTTGAGGTTTTGGACATAAAAGTGAACTTTTATTTGTGGAATTATCATTTGTTGCACCTTTCAAAAACTTCTGAGCTCCCTGTAATATAACATTTCACTTACTAGAAACTCAGAAGGGCCTTCAACAGACAATGTTTTAAATAGTTTTGCATGTTTCCATTGGAAATTCAAATATGTATTCCTTAATAAACTTATTTGCAATTCTACTTGGTAAAGTCTACATAATTCTGTAATGTCTTACCTTCCCTATTTCCAGAATACTATAGATAACTTGAACTAATGAAAATGCACTGTACTTAAAGGCTAGGTGGCAGAAGTAATTGTATTAGATTAACTTCAAGATAGGTTTGCTCTTTTAGACACTGAACATATTTGCAGAAATGCCACGTCCTTTTTTTTTTTAATAAAGTTTATGCAGAAGAACAAGAAATGATTAGGGAGAGAATAAAAAAAGCCATTGAAATGAGTGAAATTTCATAGAGAATCTTGTTTAAAAAAAACAAATTTGAGGTTGCAGAAAATTCAGAAGAAGGCTGACTGAATATCACACACTGGGGAGTGGCTGACTTACATTTTTAGATGAAAAACAGTCAATGGAAATGTGATAAAGCAAAAATCTTTTAAAACTGATATGACTAATCCACTCTACCTTCATTACCTGAAAATTCTCCTTAAACCTGTTAGAATATTCAGTCATCCCCCCAACAGCAGGGGCATGGCATTAATGAATTCAAACAAGATACCTTCTTTGATCAAATCAAGCATAATTTAATTAATAGGAATGACATTTTAAAGCATTTAAAGATAGTTAAAATACCCAAAAGTTAAACTAATACCCTAAACCTGGCAAAATTCAGGACTGGAAGTGAGAGAAAAAGAGCTTTACTGACACTGGTAAGGAACATTTTGTATCACCTACACCTTGCTAGGAAACTACAATCCTGACAGACTAGGACCTGGCCTCAGTAACACTTGCTTTTGTGAGTCTGGACATGTCTGGACTACAGCAAAGCAATATCCAAACACGAAATGCTCAACTCTTCAGAAACTACACCTAAATACAGAATACTGCAACATAGCTCCTCAGCAACAGTACAGGCATAACAAATCTGTCATCTGTTCTGTACACAGCTTGGCGCAGAATATCAAGTCATGTTCAAGGTCTTGGGCCTTTTCTCCATGGTGCTCAATGGCCTGGGCCCAACCTATCCAAAATGGCACCTATTACTCCACTACTGTCAGCAATTCCACACCTCACAATCAAACTTTCTATCACGAGGGTAAAAATTCATCTGTGCAGGAAAATGAGCTTCCCCAGAGGCCAGTCCAAGATGACAGAACAAACTTCCACAAAAACTAAAGACTATCACACACTTCACATCTGTCAGCTTCAAATGCAAGGCATGTTTCTTGAACCTTGCTTTCTCCACTTAATCCAAAACCAAAGCACTACCCAAACAAAACACTATACTCCATGCACAATTTAAAATACTCACTACTTCATATTTGCCTTCACATGCAAATGATTTACATCAGTAGAAACAAGTTTTTCTCTGTGGGTGACAAATCTCCAAATCAGAAAGCTTTAGTAGAAGTGATAATGCATTTGAGAAGTTGTTTTCAGACACGCAACATTTAAGTTCAATTGATCAGACGAGTTTTGTCTCCATTTAAGAAAAGTAGATAAATTCCTTAAGCAATGATCATACAAAACATATTACAGTAAATGTCTTTGTAATGATACTGCAAGATTTTGACATGGTGGGAGCATGTACTCTTTATTGACTATTTAGTATTCCAACTCTCACAAAGTGTGTACTACTCACAATTTGGTAAGTGGATTTTAATTTGTTGCCTAATTTCTTTAGCTACCTCAATGGCCTTTACTGAATGCTTTCCAGCAGTATACATGTATTATACTACATAGCAACCGAACACTAAAGAAACTAGAGTTTACCCATTAGTGGTACTGAAAGAAAACGATCTACCCACTCCAAGTGGGATCCCACTTGGTCCTGCTCTTAAGCTGACAAGATAAGAAGGTGCAATGCCACATAACGCTCCTAGAAAACAGATGGATATATTTAGGGTTTTTTAGAAAATATTTACTCAAACAATATGAAATGAGACTACCGTAAGTCCCTCTTATACTGTCAGCTGTCACAATGCCATGTATTTTACCACAGATCCTACGTAGATGAAATCTAAACAGAAATATTTCTAACTTGTTCATCATTCAAGGAGACTTTTCAGAAGTTAATAAAAAAGCCAATAAAAGAAAATATTTACTAAGGGTATATGATAACAAAAGTTTATAAAAAAGTATAGTCATAATTAAACAGCAATGACTAGACTGGGTATTTAAAAAAGGAGTATGAACAAAAAGGAAAAGATTCTCCAAGAAAAACAAACAAAAGATTTAGCCAAGAGCTCAAAGGAAAAAAACATTATGAATCATATTCCAGTATCCAATTTTTAGCCAACAGAGATACCTTGCTTGGCTCTAAAGAAAAGGGAGAATGATTTTTTTTTTTTATACCTTCACTAGTTTACAATCAGAAAAATGGAAAGTCATTGCATTACTAAACATACACAGAAAGTAATGATCTGAACCACTGTTTAACTTACATTAGCTATTAAGAGTTAATCCCCTGGTAATATTCAAATGAGCAAAGGCACCTGAAAAATAAAAACAGCATTCTTCCAATTATTCTATACTACATTTGGTTGCTTTACTTGTCATTCCCCATCTTCACACATATGACAAAATGGTACTGTCTCCCACGAAAGCTCAAGTGACAAATACATTTGCTAGTCTTTGAAAGTGCCACAGGACTCCTCACTTGTCACTGATATTCTATAAATTCACCAACATGCTAGAGATATTCATGTCCTTTCTCATAACCTTTCATGTGGCAACTTCAAAAAATATAGAAATGAACTACATCGAATTTATCTCCATTGATTTTATTGCTGTCACAATTTGCCCCAAAGTGTTAAATGACCATGGTCTTGTTCATTCTGCCTTTCAAATTCAAATTCTTTATGAGAATGCTAGACTTTTTTTTTTTTTCCCAATTTCCTTCCCACAGGGAGCAGGGCCCTAGACTCTGTGGGGGTGGGCTGAGGCCCCAGGTGAGGGCACATGGGGCCCCAGATTAGGGCCCAGCAGTGGAGGAAGCCCAGAGGCCCCTAATCTGCCACTGAACACAGGATACAAACGTTTCAGAATGAATATTCCAATCAAATACAAATCTATATTTAATAGAAACTTAGAAAACTATTCCCTGACACTTGGCAGCTCTTTGCGTTACCCAGCAAACCAACTTCAGGGGTAAGGGACTGGGAAGTGGGAACCTTCATGACAGAGTTAAGATGCATGCTCATGAGTTGTGAACGTAGATTAGACTTGTTTAGGATCATGTCTGAGAACACCTGTTCACAGGCATACATTGTTCCAAACATAGGCAGAATTCTGGAAGCAAATGCTTTCAATCTGGTGTAGTTTGGTCCCAGGTATTGATAAAAGTTGTTGACACTCGCTGTAGAAAATTTTTTCTTTTAACAGTGTGCTGCACCACAGCTCAATTATTTCATTTTGTAACTCATCAGCCACATCAAATGCACTGACAGAAAAAGGTGTGCAAAAAAATTTGAAATCTTTCTCCAGTTTTCTGAAGTCACAGAAGCGCTCATCACACTCATTCTTTAATCCTGCAATTTTGTCCCTGTAATGTTCTGTACTCGAGGCCCTGACATTTGTGGTCACCAATTTTAATGTGGGAAAGTGTGCATAACTGCCATCAGAAAAGTTGTTTCTCCCACAACTGAAGTTTCAGCTGGAATGCATGAACACTGTCATAAAAGTCTGTCATAATCCTGTTGCGCCCTTGCATTTTTGTGTTGACCCCATTCAGATGCTCAATAATGTCCACCATAAATGCAAGGCCACTCAGCCACTTTAAATCCTGTAATCAGGGCAGCTGCTTTCCTTTCCGATGCATGAATTCTCCTATCCCTTGATGTAATTCAAAGGAGTGCAGCTCCTCGACTAAGCCACTGAACTTATTCTGCCTAACATCAGCTGAAACTGATCATCAAAATTTCTCAGCTCTGGGATTAAACAGTCTAGCCAACTGCATACTGAGGATGGACTGGATTTGACCTTGGCAAGACAAACTGTATTGCTATGATATTTATCTGTGTATATCTATTCAATTCTTTCTTGTTATGTGGGAGATCCTGTAAGAAATAGACCCTTCTTTGCAAGTGTGTTTGGATGCCGTTTCGTTAGAAAAGACCGAGCAGTTATAAGAGCTAAAAAAAGACTGATTTTCTCCCTCCTTTTCTATAGGATGAAGACTAGGTCTTCTGCACGTTCCATAATACCTGTATTTTTGTTACATTCCTGCATTCTGTAAATAGATGATTTGGCAGCCAGCCAAGAGGCCTATTTTACCATTAAGACGGCCATTTCTATAGAGATGGAAAATAAGAAACAAATATCTCTAGTCACTCCATCCTCCCTAATATTGTTTGGAGGCCCTTTATGCCATGCACTGTCACAGATCAGCCACTCAGATTAAAGTTCTTCAAGCAGAACACTAGCCTATTAGATTTGTAGATGTTACAAATACTACGGTAAATAAAATCCTGATTAGTTTTTCCAATCTCATGTTCTAGTTGGAAAAACTGCAAAAAACATGTAAGGAGGAAATACTGCACACTATGCTTACATATCAGAAACCTACTGTGCCACAAAAGCAAATATTGGCAAGATTTGGAAATTCCAAGCATGCCAGCTTTTCATAGAAATAAGCTGCAACTAATATCAATGCTCCTCTTTAATTCACAGTTCAGCAGAATCCTGCCTAATTTCTAAAACATCACCACAAGCCAAGTTATATTTTGTTAATTCACTGGTAGTTTCTGGACAATAAGCCACAGAACAGAACTAACCAGTACACTGAAGCTTCTAAATGTAGTGTACATCTATAACTAGATGCAGAATATTAACTTACCTGAAAGTTTTTCCATAAAATATAGTATAATGTCATAAAAATTAAAAACAATTACAAAAATTTTATTTTATAAAACAGCATATTCCATATACTCTATAAACCAGGAAAAAATATGCTTTAATGTTCAAAAGTCATTTACTCTATAATTCTAGTTAATTTTATTAAAGCATTCCTCAAAAAGCAGCAGCTCTATAAAACAAAACCTATATTAACTCAGTTTAACAACTTTATTCATGTTTCTTTGATACATACATTTTTGGAAGCTGTAACTTGTTCTGAACATGTTTAGCTTCGAGATTTTTCTCATCTTATATCTTCTACTGCTAGAATTAATATCACACTCCAACTTTACATTGTTGACAATGTCTTTAAACTCTTAATCTCACTTTTAAATGTTTCACTACTTTGTTTTATGACAATGACCACTCTAAAGAGAATGCGTAGAGATAGTACTCCAATACTAATTTGTAAATTGCTAATGAAATGTTAAATATACAAGGTGGGTGAGGTAATATTTTTCATTGGACTAACTTCTGTTGATGAGAGAGAGAAGCTCTCAAGGTACACACAACTCTTCTTCAGGAAATGTTAACATTTTTATAAGGTCTACCAGTTTAGTTAGATAAATCCACTTTCTGTGATCCCCTGCTGATAGTTTTATATATTATATAATTTGTGTATTCAACACTACGTGACAAGACATACATCAGGAAAAAAGGAAATATTAATTAATTAACTAATTTAATACTATGAACACAGTTTGATGATAAGAATGCTGTAAATACTGGTATGTATCATAAAATTTCTATACAAAAAGACTGCACTGTGCTTCTGCTAAAATACAAAGAAGATTTAAAACATAAGCAATTTTACTAACATATCTTTTATACTGATAATTATACTTCTAGATCAATAAACTCAGATAACTAAGGCATAAATACATTATCACTTCTAATGGGACTTAGCAAACCAGCAAACTAGTTATACTGATGTCAAGTTTAATGCAATTTGAAGGCTGAAATACTAACAACTCAATCTTGTAAAATATTAACCTTAAAAACAAGTAAGACTCTTACATCATAATGAGACTTTTGTAAAGTATTTACTTTCATGGCCAAGAATTAGTTCCTTACACTTTAAAAGACACAAATTAAAAAATCAGCAATAGTCAGTCTAGCTATGGATCTAGACCTGTATTCAGCTCTTCTGGAGACCAAGTGAGACTCTGACAATATTTATGGTTCTCACCCCAGTTTCTCTTGGTCTTCATAGTCCCAAACAAAGTGGGTATAAATCACAGGATTGGATGAAACAGACTACTAATTATGACTCAATAAACTGTCCAATATATGTCATGCATTCCTTGCAGTCTGTTCCACCTTGCAAAGTTCTGCGATCAGCCCACCCAGCCTAATCCCAGCACAGTTACTGAGACTTCGCCCACTCTGCTGATATAAAGGTCGAGGCAGGGGAGATAAGAGGGGATGGCTCCTTTATATATCAGTACTAGGAGTCCCAAACCAATTCTGCTCCTTCTTTAAGGGATGCTTTCTTCCAAGCTGTTTGCAATCCTGGTTTAATCAGAGAACCAGATCTCTACTGAACAGTTACTAGCACTGTGCACTGAAATACCTACCAAGTTGCAACAAAATGCATTTTACTTCTTAACCCAGTCACCAGCCCCAGAGCTGCCAAGCCACCACAATTCCCAGGCTAATTTGGGAGTGGGGGAAAAATTCCTTTTGACCCCCAATATTTCAGTTAATTCAACTATCAACAGAAATCTGATCTTGTCTTACGCTCTCAGCTGGTTTAAATATGTTAGTAATGTCACTGAACAGTATCAAATCTAGGATCTGAAAGCAGATGGCAAACAGTTATTTTTTTAAAAAATTCACTAAACAATAAAAATTTTTATGACATTGGTAAACTTTTTTTAAAAAATTATAATAAACAGGCTCTCCTCCTGCACTTGAACACATGAAATAACAGCAAAAGACACTACTGCAGAAAAATGGTGATTTAGAAAGCCTATATAAACGTTCAATGCATGAAAAAAGAACCAAAAGACAGATCAAAATATACAATTTCATCATTTAAAATTGCTCACCAGGAACTGAGATTAGTCAAGCAATCCTGCTTTCCAGCACATTTAGAAGTGTTTGTCTTGTAATTAAGTTTACGCCTGAAACATCTGGAGCACTTATGGTACAAACTCATTCTGTAGCAGGACATCTCTTTTCCATAACTTAATAAAATATATCTGCAATCTCTCAGAAAGGTTTTTTACTGTACACATCTTTCAGCTAAGCCGGTCTATGAAATAAATGTTAAGTAGAACAGTGAAAACCTTAAGTTAAATGTCACCACTTACATCACATGAAATGGAATGGAATGTATGTGATGTCCCTTTACAAGTCACATCCTCCCACTAAAGCAGTAAATTTGAATGGATGCCTTTATATTTCTTGTTTACAAAAAAGAAGAAAATATTTTGGGCCTAAATTTTAAAAGCTCACAGACTTTCCAACACAAAAGTAGCTCCCCACACACCAGGACAATGCTCCATCATTTAATGTGCTTAAGAACGGTCAACTGTGGGTTAGGTGGATATAAAACTAAATAAGCAAAACCAACACAGAGCTAGTTAAGTGAAATTTTAACCTTATGGTTCATGATTCTCTTGGCCACCGTTCCTTAATACATTTTTCTACCACCTAAAATTTAGGGTGTAAAGCAGCTTTAGATGATAAATGGTACAATTAATAAATTATTTTTTCTTAAATCAGGGTTGCATTGTGATTTGCTTTGCCTAAGACAAGAGTTACAAGCAAAATGACAAGTGGCAAATACAGCAGCACCAATGCTCAAGATTTAGGGCTCAAAATGGCAGAGGCCTGAGAAGACTGGAACCAGAATGTGCCACGGTGGTGAAGGGGGCCATGGACAGCAGATGGGGGCAGAAAAGGGGTGGGTGTTGGCAGGAAGTGGGGGTAGTGAAGAGGCACATGGGCAGAAGATGAGGGCAGAGAAGGGGTACAAGGTGTACCATATGACAGGCCACTGTGATGTCAGAGGTGACTCAAACAAATGCTCCCAAGGATTGCTCCCAAGGAGAAAGCAAGGAGCAATTGGTTGAGTCACCTCTGACATCACAATGGCCTGTCACATGGCACACTTCACATCATACACACACCCCTAGCGAATTAGTATAGTAGATGTAAATTAATTTTTTTAAGCGTCATTAAACTTGCCTGCATTATTACTAAAGATCAGTATAATCATTACTAACATACATACGGTATGGTACTGGGAGAACAGAACCTCAAAAGCACTTCTTTTTAAATCATCTGAAATATTCAAAACAAAACAAAGGAATTCCAGGAAGATTCTGCTTTCTGTCATCCTGAGAACAAGCAAATGTCAGGAAGGCGGACCTTCCTTATTACCCTTAAGAGTGTTTACACCAACTCAGAATGGCTGTATTTTAAATTTCTTCATGCTTCAACTTTTTATGCCTGTTGCTTTTACACTATTCTTTTGAAAAATTGTCAGAAGTTGGGTTTGTGATTGAATGTTTGATAGAAATTTTAATTGTGAAGACTTCAAACTGTAAATATAATTTGGTGAAAAGGACTTTAATGTTACTGCTTTTTGAAGATCCTTATCAAACCATAAAGCTGAAGGGTAAAGTGAGTGCCGGCTTCCCTCTCAGCAGAGAAAAGCCTCCCTGACAATCACGTGTAGTTGGAAATGTTTTAAACTTTATATTTCATAATTGTTGAAATGGCAGACACTTTTCTGACATTCACACTTGCAAACATGTCAACTAAACACAAAACTTTTAATATGATTCCTAATATCACTGCTATATAAATGATAAAATGTTATAGGTACCATCTCCAAATCTAATGACCTTGCTGAACTAGTTACTAATACAAGAAGCTACTTAAGCATATGGAGACTTGGAAGAAGTTTATTTTGTATTTTTATATCCATCCAGTTTAAATGATTATTTGTATTACACCTCCACCACTCGACACTTTATTTTTACAGTTTTTTAACTTTCTTAACAGCTAGGAATGCTGGGAATTTATGTTCTGCTTTGCCTGGCCCGGAACAGTAGCCTTCCCCAGGAAAGCCATGGCTTGGAGGAGGATGAGCTCCTGGCCTCCAGCAGTGACCCCTTGCTGCCATCTCACTTCTTCATCTTCAAAGTCAGCAGGAGCTATGCAGCAGCAGAATGGCCTCCACAGCGTTAAGGTTCCTCCTCTTCCACCCCACAGCCCTGACTCAGGATCTCTGCTCTGTCTTACTAGGACTGCAGCCTCCACCACACCTTATGCCTCCAAGGAATCAATGTCACTAGCTCCATGGCCATACAGGAAGCCCTCTGCAGTTCTGCTGTTGGGGCTACATCCAATATCTCTCTGCACCATCACAGGACCACTAACACCAAATCCTTTCATGTGAAAATTGTGGGGAAGAACTGCACTGAGCACTCACACTGACAGTTACTGATGGATTTTTTCATCAATTTCTGTCAGGTGAAATAAGCATTTCCCAGCATCTACTGATTAAGCCAAATTCTGCCAAACCTAAGCATATGTAACCTCCTCCAGTCAATTGCTGCTGACATGTTAATCAAAGCCTTTTAGGGACTTGTCCCTGGACTACAACAGCAACGGCTACAGAGGTTCAAGACTCTATTTCTAAGATTGCCTTAGAGTCCAGAGACCAGATGGAAGCTACCACCAGTATACAACTTAAGTCAAAACAAAGGGTTCCGTTTTACTTTTGTTTTTGGTTGTTAGACTGGAACAGAAAGACACATACCACAGTCTGGGATGCTCTCATTAAACTTCCCATTTGTACCCAAAGCGAAAACTTCCCACTATTTTGTTGGTTACTAGGTTTTTGAAAGATGTCAGCCCATCAGTGACAAGTAACCCAGAAGACTTGAGGAAAGTTTCCAGGTCTGCTAGCAAAAACCAGCCTAATTTTCCACTGGGCTCCAGATCAGGGAGCCTCAGGATGGTACTATCCTTTCAGATGTGAAGAGCTAGTAAAATATCCCATATCCTATTTATTTTGTTTGAAAGTTTCAAGCCACTAGGCAACTACAGCACTGCATCACCCAGTAAGGAACTCACTCACTTCTTTACCAGCTGCAGGGAGGGAGCTAAATAGTTTGGAGGGTTTAAAATATTGGTTTTTTTTTTTTATTATTGTTCCTATTCTTTCCTTATTCCTCATTCCCTGTATCTAAGAAAGATCCCCCTGTTGTTGTACTGTTACTCTCGGAATTGTAATAATTATTTTATTCCTTGTATACCAGAATTCACTCCTAGGTTACTATTTGGTAATAAACATTTTCCCAAGTGGCAATGCATTCTGTGTTCCAGGCACTAGAAGGGGCCTTTTTGGTGCCAAGATACAGAAATCAAGACCATATCCTTGAGGTGAGAAGAGAAGCCTCTTCAAGCAGCAAATAACATACAGAAGGCTTAAGCCACATCTCGGGGGTGGGGTTATGCAGAATACTTACCAGTATATTAATAAGGAGTTAGTTAGCTAGTCATTGCCATGCTTAAACAACTCCATGACTCAACTCAGGAAGACAAGTAGTAGTATGCCTCCAAAAATTGTTCTGAAGAGTCAACAATTTATAAAATATATATTTAAGCCAATGACACCGAGAATTATTCAGTTTTAAAGAGATTGCTTTAATAACTGAAAACTTCAGTCAAAATTTAAACTTAACTATACTAATGAAATAAATACTACCAGGAATTGCGTGATCATAGGAGACTAACTTTCCTGAGATAGACTGGAGGACAGGTGCTAGTAGTAATAATAGGGCTCAGATATTCCTGGGTGTGATAGCTGATGGATTCCTTTGCCAAATATTAACTGAACAAACAAGAGGAGATGCCATTTTAGATTTACTATGGGTGAGTAGTGAGCACTTCATGGAAAAAATGATTGTAGGGGACAACCTTGGTTTGAGCAACCATGAGCTAGTTCCGTTCAAATTAAATGGAAGTAATTGAGCCAATGAAAGGATAACAGCAACCATCTTTGAATATGATTCAAAAAGGTATTTTCTTACAATATAATGAAAATAGTAAAGAGAAGAGTATATAACTAACATCCCTCACAACACATTTCCTCTGTCATTCTGCTCAAAAAGCAACCACTCCACAACCCATCCTATTTCTGCAAACAAGCTACTGCAGATAGCCAAGACTCAAAAAGGAGATAACCCAAAACTTCAACATGGATTGGTGAGAGAAAGTTAACTGAGACACTACAAAGGAATCAGACTTAAAAAGGTTTACAGTAATTTTGCTGGAATATGAAAATGCTGTTGTAACTTAGATTAGTAACCATTTCTCTTGTTAGTCACCAACTAGTGAGACAATGTAATCCAGGGAGAAGAGACATGGATTAAGCAATGCAATTTAACTGTACCGAACTGTAACTGGAATTTAACTGTTCACACTTAGTCTTTCCTAAGACAATTCTTTAAATGACTACTTTTAAATAAATAATTTAAATATTCTTAGATTTCATAGGATTCAATTATGATTGATTACTTTGGCAGTTACAGAATGGCTGGCTATTCATAACAACAAGATGGGTCTCACCCTCCCTTAAATTCTTTATCCAACTGTAACAGTTTAGTTAATTAATAAGATACCAAGGTTCACAATAATTTTGGGAAACATTATATTTTGTTTTACCAAACAAAGAATGCCACCAAACATGATCAACTCTCAAAGATGTAAGCGTTGTTCAAAACTCTCCACAAACAGACATACAGGAGAGTTTATAAAGGATGTAACTCATTTCTCAAATGTATTGTCATTTGTACTGTTTTCTAAATTTTTTTCTATAATAATAAAATAGCTATGGTCAATAATCATGATATTTTGCTTGGTTTTAATTGTGATGTCTTCTAAGATATGGAAGAGAATGCCTGTGACTAAAATTGTGGCAATAAAGGAAAAGAAAATCAGGAAGAATAGGCTCACCATTTTGGAGGGGTGTTTGGCCTAATTATTTTTAGTAACTCTTAAAATAAAATTAACTGGGACCCAACAATTTAGAATTACACCTTTCTATCCATTAGCATAGTGATTTAAACCTTCAGACCCCTTTACTGAAAAGTGTTTCTCCTAATGAGAAAAAAATGCCATCTTAAATAACTAATCTAAAATATTATGGGACCAGTTTCATAGCCTGTAGGATAGTGAACAACGACTGCAATATTTGATCCCGTAGTTCTGTTAAAACCCTAACAGAAAACTTAGAAAAAACTGTATACATGCGTATCAAATATAATCAAATTATGTTTCTGCTTCATATCCATTACTACATCTAAATACTATATCAGATGAGGAACAAAAATCCCACTCAGGACTCTTTTTTATTCTCCTGCTTTCTCACAATTAAGAAGTCCATAAAATAACTTGTCTTTAAGTATTAGTGCAATTTACCAAAACAGGATACCTACTAAAACTTAAACACTTAACAAAAGACTAAGATCATGTTGAAGAAGAAATTAAGTAAAATGTGTTCTGCTGTACTAATGTAGTGGCATTCCAACAGTGGTACTATTATGTTAGCCTAAATACACTGCCTACAGATTCAAAAATGAGGAACAAGCTCTCATAATGTTGGTATGCACAGCCCAGTTTCACTGATGATACTAAGGGCACGTCTACACGGCACTTTTATTTCGAAATAACACTCATTATTTCGAAATAAAAGAAATTAGGTCTACATGACGTTTTCTTATTTCGAAAGGACGGACCTGATGGAAACTGAAAGAACACTATATATCTTTTATCTGAAAAGTTTTTATCCCAAAATACACAAGCAACAATCTAATGCAATCCATGGAATTGTGATATCCCTGTACACATCATTCAATATCTTGAGTGAACCAGAATGCATAAAGGGGATTTTGCAGAGCAACAGTTTTACAACAGTAGTTAAAATGCATTGTATTCAGTGCAACCCACAGCTTAATTAGTGACAAACAGCACTAAGGATAATCTGTTTAAATAACTCAGTTTTCTTTGCAGTTTGCTTTCAAAAGAAGCCAAACAAAGAGAAATCAAGTATCATATTAAAATGTGGTAACAGAATCTTATTCCCATTATATGTGAATTACATATTTCAATAATTAAATTAAAGTTGATAGTCAACACACTAAGTAAAAAAAAAATACAATACCTGAGAAAAGTTATCAGACTCAAAACAAAATATTGTTTTAAAATATTCATCCTTATTGTATATTACTAGTAACATCTTTGTATCATATCAAAGTGCTGTAAAAACTGCTTCTCAATATTTGTTTTTAACAATTTGGGATTTTTCTGAACTTGAAAAAATTAAGTAAAATAGGCTATTTTGCTTTCAAATTCTTATGCACTAGATAAAGCTATAGCACTTGGGTTACAAGTACTGATCAGTTTAGGAACACCTTCATGGATACATCATCAAGTTTTATAAAAGCTTGGTTTTTGTTATTAAAAAAAAACCTTTATTTTGACCAAAATTAACATACCTTCTTAAGATACCTGTGTGTTTAGTTCTACATTTGAGTTATGACCCCCAGCCTTGCATCAGATCTGTTCAAGCATGTTGCCACGGCCATGTGAAACCCCATTTAATTAATTTAATTAATGAGGACCTCTGACAGTATAAGACTTTACCTAAGAAGAGGCAGGTGCAGGACTGTAGCCTTACAGAGTAAAATGGTATTTACAATAACCACTCTGACAGGGACCAAACCCCCTGCATCATCCCCCCAATAAAATAAAATAAAACACCTTGAGATCAACCATCATTGGCATAATTTTGTGTCCAATGGATTCTAAACGCTCACATTCTGTCAAACAACTGATTTTCTTTCAAAACAAACACTGAAGACAATCTGAGGTATTTCCCAAGACTGACTCAGACGACATGTCTATATATGTTAGATGAACCTGAAATGATTTTTGAAAAGCCTGCATGGCCACTTACTGGTATGTAATAATGAATGATTTTTAAACTGGAACACTCCTGGTACATTACAAGCTATACCCTCAACACTAGAGACCCCTGGTTTGCTATTTTTTTGGCCTCAGGATCATAGAATCATAGAAACATAGGGTTGGAAGGGACCTCAGAGGTCATCTAGTCCAACCCCCTCCCAGAGGCAGGTCCACTCCCACTAAGCCATCCCAGTCATGGTTTTGTCCAGCCGGGCCTTAAACACCCCCAAAGATGGAGATTTCACCACCTCCCTCGGCAGCTCATTCCAATGCTTCACCACTCACCTAGTAAAAAAGTTTTTTCTAATATCCAGCCTCGACCTCCCTAACCACAACTTGAGACCATTACTCCTTGTTCTGTCCTCTGTTACTACCGAGAACAGTCGAGCTCCATCTTCCTTAGAGCATCCCTTCAAGTAGTTGAAGGTTGCTATCAAATCCCCCCTCAATCTTCTCTTCTGCAGACTAAATAAGCCTAATGCTTTCAGTCTTTCCTCACAGGGCTTGTGCTCCAGCCCTTTAATCATTTTGGTTGCCCTCCACTGGACTCTCTCTAGCATGTCCCTGTCCTTTTTGTAGTGGGGAGCCCAAAACTGAACACAGTATTCTAGATCTGGCCTCACCAGTGCAGAATAGAGGGGAATGATCACACCCCTTGATCTGCTGGTAATACTTCTTTTGATGCAGCCCAGTATGCCATTGGCCTTTTTGGCAGCAAGAGCACACTGCTGACTCATATCTAGCTTCCCATCCACCATGACCCCCAGGTCCTTTTCTACACTGCTGCTACTTAGCTGAATGTTCCCCAGCCTGTAGCAGTACATGGGGTTTTTCCGTCCCACGTGCAGGATTTTACACTTGTCCTTATTGAAGCTCATAAGATTTCTATTGGCCCACTGTTCCAATTTATCTAGATCTCCCTGAATCCTGTCCTTGCCCTCCAATGTGTCTACTGGTCCCCCCAGCCTGGTGTCATCCGCGAACTTACTGAGAGTGCAGTCTATTCCATCATCCAGATCATTGATGAAAATGTTGAACAGAACCGGCCCCAGGACCGACCCCTGGGGCACACCACTAGTGACTGGTTGCCAGCTAGACATGGAACCATTGATTCCTACACGCTGAAACCGTTGATCTAGCCAGTTCTCTATCCACCTTATAGTCCACCTATCCAACCCATACTGCCTTAATTTGCCAATGAGAATGCTGTGGGAAACTGTATCAAAAGCCTTGCTAAAATCAAGGTACATCAAATCAACGGTTCTTCCTGCATCCAAAAAACTAGTCATCTGATCATAGAAGGAAACAAGATTGGTCAGGCATGATTTACCCTTGGTAAATCCATGCTGACTGTTCCTGATCACTTTATTTTCCTCTAAGTGTTTGAGGATGGATTCTTTGAGAATCTGCTCCATAATTTTTCCAGGGATTAAGGTGAGGCTGACTGGTCTGTAATTCCCCAGATCCTCCTTTTTCCCTTTCTTGAAAATAGGCACTACATTTGCTTTTTCCAGTCCTCTGGCACCTCCCCCATTCTCCATGAGTTTTGAAAGATAACGGCCAGTGGTGCTGCTATCTCATTGGCCAATTCCCTTAGCACCCTTGGATACAGTTCGTCCGGCCCCATGGACTTGTGCACATCCAGCTTCTTTAAGCAGTCCCTAACCTGACCTTCCGCCACCAAGGGCCTCTCTTCTTCTCTCCAATCTGCCATACCCATGGTAGTGGGCTGGGAGCTGACCCTGCCTGTGAAAACTGAAGCAAAAAATGCATTGAGCACTTCAGTTTCTTCCTCATCCTCTGTCACGAGGATGCCTGCCCTATTCAGCAAGGGACCTACACCATCCCTGATCCTCTTCTTGTTACTAACATACTTGTAGAACCCCTTCTTGTTATCCTTTACATCCCTCGCTAGCCGCAACTCCATTTGTCCTTTGGCCTTTCTGATTTTATTCCTGCAGTCCCTAGCAATATCTTTATATGCCTCCTTGGTCATCTGACCAAGCTTCCACTTCTTGTAAGCTTCCTTTTTTTGTTTAAGCTCAGAGCAGAGTTCTCTGCTAAGCCATTCTGGCTGCCTCACATGTTTGCTCTTTATCCTAATTGGAATGGATCCATTTGTAAACAATCCCGTAACTTCCTTTAGTACGAAGAAACGGGGGGGGGGCTTTAAAAAACATGTCTTACCACCACATTTAAAATTAAGTTCAAAATAAGTACATCATGAATATTATATTAACGGCCCCTTTGGCTTCCCATTCCAGGCATTGAGATCTTTCAGTTGACAGTGCATCACGCATCTCAAACAGATTTACCCCTGATGGCCCAAACAGGGGCGGATGCTAGAGCAAAACTAAGCAGGTATGCTACCCCTTCGCCCAGATTTCAAAATCCGGAGAGGGGAGCTGAGCCTTGTCAACCATACAGGAGTGGAGCCACTGCAGCGTCTAATACAAAGAAGAGTCTGCTAACCAGCCCCCACAGGCATCTCCATGCCTTTCATACAATCCTTTGACACATTTAGATAACTCAATTTTGAGTTGACCTACCTGCTGCAAACAGTATGTATATCTCAAAAAATAAAAGATGTTAAAGATTGCAGTAACAACTACAGTATTTTAGCAACTTACCATCATATAATTAGATATTTATATGGTTTAATGATCAGTTAAACTGAACTCTTGTTAATTCCCAAAACATTTCTATGTATTTTCTTCCATTCCCTCTACACTTCACAGGCACGTTCACTTTGCTATATTGTCCATTTATAACAGATAGCAATATTCCTTCAAAGTGTAGAAAATTGCACTAAGATTAAAACTAGTACACATTTCTGGTTTGTATTTTTAGCCATGATATCCAGCACAAAATGGTGCTTCTGAAGGAAAACATGGTTTGATGTGATAAAATTAATTCTGAATCTGACAGATTAACATTCTTAATTTACATATAGTAACATCGTACAGTCTGGCCAGTCTAATTTATTTTCATCAGGCTATACTAAAGACAAATAGCATTTTGATGTTTTTAACTTGAACAATCCATTAGGTTGATCTCCAGATGCTAATTAGTGAAGGTGTCAGAAAGCATGCACCTCCCAAATTAAACCAAGTCTGGAAAACTAAATCTCTGCATTAACTTAGCCCTTTATTTTCATTTATCAAAAACGCCACCTACGCATTCATAGTTAGCATAAGCAGTAGGCAAAATTAGTGTTTAATGTAACAGCCCTGAAACACTAGGAAATAAATTAAGGAATTTGTAACAAAAACGTACAGAAAAGTATGGGGAAAAAAAAGACCCACACCTACCACCTCACTCTACTTTTAATACACTTTAGAAAATTGAGGTGATTTGATAAATCATTGAAATCCTATGAAAATCCAATGAATACTCATCATTCTCAGTACAACTTTGGATGCTTTTAAAGTTGGCAGTGAGAGTCACGGGTGCTAAAGAAAATATCTAGTTCCACCATAAATAAATAAAATAAATTCCATGAAGAACTGTTACTCTGGGCAACTTTCTTTTTTCGTTTAAAAGGAGCAGCTGTGTTAGTCTAGTTCAGCAAAAAAATAAGGAATCTTATGGCACTTTCAAAGACTAACAAATTTATTCATCACATAAGCTTTCATGAGAGAAAACCTCACTTCACCAGATGCTTGAATATGGGGGTGGGATTTTTCTCCCACTGAAGCTCATGTGATAAATAAATGTGTTAGTCTTTAAAAGTGCCACAAGACTCATTTGTTTTTCTTTTTGTGGTATTTATTAAGTAGTCCAACCTGTCCTAGCATATAAAAGAAAACCCAGTGTAAACAGAAAATATTGGCATTGTAGGTGTTTGCTCATCAGACAGTGTACATACCAGTCTTCATTTGCCTTGAGTCTTTCCCCATAGATTTCCTTTTGTTTATCCCTACCACTTTTAAACACAACTTTTAAAAAATGTACTAACTGTTCCATTCTTCTATAACAAAACACTTGTTTACTATTTAAATAAAGATAAACTTAGTATATAGTAACCAGTGGAAGTCCCTAAATCTATACTGATGAGCTCTGCTACCAATCACTTTTGACTTGATGCTATTGATTACATATAGCTTTTGAGCTTCTTAGAGCTCTTTCTTATGCAAAAACAAGAGTTGGCAACCCAAAAGCTAAGAAGAGCCATTTTTAAAAAAAAATTCCTTCACTAACCAAGTGTTTTGAAAGTCAGGTAGGTGTGGTCTCCTGGTGGGGGGGAGCTGGGCCAGAGTGCTTGCCACTTGGTGCCCTGGTGGAGGGAGGGAGCTCAGAGCCAGGCGTGGTTCCCCTAGCAGGGTCCCTTGGTGACAAGAAGGGCCTGGAGTCACAAGTGGACAGCCAAATAGCCATATGCAGCTCCAGAGCCACAGGTTGCAAACCCCTGTGCTAATCTATGTGTTCAAACATTTATTTACCTGAGACAATTTTCCAATCCTGAGGAAGAGTTCTGAGTTACCTGAAAACTCTCTCTCAGGAACAGACGTTAGCCCGGTAAACAGTATCCTCTCACCCACCTTGTCTCTCTGATAACCTGGCACTGACAAGGCTATGACAACACTTCATAAAATAATGGAAGATACTCTATTTTCAGTTGGTGTGAGTCTTTCATTACCTGATGATAGATCCAAATTTCTGTTTTGCTGACATTTAACTTAACTGTCCCATCAAAACTTGGCACAAAATTAAGTTTTTCTCCTTCTTACTCCTGTTTTCCTATTTTAACGTCTTATTTTTTGGTTTAACTCCGCCCTTTGCAAGAAGGGTTTCTCCCTTCTTTAATATTTAAAAGGAAGTAATCAAACAACACATTTGATGGTGGCCAATGACCTTTCCCAGCAAACTTCAAAATATTCCACCTGACTTTCAAGTAGTAGTAGTAGAAGGAAGTCTTCTTCCCTTTCTCCTGTAAAACTCTGACTAGATTAGTTTATTTTTCCAGTACTAAAATTTTCCACCCTCTTTCATAGTTTTAGGAGAATCACTCCACTTCCACAAACTTGATACAGTAATTCTAGCAGAAAGTTGGAGAGAAGTCCTTAATTTTTGTACTTTAAGCTGCAGAGTTTTCAGAACAATTTAATAAAAATACTAAGGGTTTATACGAGATCTGACACCCCGTAATCTTTCTTATGAAGTCTCCAATGACATTCCAAAACATCATAATTATGGGCACATCCACCATATGAAGAAACTGGTTAATTACTTTACATCCTTTTCTGCATCTACCTGTCCCTGTGTCATCAATTTGTTTAATTTTAATGCGAGTCAGGTATGATGGAAAATAATTTTATTGTAGTTTTCTTTTATTAACCTATGTATTACAGTGTGGGGACCAGTACGCCATATGTTCTCTCATTTCTCAGTCCGAGTGTCTATGCCTGCATCATCTTCCATCCTTCCATGAATGCCAGTTATTTCCTCTCACTAACAGTTAGAGGTTACTCTGTATTGAATGAAGAGTAAGCTTTTGTGTTTTCATGAATATAGTGAGTAGTATTCCAAGTTCTATCAATTTTCTGCTTGTTTGCTTTTTTATGGGGTGGGTTGAAAAATGTCTCTATTGAGAGTATTGATATTCTGAGTTTTAATGTCTTTTGCAAGTTATTTCATCAAGTGTTCTAAGTGTATTGTCTCTGATCAGGTGGCCAAATATTGGCATGCCTAGAAGCTCCCAAATTTCAAAAGTTTTCAGGCTTTAATTGGGATTACATTCTATATTATCTACTGTAGGTGCTAGAGTTGATGGTGATGAGTTTAGCTTTGTAAATAAATTATCCCAGGTTTCTTTTGTTGCTTTTATAAAAGGGGTGACTGGCTATTGAATTTGGCCTATTGAATTTCTTATCCAGGGATCATGTGGAGTTTGATTGCACAATAATAAGATTAACACTGTCTCTACCAAGTGCTTATTAGGATTTGATGTTATCCAATACACCAAGTTTCTGAACTGACTAGCTTGATAACAGTGCTTTGTATTTGGTAAAAGCCAATCCTCCCTTTGCCATGGTCTTTGTGAGTAAATTACATAATTCTGGGTTTCTTATTTCTGCAGATGAATTTGCTCATCATGGATTGCCACTGATCAGAGATTTTCTGGGACTACAACCAGGAGTATTTGGAAGAAGAACTTAGTACAGGGTAAGATATGGACAAACTTTAAATGATTTCTTTCAAAGTTAACCACAATCTGAAGAAGTTCTTACATTATCTGTTGTGCTTTAATATTTTCAAAACCAATCTTTTGTGTTAAACAAATGTAATGCAGTTTTAAAAACCTCTCTGAAAATATTAGCACCTTTTAATAAAAGGTAAACCAGACAGAGCAAATACTTTTTGAATCCTATGCAGTTGCAAAAGTCTAGGGTAGTTAATTGCCTTATTTTGTGATGAGATGAAAAACAAATGGGCTTCATACATTGGTAATAACTTGTTTATATTTGGGGCATCCAAGATTGTCAAATGTAGAATGAAATTACAGACATAATTCCTGCTCTTTTATTGGCTTAGCAGTTAGAAGCTAACATGCTCACGACTGGGGAGGAACCAGTTTTATTACTTGCTCAGAAATAGTCTTTTCTTGCAGATTATATCACTGACTGACTCAAAAATGGGAGTCCCTTCCTCTACCTCATCTGTTGAAATGGTGGGCAATGTATGTGGGATCTCAAGTTTCTCACTGCAGTGTGGTCCCACAGTTGCCTCCAGATGCCAAGTCCAAAAAAGGAGGCATGTGTATAAGCCTTTTTTTTTTTTTAACTTCTTTTATACTTCCAACCCCATATAAACCCAATCTTCCTGTGTAATTTCTTTGGAAAAAGGACTGCAGGAGCTCTGCCTCAAAAAAGCATTCCTTACTTAGGAAGCCCAAGCCAAATTTATCCATGAGAAGAGAGAAAAGAGTTTATGAAAATAGACAGTCCTAAAACTTGTTTAAAGGTATGAAAGAATAGAACAAGTTCAAGATAATACAAACTCACTGTTGTTCTCAAGACAACTATATAAACTTCTTGAAAATAAGTAGACAAATACTGTATTAAAAAAGTACTGGAAGTAAAAATATAAAACCAATCAGATTTTGTTTTGAATTTGAGTACATCACTTACAATAAATTCATTTTCATTTGTGGGCCCCAAATGTAAATTTAACACTGCAAGAAAAAACATTTGTACAACAATTTCATTGAAAATTGTTTCATTTTTTAATTGATCACACTAATATTTACAACCCAATTACCGGAGCATTGTACTAGTACAGGAGACCCTTGAAGAACAGCTGATTTATACAAAAACATAACTAGTTTCAATGTCTAAGATGAAAGAATACAAAAAGTTAAGTAAACCACATAAGGAAGTTTTTAAAAAAAAAAAATATTGGAAGTGTAGTAATCTCACTGGCAGTTGGTAGCTCAGGTAACAACTTGTTTTGACAATATTACTTTCAGTAACTGTAGAATTTGTTAAAGCAAATAGCTATTTTTGTTCAAACACCAAGATGAATGGGCCATTATTTGGCACAGTTTCCCTTTCACTAGTCCTTAAGGGGGAAAAATTGCTGTCAAATTCATTTATTTGAGTAGTGCTCTCTTTACTGTCAGTATTGGGCAAACAAAGTGACAGCAGTTAAAGCCCATGTGGACAAACAGACAGACGTGATGAGTTTAACAAAGTAGAGAAAAAGTGATTTCCAGGAACGGGTAAGACAGAATTAAAGGTGAAGATCAGGGAAAAGAATTCGGCAAGAGTAAATCACACTTGTCATTTTATCTTCTAAATCTCCATATACTTTTACAATTGTCCTGCTAAAGCAAGCTTGCATCTTGGGCTCCTCTTATCTCCCCCCAGGTCTAAACTTTTATAATATTACATAAATTCCATATTATCTACTCTATTAGCTAGTTGGCAGAATTCATGGAACAGTGCACTAACAAACGTATACATTTTGGCAAACAACCGGAAGTCACAAAGACTTTGGGGCCTTTAAAATCCCACTAATACAAACAAGAAGCATACTTTACAGCCAGACATCTCAATCAGAAGGATGCCACTGAGGTTTACTGGTACTGACAGTACTGCTTCCCCTGTTAAAATAAGATGATGCTTCATCATTAGACGCCCACTGCACTGCAACAGCTATAATATTTTGCACCTTTTCCACTTCAATTTTCAGTAGAGTATCTTTCCTTTTACTTGCAGAGTCAAAACTAGCACTATTCTTGCACAGTTTTTGCTACCTTTACCTTTCTCACCAGGTCCTCTTTCTCTTGCATACTTTTACTTCACAGCCACTAATCCACAACAATTTTCTCCAAAAACAAATCAGACCTCTCTCTGTAAATTCCTGTATTTCTTCTAGATTGTTGTTTAACAGTGTATGTCTACAAAATTTTCAATTGATTACAACCCAGTTGCTTGAATGGAACCTATGAGGCACACATAATGACACTTAATTGTTCTCACATGATTTGTAATTCAAAATTTATGCCCATTCAAACTCAGCTACAGTAAATTACCAGAATCTAACATGTCAAAGTCCTGAGACAACAGATCACAATGATGGTGTAGGAGGTAAGACGAGGTAAACACAATCAGGGAATAACATTTCAAATATTCCACTGATTTGTGTAAGAGGATGCTATTTATTCCTGAATTTATAAATCAACAAATTTTAATCTGCACAGCTCCCAATAAAGACAACTGAGAGAAAAGGGTTTATGCGAATCTTCCAAATAGTTCTTAGCACAACTCAAACAAAAAAACTAAAGAAAGGCATTCCGCAAAATATCTTGAATATTTTGGGACTTAATTATCAGAAAAACTGCCTTTCAACTAGACCCCAATCTTGTGTTAATGTAACTGTTATGTTCTTGGTGTCAGTTTTTGTAGTGGTCTCTAAGGCCAATCAGCAATAAGCACTCTTACATTAAGAATTTAGAGTATGGTTTCTCACTTTTAGTGTTTGTTTTCTTTAGCATTTGCAAGTCCAGTACATTTCAGAAGATATATGGTAATAGTTTTATTTTTTATTTTTGTTTGAATGCAAAAATAAGCACAAATTTCATAAAACAATGTTCTTTAACTTTGCATAGAAGTGCCCAGCTACCAAAGTCATACAAATTCTGAAATCAATACATTAATGACCACACAAACTTTAGAAAGGACTCTGTCAAGGCCCCCAAGCTAACATATGAGAATCTTTTGATACATTTATTTGACATCAAACAGCTCACCAGCAACAACAAATGTGACTGTCAGAGGAAAATAACTTGGTCAGTACAATGGAACCATCATACTTTGTTTTGACTAGTTTACCAGGCCAGAAGTCTAACCCTGCACGAGTTCTTCGCCTAAAAATTCTGCATGCAATATTTTAAAGTTTTGCAAAATTCTACATATTTTATTTGTCAAAATTACAAAATATAATCACATTAATTTCAATTATTTTGATAATTTATTTCAAAAATACTTGTGAGCACATATGTCTGTAACAATACAGAATACAAAAATGGAAATGCTTCTGACAAATAGATTCCTTACTAGGCATATTAATACAGAACTCTGAGTAATAATTCATTTAAATGACAACACAAACATATTTCCCATATCTCTCATAAGCAACAAAAGGTTTGGGGTAGTCAGGAATAATCCAGAGCTGATGGAAAGGGAAGTAATTGCTGGTGAGGAACCTGGAAGTTAACCTGGAGAGCTGGTGGATATGAGAGGGAGAAGTATGAAACACATTGCGGGAGGAGGGACTAAAATTCAAGAAGTTACATACAGCAAGATCTTAGACTTGCACAGCATGAGTCACGTGGCAATCTGATGAGGTTTTAGAACAAAATATAACAATGTATGAATTGTAACATAACATGTTTATCATTTTGGTGAAGTAAGTGCTTTTCCAAGCAGCAGTTAATGGTCTCAAATTAGGAAACAATTACAACCATGGGAAAAGGTTTCTAAGGTAAAGAACCATCCCATCAAAAGACATGTCAGCTATGGAAAAAAATGAACTTGGAGGTCTAGCAGCTCTCTTCAAGTTTTTTATAGGTTATAACTTTACTGAAAAAAGTATAGTCTTCACTAAGGGTAGCTAATCTAAATTAATCTCAGACTAAAACAGCTGTTAAAAGAAGGCATTTTAGTTTTTAACTTGTGTTAGCAGTTCTAGTTCAGACCATGCTCTCCTATAGGCTTTAATTCAAGCTGTTAACCAGAAGTAGTACCCAAATAGCCTTGTCATCACTGCTATTTAACGTGAGCTATTTAGCTCGTGTCAGCTAACCTGAGTTAACCCCCCCCCCCCCCAGTAAAGACATGCCTTGTATTCCATATTCCAAAGAAGGAAGCACATCAGCATGAAATTATGGAACGAATTGTAAAGATGACTAGCCCTTTAAAGCTAGTCTAGGGGAAACATGGGAACAGTTCCCCACTTCACTTTTAAGTGCATACTTAGCACCAAGTCCTTCCTAATGACTGAAAAACTGATTTTCCCAGTAGATGAAAAAAAGCAAATTAAAGTTGAATTACATCACAGCAAATGTAAAGAATCCACTTCAATAAAGGTTTGTGAATTCACAACTGCTTAAAGTGAAACAGCCAATTTTGTCAGAGAAAGTGTCCTGGAGGTATCTTATCTATAGAATTTGTTCAGGATAGCCTCAGAATCCATTCAAGTATCTGTCATTTCTTCTTTGAACGTATATGCATTACAATTGTGTAATTGTACAATTCTCAAAATAAAAAAAAAGTAGATTGTTGCTCAGATTTTTTTTAAAGCAGCTGTCAAGATAATAGACAGCAAACAAATAATAAAAACTGATAGATCATGGCACAAAAGGGCACTATGGACATGAGGAGACAATAAAAACAGAAATTTGCTTCTCAGTACAGTAACTACACCAACAGCAGAAAGAATGTATTCTACAGTGAACCATATCAAATCTAACTGAACGGCATTACTAAAATCAAGCATGCAGATTAATTAACTGATGTAAGAAAATTGTTAGTGCCATACTGCCTCTCTGCCTGCAACACTCAGTAGGTTTAGAGCTACTGGACAGAATATACAGGGACGATGATGTGGAATCCAGATTACAGTAGCACAATTGTTTATTTTTACAACGTGGAGAGAACTACTAATTTAAGGTACAGATTTAGTATCACCTCAGTTCATAAACTAGAAAGACATTTAAGTATGAATTTCAAAGCATTAAACAAGGATAACATCATGAAAACTCAGAAGTGAATTATTAGAAGTCTGACAGAGCCTACTCTTCCTAGTGCCAAAACAGGAAAATTGAGAGACTGAAGCTAATGACTTTTTGCTAAACTCTTAATTATGTATAAGTACCAAATTGCAGTTATTTGGTTTTAACAAAACATATTTTGTTTTAAAATTAGTACAACTTTGCATCAGTTCATGTAGAGCTTTAAAATTATAGTAATAAATCTTTTTGTACTTCAAAAAGAGTACAAGGGGAGAAGACCATAGTAAAAGGTCTGACTTGATCCAATAGACTTTTGTTGTAAACAGATCTGAAATCTCCTCAAATTTCCAATTTCTGAATGTGGTTTTAACACATACAGGTACATTTATATAATTTTATCCCACCACCTTAAAAAGATGCTAACAAATAATGATGAACATGTTAAATAAATTTCACAGTTCTTCTCTCTCAAAACTACTGATGAACCCAGTATAAAAGGCAGCAATCTCCCATAGTATAATGTACTCTTTAAAAAACAGAAACAAACAAAAAGAATTATAAACATTGAAAGTGGTCAGAAAGCCTTTAAAAAGATTAATCCTGCTCACAAAAGGCGTTAAGTGGATGTGTGTACTTCATGGATATTGTTACAATATTACATTGTAATTACATTCCATATGAAGAAAAATGTATAAAATCTCAACAAAATTTTAGTGTAAATATATATTAATCTAGCACTAACATTTATAGTAGTTCTAGAGAGATTCTCTATTTTTATTAGTCTTTTCAGAACTATTTAATAAAACAGTACACAGCAGCATATTTTGCATTCGTAATGTTTTAATCACAGCCTTTTGAAGAGTTAATTACAATTTTTTCAACTATTGCTGGACATAAAAAGAATCTATAATTCTGTTTTCTTACTGCCTGTTGATTGTCATCACTGACCATGTGGATTCCTATGTAATGAAAAAGTCTGGATCTGACAAACATTTAAACAAATTTTTAAATTCAACAAAAATTTCAGTTTCTGAATCCTCAGTTCTAATTTAATGCAATTTAGGAAATGTCTCATTAAATAGTCAAACAGTCCAATACATCAGCCAAAAAACAAACAAAAAAGCCTAACATTAAAGTAAAATTTTCAGTTATGTATTAGCTCTATTTTTCAGTAAAGAAATATTACTTTCACTGTGTGTTTAAGGGTGAGAAACTCTCACTTATCCAAACTGAAATATTTAATAGCACATTCACTTATTTTTATATTCAAAACTGAACTCTCAATGTAATATAGTGTTATGCAGGACACACCAAATGGCTATTATACTATATAGTTTCAGAAGTTATTTTTGTTAACAAGCAAACACTGTTGAAGCTTTGAAAAAAATGCTACATTGTTCATTATGTAATCCAGATTGGGGGGGGGGGGTAATTTGCAAGCAGAAGGAGAGTTTGTTTTCTGCCTTAATCTTCCTAACTATAATCAATTCTCAGGAAGAATTGCTCCATGGGAACTGGGTGTTTAGGCCAACAAGGGATTTCCTGCGCGTTGGCTGACCTCCTTTATTCAAAGAGCTACACATATAGCATAAATCAAAAAAATTACACTAAGAAAATACACAGAATGAAGGCTTCACATCACTGGCATATCCTCCAACAGGAAATTTATCTGCAAGTACCCATCTATCCACCAACACCCCAAAACATTTGGCAGATGGTGTCAGAAGAATATCATTCAAGAAATCAGTTTTCTGAAAAGCTATTTAAAATCTTACACTTCCAACTGTAAAAGTTTTACTTTTCTACAACAAGCACACCACAAAACTCTCCCCTAACACTGTGTCAAAGATCCTTAGATATGACATTCTCATAGTTCACCTATTTTGAAATGCAAAATATTGCTTTATTTAGGTTTTAGTAAATGTACCACTTTTTAACCATTAGTCTGCAGAAGAGTAACAATTCAGCAGGTCATTTGTAAGTATTGTGATAATACAAAGCTTTTGAGCAGAGGTCAGCTCTGACAGAGCATCTTCATTTCTAGGCACTAAAGATCTGTGCCTTAGTGAGAAAGCGGGAAGATTTGCACCTACAATGTGAAACCACTAAGGCTATGTATACACTAGAGAGTTCTTTCAGCCAAAGCTTTGCTGGCAGACAGCCACCACTATAATTATAGTGGTGGTTGATGTCCACACAGCCATTCTTGGATTGATTGAGTACATCCTCATTAGGACCACTTCTACCAACCTAAGTGGCAGTGTGGGAATCTCTCAGTTCCCTACAGAGTCCACAAGCTCCTCTCCCAACCCCTTCCCCAGGGCTCCCAGGTACTGCAGCAGCAGCCACTGGGGACTCAGCCAGGTCCTAGACAGCTGCAGTAGCAGGCCTTCAGCTACTGCTGGGACTCCCCAGCAGCAAGAGTGAGGCTTCAGCCCTGCCAGAGATCCCTCAGTTCCTCAGGCGCAGGAGTACGGCTGCCATGGCTCATGCATCTCCAGCAGCAATTCAGCTACTAGGGCTCATGGGTCCCAGCAGCAGTGGGGATTCAGCCACTGGGCTCCCCAGGGTCCCAACAGCAGCTCAGGGCAGCTACCCAGGTCTCACAGCCCTGGCAGCTGCCTCCTCCTGATGTCCAGGACCTGGACGAGCACCTGGCTGCTGAAGCCCTGCTGCCACCAGTGACATTGGCAAATGTCTTCATCAGTCATTTGACAAGTCTCACGGCTCTCCACTTTCCAAGGAGACAAAGTGTCTACACTGACACTGTGCCATCTTAGTTTTGCTGATAAAAGCCCTAAGCACTAGTGCCATTTAGGTGGTTTAGTTTTGTCAGAAAAACAGGGCAGTTTTGTCAACAAAAGAAGTCTTTTGTTGACAAAAAGCTGACTTGTGTCAACAAAACTTCTGAGTGTAGACAAGACCTGAGTGCATTCATTAACAGATCATTCTTGAGTGTATTTTCATGCAAGTGATGCCAATTCAGATAACTCAGCAGAAACTCGGATTTGCTCATGAGACTGGTGACCATCTGTTTTTTCCAGAGTCCCATTTCTACATAGACACTCTGCTTTGAAAGGTAGTACTTGTTTTCTTCCATTCAAACACACTTTCAAGAAGGAAACAACTATTTGTCAATGCAAAAGTACCATTCAGTTCTGTCAATTTATCCCACAGTAACAGTAAGTCAATACAATAACATTTTTCATGTATATATTACATATACTTAAGCAGTAACATGCACAAGATTGTTCAGCAGAACAGTAAATTAAAGTTCAGTTTGCAAATATTAATATCTGAAAGCAAAATCTTTCAGCTCAACATGGAGATGGTTCTACTTTACATTAAAACAACCTTGGTAATTAAAAATCCATTTCTATCAGCTAACATATACTAACTTCTTAGCCAAAAATCAAAAATCCATTCTAAACTGGATTGCTATTGATCTAGCTAGGCTTGTAAGAACATTTCTGTTATAACCCCCATTCTCAGGTATTCAGAACCTTTTTTAACTTGCCCTTTCCAGACTGGAATTTTCCGAGTTTGATTCTAGATCAATTTTTTGCAACATTTTGGCAATGTGAAGTAAAACAAACTTGCATCATAAAAAACGCATACAATCTTTTAGATCTTTCTTAATTATGTAGAAGAAAACCAACACACAAAAAGGTCATTTAGTGAGGACAAGTACCTTTGAGTGTTTTGAAGAGTTTGTTGTGATTTGGCAGAATTATAACCCTTTCAGTGGAAAAATAAGTGCACTCACTCACAGTTCAATTGAACTTCTGTTACTTGGTATCATCATTTATTACAGTTGTCATGCTAGGCCTGAGAAGGCAAAGCCATCTGGTAAAATACATGACCCAAATCTAACCTTTGAAGACATATTATAGGAAAATGCAATGGCAGTGAGTAGGCTAAGGCTTTGATATGCATGTGTATCAACAGTGGTTTCTTGATGATGTTTTACATATATCCTGACAGAGGTTAGTAAGGTAAATGAACTGCTTCCCTATCTGTTACTATTGTTCTATTGGAAGGAGTCAATAGCAAACACTCATATCTAAATGGACCTTTGATGTACCAATGTAAACTGTCTGTTAATGGTGCTAATGAAGCTAATTACCTATGATGCACAGAAGGTGAAAGTTTTATGGCAAAGGACAATATGCATTACTATCTTCCACTTAAGAAAGTACCTGGGAACTGTCAAAGCCCCCATGAAGAAATGAACTGCAAATACCCACCTTGCTACAACTATAAAAGGAAGTGGGAAACATAATACCTTTATCTCACATCTGTCCAAGCTTCTCAGGGAAAGTTTGGGCTGCAGGATTGAGATCCCAGCAAGCACTGGCCTGGAAACCATCCTGCTAATTCTCAAGGGAGAATTAGAACAAGCTCTACACTTGGATTATTTGATCTATTCCTGTAAACTGGATTTCTAACAACTGAAGCTGTGAAACAAGGACTGAAACCCATCTAGGTATCAGATATATGCCTAAGACCTGCAAACACCAAATTTTTCAAGAACCTATCTTCTGTGGACTCTAAATCATTTTTATATATGTGATCCACTTTTGATCCTGTAACATCTCTCATTTTGCTTCTTTTCTTTGTATATTAAACCTTTAGTTTTAGTTACAAAAGGATTGGCTGGCAGCATGGTATTTTGGGTAAGATCCAAGCCTATATTGTTCTGGGTCATGTGGCTGACCCTTTTGGGATCAGGAGAACCTATTTCCTTAAGAGACCTAGTGGCTGTACTGGGGACCAGTGACTGGAATAAGTAAAGGAGGCTGAGTATGTTTTATGGTGGTTTCTTGATATCCACTTTGGGGGATCAGCAGCATTGTTTGTGACTAGCTGGGGAAGTTATCTCAGGATAATCCACCAGCGCTGAGAGAATCTGCTCTTCTTTTTGCATCTTGCCCTGGTCTTTGCACATTCAGGTGGTTATCCCAGGAGGCCCAGGTCACAACAGTAACACTCAGAGACTCCGAGTGGATTCAGAGCCTCACCACACTAAGCACAGCAATGCAGCCCTTAGGAAATGGTCATGTACCATACTATTTTCATCACGTGCACTGAATGCAACACGTTCCTTAGGATAATGCCTTCTAAACTGCAACATAAAAGCTACTTAGAATACACAGGCACTTCTCAGGGCAACAGCCAGATAGCTTTCATGAACTGTGTTTCTCTGGCAAAAGCAGCAGAAATTAAATAGACTTGTTCATAGAGTCCAATTTGCTAAAATGTAGGTCTCACAAGTCCATTCTCTTGCTGAGAACTTTCTATTGTTGTCCTGATCAGAGGAATCCAAAAACATCCTGCAGTTTTTCCTTTCAGGACCTCTTCCCAAGTCTGCCTTCCTCCATTATTTCACAGTATGGGAGTCTTTACCATAGCCCACCACAGGCTTCTTCACTCAGCCCTTTCCAAGGTGTTCACCAACTCTCTAAATAGAAAGCTTGCTTCCAGATCTGGTGTCTACTACAGGGTTACCATGAAGCAACTCACCCAGCCATCCTACTCTCATGAGTTTCTCTCTACTGAGTCATAGGCATATATTGTGCCTGGTTGCACAACCACCATAATTCAAATAGCAGTTCCAATTCTCAGATCCTCAGGGAGCTAAACGCTCCAGAACGTGTGTGCTTACAGGTCAAGCCCTCAGTACCAACCCAGGATAGCATCCACTCTGAGAGCTAGTCTTCACTATTCACTTATCAATTCATACAGGCAGGTTCAGCATTCAAATCCATATTCACAAGCAGCTTCCAGTCCCAGGAACACACAGAACTCAGTCATTTCAATCAGACGTTAAATGCCAACTGTCCGCATGACAACTATCTCCCTCCATGGCTGGCTGGCTGGCTGGCTGGCTAGCAGACAGAGAGTCAGCAACCCGGAGAGCTGATTGTTACAGAGGGAGCTGGTCAAAGTCAGGAGGTCCTGAATGCACAGAGCTTGCAGCAGTCTGGAAGTGAGCATGCCCAGAGGAGATGCTAGCAGAGGTTTAAAGGAGCATGCCAGGACCAGACAGCAGAGCAGCCCTGAAGTGAGGTCCACTGTATGACTGAGTGCTTTGGAGACAGCAGCCCAGGTAATTGTGAGACTAAGAGTGAGTGGAGGGAGTCAGCAGCAGATGATGTAGAGGTCACTACACATAGGATCCCCAAGCTGGGACCCAGAGAAGTGGGTGGAGCCAAGTCCCACCCCACTCCCCCAGAGTGCCAAGCGTGGCACTACACTCACAGGCCACTGACAAGTAAAAGAGTGGCCAGGACTTACAAGGGAGATATCTAACGTGGGACTCAGCCAGAGGGCTGGTTTGTCCTGCTAGAGACGGACAGCACTGGACACTGGAGGGACAGACCCGAGCTAAATTCCATAAAATACCATTGACAGGAGCACCCATCAAGCACTGGGCTGACAAGTTCCTTACAGTCATCCTTCAGCATAAACATGGCTGGTAAGACCTGAAGTGTGGCCACCTAGCTGCAGCACACACAGACATAGCTGGAAGTGACGTGCATGGTGAAGGCTGCTTGTGAGCAGTCCAGGCTAGAGGCTATAGCAGCAAAGCATTGTAAAAGGCACCCAAAGTTACAGAATGTGTTTCCAAAGAAAAATTACCTATGATGGATGTGGTTTGATTTTCTAAAGGGCTGAGCACCTGCAGCTTCCTTTGAAGCCAGAGAGAGCTGGAGGGTCTCCTTACTTCTGAAAGCATGCCAATGGAATTATGTGGATAACAGTATTTAATGAAAAACATCCTACCCAAAATCCCTAAGTTTGTCCATGACCAGATGGCTCTCCCTTTGGTAATTTAACCCTGTACTTTATTAAATGCAGACATAAACTTAAAAGGTAGAAAGCTTTACAGTGTATTTCTCCCATGTACTAGTTCATGCCTAATAACTAGAGTGATAAGTCCGTGACTAACTTATTTAAACTTGTGTCTGTATTTCTACTATCAACTCAGATATTCAGGGTTGAAAGACTGGCCATGAAACTTAAGCCTATTTAGTTTATAGACATTTTTTACTGAGTATCATCTAGGCAATTTACCATACCATTAAGTCAGAAGGGACAGAGTATTCATTCATGATGCAATGAATTTTAATCAGTTCTAAACAAAAGTATATGAACAAGTGGTAAATACCCTTAACACAGTCACCTCCACTGCTGTCCATAGCTATATTCAAGCCATTTACAAATGCTGATGGCAGTGGTTAACCAGACCTGAATAAAAGTTCACCAAAGCCTCTGAAATCAGCATGAAAGACCCACAACATATCCTGCCATAAAAACAGGGTTAAAGTAGGCTGGAACAGCCCGAAATGCCATTCCGGGGCCCACTATTCTGGGCCTCCTAAAAACAGAAAATGGTGCTGGAATGCAGCATTCCAGGACCCACCATTAAAAAACAGCAAACCCAGGCATGCAGCTTTCCAGCACCATTTTCTATTTTTAGGGGCCCAAACACTGGGCCCCTAAAAATAGTGGACCCAGAACAGCGTTCTGCCGTGTCCCAGCAGGCAGCAGAAAGGGGCAGACTCCCCTGCTCTTTCACAGGCTGCAGTTTCCCAGCCCAGTGCACTGCCAGTGAGTACAGGGGTGGCCCAGCTCGCACTGGGGGGGGGGAGTTTTGGGGGTCCCCAGCTGGGGGGTATAGGGGACAAGAGGTGGATTTTGGGGACAGTGGAATAGATATTGGGGGCAGTAGCTGAGGTGCGGGACAGGGGCCTGGATGTGCGGGAGGGGGGCCCACCCATGTGGGAAGGGGGCCTACCCAATTAGAAGAGTTCCGGGGCCCATCACATTATACTTTAAACCCTGCATAAAAATCAACTGTACAAGTTCTACTCCTCTCCAGAGATGGTATCCACTTGACTCTAGCATTGCTGGGATGGATCAGTATTATCCTCTCCATCTTATCTTCCTTCTCTCCTGCCACCCCTTCCCCCACTGTAGCCATGAATCTCACAGGCCAAGTCATTAATGTCCACTGCCAGGTAAGGCTGAGTGAAGGGCTTTTTGGTGAAGACCCTAGCAAGAACTTCACTAAAGGAGTAGGTCCTATTGGACATTCTCAGAAGTGTTGTGGTCTAAGGTGTGTTAGCTCCTTTGCCCTTTGTGGAAAACTTTCTTATATAATTTTAGTTAAATCAAAAGCATCTCCCCCCACTGCAGCTAAACAAATTTATTTGTCTCCCATCAACTAATTTGTTTATTCACCACTGAAGAGTCACTGCCATCAACTGAACACATTTTTATGTGAACTTATAGCTATTCCTACTGATTGTATTACCTTCCAAATGGAGGTAATAATACATATCTCCCTCATAAGCCTTCTTTATACTAATTTTGTTTTGTTTTTAAAAACATTAACACATTCATATATATATTAGTCTGGATACTCCCCAAATATTTGTCCCAGGGTCCAAAATATTTGTGTTTTGTCCCAGAGATCACCCTGCGGATACCACAAATATTTTTGCACTCTGGAACAAATGTTTGGGGAGTAGCCAGGCAAGGCTTTAGGAACTCTGACTACCTCAAGTGAATTGGAAATCAAACATATTTGTGGAGCTTATTTAATGTTTGTACAGCATTTGAAATATGAAGTATTTAACAGTGTATACACATTATCAGGACCTCAAAAATACTACACCCGAAGGAATTTGCCACAGAATTCTAAGGTGCATTAGACTACGGTCATGGTTACAAACAAGTTGTACTGATTTAACTAAACTAGCATAATTGTTACACTTATAAATGTACAGAGTCCTACTGTGTCACTAAGAGAAATCAAAAATAGCAAGGACTCTTGTGGCACTTAAAGACTAACAGATTTATTGCATGAGCTTCCGTGGGAGAAAAATCCCACTTCATCAGATGCTTTGAAGAGGGGGAATTTACAGAATTGGATGAGAATAAACGCAAAGGAGTGTAAGACATGGGATCAGGTCATACTGCAACAGCAAATCAGAGCATTTGTAAAGATTCAAACTCTAGGAAACAGCATACAGAGGGAGGGTGAAGTCAAATTAAAAAACCACAAGGGGTTGTGTGGCACTTTAAGACTAACAGATTTATTTTTTGCATCAGCTTTCGTGGGAGAAGATCCCACTTCCTCAGATGCTTCGAAGATGGGTGAACTTACCTGTTATAATGTGAAAAGAATCCATAGTCACGATTCAGCCCTGCTTTCACACCATCTAATCAGCATATTATTTATTCTCATCCAGTTCTGTAAATTCCCCCTCTTCAAAGCATCTGATGAAGTGGGATTTTCTCCCATGAAAGCTCATGTGATAAATAAATCTGTTAGTCTTTAAGTGCCACAAGACACCTTGCTTTTTTTGCTTTACTAAACTAACACAGCTGCCTCTTTGGAACTTGGCTAGATGTAAGAGAACTCAGTTTTCTAGCCCTTATGTTTGCTATGAAACCTTTAAAAAAAAAACACAAAAAAAAAAGCAAAAACTGAATTGTGCTGTGCCTTTTAAATATCCAATCATCTGAAACAACAGCTCTAAATGTGAGCTGTCCCGTTCACCTCAAGAGGGTGCTCACTCATAGGACTGTCCTTAAAGGGGGGTGAGAAAGGCAACTGCCCTGGACCCCACCGTTCCCTGGATGCCACGCTGTCCTGCTGTAAGCATGGCAGCATGGGGCCCACACAGCGGCACTGTCCCCCACCCCTCGCTACTGCTTTCGGCACAGAGCCAAAGGCAGCAGGGAAAGGAGGGGGCAGTAGCACAAAGCCAGCCTCTGCTCCAGGGCGGGGAACAGCCAGCCCAGAGGCAGAGCAGGCCAGCCCAGAGGCTGGGCTTCGCTGTCTTGCCCCTCCATTGGGTTGACTGTTCCGCCTCGCAGGCAGGGAGGCCCAGCCCCTGGAATGGCCCGCCCCAGTGCAGGGGTGGCACAGGGCCCCGCACAAGCCCACTGGCCCCAGGCCCTGCACCCCCAGGGGATGGCCCTGCTCATTCAGAAAGTCAAGATATCCATTTAAATGTTAATGGCTTCACCCTTCTAGCCTACCCAGGAGCTCTTAAATTTTTGCTGGGATCCTCTTTTAAAATATTTCAGGCTGTGATGACCCCCACCACAAAAACGATGACTCCCTCCCATGCCATGCCACCCCTACTAGTATGCATGAGTGCTGACAGCTTGCAACCCACCCCACCATAATAACCCTGTGACTCCATGAAGGGTCGCTGCTCCCCAGTTTGAGAAGCCTTGAGCTAATCCAATAACCCACAATCTCAAACTGCTTCCCATGACTCCAGAAGTGCCAAAACCCCAGTCTTCCTCTGCTTTCATACAGTGCAATTTAAGTGGTCAGTACAAACATCTGCAGCACAATGATAACCAAAGGTCAACATAAACTGAGTATCAAGTTATTTGACTGAAAGGCTGCTGTGCTGACTGAATAAAATACAAAAAGTAGTACAATTCAAGTCTTGATTTCTTAATTTACTTGAAGACATCTTTGATCTCTCAGGCTGCCCTACAATAGTGCTGCAGAATCCGTAAGTCTTGCCACAGCACTTAGGTCTTGCCCGCCATGCATTACACAGCACATCTAACTTAACCATTCTGCAACTACCTCACAGCCTAGACCACAAAAGTATGAGTCACCATCCCTCCCTATGCTAGCAAAATTCTTCAGCACCATGCATCAACAGCCTCATACCATCATCATTGCTCTCTCCACAATCATGACACCACTTAAACTCACATTTGAGCCTACAACTCTCAGCTACTGCCTCAGCAATGGCAGCCAGACTGCCAGGCAGCCAGTGAAGAGGTGGAGTCTACCACCGCCTGGGAGTCGCGCCGCAGGCAGAGCCCTGCAGGGCCACCTCTTGAGGCGACATGGCCCAGGGCCAATCAGACAAGGCGGGGCTCCCACACTCCCGATGCTATAGAGAAAGCATGGTGGGCCAACCCACTGTGCCCCCAAGGACTGGGAGCCAGAGCCGGAGCTGGCACCGGCCGCCCCACCACTGGGCCTGCTTTATTTTTTCCTTCTCTTTCTTTCTTTCTCCTCCTTCCATCTTTCTTTTTTTCCTCTCTCCTCCTTCCATCTCTGTCTTTTTTCTTTCTTTTCCCTTTTTTCTTTTTCTCTCTTTTCTCTTTATTTCTTTTCTCTTTCTCTTCCCTTCCTTCTTTTTTCTTTCTTCTCTCCTTCCTTCCTTCTTTCTCTTTTGCTTCCTTCCTTGCTTCCTTTCTTCCTTCCTTTTTTAAAAAACTTTTAATAATTTAATTAAAAACATTTTAAAAATACAATTAATTAAACCCAATTAATGTTTTGATTTATCATCACAATAAATTCAATTAATTAATTTTTAATTAATAGTGGCTCTTTAGGGATTTAAAAACTGTTGTATGAAAAGGTTTCAGTGATGCAGCCCTCAGGTCAGCATTCTAGTTCTCAAGTGGCCCTTGTGATTTGAGTTTGAGACCTCTGGTTTACACAATCTATTTGGAAAGTCTGTGATCATCCTTTCTGGAAAAAAAATCAATGCTCAAAACATATATATGCTATTTCTACTAGCATCCTTTCATGCTTCTTCTAGTCCAATGGCCACAGATACTCCAACAGTTTCCATTATTGAAACCCTTGTGCATTGTGTGAACTACCATTACAATGCAATACATAGAACAAGCACCATAAGAGACAAATTAATTTATACTGGGTTTAGCTAAAATGAGGGGAATCCAATTAACATCTGAAAACTGCAGCCAGTCCAATTTAATAGCCAATTTCTTCTCAGATGCATATTACTATGAAAATCTATTTGGTTTGAGATACACAGCAGTGTTTATGTCTGAGACTGGAATTAGCCTTTACAAGTGCATTTATGGTAGATTTGTGAATAGGATTTTAACATGCACACATTAACTATTTGATTTTATCTGTGTAAGGTCGCTTCAGAGTCATTCTGCAAGCCGTGAGTACTTCATTATTTGTTCAGAACTTTATAACTGTAAACAGGAACAATGCCAAATGCTTAGTATATGCAAAACATTTTCACACACTACTTCCCCTAGAGTAACTTTTCTATGCCAAAGTAGAGGCACTGTAATTACCATAAAATTACCATCTCTGTTTTCTTTCCTGCATTCTGATCTGTTCTAGTCCCCGTTCACTGCAATTCAACAGCAGTGGAATTACTCCCACCACCACAGACTAGAGAATTTAAAAAATTTTGTTCAACTCCAAAGCTTTAATATTTACAAATACCTCTTCTAATTTAAAGTAGCCACCAACAGCAATGCTCCCTCTAATTACTCGTAAACTGTGTTTGCAGACAATTTCTTTGTGTGTGCAAAAGCATTTCTTCGAGAGCACCAATATTAGCACTACTGAATTTTTTCATGCGCACTTTATTTTGTTGTGTGCGCAGGTTTCATGACCTGTGTGTGCGTGCACACAGCTTAGAGGGAACAGTGCCCATCAGTACTCACTCTGCTTACAGGGGACACAGAAGGACTTAAAATATATACATTTTCAGTAGCATTTCACAGGATCCCATGACAAAATTACCAAGCTGATTCTGTTATCTCATACTTACATATAATTGTTCTCTTTCTGAAGAAAAGTCAAGCTGTTCACTGAGAAAGTGATGGCAGTCTATGATACCAGGGGCTACCACTGTCTTTGCTCCTACTAGGAAAAAATAGAGATGCCAAGCTGTTTGAAAATGAACATTTTTCTAAGGACAGCCTCTGGTTGTTCCTCCACAAATAAAGACAAATGGCAGTCTTTCTGAATGACAGTAGTTCTTCTTGGAACTCCAATCAAGAAGAAACTATTTTTCAACAGAAAAATATTCCCATAAAGTTATGTTTCTTTTCAAAAACCACTTGTTGCACCAGATCTACTCAGAAAGAGCTGAGGGGAAAATTTATGGAAGAGCGCACAAGAAATTCATGCGGCTAAGAGGGAGGGAAAACACTTGTATATGAACGCATACTCACATGCACGAAAACGTGGAGGTTTGGAGCTGGGAGAAACTAGTCAATACTTGCTATGACTGCAATAAATAAATTTCTTAGTCTTTAAAAATGCCACCAGACTCCTTGTTTGTTTCCTGCTCACTCTGAGAGTGAAGCTGGATGTAATGGAAAAAATGTATCTTTAAAGCTCAGTTTAAATTTACTCCAAGACTACAAACACTGTCATATATAATTTTACAGTTACTGCATGGCATCGCTACAAAACAGAATTACAATTGTTCCCCTGTAATTTAGTGTTTGGATTTCTCTGAAGTTTCCTGCATTTGTAATTCTTGTGTTGGGGGTAATTGCAACATCTCTAATTTCTTTAGCCTTAGAATTAATGATATGTACTCCACCCTAACTGTAGTGTAAGTTTTACCCAAAAATATCAAAAGGCCTATTAATTTTAAGTATAAATATCAGTTCTTACAAATCTATAGTATTTTATAATGTATACTAGCTGACAGGGCAAAAATCAAAAGGGAATGTATGAAATATTTATTTTAATCAATTAATAGCTCTTTAATTACAACATTTTTTGCAAAACTTCCATGGTCAGCTAAAACTTTTCTTTGGTAGTTTATATCCTTCATGTAAACTTTCAGATTTTCATGGTTTCTTCCCCGAGTGAGTGCCACATACAATTGTCTGAAGAGTCAGCATGAAATACTGAAAGCAGCTGAAAGCATAGCTGAGAGCTTTATATTTTGGCAAGTTCCAAGGGGGCAGCCATGTCACCAGAGTGAAACATCCCTGGGTTTCACTGGCTGTTTCTGTCCGATTTTTAAATCCTGAGCCATTTTGCCTTTATGAATTACAATTAGGTATGCAGCTACAATAAGGTATATCCATGTCATGCCAAGACTAAGCCATTGTGATGTCAGAGGTGACTCAACCAATTGCTCCTTAAGCAATTGGTTGCGTCACCTCTGACATCACAATGGCCCATCACATGGCACATTTCACATCACACATGCAGACACACAGCAAATTACTAGTGTAGATTTTTGGTTCCAGTGAGAAAATAGTTTCTATACTATGAATTTCTTTTCTAAAGAAAATAAAGGAACTTAGCTACAGCAAATATTCTTTTGCAGAATTCAAGAATGTTTTTTTCACAGAAATGGGCATTACGGTGCATTGATCTTTATGGGTTCTGGAGAGAATTGTTCAAGTCTGTGAAACAGATGCTGAAAAAAAGCTGGTAGATGGGAACATGACGACATAAGTTATAAGAGTAAGTACTTGACTCCTGGATTAAAGGATGTCACCACGTACTTCAGTAGGTATGATTTCCCTCCTCCACTCTCAATCGCTTCAATATTTCTTTAGAAGCTCAAGTTAGGCAACCCTATTCAAGGAGTATGAATGCAACTTTTCTGCAGAATCAACAAGTGGAGTTCTCAGTTAGCCACCTTTTTAAATTGACTACATATTTTAAAAGCATACATTTATTATTTTTCACACACGCATGCACCACCCCAATAGGTCGGAGGGCAATTTCTAATAAATTACACCACTATTAAACAAAATGAAAATAGGGACCTACCACTACCACTGTGACTCTGTCTTTGAAGGAATTCATGTTTACCCATTACTATACTAGTATGTCAGTGTCTACTTCAACTTCTGCAATTTATTTATTACAGAAACGTGTCAAGCAATAGCATAATCTGTTTGATGCTCATCTTTAAAAGTCTTTTTAACAGCCCTTAACATACTTGAAGACTTGGCAGGTCACCCTCAGTTGACTTCTCAAGACTAAAAACATACCCAAACCTTTCCCCATAGTCTGATTTTCTAAGCCTTTTATCATTCTGTTGCTCTTCTCTGGACTGTCTTGAATTTGTTCACCTCTTTCCTAAAGTGTGGCACTCAGAACTGGACACAGCATTCCAACTGAGGCCACTCCAGTGCAGAGCAGCATGGGATAATTCTTTCCCATGCCCTACAGACCACACTCCTCTTAACATCAAAGAATATTAACTTTTTTCACCATTGCATCACTTATTGAATTTGAGCCAACAATGTAATACATTATAACAACTCGCTGATTCTTCTCAGCAGTACACATACCATCTAGCCAGTTATTCATCTTTCTCTAGTTGTGTATTTGATTTTTCCTTTCTAAGCAGATTACCTTGCACTTTTTTAAACTGAATTTCATCTTACTGATTTCAAATCAATTTTTCAAGGTCTTTTTCAAATCCTCTCCCCCTCCCAAGCTTGGTGCCATCAGCTAATTTTATAGGTGTACTTCCCCCTCCAAGTTATTAATGAAAATACTGAATACTGCCAGACCCAGAACTGACCCCTGTGGAAATCCACAAGATGGGCCCTTCCATTTTGACAGAAAACTGTTGATAGCTATTCTTCAAGAACAATTTTTCAGTTAGTTGTGCATCCACCTTCTAGTAATTTCCTCTAGATCACGTTTCCCAAGTTTGCTTATGAGAATGTTATATGGGTCTGTTTCAGAAGACTTACTAAAATCAAGATATATCACACCTATAACAGATTTGCAAAATTGGAAAATGAAGAAGGGGCACAGCAGGTGATTATTAAAGGCAAATGGGCACAGAAAAAGAGAAGAACAGCTAGTCCTATACAAAGAGTGGATGAGCCAATGGCAATACAACCAAATAAAAGCCCCAGGAGTGGTTGCAGAGGACTGCAGAAGAGATGACGTGCAGCCAGAAAAAAATGGGGACAGGCTGGGATTTTCTGGCACCTGACAAAGTGAGACTTCACCCATGAAAGCTCATGAGAAAAATAAATGTTAGTCTTTAAAAGTGCCACACAATGGTTAAAGTATAATTTGGCAGGTTCCAGAATCCTCCTGCATCTCCGGGCCCCCCTTCTGCACCCCAGCTCCTGCCCCCCAAATGCCAGCCCCCAAAATGCCTACCTTCATCAGACCCCTTTCCCCATGTTGTTCTCAACCCCAATCCACACTCCCTAAGCTCCCTGCCCCATTCCAGCCCTCCTAACCACCCCACCCCCCCAGCTCCACATCTTCTGCCACCCCCTTCAACTCCCAACCCTCCCCAGCCCACCATTCTGATGCCTTCTCCCCCCTCCCCACAACCCCACCCTGCCCCACACTTTTCCCGCCAGCTGCCCAACCGCCCCAACTCCTTACCAGGCCGAAGAGCTGGGCGGAGGGCAGGAGGCCATGGCGCTGGCCGGCCAGTGGGCCAGCAAGCAGGAGTCCAGGCCAGCAGCTTGGGCCAGACCACGGACACACCCAGGCCCTGGCTAGAAGGGGTGGAGCCACTACAGGCTCCAGGGAAGGAAGAGAGGGATGGCTGGGCTGTCCCCAGCCCCTCCCATCTGCCAGCCTAGCAGGGACGCACCGGAAAACTGGGCTCTGGCATGCCCTTCCCTTTTCAAGGGGCCCCGGAACGCAGCATTCCAGTGCATCCCCCTATTTTGGCGGGCCCTGGAATGCAGCGTTCCAGGGCATTCCCCTATTTTTAGGGGGCCTGGAATGCTGGCTCCCTAAAGATAGGGGCCATTCCAGGGCATTCCCCCTTAATTTAACCCCTAGTGCCACAGAACTCTTTGCTTGTTTTGTAAAGAAATTAGAAGTGACGGAATTGATAAGACAGTTCATCTGGGTAAAAGCCATACTGGGGAAGAAAACTACAGTATTTCCCCTGGGATATCGCTTGAGGTGTGCTACAGACCACCAGGATCTGATCTGGACATGAACAAAGGCCTCTTTAAAGCTTTTGATGAAGTAAATACTACTGGCAACTGTGTGATGATGGGAGACTAACTTCACAGATATAGAGTGAAGAACATATGCTAGTAATAACAAAAGTACCAAGATCTTCCTGGATTTGATAGCTGATGAATTCCTTCACCAAACAGTTACTGAACCAATAAAAGGGGATGCCATCTTAGATTTTGTACTGGTGAGTAGTGAGGACCTCACAGAAGAACTGGTTCTAGAGGACAACCTTGGTTCAAATGACCATGAGCTAATTCAGGTCAAACTAACCAGAAGGATAAACAAAACAAAATATCTGACTATGGTCTTTGACTTCAAAAGGGCTAACTTGAAAAAAATTAAGTGAATTAACTGGGGAAATGGACTGGACTGAAGCACTCTAGGATCTAAAGGTGGAGGAGTCTTAAAATCACTTCAAGTCACAGTTGCAGGAACTATCTGAAGGCTGCATCCCAAGGAAGGGTTAAAAATTAAATAAGCAAGAGTTGTAGACTGAGCTGGATGAGTAAGCATTTCAGATAAGCAATTAAGAGGAAGCAGAATGGCTACAAGAATGAAAAGATGGATGAATTCAGCAAGGAAAACTACTGCTTGGAGGTCAGAACATGTAGAGAGAAAGTGAGAAAGGCCAAAAACAAGGACAGCTGGACCTTGCAAAGGGAATCAAAATCAGAAAGATTCTATAGTCATATAAATAAGAGGGGGGGAAAAAAGAAAGAAGTGGGACTGCTAAACACTGAGGATGGGGTGGAAGCTAAGGATAATCTAGGCATGGCAAACAGCTAAACAAATACTTTACCTCCATTTTTAATAAAGCTAATGAAAAGTTTGGCAACGCTGGTAGAGTAATGGGAATGAGGATATGCACCTAAAAATTAGCATACACGAGGCAGAAGCCAGACTCAAACTGCTTCATAAAATTAAATTGGGGGACGTAGATCTCCATCCAAGAATATTAAAGGAACTGGCACATGAAATTGGAAGCCCATGAACAAGGATGTTTAAAGAACCTGTAAGCTTGGGGCCTGCACAGTATGACTGGAGAATTGCTAATACAGTTGTTATTTTTAGAAAAGGGGGAAAATAAGATCCAGGTAACTAAAGGGCTGTTAGTTTGACCTCACTTGTATGCCAGATTTGGGGGGAAAAGATTGAAAGAGAACATACTTACAGATCTCGAGATTAATGATAACTGAGATAAAATAGAACATGGCTTTACAAAAGGTAGACTGTGCCAGACCAACCTGATCTTTTTTGAGAAGACAACAGATTCTTTGGACAAAAGGAATGCAGTGGATCTAATTTACCTAGATTTTAGTAGGGTATTTGGTACAGTTCCACTTAAGGAATTACTAGTTAAATTAGAAAAATATAGGGATTAATATGAAAATAGAGAAGTGACTAAGGAACTGGTTAAAGGGGAGACTACAACAAGTCACACTGTAAGGTGAACTGTCAGGCTGGAGGGAAGTTACAAGTGGGGATCGGTCTTGCAACCAACCTTATTTAACATTTTTATTACTGACTTTGGCACAAACAATGGACATGTGCTAATAAAGTTTGTGAATGACACAAAGTTGGGAAGTGTTGCCAATATAGAGATGGATTGGGGTGTCATACAAGATTTGGATGACCTTGTAAACTGAAGTAATAGGAATGGGGTGAAATTTAATAATGGAAAGTACAATGCCATGCATTTAGGGACTAATAAGAATTTTTGCTACAAAATTGGGACTCATAAGTTGAAAGTGACAGAACAGAAGAAGCTGGGTGGTCTGGTTGATCAGAGAACAACTATGAGCCGCCAGTGTGATGTGGCTCTGAAAAATGCTATTACAGTCCTAAGAGGTTTCAGACAAATTATTTCCAGTAGAGCTAGGGAGGTGTTAGTATACAAGGTGCTGGGGTGAGACCTCATCTAGAATATTGTGTGCAGTTCTGATCCCCCAGGTTTAAGAAAGATGAATTAAAACTGGAACAGGTGCAGAAAAGAACAACAAGGATGATGCATAAAATGGAAACTTGCTTTATGAGATCCAAAGGGGCAGCCATGTTAGCCTAGTTCAGTAAAACAAACATGGAGCCCTGTGGCACTTAAGGACTAAAAAAATTTATTTATTGCATGAGCTTTCATGGGAGAAAATCCAAAGCATCTGATAAAGTGGAAGGTGGGGGAACTTACAGACTGAGAGGGAAAAAAAAATGCAGGGAAGTGTAAGTCATGGGAACAAGTCGCACTGTAACAGCAAATCAAAACAGTTGTAAAGATTCAAACATTGAGGGAACAGCACACAGAGGGAGATGAGGTCAAATGACCTATTGTAATGAGAGAAAAATCCAATTTCTCTATTAAGTCCTGAAACAGTGCAACCGAATTTCCAAATAAATTCAATTTCAGCAGCATCTCTTGGAAGCCTTGATTTAGTATTCATCTGTCTGAGCACAGCACTTAGCAAATCATTAATGGAGTGATCACAAAGATTGAAATGCTGACCCACTGATTTTAAGAGTATTGTGATTTCTGATGTCAGGCTTGTGCTCATTTGTTCTTTTGTGCAGAGACTGTCCCCTTTTTGTCCAATATAAAAGGCAGAAGGGCATTTCGTGCACATGAAGGCATAAATCACATTGGTGGATAAGCAGGTGAATGAGCCTTTGTTGGAGTAGCTGGTTCAATAGTGTCTTTTGTGCAGATGTGGGCAAAACTGGCAGCATGGTTTATTGCAGGGATATGTGCCTTCTTTAATGGTTCTTTTGTTAGGTCCATAGTTGCTGATAAGTATCTGTTTAAGGTTGTGGGGCTGTCTGTAAGCAAGGAGAGGTCTAGCTCCCCACCTTCAAAGCATCTGACTGATACTGTCTGGGTCTGGGTGACTGTTTATCTTTCTTATTAATATTTCATATTTGCAATAAGCCATGTGATATACCACATTTGGTATCAATAGAAAAGTTATAATCTTCTAAGAATGATTATATGGTTTATATGTAGGTATCATGCCTGCATTAGAAATTTCTGTTTTTATGTATGTTTCAAGTTGTTTGATTCTGAGGCAATTCCAGACTGGGTATTTGCAAAACCACTGTCATCTTAATTGCCCTTTAAGAGCTCCCAGCTACAGTGGGCCTAGGAAGAAACCTGTTCGGCGAGTCGCCTAGGCTGACCATGTGACTCTGCTCCATTTTGATTTGGCAAGGACCCTGATAGCATGGGGAGAGCCAAAGGTGATAAAAGGCAAGGGCCCCATCTCCATTTTGTCCTTAGTCTGTAGTCTTCAGCCTGCAATCAACATCACCCTCTGGAACTATTCTTCTGGGAACAAAGGACTGAGACCCACCCAGGTGCTGGGTACATACCAGAGGAATTGGTCTAAACTGAAAACTGCAAATTCTTCAGTGACATGCTTCCTATGGACTCTAAATCATTTGTATTTATGTGGTTCACTTTGACCCTTTAACACCTCTCATATTTTGTTTGTTTTCTTCTTCTATTAAACCTTTAGTTGTAGTTACTAAAGGACTGGCTGGCAGCATGGTATTCTGGGTAAGATCCAAGCCTGTATTGTTCTGGGTGATGTGGCTGACCCTTTGGAGTCAGGAGATCCTGTTTCTTTAAGAGAGCCAGTGGCTAGGGGAGAACCAGAGAAGCTGATGTGTAATAAAAGGGGGCTGTTTCTATTTTGTAATGCTTGGAGATGACCAGAGTGGGGAATCGGAAGCATGTTTTGTTGCTGACTGGGAGACTGGTTTAAGTACCACTCATCAGCAGTTTGAGGATTTGGCGCCTGCTTTTGCAGCTTGCACTGATATTGGCACATTCAGAAGGCTATCCCAGGGGGCCCAGGTCACACTGATCAAGTGAGATTTTCTCTTACAAAAGCACATGCAATAAATATATTTGTTAGTCTTTAAGTGTCACAGGACTCCTTGTTTGTTTTGCCTTATGAGGTGACTTAAAGAGCTTGGCTTAGTTAGCCTAACCACAAAAAGGTTTAGGGAAGATATGATTGCTCTCTATAAATACATCAGGATAAACACCAAGGAGGGAGAGGAATTATTTAAGTTCAGCACCAATATGGACACAAAAACAAATGAAGATAAACTGGCTATCAGGAAATTTAAACTTGAAATTAGATTCAGGTTTCTAATTATCAAAGGAGTAAAGTTCTAGAATAGCTTTCCAAGGGAAGCTGTGGGAACTAAAAACCTAGCTGGCTTCATGATTGAGCTTGGTAAATTTATGGAGAGGATAGTATGATGGGACAACTGAGTTTGGCAACTGACTGATCTTTGACTACTGGTGGTGAACATACCAATGACCTGAGATTAGACCTCTGACAGGGTGGATTCTGAGTTACTACAGACACTTTTTTTCTTGAGCATCCGGTTAATGAGTCTTGCCCACATGCTCAGGGTTTAACTGACTGCCATATCTGGAACCAGGAAGCAATTTCCCTCCAAGGCAGATTGGTAAAGGCTCTGGGGTTTTTTCACCTTCCTCTGTAGCATGTAGCACAGTTCACCTGCTGGTGGATTCTCTATTCCTTAATTTAAACCGTGATCTGAAGCCTTTAATAACATAGTCATAGGTTAAAGGTTTAGAAGGGGTGGGTGAGGTTCTGTGGCCTGCATAGTGCAGAAGGTCCAACTAGAATCAGATGATCATATCAGTCCTTCTGACCTTAGAGTTTACTGCTTCAGCCCCACCCACTAGGCCAGTAATCCTGTCAAAATGGAATTTAGCTGGTTTGGGTTTAGTCAGACTCGGCAACACGTTGGGGTAGTCAAAGCCAAATACAGATAGACTACATATATTACTGAAAGAAGTAGATTTGGTCAGATTGTGTTCTGTAGGTAGATGAAAATAAACTATGATTAGCAAGCATGTTTGGGCAAAAGCAGAAGTCAAAGTGCAAAAAAAACGAGGGAAGAAAAAGTATAAACAAATGTTTATGGAACAGAGATCTATATATGCCTAAGGTGTAACCAAACTTCAGGTACACAAGTACCATCAGGTACCTCTGCTGGAAACAAAAGTGTTCTTTGTTAGAAAGAAAATAAAGACATTTTACTGCACTATTTAACAAGATCATTAGATCCTAAAATAAGCAGCAAACTGGCACTGTGCCCATTGAGTCTTTTAAAAATATCCCTAACTAAATAGAAACATAGGAACTGATCGATACACAGTAAGTCAGGAAAATTTGTTCGTTTATTGGACATCTGCTGTATTTAAATCATTCACTTTTATTTTCTTCTTAATGATTCAGGTAACAGGACACCACATTTAAAACTGGTTAACACAAACAATCATCATAATGTGGGGAAAGGAGCAGTCTGACCACAACAAAACAAAGACAGTAAAGCAACAAGTTCCAAAGGTGTAACCATGCTAGTCTAGTTCAGCAAAACAAATTTGACCTCATCTTCCTTTATATGCTTTTCCCCAGTGTTTGGATCTTAAGAACTGCTTTGATTTGCTGTTACAGTCTCACCTGATCCCATGACTTACACCTCTCTGCATTTATCTTCCTCCCATTTTGTAAGTTCCCCCATCTCCAAAGTATCTTATGAAGGGGGACTTTCTCCCACTGAAACTCATGTCATAAACTTGTTAGTGTTTAAAAGTACTACAGGATTCATTGTTTGTAAAGCAACAAGGTATCTTACATGCTTTGACTTCTCTATTATCCAGAGTAGGACTATGCCTATTGGTTTTGTATAGCCATTAGCACATTGTGGACACTACTTGCTGCATCATAATAAAAATCACACTGCAAATATCTTGTTCTTGTAAATACTGGAAGTGTGGTTTTATCAATAAAACAGACTGCATGGAACCTAATATAGCCTATTGAAAATTCTTGAAAATTTGGCAACAATGTAATGAAAAAGTTTCACCACTTTTCAACAGTTCTAATCAAACCATCACTAAGACAAATATACTATTGATATTAGTGTACAATATTTTAACCTAATACCACACCACACAGAAAGAAATATGAAACATCAAATCATGCTCTGACCCTGAGAGAAACAAAAATTCTGATTGCTGTGCTGTATATTTTAACTCAAGAGTTTTCCCCAGTCAGCTAGTCATTCAATTCTCTCACAACTTCAGCTAAATTAAGAGAATTGCGTAACTGAAGCCAAAAAAGTAACATACAAACAGAAGCATACTCAATAAAATGATAAGGCAAGAAACCCAATAAAAATGTGAGTTATTAATACACTTCCTTTACCTTACTGTAGAACATTTTTATATTCTAGAAGAGAGCGCTATACTACTATATACTACAATGCATCACTAAAAATTGACGCATTTCATTGGGATTGATTAAGCGTGTATCATTTTAGTGCTGTATTACTGCATTCTCATAAAGAACCACACAAGGAACACAATATCACATTTAATGCTATGCAATAAGAAACATCACGCTTCACTGTGGAAGATCAATAAAAATACATCTCACACAACCTCACAGTGGTAAAATTGTGTAAACAAAATTGCTTTATGTAAATTTATGTATTAATATTAATCATGAGTATAGATTTAATTTCAGATAAAGATTTGAAAAACTCAAAAGGGATCAATAAAATGCAGGCTATTTTTTCTCTTCTCAAAGAAAATGAGAAAAAGAAGATTTAGATTTCCTTCCCCCCACCAAGAAAAAACTATTTAAATTATTTTATTTCCAATAGCTATTACAATCTGCACATTCACTAGTGGTCAAGCCTTCAAGTTTTAAGATAAATTAAAATAATAATCTTATACTCAATTATTCATCAAATGCAACAAATAGTCTCATCTGAACAAAAAACACTCCTACAAAAACAGCAGAATTGGATGGCTTCACTAACACCTGGGGTGCAAGGAAAAATCTGAAATAGAATACCAGTCTGAACATACATTTTCCCCCCCTTTTGTGAGTCTGAGTCATTCTTAAAAACATGCAACCATTATAATTAGTGTAATGTTCTGATCTATATGTCCTGAGACACCTAACTATGTACGTATTTCAAAATGAAGTGTAATTAAGATTAGCATTTCTAAAATACATGGTTGCACTCACCCTTTTGCTTATAGAGAAACATCATTTGTGAATCATGTGATATGGGGACTTATCAATAATTTTAGCCATGATTCAAGTTTTCATTATGCTGCATTAACCATCACCAAAAACAAAAATAAAAATCTATCATAAAGTATTACATGACAGATAATTACTGACAGACTGTTACAAATTAAAAATTAAGTGCATTTTTAAACTTTTACATTTTTAGAAGCTTTTGCATCAGAATGTCTGAAAATAATAAAAAGCTCCCATTAATACATGACTCCTCAATAAAAGTATATAGTTTCACTGATCAGTTAAGAGTAACTTCCATCTAGCACGTTTTCAGCAAACAAATAAATTACCAGAAATGTCCTTCTCAAATAACAAATTAAAACTCAGACCCTGAAGAATGGGTCAGAATTAGGACATTCATATTTATTGTAAATTACTTCAAACATAGGAAACAAATTTAGAAGCCTACGCTTTGATATATTTAGTATAATTTTCATGATAACCATGAATACAAAAGTACTGTATGACAAATAGCAAAACAGGTTCCTTGCCTTGGTAGCTTACAATCTAATACTATACTTTATGTGTGTATTACACATACACAAATATTAAAACATTGTGGTTTCAAAGCCAAATGCTCAAAAGTTAGGAAATGCCCAAGTTAAAGCAATCAGTGCAACCTTAATATTTCATTCCCCTTGTGCATGCAAGTCATGATACAGTCTAGTTATATGACCACATACTACTTTTTCCACAGGACCTGCTTTGGAGATGAACCAGAGCTGTGCGTGTAACAGGCTGTCACAATATTTACTGTAGAAGCTTGAAGGCATATAATAAATGAGACTGAGAATTACCGGAAGAGAAAGGATGATGTTCTGGTTAAAGCAGGTGAATGCTGCCCTGGAGAAGAAGATGCTATTCCGGCGTTTGCCAGAGTTTCTATATGATATTTGCCAAGTCACTTCAATCACAATTTTCACAGGAAATCACTAATTATGATTTCCTCACTTTCTGGGTGCCTGACAATGCATATGAGTTCTAGAACTCACAATAAATAAAAATCAATTATTTAAAAAATAATGTAAAAGTCAGATTTTTTTACCTTAATTAAATATATTGTTATTTCTTAAAATAAGCCTCTTTAAAATAAAATTTGGAATTATGATAGCCCATGTCCCTGTATTTGCATTCAATTTAGTTTTTGGACAGTAAATTACTTTGTTCCAGCTCTCACTAAATAAATGGATATTTAATTATTTCCTCAATCAACCTGTATGGAAAGCATCTTATAGGACAGCCATCAGATTCTACAAGTCTGTGACAGCCGATAGATCTGCCGCTTAATCAAAAGACACCCACACCCCACTCCTCACCCTACCTCCCATCTGACAGGGTGATACTATGCCTGCAGACACAAACTTAGCAATGAAGAGAACCCAAAATGTTGAATAGCTGCTCATTAACTGAGGATTATCCATCCAGCACTAAATATAGCAGGGGTCACGCAGGGAGAGAGTATTCTTCCATCATGTAAGTAAAAACATAAGAACAAGGAGGGTGAATTTAGGTTGCAGAGGCAACTAGAATTCCAGTATTTTCTAAACTTATGCATATTTATCTTTAAGAGAACATTGTCAGGGCTGCAAATTTTGTGTGCGTGCGTGCACGTGCGCGCGTGTAAGACTCATGTTTTTAAAATATTTGACAGATGTGCATTGAGTATTTTCAGCACACAGGAAATCACTAAACATGCATTGAAGAATACCACCATAGTTGTTATACAGATAATGCCTATTAGCTGAACACAAGCATACCTCAATCTTCCCTGAAAATGAGCCAAAATTGGTACCTAAGTCATAGATTAAAGACATAATTAAAAAAAATAAATCAAAGAACTATCTTGAGCTATTTTAAGTGCCGATTTCCAGTTATAATTTCTTAGTTTCCTAAATACCGAAGATGTCTTTTGAACAAACTACTGTCGTTAGAGTCAGTTCTATTCCTGAAACCTGCACCATTATTTTAACAGTGTAGTACAGAATTTCCTTCCGGTAGGATATAGGTATGTTTCTATACTACCATGGGCAGATGAAGCCCTGTTACAATTATTCAAACCAGATTACTTGCCTGGGTAGTGCATTTTAACAGACAAAATCTCAGTTCTTTTCATCAACTATAAAAAGGCAGCATAAGAACAGAATTTACAGTTCTTGTTCCATTTAAAAATCCTTTACAAGTTTCCAGAGGCAGTAAAACTAGTGAATGCACTTTCAAGTTTGCAGTATGTACACATATTCCCCTATCAACTATTCCAGTATTTTTCCTGCATTAATATTTTTTTACCCAAGCAGAGAGTTTACCAAGCCAATTAACCTGCATATGCAAGTAACTCAAGTATCTGAAACCAGCCTGAGCAACAGCAGGGCTTTCATTCACCTCCAATACAACAGCACTCACTTATGCTGTAATGACTAGATGGAAAGCAAGTAAGTGTCCCAGAAGCCAAAACCAATTGTTAGAGTGTAGAAAATAAAGCCAATTTATGCTGTGCTTGGCTCTCATAGGCTCAGAGGTTCACCTACCTTGATGCTCCAAGACACAGAATACAAATTCTAGTATTGCTTTTCAATCAGTGTTTCTCTAAAAGTAGCACACTGTTCTGTGACCCTAATCACTGGATTCTGTGTGTTCATTCTTCTCAAAAATCAGAGCAATTTAAATTCAGCTGGTTAAATAATTATTTCAACTTTGATCCACAAAGCTTGTGTGTGTAATACATTTTAATCTGGCAGAATTCAAAAGAATCTATGTGTTTTAAAGGATTTGTTTCCTTTATCTCATATTAATGTACATAGGCCATACTCAAACAACAGATCAAGTCTTTTCAGCACTTTAGAAAAGGCATCTCATCAACTAGTTTGATTAATCTTTATTTCACAAATCAGCATTCAAAGATCCCATGAGATGAAATTATGAAATAGGCTTGTCATGCAAATATACATTTCCTCCCTCATCAATGAAAAACTGAACACAAGAAGGCTTTACCTTGGAAAATACAAATCAATTTTGCTTCACATTAGTTTAGACCGGAGGTCTCAAACACCACATGCAGCCCTTAAAGCTATTTCCTGCGGCCCAAAATGACACAATCGTTACCAATATTTGCAATACCGTATGGAAAGGTTTCAGTGATGCGGCCCTCGGGCTACCGTACTAATCCTCATGCAGCCTCGTGGTGATTTGAGTTTGAGACCCCTGGTTTAGACCAATTACTACTACTTAGCCTTGAAAATTTAAATTGGTTGGTTTGGGAGGGAGAAAGAGGGGAAGTTTAAAGGAGCCTGCTTAATGTTAACAAAATTTGCATTCCTTGATAATTGAACACATTGACATTTTAAGCAAATAATATATATACTTGCATATAAGCTGATTTTTCTGCCCAAAAATTGCCTTTAAAACAGGCACTCAGTTTATACATGAGTCAATACAGCTGACAGCCCTGCGCCCAGAAGTTTTAAGTCTCCAGCCTGGAACATGCACTGGTCACACCCCAGGATGGAGACCCAGCACGTGGACAGAGTTAAAGTAAGGAGCAGGACCCCGGCGTCTGGTGCAGCCAGGTAAGGGCGCCTGTGGGAGCCAGTGTAAAGCAGCGGCAGGGATTGGGGGGTGTCAGGGGAAATTCGGCAGCAGGGGTTGGGGGGTTTGGGAGGGTGTCAGGAACTCCAGGGGAAGCCAGCAGTGCAGGGTGGAGGGGGTTAGGGGCCGAGGCCGTGGGTGGACCTCAGCTTATACATGGGTCACCCAATTTTTACTATATTTGGGGCTCAGAATTGGCAGTTAGCTTATGCTGTAGGTACATTAAAAGGCTTGAAAGACTGCATTAAACGCAATGTTTTAAAACAGATACTAAAAGAAAAGACCCTTTCCAATTATTTTCCATTCTAAAAGGGCTCCTAAGTGTGACTGTTAATTATGTTTTCAATTAAACAATATCACAGAGGAAAGAGAAGAAAAATTTAAGTGTTTCCATATACTTCAGTAATTGCTCAATCACAAATAAGAGTTCAGTTACTGATACTGCAATATCAAGTATTTAAACAAACAAACAAAAAAAGGACCCACTTTTCAAGAAAGAATATATTCCACCATTTGCTTGTGTTTATTTCTACTTATGGACTAATTTTAATCGATTAAATAAGAAAGAAAAAAAAACTCTAAAACCAGAAAAACATAATGCAATCTTAAAACCAATAGTAAAAAGGAGGTAGCCATAGAATTGCCCCATCTGGAAACAGACTTCCCTTTTGAAAACAAAACTCAGTTATACATATCTGTAACAGAATGTAGAACTGTCAAAGCTTCTAAATAATGCAGAAGCAACTTGGGGTCCTTTTTTAAAAGTCACTGTCACCATGTGAAGCCTTCAGATTGAGTGCATTTTTTCCATAGTAAACTGATCATGGATAGAGTTAAACAGTAATGTTTTTCCTTATTTTTGAACCAAAGTATTCCCTTCTATCACAATCATGTTATCTTTTTAATCTTGAATTAATTTTCTATTACACATTCAGGTATTACTAGAGTTATCACCATGTTGTTGCATAGCATCAAATACCTCAGGGTGGCCAAACTGTGACTAGTGAGCCACATGCAGCTGTTTTACCATTAAAGTGAGGTTTGCTGAACCCCATATTCTTCCCCAATCCCCATTCTCCAGCTATTAGTGATGGAAAGCTCAAAATTTCAGCCTTGCAGCAAGGTGAGGGGAGCTAGAAGATTCTATCCAGCAGAGAAGAGTCTCGGGGCCAGTAAGTTTGGCTGCCCCTGTAATATATACTGCAGTGAACTAACGTAGAAGTGTTTGAATGGTTGTGAAGTGCATACAATCATTAAATATAAAGAGTAAAGCATATATTTTTCTCCTAAATTATTTCAAATGCCAACAGAGAATAACACCACCCAAAGTAAATGAAACTTTCAGAGATGAGTCACTGATAACAAGATGCCTTGGGAAGACTTTAAATATGTTCCTTTATGAAGTCAACACTTAAAAAATTAGCAGTCTATTCAAGGAAATCAGCATGGGAAACTAAACTACAAAGGAGAGAAATAACATGTTTGAAGGAGAAAAGGGATGGAAATAAAATGTAGCATATCAAAATAGAGGTATGAATAAACTATGAACTTAGAGGAGTTTCCTTGAACTGAAACTCAAAATAAGGTTCATAACTTTCTAGGTGCCATGACAGTCTGCACAGGAAAAGTGAAAAGAATCCCTCTTCATGCAAGGGCAACCTAAAAACACTGATTACGTCTCTTCCCCTACACCATAACAGATTCAGAATGGCACCAGCTCCTAAAGATCTCTCTACTTTAACACAAGGAAGCTCACTTCACAGACAGAAGGACAGAAAATAAAACTCCTGCTTTATCTAAGTTTGTTTCAAGGGATACCAACACACCAACTACTCAATTCCCTAAAACACTTTACAGAATGCAAATGACTAGGACCTCTTGTAAATATCAAATCTAAGCACCTGATTTCAAAGGTCATGCTGCACAAGTGAAATGACAATTGGTTGTCTGGAAACACTCCAAAACCAATCCAACCACCATGAAAGCCATAGGATATGCAAAGTGACAGTCATCTCCTTGAAATTACCTAGCTTAAGAGGCAATCATTTTTCTGTAGACAACTCCCATTACAAGCTATTTAATTGAAACATGAGCCCAGAAACATGCATCTTTAAAATCCAAGCTAACATGCCACAGGAGATGGAATGTATACCAGGCATATGTCCTCAGAAGTTTCCAAAGGACTCCATTTATGGGCTGAGATCTTGATTCATCTCCTACGAGGTATGAAGCCATACTGTGGCTTTGGGTCATCAATCTCTCAGGATTTCATTTCTGCTGCATGCTGTAAGTGTATAGTATTTTCAAGTATAGTGAAGTGTGTAATATCCATGGAATCTTCTTAATTTTCAAAAACTCCTCGACTATCTTATTTGCGCAGCCCAACACAGGAATTTGATCACTTATTTTTAAATAGGCCTACTTCCTGATGGGGCCGTAACTATGGCGGGGCCAATGGGGCTTTGCCCTGGGCGCACCAGAGTGGCTCAATGGAGCTGCTCTATGAAAGGGCGCATTTCGCAGTGCTGGGCCCAAACGCTGTTAACGGCAAGGGGCTCATTCCAATAGGAATGCACCCCGGCACAAGACTGCCACGTTACGGCTCTGCTTCCTGAATATTTGGAGCAAATGATCGGTAACACTGCAGTGGCCTTCAAAAAGGATCACGTTTTCTGAACTGACATTTCTCCTCTCCAAGGTCTAAGACAGTGGTTCCCAACCTGTGGCCTGGGGACCTCTGGGAGTCTGCAGAGTTATTGCAAGGGGTCTGTGAATATCCAGCCCCAGCTGCTGCCGGCCAGCAATTCATGTTGGAGAGGGCTCTAAAACTCGGGCGTTGAGGATACTAATCCAGCCCACAGAGCTGCTGCCTGAGCTGTGCCTGGAAGCTATCTGCATCCGCAAACTGCAAAGACAGGGTCCCCTCACAGCAGGGCTAGGCATGCTTCTGACTCACTCACGTGATCCGAGTCACAGCTCAGGGGAATAAAGGAAGCACTCCAGCCAATCCCGGCTCAGCTCTGCTGTGGTCTACCAACCAATCAGAGCCTCAATCACAGCAGGCTGGGCTGGCTCCAGGGAGCCACTGCACTGCCCTGTTCACTGTCAGTCAGTCAGCATGCTAATTTGATTGACAGCACATTACACGAATCACAAAAAGGAAAAAGTGGCACACAAGAACAAGCCAATCAAAGGCCAGCTGAGACTGAGCCAACCAAAGGCTAGCATTCTGAATGACTGACAGTGAGTGGGAGGGGGGAAAGGCAGGAGCCCAGCCTGGCTGCCTGTGACTGAGACTGATGTTTTTGCCTGACACAAGGAGGTAGGAAAAGTGGAAAGGGAGGGGGGCTGCCTGGGAGTCAGTGTGGGGAAGCGTGACCCACAGGGTAGGGTAAAGGAAAAGTGTGGGCAAGCCTGCAGGGTTGAGGAGGGGGAAAGTGTGCCAATGCTGCTCCAAACATGGAAAGGGTAAGGGCTGGGGAGCCGACGTGGCACCATGGCCCGCAACAGGCGTACTGCCTTCCACTGGGGCCCCCCACATTCTATGAGTTTGACACCTCTGCTCTAAATGAACTGCATTTGTCTGCTCTGAGCAGTCTGACTGTGGATATGTCCCCACCATTTAGCAGCAAGCAGGGGCCAGGTCCTCCACTGCCTTACTGCAGCACCACTGCCTAAAGTCAGTCCCCAATAACAACTATTATCATTTGGGGGATCCATGAAATTTTCTGACACTAAAACGAGGCCTCTTACTGAAAAAGGCTGGGAACTACTGGTCTAAGGGCTGAGGCTTTGCATCTTTCCTTAAAGTCTAAGAGGTGGAGGGCTTGTATCTTTTAGGACATAATGATCCTTCATTTTATTGCACTGCCACCACTGTTCAAGTTTATTGTTCATTTTGACATGCTCCCTCACAAACAGAGATTTTTTTTTAAAGTAAGTTAGCAATAGGGAGGAATGAATAGGGCTATGCAGTGTAGAGAAAAGAAATACAAATTCAACACAAGATAAATGTAGCTATTAATTGCAGAAGATTCACTATGGCACCTTTGTTACTTGATTCAAGGTGACAGGCATAAGGTGCACGAAAACACAGACAAAACAACATAAGTCCTGTGGCTCCTAAAAGACTAACAAATTTCTGTGGGCATAAGCTTTTGTGGGCTCTAACCCACTTTCTCAGATGTGAGTGGGTTGGAGCCCGCGAAACCTTATGCCTGAAGAAACCTGTTAGTCTTTAAGGTGCCACCGGACTCTCACTGGTTTTGCCGCAGGCATACTAGAATGGCTACCCACCCCACCCCCCGGAAATACAGACAAAGTTATTCCAAGTTTGTCGTTGGATACCTTCTTCCCCTCATCATATTTATCTACACAATTATGAGTCGTGTAAAGCCACAAGAGTTCAGTTATCCACCACGTCTGCAATTTTTTTCTATAAACCACCCAAGCCCTCAAAAGGACACCTGCACAATTTCCCCAAAGTTTTCTGCCGCGATCACATCACCCCTTTTAGAAGAGGCCAAGTGTCCTCGAGCTCTCGTCCATACTGGGAAGTTTGTAAGCGGTCAGTCACCTCCCCGGGTAGTGAAACTGAGCTTTGAAAGCCTCGTGGCAGAAACCTCCTGAGGCTACACCTCCGTTTGTGGGGGGAAAACCCTCTTCCCTGAGTGCAAAGCCAGCGGGTTACACCGACAAGGCAGGGCAGCCTCGCCTGGGGGACCCCAGCCCTGCTTCATTCATTGTTTTTGCAACACCCTCGGTTGCCGCGGTGCAGCCGCAAGCACGCTCCCCATTCAGCGGGAGGAGAATGAATAAAACAAAAAAAGAAAGAAAAAGCAGCCAGGCAACTTTCAGCCACCGCTCGCTACTCCGGCGCAGCACGGGCGAGCCCAACCTGCCATGTAAACACCCTCAAGGTGAGCCGATTTCCTCCTCCTCCCCCCGCAGGTGAAACCTGTTGCTTCTCCCTAGGCAACCACCACCAGAGGCAGGAGAAAGCCGGAGCCGGGACTGCCACCCTCCCTTCGCTTTGCACTTTTCCTCGGCCGGCGCTAATCATTAACCAGGAGCCACGGCACGGGCAGAAAGCGCCCCCCCCCCACCCGCCAGAGGGAGCCGCGAACCAAGGGGCTGCCCCTGCCCCGCTTGCGCGCGGGCGGGCGGGCGCGAGACACTCACTCGATGAAGTAGCTGGCGCCCTCCTCGGAGAAGCCCTCCTCCCAGCCGCGGGGCAGATCTGCGGAGACGCAACAAAGGGGGGGGGGTTAGAACTCGGCGCGCGGCAGGGGTCGCGAGGCGCGGCGGGGGGAGGGGGCGGGGCTGGCGCGAGCCCCTAACGGTCGCGACCCGCCCTCGCCCGCCGGGCACCCACCTGAGCGGATCATGTGGCCGGAGTTGACGGGCTCCGCCGTGCGCGGGTGCAGCCAAGTGGTGGAGCGGCTCAGGTCGCTAGCGGAAAAGAGGCACCTGTTAGTGGGAGCGGGGAGGGGCAGCCCCGGCCGGACCCCCCGCCCTCTCCCGCGCCTTACTCGATGAAGAAAACGCGGCCGTCCCTGCAGACCCCGTAGGACCAGTGCGCAGGTAGAGTGTCCCGCCCCACCGCCACCGCCGCCATGTTCGCCCGCCGCGCGCACAGCCAGCCGGCCGGGGAGGGGGGTGCAGGGGAGCGGGGCCGGCCGGCCGGCGCCCAGTGCCCGGCTCGGCTCAGCAGCGCCACCGCTGCGGTTGGTAAAAGCGCAGGCAGAGAGTGTGCGAGTGTCCCTCCGCCACACGCGCCTCACCCGCCGCTCGTCCCGCCACGCGCCGCCGCCCCTCCGCGCCACTTGATTGCTGCGCCCGCGCGCGGCACCGGGGCCTGGCCCCCTCCGTCTGACTTCTCCTCAGTCACGCCTGCCCGCGCGCCCCCGGGGAGGAAGGAGCGGCGAGGTGGAGGGGACGGATCGGAGCTGGCGGAATGGCTGGGG
>ML681963.1:134825150-134865624 GCA_007922195.1 Podocnemis expansa
GCTTCCAGACTCACAGATTTATTTATCGCGTGAGCTTTTGTGGGAGAATATCCCACTTGGTCAAACACTTTGAAGAGGAACAGCATCTGGCGAAGTGGGATATTCTCCCATGAAAACTCATGTGATCAATAAGTCTGTGAGTCTTAAGTGCCACAAGACTCCTTGCTTGTTTTGCTTTACTAGACTAGCACAGCTGCCTCTTTGGAACTTGTTTCATGGAGTGAACCTATTGCTTAATGCAGGGCTCCTGTAGAGGACCAGGGAGGATGTAGAGGAATTGTCCCCTCAAGCCAGCAGCTTGTAGCTCTGCTGAAAGGAAGAGAGAGAATATGTAGTGGTCTTTTAGCCCCAGGGAAGGAAGACTGTTAATGAAGCAGTTTTGCAATATTATTTTAGATTTATATAGCACTTTACATTGCCTGCTGCTTCCTATATACCAGACATGGCCAAACTGCAGCTCAGGAGCCACCTGTGGCTCTTGCATGAAAAAGTGTGGTTCATGGAAGAATGTCAGCAAATCAATTTAGTAGGTAAAATGATATGGCTATATGCCTCAGTCAGGGCCGGCTCAAGGGGGTGTGGCATCCCAAGCCAAATTTTGATTTGGTGACCCCCCCCCATCTCGTTCATGGAGGTTGAAAATGGTTTTCAAAAGTGCATAAATCTCTAGCATCTGCCTGCAGAGGGATTTAAAGTGTGTTCTGCCTACATGACTTAAGCCGCAAGTTGACTAACAGTGCCTGAGCTACTAGGAAAGAGTTGAAGAGGTGGGAGCCAGCCTGATCTTCAGGGGGGGTTAGGTGCCTCTAAGAACTGTCACCTGAAGCCATGTCTGTCTCTTGCCTCACAGTAGACCCAGCCCTGGCCTCAGAGCTGCTCTTGAAGGTTTAATAAACAACTTGTGTGGCAGGGCTCTTGAGTTCCATAAGTTTGGCCACCCCCACTATGTACAACACTGTTGAAATGCAGCTGCTTTAGAGTTCAAAGGTGCACAACACCGAGGAAGGAGAAATTTTAACCAAGGATCCTGGGTAGAGTTACCAGATACCAAAGCATGGAAGGGAGGACAGGGCAGTACAAAAAGGGCATTGGAGGACACATGGAGAAAATGCAGTATTCATGTAATATTCTTCTGTTTTTAGGGGCCCTGGAACACTTCCCCCTAAAAATAGGGGGCTCCAGGGTGTTCCAGCATACTGTAACCCCTGTAAGTAAAAAATCAGACAAAAATCATGTATTTTTTAAATGCCTGCTGAACAGGGGATGTGAAGGTAAAAAGGAGGACATGTCTTCCTTTGGCCTGGCATTTGGTAACCATTTGGTTCTCCAGCCCAGGGAAGAAAGGAAGATTGTTAATGAAGCAGTTTTGCAATAATATTTTACATACATATAGCACCTTTCATTGCCCACTACTTCATATATAAAACATTGTTGAAATGCAACTCCTTTAGAGTTCAACAGTATACAGCACTGAGGAAGGAGAAATTTTAACCAAGGACCTGGGGTCAAAACCCTTTTGTTAAAATACTGGGGGACAGAATCTTTAATGTGTTCGCACTGCAGACGGGCCCTCTGGGTCCAGGCTTTAATCATCTGAAAGACCTACCTACAGCAAAGCCCTCTACTAAAAGCAGAGCTGAAATAATCTTGACCAGGGATTTTGCTAGCACCCAAGTTGTCATCTGGTAACAGTGTTACACCAAATTAGTAAGCACCCCCTTACACCTCCTCCTACACCCCCTGTAATTTCAGTTCCTGGGGAGAATACTTATCTTAACGTTATGGAAACCTGTTGTTCTAATCTTGCATAGCTGTATTTACCTGTATAAAGGAGATGTAAAACACACAACCCTGCCATTCTATCATGGGAGAATTTTACACCCATTCTGAACAGGTGCAAATAAGTACCAAAATACAAGGCCAGGGAGAACTAGGCTCTAAGAACTAATAAAATTGGGAAAGTAATAGGAAAGTAAGCTAGTTTCTACTGCACATGGGGAAACCTGTCCCATGTTTTTCAAGAGCTTAAGGGTGAACATCTTTCTTATGATTTTACAGATGCAGAAAGTGAAAAACCTATTGATCTTGCACCTTCCCTACTATACAGGTAATTTTTCTTTATCCCATTATTCCTAGTCATGCTTTCATGACCCACAGGGTACAATTTCTCTTATGTTGGTGATAGAACTTCCAAGTATTGGTAGAATCACATGTACTCCCAGATTAAATTACCATTAGTGTCAATATTTTAGTAACATGGTGCTTAAAAGTGTTTGCATTATTGCAGATACTTTGCACTCTGATAAGCTTTGTCCTTAGCATTTATTATTGCCTTTATGATTATTTACTTACTTTATGCCAACAATGTGTATATAGCTGTGTAAAAAAAAAAAAAACACACAGATCAGACACGTTCCTTTGCCTTGAACAGTTTATTTTACTGTAATGTCCCAGGACAAGTCCTCTTACACCCATTAATTGCATGGATTAGTTATTGGCATATATTTCCCTGCTGTGGCTTTGCCTTTACATGGCCATGAGTGGGTAGAGTTCTGTACCCCTAATGACTGCTGAGTTTAACAATAACCCTTCATTTTGTAAGCAACTACTTGGGATGATCTTGTGACTTTTCTTCAGCAACATAACGCAAAAAATGTTTTCAGTAATTCAAAAGGAACCTGTTCTACACACCACGGTTCAACCTTAAAAACATGCTTCTGATGCTAAGCCACTATAAAGTTTTGAAAGAAGATGTTGCATACTTTTCCCCATACCAGAGATAATTACTTCCATTATTGAGTAGAGCTCTTCAGTCGGCACATTAAAGTCCCATTCTCACTCTGCACAGACACTAAATTTTCTTGCTGATTTTGATATGTTGAATGACTACTGTTCTGTAATTTCAGGTGATGATGGAAGACTTTCCCACATTATTCAATTGATGTACTTAAACTTCAGTTATCTACACTTATACACTTTAATCTCATCAGGTTTCATTATCAATATTTTTAATCATTGTCTTTTTCCCAATAACAAGAGGCTTCTTCAGTAAAAAACATACAACTATACACTTTAGGTTTGATACATGTTAAATAATAAAGTAAGAGTTTTTTTTAACTCAAAGTGAAACCATTTACCTTTGTGTTACGATGGCCTGATCAGACGACCATTGGTAGCATCAGAGACTCGCATTGACTGATCAAGTCTAGTCTGCAGTTGCATAATCTGTATTTTAACACAAAAGCTCATGTATCTTATAAGTAACAACATAACTTTATGCTTTATTAGAAAATACTAGATTGGCACTAGTTTACTACAGATCTTACATACAATACTTAAAGTCAGAATATTATTGCAGGGTAAAGGTAGTTAATGTTGTCACTTAATGTTTACAAGACAACCATTCTGAGGGTATGTCTACACTTTGGGCTTAAATTGACTTAAAGCCCATTAAGTCAACTTAAGCCAAACCCAGACTATATTTAGAAATTAAGTCAACTTTAGCAGTTGCTTAAGTTGATTTAATAACTCCTTCCCTGTAAGTCAACTTAAGCATTTAAGTCGACTTTACAGGGCAGGGCTTGCCTCCTTCCCTGCCCTGTAAAATTGACCAGTCTCTAAGCCAGCTCCCAGCCCCTGCAGCCTGCACAGAGGAGCTGGGAGCCCAGTCAGGCTCTCAGCCCCTTGCCATGCCCTTGCTGCCTGTTACAAGGGGCTGGGAGCAGGAGCTGGTTCCAGCTCCTTGCCAGCGGTGGCTGGGGCCTTATCAGGCACTGGAAGCCCAATCAGAACTGGGGCAGGGCAGACATACCCTGAAGTCAACTTAATAAGGAGGACCTAAAGATGACCTTGTTAAGTCGACTTCCAAGGGCCCCCCCAGTGTAGACAGCCTAAATGCTCAAACATCCACACACTCACTCACACTGTTTTGAAATTTTGTGTACCTCATAGTGGTACAGGGTAGAGTTGTTGGTCTAAATTTGAGGTCATTTGAGCAAGACGCTTCTGAGATGCCACAAATTATATATATATAGATGTAGCATATATATATAGATGTAGCAGTGCCAAGTGACAGCAACATCAGGAAGAAGGAGTATGAGAAGCTGGGGAAGTACCAGGGCCTGAAAGAGGAACTAGAGCGGATGTGGAAAGTGAAGGCCAAAGTGGTCCCAGTGGTGGTAGGAGCACTCAGGGCTGTGACTCCTAAGCTGGGAGAGTGGCTCCAACAGATCCCAGGAACAACATCAGAGCTCTCTGTCCAGAAGAGTGCAGTGCTAGGAACAGCTAAGATACTGCGCAGAACCCTCAAACTCCCAGGCCTCTGGTAGAGGACCCGAGGTTGAGGATGACACATACCACCCATAGGGGGTGAGAGAGGAATTTTTTTTTTTTTTTTTTTAATATATAGAATTGCATGCACCCTGTTGTAGATGGAGCAACCTGTTCATTTTCCCCCAAGGCAGTGCAGAAAAATAAGTCTGGTTCAGTAAGGGAAAATTCCAAAGTTCTTTAGAAAACTAATCCACCTTTCAAAAAATCTGAATGTTGAAGTTTGGAAATTTACATAAGGAATTCAGCTAGTGCTCCACTGCTATAGAGTTCACCACTCCGTATTCCCATGGTCCTGTTATGCCCACACGCTTTAACTTGGTTCCCTAAAATGTGCAAAAAGTCAAAATGAATGTCTAGCTGATTTCTCAATGAAGTTGTTTAGTTCCAGTTTTCTAACATGTTCATTACAGTGATATGGACTACAAAATATTGTAGATGTATTTGTTGCTATACAATGTAATATAAATAGTGAAAACAGACTATTTAGTCACAATTGTGTACCACAAATGTATTTCATGGCTACAAATTAAGCATTCCAATTTTTTTCATTATTTTTCTACTTCATGGCACATCACACTGAGGACTTATTGTTACAATGTAAAAGAATCCTAGGACTATTTTCTTTAAAAATATCTTTATTTATACAATTTAATAAACAATATGTAAAATCAACAGTATACATCCATACCATATTTCCATTACAACATAAAATAAGGTAGCACAATGAAGAGCAAGTCTGTGCTAAAGCATATGTGGGGATAAAACTAAACAATTATGTGGCAGTGGAAAGACTAACTGCGTTTTTCAGACCTTAAACGGTTTGCATTTTTGTAGAGAATGGAGGTCGGGTTTGCATGTAGTTTTTTTGGTCAGGGAAATATTTTGCTGAACTTCAAGGAGACAGACTTTCACCCTGAACTCTTTCAGTAAAATTATGTTTGTAAATGTCTGTGGGTTTTTTGAACACAAATCTTTATATGAGCTCAACTACCAGTAAAGACTACAGGAGAAAATCCCTGCACTAACAAAATGAGGCTTTTCAAAGCAGGGCTCCCTTCTGTTAAACTTCACAAGTCCACAGGTGATATGCATTTGTAGGTATGCCTTTGAGGGAAGTTATCCTTGTGTAGGAGATGGAAGTGAGGTTGGAAGAAAAGATGGAAGGCTTTTATATAATTTAAACTGAACGGGTTTAAAAGGTAGACCATGTTAAGCAAAATTTTTTGCATACAGAAGATGACTCCCTTTTTTCTGTATCCTCTTGTGTGCCTCCTCCAATTCAATGCACCTCAGTTCCACATCCCCCAGTACTTTCCCTCACTATAAACTTTATGAAGTATAAACCCACCATTGTTCTACCCTTCTCCCTCTCTTCTGTTTCCCATATATAGCCCTTCTATTACAAGGCCAGGGAGGATGTAATTGCTCCATATGCTTTCTGTCATCAGTCTCACCTCCCTCTATACTTTTTCCAAGTCTCTTCTACCATATCCATGCTCCTCCTACCACAGGCTCAGCCCTGTTGCTCAATAGCCAAGTCTGGAATCAGCAGTAAGTTCATTTATATTGATAAACATTTTAAAATATTTACTTTGCCCTCCATATACAAAAAAAATGATTTTGTATATAGTGTGATCTAAGCAATAGTTATGGGGTAGCAAGAAAGGTAAAAACAGGGTGAAATAAAAAATACCATATAATGCCTATGCACACCTTTCACCTTCTTAACTCAACATGCATGGATTACTGGAAATTGTCTTCAGCCTAGTACAAATAACAATAGGCAACAACAAATCTTCAAAGAAAGAGAACTGCTTCACAGGATCTAAAACAAAAACCTTACCTTACATTGGATATTGTGTGCAAGAAGGTCAATTTCCTAGTGCCTCCTGATCTGGTCCAGCCCTAGGCAGTTGTTACAGGCTGAAAAAGAAAGATTGTTGCCTCCTTTTTATCAACATGCTCCAACGAGCTCTTAAATTTACCTGTTTTCTGCCTGTCTTAATGCAGGGGCATAGCCACAGGTGGCCTGGGGCCCATCCACTTGGCCCCAAGACCTGCCCACCTCAGCAACTCAGCAGTGGTGCAAACCTCACCACCGTAGCCATGGGGCTGCCCAGCAGCCAGTGGTCAAAAGTAAGGCAGAGACACTGATGCTCACTGCTGCGGGGCCTGGCAGCCATGGCCACAGGCAGGGCGGTGGCACCAGCACTTCTGATCAGCTTGTGGCCATGGGGCCCTGAAGCTGCAAACAGAGCTGTGGCGCCAATGACTCGCTCACAGCCACAGCCACTGGCTGGCCCCACAGCTGCATTGGCAAAGTTCACATCACTGCTGGGCTGGGAGCTGTGCTTCTCCCCATCCCTCAGTGGGCAGCTCCAGTCACATGACTATAAGCTGCCCTTGACCGGGCCCACTCTGCGCTTTTAGGGGCCCAAGCAAAAACAGAGACTGACTACATCCATCTTGATGTAGGATATATGCACCCATCTCATCATAACCTTTGCATATTGCAGCTCTTTGTGAAATTCTTATATTAACTCCACAAAATAAACACCGAGGTGCCTCTCCTCAGCAAAATTAACACAACAAAATATGTGTAAGTCCTGATCCTACAAATTTGTTCTGAATAGGCAGGCCTTTGTAACCATACCCAAACAAGCTGCAGCATTATTTAACCCCTCTGAGTTTGTGGGCTAATTTGCCTTACGGATATGATAAACCCATACAAATTTTTTTCAAAAAGTCAAAGGTTGCAGGCTGGAACAAGTTACTTCTGCCCTGGAAAAGAGGGAAGAAGAGAGTGAATAGTGACTTTGGCTATGTCTACACTGGCAAGTTAGTCCGGACTAAGGAGGCTTAGTCCAGACTAATTTAGCCCATGGTAATGCTAGGTTTTCCCTAGTTTGAACTAAGGAACGCTTTAGTTCAAACTTAGCGCAATGTGGCCACAGGCTAATGCTTAGTTTGAACTAAGATCAAATTTCTTACTTCAGACTTACAAGTCAGAACTAACTTTTGCGGATGTACACATAGCCTTTGAGTCACAATTTGGGCTCTGGTCTTTTCCTGAGACATGAGACTCACACATGAATCTTTACTCAAGACTTGTGTTAACTCCACAGTCTAGCCCAGTGTATCAGCACAATATTTAAAAGTGTTTCTGTCAGTTAAAAATCAAAATTCCCTGCATTTGCAGCAGGAGGCCACATTCAGTCCTAATATTAATCCCATGCAACTTAAATGAGTAAATGGAATTATATTTGCTTACACCAGGACTGAATTTGGCTAAATAACTCTATTGTTTGGCTGCTAGCCACAGAGATAAAATATCATTATTTTATTAAGTACCAGTGATATGTTGGTTACTAACCCAGAAGGCCATTTCTGGCCAGAGTTCTAAGTAGTATAGGTATGCTTATAAAAAGAGAAAAGGAAAGATTATTATCTGAAGTTGCTTACGGAGAGCTTTTAGAATTGTTGGATATGAGTGGACTATTGAATCAGACTACGGCAGAAGGGGTGGAGTGAAACATTCTAACATAATCTTTATTTCTCCTGAGTCTGTGCAGATGTCCTTCACACAATAAGTCAAAAATAGATTCTGTGTCTCAGCTTACTTTATAATGCAATAAATTATCAATGCAAAACAGAGTTCTGTAATTTAATGTATTTACACACATCAGTCTTTTCATTGTTACTTAAAAAATACATGTATTTGAAATAGATTAACAGTGCTGACACAATAACTAGTACAGGAAACGAAGAGTTCTATGAAATTTGGTAATGTTTTGTGTGTATTAACATAATTTTAAGTATTTTCCTTCCATTAAAATAGCCATACTTTCTCCTCTAGAGCACTTCTTTATCTTTGAATCTAGCGCCCTTCTTTATCTTTGAATCTAGTGGATTATAACCTTTTGGTTTTATCTGAATATTCACAGTTCACAACATTCAGAATCCATATGATACAAATTTGCATTTTTTAAATCTGCACCTGGAGTTACTATGCAATTAAGGAGAGAGAATATTGGGGATATTTATATTTTAACAGGACATGTCAAAATATTTTTCAGATAAACTGAGCTGGGTACAGCAATCCATGTTATCTCCCCCAACCTCCATGACTATCCTTTAATTGTTACTTTCTCTAATATTTAAAATTCACAAGACTCCAGAGTATTTTGTTGTCAACTATTTTTATAATTGAGATATCTAATGAATGCAGTCATCATCTGTGTTGATACAGTCATTACTACTTCTTAATTACACAGTTCTCTGAAATCCAATTTTAACAGTTAACCAAACAGCCTGAATACAGAAGAGAACATGAGCAATTTACTGTATAGCAAAAGGGTAAACTTGTCTTTTTGGTTCTGCATTGTATAGTCTTTCCAGAGACTGCTTTGTAAAGTATTATATTTCTCACTATCTCTTTAAATTCCTTTTAATTCAGATTTACATCTTGATTCTTTCCATTTCAATGTTAATCATAAAGTGAAAAATGTAATAAAACTAGTGCTAATTGTTCTTCAGAGACTAAACAGTAATTAGTCCCACATCATCATAGTCCAGCAGATGTCTTTTAAATGATTTATTTCTCAAGCAAAATGACTGCACAGTTCTTTTGGGCACTCAATACTTTTTAAATCATTGTTTCATTAGCAGAGATGTAGATGGCAAGCTTAACAATACATCACTTCTGAGTTACACTTGGTAAAATTACAGCTGTGTTCTGTCAACAATAATTATGTGGGTGTTCTGCTCATTTCCTGCCACGTTTTTCTGATGGAGACATTGTCCAAGAAGCACCCATTTTAAAAATAAAAAAAAATCCTACAGTGCGTCTCTGATTCAGGTTTGGTAAGGACATATGATGAAAAGGAAGGCCATGAAAAACCTACCACAAAATTTCCTTTCTACTGTATGCAAATCTTCAGGGAACATGCAATTTCTCAGGAGGAACTTTAGCACAATTTTGCTACAGTACTAACAATTGGGGCCTGGGTCATTTACTGGGGACTGATAAGTTTTGATTCAGGCCATTCTCCTCAGATACCAGGAATTGCCTTGGTCCAAAGTTGTGATTGCTATTAACTCCGATTTTGTTGTTGCTGAACCAAAAAATGTTAATTTAAATTAACATTCCACTTTTTATCTTGTACTGACAGCTCTGCCCTTTTTCCAGGGTGCCACAGGGACAATTTGATGTTAACGGTGATGCTGTTATACAGGCTTAGTAAAAATACTCAACCAGGTACAGTGGGTAATTAGATTTACTCTTTTCATTTGTAGTATTTTTGAGGGAATGTCCTTTGGTGTAGTTTCATATTTGTGAACAATACCAGACTGACCTCTCTGGAGACAGGTGTTTTCTAATCCAGAGAACAGCTAAAGCATGGATGGAGGTAGTGCAGGCTCCCACAGGTTGCTCCACCAAGATGGGAGGACCAGTTTATAGGAATGGGTGTGTAATTGAGTCTTCATACTCATTCATATCTTGGCTTAAGTGTGAGACTGTCTAAAAAAGGTTCTTCTAATCCTGCTGATTATTTTTTTTAATGTGGATATCCTGGACTGAGACCATTAAACTTACTTCATTTAAGATGATGAACATCCAGATAGAAAACCTGCAGTAACCACCTGGATCAGACTCTATCTGGATATTTAGGGGTAAAAATTTTCATATCCCTGCAGTGTTCATTCTTTTGCTCTTCATTTTCTTGTAGGCTTAAGAACAAAGACAATGCTTTCTAAATGTAAAACAATAATACTCTGTAGCAGAGATGGCATCCAGAGGACAGCTTTGCAACAGGGAGAATCCAAAGGGGACATATAAATTAATGAAGGAGCATTATATATAAATATGACTATAACCATCTTGTTCAAGCTTGGTAATGCATTACATGGCAAAAGTGATTACACTATTAGCCATAAATCAGTTCTTTGTTGTGCTGGCATATCAATTACTAGAAAAGAACAAGTTTGTTTGTTATCACCAGTACAGTTTTCCCACTGAATTCTGACCCTGTTTTTGCAAAAAGTAAAGTAGGTTACTTGATGCCAGTCATTCAGTTCCTAGCAGTGCAGAACAGTCTCTATCTCAGGAGGGTTAATTATGTTTTATCTGCACTGCTTTATCAGAATTTAAAGTATAATGAACAATGTTCAGAGGAGAAGTGAAAACATGTGTCAAGTACCTAATGGAATCAACTGCACGTAGGGTACATGAAAAGTGCACATTGTTTGGCAAAGCAACAGGAGTTTCAGATGATGATTTTTTTTTCTGATATCATTTGCTTACAGACTCCAGAGCAGTGCTGTAAGGCTTAATGAATAGTTGTAAAGCTCTGAAGTTCTTGGATTAAAAACACTATCTAAATGCAAAGTATTACACTATTTACAATGGAGGTAATGGAGAAGAAGTCTCAGAAAAGCCATATCTAGGCTGGTTGGAAGTATGCAATGTTAAAATCATTTCTGGCTGAAAGATACGTGTGTTTCCTAGAGAGTCTACTGTGAAATGCAGAGAGTGATAGGAGGACTTGTAATTTACTTTTTTGTTTTGTTTTCTCCTTTCCTTGGGTAAGTAAAACAGCATATACTCCTCTCTATCCTGATGCGTTACAAAAGACGAATAAGCAAGATTAAACAACAATGCACAGTCATGCCATAGACCTCATTGCCGGGGATATTGTGAGGGCCAAAACTATAACTGGGTTAAGGAAAGAATTAGTTAAGTTCATGGATGATAAGTCTATCAATGGCTGTTGATCAGGAGGTTCAAAGATGCATCCCCATAGTCTGGGAATCCAAGACACTAAGCATCAGATACTGGGACTGCACAATGGGATGTATCACAGGATAATTGCCCTGTTCTATTTGTTTCATCTGAACCATCTGGCAGCAACCACAGTTAGAAAACAGGATAGGGGAGAGATGGACCCTGCCTCAGCACAGCCATTCTTATGTTCTTCTTAAAATTAATTATGTGGATATTCCTCCTTTTTATTGTCTTGCTTCCCAGCTAATTCTGTGCTTTGTCTTGGAAGCATTCTTCCATCTCTTTCTAAAATGCTTTTGTTGTCTTGCTGGAGTAGTCGAGATCCCTGTTCTGACTCATTTTAGATGGCAGATAAGTGCTCTGGTTCTTTATCACCATGAAGAGAAGGAAGAGAGGTGTTGTGCTGGTGGTACAGCTCCCCCAGATACCCTCATCAATGTGATGAGTATAGCAGTAATATAATTTACCAAATGGGATCACTCATGCTTTCAGACTGTTAGCTAAGGTACCTTTTGGAAGTACATATATCAGTAGGTACCATGACAGGCTGCTTTAGTAAAGTGGTACCCACCCTGAGGAGCACACCTCCCCTAGGAGGTTGCAGAGGATCCAGGGGGCATGGGACAGCCCCCACTGTGGTGGAACTGCCCTGCAGCCCCACTCTGCCTCTAACTGTTTCTCTCAGCTCCTGTTCCTGACTCCCAGCCACAGCTCCAGGCCTTAGGGGGTGTGAACACATTCTATTAATGGTAAAGGGGGGAATGTGAGCAAAAGTTTGAGAACTACTGATCCAATAGGTGTTGTCGATCTCTAACTTCTATGGATTACATGATTCTCTTCTCTCATTTCCCTTACTACCATCACCATTAAATATCTATAATACTTTAAAACCATTTGAAAAATGTATTCAAGAAATTAAAATGTCAATGACAATTTTACATTTTTATGGCTTTACTATGGCATTTGTATTGCTATGTGACCCATCCTGAGCATTTCTTCTATGTGGCTTCACCACTCTCCTAGTAAAAAAGTTTTTTCTAATATCCAGCCTCGACCTCCCTAACCAAAACTTGAGACCATTGCTCCTCGTTCTGTCCTCTGTTATTACCGAGAACAGTCAAGCTCCATTTTCCTTAGAGCATCCCTTCAAGTAGTTGAAGGTTGCTATCAAATCCCCCCTCAATCTTCTCTTCTGCAGACTAAATAAGCCTAATGCTTTCAGTCTTTCCTCATAGGGCTTGTGCTCCAGCCCTTTAATCATTTTAGTTGCCCTCCTCTGAACTCTCTCTAGCATGTCCCCATCCTTTTTGTACTGGGGAGCCCAAAACTGAACACAGTATTCTAGATGTGGCCTCACCAGTGCAGAATAGAGGGGAATGATCACATCCCCTGATCTGCTGGTAATACTTCTTTTGATGCAGCCCAGTATGCCATTGGCCTTTTTGGCAGCAAGAGCACACTGCTGACTCATATCCAGCTTCCCATCCACCATGACCCCCAGGTCCTTTTCTACACTGCTGCTACTTAGCTGAATGTTTCCCAGCCTGTAGCGGTGCATGGGGTTTTTTCGTCCCACATGCAGGATTTTACACTTGTCCTTATTGAAGCTCATAAGATTTCTATTGGCCCATTGTTCCAATTTATCTAGATCTCCCTGTATCCTGTCCTTGCCCTCCAACATGTCTACTGGTCCCCCCAGCTTGGTGTCATCTGCAAACTTACTGAGAATGCAGTCTATTCCATCATCCAGATCATTGATGAAAATGTTGAACAGAACCGGCCCCAGGACCGACCCCTGGGGCACCCCACACGTGACCGGCTGCCAGCTAGACATGGAACCATTGATTCCTACACGCTGAAACTGTTGATCTAGCCAGTTTTCTATCCACCTTATAGTCCACCTATCCAACCCATACTTCCTTAATTTGCTAATGAGAATGCTGTGGGAAACTGTATCAAAAGCCTTGCTAAAATCAAGGTATATGACATCAACGGTTCTTCCTGCATCCAGAAAACCAGTCATCTGGTCATAGAAGGAGATGAGATTGGTCAGGCATGATTTACCCTTGGTAAATCCATGCTGACTGTTCCTGATCACTTTATTTTCCTCTAAGTGTTTGAGGATGGATTCTTTGAGAATCTGCTCCATAATTTTTCCAGGGATTGAGGTGAGGCTGACTGGTCTATAATTCCCCGGATCCTCCTTTTTCCCTTTCTTGAAAATAGGCACTATTTGAATTGACATGGGCTGACCTTCCTCCCAGAGTGCATGGCACCCTGGAAGGAAGACCAGTCCTTTGGCACCTGAGGCAGTAGCCGCAAAGGTGCCTCCCCCCCAGCCAGATCCAGCTGGGGGAAAATGAGGTTCTGTCGCCTGGCTGGGGACATGGACCCCAGCCAGCAGTTCAGCCACGCTGGCTGCTTGTGGAAAGCAACCCTTGCACACAGCTTCTCCCTGGGCAGCAACGTGCAGGGAAAGCAACCCCCCTGCATATGGCCCCTGTGGGGCTGGCCACACACGCAGCTCCTGCGGGGGGTTGCTTTCCCTGCTCATGGCTGCCTGGGGACAAGCTGTGCATGGGGGTTGCTTTCCCCATACATGGCCAGCCCTGCAGGAGCCGTGGGGGGGGGGTTGCTTTTCCTGCACAGCCAGCCCCACCAGACTGGGCACAGGGGGTTGCTTTCCCCGTGCATGGCCAGCCCCACAGGAGCCACGCACTGGGTGGGGGTGCTTTCCCTTCCTGCAGCTACTAGTGATGGAGCCATGCCACCAGCACAGCTCCAGCCCTCCTGTCAGGCAAGTGGGCCTCCAGCCCTGGGGGGTGGGGGGATTCCCTTCCCCGCAGGGGCAGCCTGTCTGGGAGGGGGCAGGGGGAATCCCTCCCCGCCTTGCAGGGGAAGGTTCTCCTGCCATGCTCTAGGACTACAGCTAGAGCTGGGGAGGGGATGCTTTTCCCTGTGCCGAGCTCAGAGTGCTGGAGCCTGGCAGGGGATTGGCTGTGGCAGTAGTCGTTTTCCACAGCCATCTTGCCATGCTTCCCATGGCGTGCCCCTTCAATTTGAAATGGCATGTCCAGTCCATGGACATGCCAATTTGAGTAGGATTTTCTTGTCTAGCCATGTCAATTCAAATTGATTCAATTCAAACTAATTATTATTAGTTTGAATTCAGTCATTTGAACTGATGTGGTAAGTGTAGACACAGCCTGTGGGATCTTATTCTATGCTCATCCCCAAAGTATGAGTGTCTTTAAAATAGTGTAACAAGCAACATGACTAACATTCATCATATGCTAGTGCTTATCTCATCCTCTCTCAACTGAAACAGTCATTTTCAGTGAGATACTTTGTTGTGGTAGGGTTGTTTTGCTTAATTCATTTTTGTTTTGTTTCTTAATATACGCATTGCTGGCAAGGTCAGTTCCTAGCAACCTGTGGGCAGGAAGCAAGCTGTTCAGAATTGGGACCAAAAGTCAGATCAGTCCAGAACAAGGCCAGGTCACTACCGCAAAAATCACAATCTAATACCAAATTGAGACTGAAACAAGGATTGAGGTCAAGCCACACAGGGTTTTGCCCCAGGTCATAATGGGTCTTAAGTCAGAGACAGTAAACCAGGATCAGGGTTGGAAGTAAAACCTAGGTCAGGCGTACCAAACATTCAGCCTGCAAACCTCTTCCATGGGGCTTGTGACTGTGGTCCACATGACAACGCTCCCTCCCTAATACACACACAGGTCTCACATACCCAGCACTCTGTAATGCCACAAGAATGTCAGGCCTTGTGACATCACAGAACACTGGGTATGACACACCACGCTCCGTGAGATCACGCTGTATCTCCATGAGAGAGAGAAGTATCGTGGAGTGCAGATTCATATACATGGTACTCCGTCATGTACCAAGAGAGCCCTCATATTTCCATTTATGATATATATGGCCCATTTACAGTACATTTAAGTCAAATCTGACCCACCACAGCAGATGAGTTTGACACCCCTGGCCTAGATCAAGAGCCAGGAGCCTGGGATCAAAGTGAGTTGCAGTAAGGAGCAGCACATAGGATTTAAGGCAGAGGCACTCGGCAGATCTGCATTGCTCAGACACCTCCTAGAAGTGGCTTCCTGGTTTATATGGGGAGTGGCAGCCAATCAGGGAATCACAGAAAGCTATTACTCAGGCCCCTTAAGACAGGACTTCCTGCAGGATTTTGCCTCTCAGTTCTCCTTGGTGACAATCCTGCCTGGGCCCTTCAGGGTGGCAAGGAACTGACATCCACGTTGAAACCAGCCAATCCCCAGTCTAGGCCTATTGGTTCTTAGAGTTGCTTGGGTATTTATGTTAGAGAAGGCAAGATCAAAGAAACATGCTTTGCACTTGGAGAGGAATGTGGTGATATTTGTGATGGCACCTGCTTTCTTAGGGAGTTTATTCTACAACATTGGACTGACTGCAAAGAAAGTTCTGTACCCTAGACAGACAAGCTGTACCACTAACTTCAACTACAACCTTCCCAGAGTTTTAGGTCATCTTTTAGGTACCCTGGGCCCAAGGCCATGGAATACCATGAAGATAAGGACCAACATCATCTTCTTTGAGTGGTCCTTGTGGGTGCTCTACTTGTGGTGGTGCAACCTGCAGCTCCCAGAGTCAGAGACTTCTGCAGCTGTATAAGTAGTAAGGCTGTGCACACACCTGGTGAATGGGGAGCCATTGGCATGCTTCACCAGGTGCATGTGCAGCTGGAGCTCTCCTTTCCTTCTCAACCACTGGCTCAGACAGAGCATCTTCTTCAGTCTACAAAGGTTTCCTTTCTTAACTTAATGTATTTTTTTCTTTGAGCCAGCTATCCGCTGCTCCTGGGCTACTTCCTCTCATTTCCCCTCCAGGTTACCTGGGTCCCAGAGTCCTCTTCCTCTTCTGGGTAAGCAGCCAGCAGGAGCCCAGTCAAGCCTTCACTATTGGCAGGTGGTAGGTCTGATAGCCCCTCTGGGCCATCTGCCAGCAATAATTCTTCAAAGCCACAGGGACCAGCCACCATAAGCAGAGGGTAACTCCTCCAGGTCACAGGGTCCCTCTGCAGTCTGTCCCCCAGCCCCATTCTCCAACTCATCTGCAGAAGGCAACTCCCCTAAGACTTCACTTTGGGGGAAATATAGGTCAGGGCCTGCCTCCAAGTTCCCCCAGGGTTCCTCTGTTACCACGGGAGGGATCTCAGGTCTCTGCAAGCTGGAACTCTGGTGGCCACTCAGTCCATCTCCTAAAAGGCTCCCCCTCTGACTCCCTGGTCCGCCATTTTATCCAGTCCCCCTTCCCCCTGGCTCCGCCCTTGGGTTCCCAGGCTGGGCTGCATGCAAGAAGCTTCTCTGCCTAGCAGGGGGAGTGCAGGAGCTTTTTGGTGCCCTGTGCCGGGTGCTGCAGCCTCTGCAGGTGCAGTGACCTCTCTCTGCTATAGCAGGCTACTAAGAAAAGGAGATCTTTATCACCAACTTTACATGCCAAAGAGGCTAATGGTTCCTCTGGATCAAAACAGCTGGCAAAATCAAAGGACAATAGGTGTCTCACTCACGACAAAAGAGACTTGAATAAGGGCTCTATAAGATTTCCACGACAGCTGAAAGAGCTTTATTCTAGCCACACATTAAAGACACTTTTGGTGCTGATATCCACCCTGGCACCGGATACCTTGGCTCTGACATCAGTGCCGCCTCATGCAGCTACCTTGAGCATGGCTCCGAACCTTGCAGACCCAGCACTGCCACCCATGCAGTCAACAGTTGCAGCGCTGCATGCTCCAGCCATCATACAGCCGTCAGCACCGTTCCCTACCATCACGGCACTGACCACAGAGCCTTTCCTTCCTGATCACCGTGCTGAACTGCTTACCAGCACATCTCAGTCAGGCAAGAGGAAAAGTAAAGAAAAGCACTTAGAGCATTCACACAAGTCTGGTATCTCAAAAACATCACAGGCTCACAGCCACCTATATTCACCACCCTGCTCCCCAGATTCAGTCCATAACTTTGAGGAAGATGCCCATTTTTCCTCAGAACACTCATCTCCAACTAGACTGACTTCTCCAAACGCTAGAGCCTCCACCATTGAGAGACATCATCCAAGCCATTATCTGCCTCATCTGTGGTATCCTCCATCTCCAGCATATCAAATGCAGTGGAACCCTTACCAACCTTACTATTGTTGGTATCAACCACTGTTACCTCTTATTCCACTACAGTCTCCTTCAGTTAGACCCTCAACATCTGGAGTCTATTCAAGAGCAACTTCTCATTCTTATACAGAGACTGTATCTAATTTTCCTGACACTTCACCTGATATTCATGACTCTTCCTTGTCACCAGATGATGCTGTGATACCTTCATCCACCCCTATAATGAATGATCCAAGGCTCTTTAACAAGTTCTTCAAATGTATTACCCACAACCTAGAGATTCATCTGGAGGAGATTAAGGAGTGGTAACATAAACTACTAAAGATCTTCTATACTAGTTGTTCTTGTAAGATTGCAGTTCCAATGAATATAGCTCTCATCGAACCAGCTGAATCAATATGGGCTACACCAGCCTCGATACCACCAACTAATAAAAGGAACACAAAAAAATATTACATATCTACCAAGGACATGAAATTTCTTGTTTACTCACCCAAGCCCTAATTCATTAGTAGTCATTGCTGCCACTCATAGAGCTTGACCATCAACTCATAGATCCTCTCCGTACAACAAGAACTGCAAGAGACTTGACTTATTAGGAAGAAAAATTTATTCTTCAGCCACTTGGATGCTGAAGAAGTTTTTGGAGAGCGCTGAGGACAACTTCCTGTACAAATGCTGGAGGAACCAACTAGGGGTCTTGTACCTCTTGGTCTGCTGCTGACAAACAGAGAAAAATTGATTGGAGAAGTAGAAGTGAATGGCAACCCGGGCAGCAATGATCATGAGATGGTAGAGTTCAGGATCATGATCAAAGGAACAAAGGAAAGAAGCAGAACACAAACCCTGGACTTCAGAAAAGCAGATTTTGGCTCCCTCAGGGAACTGATGGGCAGGATCCCTTGGGAGGCTAATCTGAAGGGGAAAGCTGTCCAAGACAGCTGGCTGTATTTTAAAGAAACCCTACTAAGGGCACAGGAAGATACCATTCCGATATGCAGAAAGAACAGGAAATATGGAAGGTGCCCAGTGTGGCTTAGCAGAGAACTCTACAGTGAGCTAAACACAAAAGGGAAGCTTACAAGAAGTGGAAGCTTGGACAGATGACTAGGCAGGCATATAAAGATATTGCTTGGCCCTGCAGGGATAAAATCAGAAAGGCAAAAGGCCAATTGGAATTGCAGTCAGCAAAGGATGTGAAGGATAACAGGAAGGGATTCTACAAGTTTGCCAGTAACAAGACGACAGTCAGGGGTGGTGCTTTACTGAATGGCGCAGGTATCCTCCTGGTGGGTGATGCAGAAAAGGCTGAAGTACTCAATGCTTTTTTTTATCTTGGTCTTCACAGGCAGGGTCAACTCCCAGGCTCCTACACAGAATGGAGAGAAGGAGAACGGCTCTCGGTAATGGAAGGTCAGGTTAGGAGCTACTTAGAGAAGTTGGATGTGCACAAGTCTGTGGGACCATGTGACGGGGCTGACTCACCCCACACTGCAGTATCCCAGTCAGCCTTGTGGGCAGCAGAAGCTCCACCCCTTAAGCCCTGTTGGGCATGCTCAGGCTGCTGCCACAGTATAAGAGGGAGCAGCACATCTCAGTCTGGGCTTGCCAGCAGAGGGGAAAAATGTTTGCTGGAGGCTCCTGCTCCAGAGCTACACCAGCCCCGTTCCATAGGAGACTCAGCGACCAGAGTGGACCCTGTGGAGCAGTTACCACAGAAAGAGAACCTCACAACTGACGCCCAAGACCCAGGAAAAAGCCAACAACTACTGTCCCAGGAAAGAGGGAATCACAGTTCAACACCCGACCAGACCTTCACCCCGTCCCAGGTAGGAAATAGCCCAGGGGACCCGAAGGGTGGAGCTGGCATATAGAGAAGAGATAGTCAGCATGTTTTGGTTTGGATCCCTGCTGACTGGGTGCTGCACCCTCAGTACCCATAGGATGCTGGGCTGGGGCTCAGTGGAGTGGGAGGGCCTTAACCCCCCTTCTTGGGCACAGTGCCCCATCATTGTCTTGTGGTATGGACTCTGGCTATTAGGCCATGCTGCCCTGACCCAGGGGCTGCTGATAGACTTTATTACATGGACTCTGGCTGCTAGACTGCCTACAGACTGTGGCTGCTAGGCTGCGTTGCCCTGACCCAAGGGCTGCTTATAATCTGTATGCCTATAGACTGTGGCTGCTAGGCCGCATTGCCTTGACTGTAGGGCTGAGGTGACACAGGGTAACTGTGTGTTTAGAAGCTCGTAGAGGTGCCCTCCCTGATAATGCTCTTCCTGTTTCCCCATGAGGGGGTGCTAGGGAGGGCTTACCCCTCAACAGGCAAGATGGACTGTATCCGAGGGTGCTGAGGGAGTTGGCCAATGTGATTGCAGAGCCACTAGCCATTATTTTTGAAAACTTGTGGCAGACAGGGGAGGTCCCAGAGGATTGGAAAAAGGCAAAAGTGCATATCTTCAAGAAAGGGAACAAGGAGGATCCAGGGAACTAGAGATCAATCAACCTCACCTTAGTCCCTGGAAAAATAATGGAGCAGGTCGGACAAAAATAGAGTGATCAGAAACAGTCAGCATGGATTCACCACGGGCAAATCATGCTTGACTGGCCTGATTGCTTCCTATGATGAGATGACAGGATATGTGGATGCAAGAATAGCCGTTGATGTGATATACCTCGACTTTAGCAAAGCTTCTGATACGCTTTCCCACGGCATTCTTGTCAGCAAGTTAAGGAATTATGGTTTGGATGAATGGACTGTAGGGTGAATAGAAAGCTGGCTAGGTCATTGGGCTTGGCAGATAGGAATCAATGGCTCAATGTCTAGTTGGCAACCAGTAATTAGTGGAGTGCTCCAGGGGGTCAGCCCTGGAGCTGTTCTGTTCAACATCTTCATTAATGATCTGGATGATGAGATGGATTGGACGCTCAGTAAATTTGCAGATGACACCAAGCTGGGGGGAATGGTAAGCACCCTGAAGGGCAGGGATAGGATTCAGGGAGATCTAGACAAATTGGAGCAGTAAGCCAAATGAAATCCCATGAGGTTCAACAGGGAAACGTGCAAAATCCTGCACTTAGTACAAAAAAAAATCCCATGTACTATTACAGATTGGGGACCGATAAGCTAGGTAGCAGCACTGTAAAAAAGGACGTGGGGGTTATGGGGGATGAGAAGCTCAATTATAGTCAACAGTGTGCTTTTGTTGCCAAAAAGGCCAATGGCATACTGGGCTGCATCAGTAGAAGTGTTTTCCTCTGAGGGATGTGATTATTCCCCTCTATTCGGCACTGGTAAGGCCGCATCTGGAATACTGTGTCCAGTTTTGGGCTCCACACTTCCAAAAGGATGTTGAAAAATTAGAAAGAGTCCAGCGGAGAGCGACAAAAATGATTAGGGGGTTGGGGCACATGACTTCTGAAGAAAGACTGAAGGAAGTAGGCTTATATAAGTCTGCAGAATAGAAGACTGAGAGGAGATTTGATAGAAATCTTCAACTACTTGAAAGGGTTCTCCAAAGAGGAGAGAGCTAGGCTGTTCTCAGTAGTAACAGGACAGAACAAGGAGCTATGTTTTCAAGCTGCAGCTGGGGTGGCCAAGGTTGGATATTAGGAAAAACTTTCTCACTAGGAGGGTGATGAAGCATTGGAATGGATTACCTAGGGAGGTGGTGGAATGTCCATCTTTGGAAACATTTAAGGCTTAGTTAAACAAAACCCTGGCCGAGATGATTTAGTGGGAGTGGTCCTGCTTTTTAGCAGGAGATTGGACTAGACGACCTCACAAGGTCCCTGCCAGTCCTTTGATTCTAAGGATAGCAAATTACGGAGCTCTTATCATGAATTATGATCACAGAATTTATGAGACGATCTCTCTCTTCATCAGTGATTTACCAGAGAACAAGAGACAACAATATAACAGACTTCCTACTGAAGGCCAATTAGTGGCATGTACTTCCATACAGGCAGCTCTTGATATAGCAGATATGGCCACAAGAGTGATTGCTACAGCAGTGGTGATGCATAGAACTTCTTGGCTCAAGAGAGCATCTCCCCAGGAACCTACATTTGAAAACTGAAGATCTGCCATTTGACAAATCACACTTTTCTGCAGGGAAAAAACGAGGTCCTTTATTCAATGAAAGTTTCAGGAATGAGTTTACGTACTTTTGGAATGTACACCTCATCATTCAGATGAGCTCCATATAGATTCCAGTCTTCCAGCATCAATACGACACACAAAATTGGTATAGGAACAATGGCCAAAGACATAGATAACACTCTCAGCAGCACAGACAGCAGCAACACCAACATTCTACCTCATTACAACCACCACAGTCTAAGCCACAGTTCTGAACTGTTGGCCAGGGGTTCAAGTTTCCTCCTTTCAAATACTCTGTCCTTTTTGACACAACTGGAATTTCTCCTCAGACCCTTTTACACTGACTGGTCTTGGATAACAACAAACAGATGGGTCTTGCAAATAATCAGATCTGGCTACACCATCCCTTTTTTTATCCACTTCTTCCAGCCATCACACTACCCCATCCCTCTTCAGGGACCCAACTCATGAACAACTGCTGCAAGAAGTAGAACACCTCCTTCAGATAGGAGTAATAGAATGTGTGCCACCTGAATTCATGAACAGAGGATTCTACTCCCATCACTTCATGGTGCTAAAGCAGTCAGGAGGAGGAAGACCTATCCTAGATCTGAGACCTCTAAATAGACATATAAAAAAAAGAGAAATTCAAGATGAGGACATTAAATATAATATCATCTTTACAAAGAGGAGATTGGAATTTGTCCCTTGACCTTCAGGATGCTTACTTTCATGTCATGATACATCCAGTGCATAGATGATACCTTCATTTTATTACAGGAAAACAACACTTTCAATACAAGGTCCTACCATTCGGCCTGGGTATGGCTCTGAATTTTCTCAAAGCTTCTAGCAGTGGTCACAGCATATCTGTTCAGACAGGGGGTGGTCATCTTTCCTTATCTAGACCAGTGGTTCCCAACCTTTTCTCTGCTGTGGCACACCTTGATACCTTCAGATTTTTCGAGGCACACCACTATTAAAAACTCATGGATATTCAAATTAGCTCAAAATAATATGAATATTTATAAACCATGCCACAGTGGTTCGGAAATGCTGCTGTGTGGAGTAGTAGGGGTAGCAGAGCAGGGATGGCAAGACAGGGGAGGTCAGGAGTTATTTGCAGTGGCAGGAGTGAGTGTGGGGAGCAGGGCAGGGCAGGGGCAGGGCTGGTGCAACCCAGTAAGCCTGGTAAGCATTGCAGGGGGGCACCAGCACCTGCTTTGCTTGCAGGAGGGGGGTGCCAGAAATGGTAGTGCTGTTCCTGAGCAGGGGTGGCCAAAGAGGACAAGGGCAGCCATGTGGGGAACAGCACAGGGGTACCAAGAGAGGCGAGGGGAAGGGAGAATAGGAGTGGCTTTGTGGGGTGGACGGGGGGAACCTGGGGAGTAGGAAGGTAGGGCAGGGGAGCACAGTGCAGCACCCGCTTCCTCCTCCTCCACAGTGGCTCCTTGCCACCCAGGGCAAATCCTCACCCCACTGCTGCTCCTTCCCACCCCAGTGGGTCCTGTTCCCCCCTCCCCCAGCCCCCTGTTGCCTGTGATGGACCCTCCCATCACTGCAGGACCCCGAACTATCCCTCCAGCCCCCAACTTACCCCCCCAGCTACACACACCCCCAACCAAACAGCCACCCCACAACCTCAGCTACATACCCTCTGCTACACATATACCTCCTGCCCCCCCACAACCCCCAGCAGCTCCCTTCAAAGCCCTTACCTTGGCTGTTTGCAGGCTGGCTGACAGGCTGGAAGCTGCTTCCCTAGCACAAACTACTTTGTGGGGCCCCCTAAAGGGCTCACTATCAGCCCCCACTGCTACCTTCCCTGTGGCCCCAGTCCCCCCCCTGCAGCCCTAACCACCCCACACGACCCCCCAGGACTCCTTTTTTGTTTTGCTGGACTGAACTAACATGACTATCCCTCTGGAACCCGTAAATTATTCTTGGGTATGATATTTTTAAAGATTTTGCTATCATGAAGCTTGTAAGTTGATCATCTTTCACTTAAAATCAACGAGCTAATGCTGAACTACAAAGTTAAAATGAACATTTTAAAAATTTTTAAAAAGTATGAGCATTAATTAATAAAAAGTGGTAACATTAATGATGACTCAAAAACAACAAATACCACATTTAAAATTTTGGCAGGCACATCTTACAAATGTTTCATATAGGCTTGGATTTATGTGCACGAGACATTTAATACAAATAATTCTAATAAGTAAAAAAGAAAAAGTTCCTAGTGTGTAGCTATAAATGAAAAACACCAAATTTCAGTGAAATTCTCTGAAGTACTCAAGTTTAGAAGACTCTTGCCCCCTCAAAAATATTAAATAGTAAGTACAGAAGAAGTTAAAAAATTACTTACAAAAAAAAGATACAGCACAGACATCACACACAGCTGTAATGATCATCTAAGAGGGCAGCACTGTATTTGTATGTAGCAGCCTATATGGAACTGATCTAACCAAAGCCAAACTAAAAATTGTCACAAAGTCAAAGGAAAAGGCAAAAGAACAGGTAAAAAAGAAAAGGAAAAGGCAATATTTCACAAAATTAAAAAATGGCAGAATAAATGGCCACACTGCGGAATTAAAAGCTGAGCCCAAGGGAAAAGTTCCTACTATTGTGCCGTCTGTTATTTACTCCTGCTTTTTTAGCATGTCAGTGTGAAGGTGATAGGCAGCTAATGGTGAAATCTGCAATTCAGACGAAGCACAGATCCTAATGATAGTTTGACTTGATGAGCCAAGAGTGAAAAGTACTTAGGCTTCCAGCCCTACTAGCTCTGCTAAATGGGAACAATTTCTATATTCTTCTATATTTTCATTTCTGTCCACCAAACTGAGGACGGGACCCCTTATTGCTTGGGGCCCTAGGCGGCTGCCTGCATCACCTACCCCAAAAGCCGCCACTGCTTTTTGCCAGCCCTGCACAGCCCACATGGCTGGGCTGAGCAAGGAGGGAGGTCTAGCTCTAGCTCTCCCAGATTCTCATGGCACACTTTGGGTGTTGCTATGGGACAGCAGTGTGCCGCGGCACACTGGTTGGGAACCACTGATCTAGACAATTGCCTTATACCAGCTCCAACAATCTCAGATGAAAACCACATGACACTTTCGACCATCCAAACCTTTCAATTGCTGCGTCTCAGAATAAACATCTGCTTTGGAACCATCTCTATCTATCCAGTTCAAAGGAGCTCACAGTTGGATTTGTTATGGGCCAAAGCTTTCCTTCCTCAAGACAGATTCATGATGATTCAGCAACTGGTCAAAAATGTAACCACATTACCCATCATACCCACCCGCACAATACTCTAACTTCTTGGACACATGGTGGCATCAACGTTTGTAGTACCTCATGCTCAACTTCACATGCGTGCTCTCCAAATGTGACTTACCATTGTTTACAAGCCAAACAGGCATTCCCTCCTAAAGCTTCTGCTCATGCCTCCAGAAGTGAAGAACAGTCTACACTGGTGGACTATTGAGCAGAACCTTCTGAGCAGGGTATAATTCAATCATGTAAGCCCCACCAATGCATCTCACAAAGGTTGGGGAGCCTACATGCAACACTGAATCACTCAGGATCAATGGTCAGAGCCAGAATCCTTCTTACACATCAGCATACTTGAGCTCTGTGCTGTGTGCAACACATGTAGATACTTTCTTTCATACATAAGAAACAAATCTGTGAAAATACTCACAGACAATATGATGTGTATGTTTTACATAAACCGTCAGGGAGGAGCCAGATCCTGATCTCTATGTTCTGAGGCAATCAAATTATGAAATTGGTGCATAAGGCATGATGTTGACATCTCAGCCTCTTATCTTCCTGGCACACAAAATGTCTCAGCAGATAATCTCAGCAGGCATTTCCCTACCAATCATGAATGGCAGCTGAATGATTTAGTCCACAAAGGCATATTCTGGACATGGGTCAAACTGACAGCATGTCTGTTTGCAACAGCATGGAATCAGAAGTGCCACAGATATTGTTCCAGGAGAAGGATAGGCAACCATTCCGTGGGAGATGCATTCCTGATAACATGCAACAATAACTTTCTTATGCCTTCCCTCCAATTTCTCCTCTTCACAAAGTGATGCACAAGATAAAGACAGGCAAAGCAGTTGCGATTCTCATAGCACTAGCATAGCTAAGACAAACTTGGTTTTCAGATTTAGTGTACCGCTCGATTCATCAACCCATCAAGTTACCAACTCAGCACGATCTACTCTATCAGCAAAACAACACAATAATTTACCTGGACATTCAGAGGTTACACCTGACAGGCTGGATGATAGATAGCTCTTTCTTGATAGACAAAATCCAATGTTTATTGCGGGTCAAAACCATATTAATCAACAGCAGAAAAACTTCAACTAAATGTATTGAATTTTATAAGTGGAAAAGATTCCTCTGCTGGTGCGAACATGTCCCAATGGATGCTGGTTCATGTTCCATCCCAACGATATTAGAATATCTATTACACTTAAAAAAAAAAAATCAGGACTCCCTATCAGTTCCTTACAAGCCCACTTATTAGCTAGTTCTGTTTTCCATAACAAGCAATATATTAAAGCAATATTTTCTCATCCTATGGTAAACCTTATTTAGCCTGGTCAGGAAGCATTTTATCTGCTCATCCATGACCCAGTTCTGCAATGGGACCTTAACTTAGTCTTAAAAGGCCTAAGAAAACAAGCCTTTGAACCACTGACTACAGACTTGTTCCTCCACCTGTCAATGAAGGTGGCTTTCTTAATTGCCATCACTTCAGTCAGATGAGTCAGTGAAAGAGTGGTATTAATGGTCGATCTACCATATAGAATCTTTAATCATGACAAAGTTACACTGAGACCTTACCCAAGATTTTTACCAAAAATTGTTACTTTCTTCCATGTTAATGAATGTATAATCTTACCATTTTTCTATCCCAAGACACACAGCAGTTCAGAAGAAGTGATACTCCACACGCTTGACATCAGGTGAGCACTCAGATTCTGTCTAGAAAGAAGAAAACCCTTCAGAAAATCAAATAAACTTTTCATATCTCTAATACCATGATCAAAAGGTCAAGTGATATCATCTCAGTGTATATCAAGTTGTATTTCTTCATGCATACAACTATGTTACTGCCAAAGCAGGGGCATTGCTTGCCTGGTGCCAGCAGGGCACAGGACTTGCATTTCCCACCTGCCACGCCTGGCTGGCAATGCAGCAGAAGGAACTGGATCTGGCTCCGGGCTGCTTGCTGGCAGTCGCAGGAGCTGGCTCCATGTCTGAGCTACTTGCTGGCATGTGGCTGAAAGCTGGCGCTGGCTCCTGATGCCTCCCACAAGTGGCAGGAGCTGGCTCTGAGCCTCCTGCTACTTGCAGACAGCAGCAGGAGCCAGCTCTGACTTAGAGCCTCCTGCCATTTGCCAGCAAGCGACCTGGAGCTGGATCTGGCCCCAGTCAGATCATGTCCTGGAGCAGGATTGGGGCAGGGGGGAGGGGAGCGGGCCCGGTCTCTGACCCTTAGCCAGCAATGCTTCTGCACCAAAAGGAACATTTAACCCCCTGCAAGAATCAATGCACATTCGACTAGATCAGTGGTTCCCAACCTTTTTGAGGCTGGGGACCCCTTTTTTAATTAAAAATAGTTTGCACCCCCCCACTGGCATTTTTATATAATGTGTGGTGGTGCTGCCACAGGGCACAATACAGCCCCTACTGGCAGATTGAGGCCCCCACCATTCCAGGGGAGCCTCCCTGCCCCTGTCCCTCCTCCCCAGTCTTCCTTGCCTGCTGGCCCCCCCAGCCCATGCACAGGGTCCTCCCCCCCCCCTTACCTGTCCAGAGTTGCTGGCACCTGGCCATGCCCCAGGCTACTCTCCCTGAACATGTTCTAAGCTTGCTTAGGGTGCAAGAGTTTTAAAAACTCCCTGCCTAGGGAAGGCTCCATGCCGGCCAGAAGCCTGGGTCTCCATGGGAACCAGAGACCCTGTCAGTGTCTGGCCGCAACTCCCCAGACCCCAGGTTGGAAACCACTGAACTAGATCAATGGCGACATTAGTGCCCTTCCTTAAGATTGTTCTTCTCCTTGACATATGCAGGGTGGTCACATGGTCCTCGCTTCAAACATTCATTAAATACTATGCTATAGAACAGTTTTCACTAGGGGATTCTCTAGGACCTTTAATATTGTCTACGTTTGAACAGGCATAGGACTTCTTAAGTCCCTCCTCCTTTAAGAGTTTGCCATATAGTCACCACAAGTGGAGCACCCCCAGTGACCAATAAAAGAAGAAAAGTTTACTCACAGGGCATAATAACTCGACTTCCTCAAGATGTGGTCTCTGTGGGTGCTCCATGACCTGCCCTCCTCCCCTATACTTTGACGTCTGTTCCTCAGCTATTCAGTTTCGCAGTAGAGAAGGAATGGAGGGCTTCAGCCATGCACATGTCTTGCAAAGCACACCGACTCCTGATTTGCCAGGCACGTGCACAGCCTCACTACTCATACAGCTGTAAAAATCTCTGATTCTGGGCACTGCGGGATGCGATGCCACAAGTGGAGCACCCACAGGGACCACATCTCGAAGAGGTCCAGTTATTGCACCCAGCAAGTAACCTTTTCTTAAACTTAATTAGAAGCTCTATGGGATACCAGTGTAGAAAGCAGAGGACGGGTTTGAGGTACTTGTGGTAACCTCTGTCATTGAAAACAGTTCACTGCTGATTTCTGTATTTGTTAAAGTTAGTCTACATGGTGGATAATGAGCTCTATAAAAGTGAGATTTTTCAATCACTCTTACCAGGTTATTCATCAGTTTGCCCATGCGAACCGTGTTGGTGTACTCTAAAGGTTCCCCAGTGCTGTTTAACATATCAATGTACTGTTTCAAAGATCACTAAGTTAAAACACACCATCAGACAGGGGTTAAAGTATGTGGGAATGCCTAGGAACACCATTCCTGGGTCCCACAAATCTGATAGGCCGCTGTCGGCATTGTGGGAACGTTTAATGTCAAATTGTGGTTACTTTAAACTGGAGAGCAGCAACTGGCACTCAAGGTCTCTCAAGAAAAACCAGCCTCCAAGATAAAGGTGCAGCAATTAAATCAATGTGGCAGACAATGGGCAAATGTGAATTGATTTTATAAACTGTTAAGCTAATTTCAATCAAAAATGTATGTATGTTGATATTAATGAGAGTTTGCATATCTGTTTTACTGTAAGCAATAAATGCAGTTTTGTTTGTCTCGATTGTTTCTGCTTATGCCTTACATCATGTTCAGTCAATTCCATATCACATTTTATTTAATTGTCATATTAATAACAATACTTATTGTGTTTGCTGGTCTGTGACAATAACTGATGTAGATGTAAATGCCATATAAAATTATAAATATTTTTGTGATGTGATAACTGTTACATATGGTATTGAAAAGTGGTTGCAAATGCCTACCTAGGCTGGGACCCACACAGGAAGGGACCCCAAGATTAGGAAGGTTCTGGGCCCATCCAACTATATTTTAACCACTGCCAGCAGGGGTTTATTTGGGCCAGTTAATGCTCAACACATTAAGGCACTTAAGAAATCACACCTCATTCCCCAATGTATATACAATTTCAAAGGATTCAGGCTTTTTGCCAAGGTATAGAACATTGTTGTAATCCATCTGAGAAGTGACAAAGATTTGGATAACTGAGGCCAGGTCTCGGTCCACCTACATGGAGATTCTCTTAGCCAACTTGAGATGATAGAAAGCATTACTTGCTAATGCTGCTATGTGAAAGCTTATGCAGTGAGGAATCCAAAACTGCAAACTGAATTGACTAGTTGTGGGTGTGCACCTTCAACCAAGAAGAGGTTGCACCAATGATGTGAACTCTTAAAATAACTTCTTTACTTACCAGCATTACCACAGTCTTGTTTGGATTCATCTTCATCCAGTTGTTCTTCCAAACTTCTCTGATCTAAGCACTGGGTCATCTGGCTAGTAGTGGCATGGTTGTATGTGGTGGAAGATAAGTGGAGCTGTATATAGTCTGAATATTGGTGACACTTGAGTACATATCTTTTGATCAATTAATTTGTGGCTGCACATACCGGATATACTCACCTATATCCACATATAAGCCAACCCTCTGCTATTAACCCCAAAACCCCGAAAAACCTCATGACCTGCATATAAATTGAGGTCCTTGAACCGCCCCAATCTCATCCCTAACTCCACCACGCTGCCACCAGCTTCCCTGGAGTTGCCAACCTTCTCCCTAACCCATTCCATGCTGCCACCAGCTTCCCCGCACTGCCCTGACTTGCTCCAATCCCATGCCTAACCTCCCCCTGCCCTGATGCTGGCTCCTCTGGGCCACCACCCAAACCCAGGGCCCACTTACCTAACTCTGCCAGCCACACCACATGCTGGGGCTCCCACTCTGAGCATGCTCTGAGGATGCTCAGGACAAGAGATTTCAAAACTCCCAGCCTGGACTGGAACAGCACCTTGCCACAGCATTTCACCAGATTTTTTTTTTTTTTTTATTTCTGGCGCATTCCATTTTACAGGAGCTAACTTTTGACCCACCATAAGCCGAGTGCCTTTTTTAGAAGGAATTTTAAGGAAGAAAAATCCTGGCTTATAGGCGAATATATACAGTAGATGTGGTGAAATAATGGAGAAAGAGTTGATCCTCATCAGACTTCACAACTGAGGAGTCTAACAATACAGGTACAGTTTCCTGTCACTATTTACTGGGTGCTGCTTCTAGGAGGAACTCCAACTATTTCATAATGCTCCCCCAGACCTCTGCCACCTGTCTCAGGTGAGATATCTGTATCTCATGGTCTGCAGCCAAGAGGCTTATTGATACCCCAGAATTTAATATCTTGACTGACCAGCAATCTTTTCCTGATATTTAACAACCCTGGGATAAAGAGGGTGGGACCAGTGCTGCCTACATGGGTAAAAACCCCTAGTGGAAAATATGGCTACAGCCTGCCAATCAAGAACAGACTCAGAGCAACAAAAGGCTTAGAGCAATGGATTCTTCGAAAACAGGTATTATCATATATTTAAATATTACAGGATTATAATAATAAGATTCAGAAAAATGAAAATATGTATCTTTAAGAATCAATACCTGTACATCACAGTGAGCATTATACAGCATGACAGTTACACAGGATGCTGACAGTTAAAATAGAATGCTGCTCTACTGGGTTCTAATACTTAAAAAGTTACATACACATAATTCCAGACTTAACAATAAAACAAACACATTGAAACATCACAGAAATCATAAATTATAACATGCCACAAGGAAGGGCCAGTCACTTGCAAAATGGGGAGATTTTACTCACAACACCCCTGCTCTTTGAATGCATACAGTAGGCTGGCTGATTCAGTCAGGATTGGGCTTCAGGTGACCTGCTTCCCTGGTTAAGCTGTCTCTGCTGTTCTTTTGGCTGACATGCTGCTTCTTCAAGTGGTTGCTTCTGCTGGTATCCTGCATTATAAAATAACTTAGCTCCCTTCCTAAGACCCTGTTCTTACCTGAAATAGATAGAAATCCTGCTCAATTCACCCCTTCAGTTCTCTGTCTCCCTTAGCTCTCTCTTAGGTGCTGCTGCTTCTCCATTATCTCCTGAGCAACAGAGTCTCTACAAGCTCAATAAGACTCACAACTACAGAGTTCTATCTAAGCACTGCTCTGATCCTACAGGGGTCTCCACTGTGCTAGTTGTCTGGAAAGGAGTTTAGCAGAGTGAGTGTGATATTAGAGCTTTAGGAATCTGAGCCTTAAAGTGGGACTCGGTCAGCCGCGTGGCTCAGGCCCTTCAACATGCATGCAGGGTTAGGGTAGTGAGACTCAGAGTAACAGACCTTAAGGCAGAACTCAGTTAGCTGCGTGGTCTCCACCCTTTGTCTTAGGCCTCCATTGGAACCAACAACTTGAGTTGGGACTCAGTTAGCCGGCGGCCCCTTTGGAACAAAACCTTCACACACCAGATGGACTTCCTCAGGAAACTGCTTCTAGTCAGGAATCAGTTATCTGATTGGTACAGCTCCGTTGGAAGGAGGCCTTCACGCAGCCTTTCCAGAGATGGTGAGACTCAGAGTTACCTCCTTGTCCCCCACTGAGACTCTGAGCATAAAGGCAGGACTCAGTTAGCTGCATTGCTCAGGCACTCAGTGTACGCTCTGAGTTGTAATGCATCACCCAGGACTTTCGAGCTCATCTCAAGACCACCAAGACAAGCCTGATGCTAGGTGCCCTTTCTGAGTGGGAGAGGTCTGCAATTTTCTGCTGGAACTAGTGCTCCTTTTATACAACTTTAAAGGTCAGCTCCATCCACCTTGTGGATCAAACAGCCAATCAAAGTAAGGATGACCTCATCCTTTATCTATTTTTAGAAGGATGACTCATAGCTCATCCCTGATGGGAGGGGGAGCGGGGTCATCTAGAGGTCACTGCCTGACCATATTTCCTTTAGCTATAGATATATCTCCAGGATCACTCTTTTTGTTCATTGATACTCCTCTTAGAGTAAAACGAGGCATGGCCATGAACCTAGAGAGTAGATTGAGGTATGGGCATGATCCTGAGAGGAGACTGAGGTATGGGTGCGATCCTGGCCGCTAATTACCATTGTTCTGCTGAATGCTACACTTATCATTATTCTTATTTCCTAAAATGTATTATAATTATTGCAATTAACTAAAACTTATCCTATGGGTTCTCTAAAGGGTTTTCCCTCTATCAGTTTGCCTTTGCCATTTGCATTTGAAAAGGTTTTAAATAATTATTAGCTGACAAAAATCTCTGGGTATGTTATTTATGCAAATAGATGTCCATCTTTAACCATTTTCAGGATATTATCTAGCATTAAAGACTGTTTTAATTCTATATTCTGCCAAGAATTCAGATTGTTGTTCCAAGTCTAGAATATTGATTTCAGCTAGATGAGCTTGTAGCTTGCCTTTGACTAGCTTCTCTATGAGCTTGCTCAGGAATGGGAACTACCTGAAGGCAGTAGGCTAGAACTGATGCATCCAACATGGGTTTGTTCAGCGTTGGTTGGATTATTGAGTGTTAGAAAGAAAGATTTCTTTTCTGAATGATGTGTTGGCTCATTTAATCAAGAATGGAACCTGTTGTTCATGACTCTTTCACAAGCAAGGAGCCACATGAGATTTGATTAACGAGTCTTGGGTTGAGTCTCCTTTAGAGTATCTGTTACTTCTTGAGTAATGAACATACTGAACTCTGGGAATGCAGGTGAGTTGTTGGGTTGGTGGTTATATATAGAGCAGATCCTTGCAAAGATCCATGAGAAGGCTTCCCAAATGTGCATCATCTTTTTGGTGAAGTAAGATAACAACTCTTCACAGTGCTTGGTTCTCAGTTCTGCTAGAAGTTGTAGGTATCCAGCATTGATTAAGTGGTTAACCGGACTCCTTAGCTCCTTAGGGTGAGATTTGGCAGTTTGTGTTCTTGTCAAGCGTAATTGATTAGATGCAAGAGAAAGGAGCCATGGCTTTAAAAGTTATGTACTTCTCAGTCTATTAGCTAATCCTTCCGACACCTTTTAATTCAGAATGCTTGTGCCTCTGTTGTGACTTTGCCCCACATTTGACTTCTATTGTACCTTGGAGCATCAGAGACAATTAACATTTTATAGTTATTTTAACATGGTTATTATATAATGCTTAAAACCTTAAAAAGGAGCAGCATTGTCATTATACTATGCACTGTAAAACCACAGGACAATAAATAGTCCCTCCACCAAACAACTTCCAATCTAATACACGAGACAGACACAGAAGGGGAAAAGGGATAGAATACTCAAGCAGAGCGAACAATGTAATGGCAGCAAATATCATGTTACTGCTGTTTTGGGGGGTGGCGGATCAATTAGGAGGGAATAAGCTGAAGAGAAGAGGAGTGAGGTGAACAGTGCAGGGGAGAAGAGAGTAAGAGAGACATGTATGGAGTGAAGCTATTGTGAAGAGATTGTGAGGTACGGGAAGGACTGAAGTAAACAGCCAATCAGCATAGGGCAGAAAATGTCCACTCAGAACTATAGGAAATTTTCTGAATGTTCAGATGTACAAAGGTCCATCCTTTGATTGCTTCTGCCTGTTTCAGGTATAGTCTCTGACTGTCTCGTCTCTCCAGCCTTGGGTCCAAGAACCCTGAAAGTGTGATGGGAATTCATAAGCAGAGCTCTAGGTCCAGTAGGAACCATGGTGCCAGCTGAGTCCCACTTAATCCCCTCCCATCAGTACCTCTCTCTCAGTGTATTCATGACAATGTTTCAATGAAGGCTAAAGCTTTCTGTAGATCCTGGATACCTGATGGAGAGAGAAAAATTTAAGGATTTAAATGGTGAATGTAATTTTTTTCGACAGTCAACTTTAAACTTAAATGCTATTTTTCTTCATTAGGAAGGCTTGGTAAGTAGCTCAGCTATAATGTAATGTCATTAACAAGACTAAGTGTAAAGGCCGTATTCCTTTGGGCATAAAAAATATCAGGTGTGTAAGAAAGATGGCTGGGACTCAAGATTATATCAATGTCATTGACAATATTGTTTATGAAGTTAGTATTTACAGAGACCTTTGTCAGAAAGAGGCATTCAGTTAATTTAGGGTGTTCTATCAATCAAATTTAATCGTATATTACAAGTTTGCATGAAGGTTACATCTAATGATTTTTGTCTGGAGCTACATGCTTTTGCATTTGGGGACATTAAACATTTGCTCACTTGCCCTATTTGCAAAGGTTTTTCAATTGCTCATTTTCCAATTGTTGTCCAAAAAAGATTGTCTTTCTTTGGAGGAAAAATAGGTGCAATAGAGGTTCTCTCTGATTGCAGTTAGTTACTTTTATATCATACTAAAATAAAATCTGTACTTCCAGATGATCAGTTCCCAAAATACACAGGATAAATTAACCACTTGAAAGCAGAGCCAGTTTCTGTTCTCAGTTACATTGCTTTCGAGCTATTTCAGCTGCAGTTTAACATAATTATATATGGAGGATGATTAGACCTTTAGAATTATCAATAGGAACCTCCAAACTAATACCATGATACATGTGCCAAAGTTCCTATCATGAACGGGACCACTCACATTGAGACTACTCATAGTAGTAAAGCTAAGGTTAAAGCACATGCACTAGCATTTGTGGGATCAGGGCCCAGGTTTCTTCCTGCCAAAGTCCTAATCATAACTGAATTGGGGCCCCAAATTATTTTAATTATCTTCCTAATTAGCAAGTTTATTTATACTATAATGATGCCAAAATAATTCATCATGATTAGTGGTGCATTATAGTGAATGCCAAAGCAATTAGTCATGATTAGGCACTTAGTGCAATGTGTTGCTAGGTTTATTCATTAAATCACAGACATTAGAAATGGAAAAGACCTATTAAATCATTTTGGCCATCACCATGCTATTGTAGGATGATTTATTATTTACTTCTAAACTTAAGAGAAAAATTGTGGGATATTGACCTTCAAAATCAAAAGGAAAAAAGAAAGAAAAATCAAATAGCTGATGTAAACACATTTGTTCTGAGAGAGGTAGGAGAAAGAGTGGGCCTGCCAGGCGTTCTTCTCTTCCCCATTACAACCAGATGACCACTCCAGGACATTAAGCCCAAACAGCACCCAAAACTGCAGCATATAGCTTCCTCCTGAAGCAGCCTATAAAAAGAGCCCTTTTTGTCTAAAGAAATAGCAGCAGACTTTGTCTGTCACCCTCCTGTGTTTCCCCTACTGACTGTAGGACCAACTGAGATAGTTGCTTTAGGGCACTAAGCACCAGCAGCATGCAGGCACATGGAGAAGGAGCAATCACACCTACTTTTTCAGAGGTGTAAAGTATTACACACACTGGAGAGAAAAACCCTTTCTGTTGCAGGCTCTCTCTCATGGCATCTGTTTCGCTTGAGAGGGTCTTGTGATATCAGTTACCCATGATTCTGTATGCAGTATTTCTCATAAATGTCCTTTAAAATTTAACATGCAAGCTTAGTGAATGTTCTAAATGACCAATGAAATATATTTTTGCAATATTAAGTGGCAATAGTGTAGTCTAATCTAATGAAGTCTGTGGTACATTTATGGCCCTGAGAGCACAGAGAAGGTACTTAATCAGAGAGGAAAAAGCTTTCATGATCATTAGAGCTGGAGAAGGAATGCAGCTCCATCTGATGCCATGGGAAACCAGAGGAATTTTAAGTGAACAGTGAATTATGTTACTTTTAAAATTATTAAAATAGATTTTACCTCACAGTTTGGGAAGCCTCGTGTTCTTCTTCAAGTGCTTCCTTATGTTGATTCCAAATCAGGTGTTTGTTTGTGTGTGCTGTGTGAACAGTCCTCCAGAAACTTTTCCCCAGGGCATCTGCAAAGTCAGTTGTGGCACCACCTGGAGTTGCATCTCAATAGCATGCTGTAAGAGCCCAGCTGAACTCTCCCTTCCCCAATTCCTTCTTATTGCCTATGACCGTCAATGACACAGTTGCTGGCTGTTGATCAGCAAGCTTTCTCCTTGTATTTTATGTAATATGTACCCATTGATTGTTCTATTATTAAGTAGTTAGATAATGATAGGAATCCTGATTAGCAGGAATTTAATTCTGCCCACCCTCATGCCTGGAGTTAGGACATGCCTGGCTTTAAATCCTGTGAGTCCTGCAGGAAGCTTATGCCAAAAGACAACCTGCATTCCCCTTGCCTGAGGTGTCTTGGAGGATCCCATTTGCAAAAGCACACTAAGATCTGCTGGAGCTTTTACCCAAGGACTCAAAAAGACTGGGATGAGAAGCTTAAATTTCTGATTATGAAGGAAGCCCTGTACCCATCAGAATTTGGGGAGCCAGGCTCCAGCAAGGCAGCACCAATGTGACGTGCTCCAGCATCAACAAGGGAGGTACTGCAAACTATGGACTCTGTCGAAGAGCTGTGGCATCATCTTTCCTCCCTGGCACTGAAAACAATGGTGCTAAGATCTCAGCAGCACTGCTTTCTTTTGCCAGTGCAGCAATAGAAGACATTGGAGAGAGGGTTCTCTCCAGCTTTGAGATCAGCGAAGGAAAGGAGCAAGACAAGACTCATGCTTGGCCGCCAGACCCCCGTCTCTCTTAGACCATGGCACCGTTGACCCTGGCCTTGAGAAATGGCGCGTCAAATCCAGCACTGGTGTCATCACCTATAAGGAACATTCTGAAGGAAGACTTACAGCCTCTGTCCACTCCAGAGACTTTTGAAGCAGCGTGGGAGTTGATCGAGGGGACAGCCTTGCATACTCACGAACATGCGCCTTGTCCAGCACTGAAGAAGGCACTGATACTATTAAGGGGAAAACTAGCACTGATCAGGCCTTGGGGCCCTTTGGTTCCATTCCACAATGCCATCCAGCACCACTTCCCCAAGGTTCTTATCTGACTCAGAGGAAGAGTCAGTGATCTCCAGGAAAGTCTGGTGCTGAAAAGAACTCAGACAGGAGGGGCTGCATTCTCCTCAAGCACAATGGCCTTTTTAGTGGCAGATGCTACCACAATGGCCTTTTTGGACCCCATAGACATACTATCAGGCCCAAGGGTCCTACTTGAGCAGATCCAACTCACAAGCCTCAGGCCTCAACCCTCACAGACAGTGACCAACCCACTGGATATAGGAAGGGCATTCAGCATTGACTGAGAGATGGAGAAACAAGGAGAGCCCACAAGTGAGTGGGTCACTTTCCCACTCATTAACACTATCGAAGAGACCACTAAGACCTCATGGCAGACTCCAGCTTCAATTCTGCCTGTCATGCGAGGCATGAGAAGGCCAAACCATCTTGTAAAGTACATGACCCAATCTAATCTTTGAAGACTTATTATAGGAAAATGCAATGGTGGTAAGTAGGATAGGGCTTTGATATGCATGTGTATCATTAGTGGTTTCTTGATGATGTTTACATATATCCTGTTATAGATTAGCAAGGTAAATGAACTGGCTTCCTTATCTGTTACTATTGTTGTTTTGGAAGGGGTCAATAGCAAACATTCACATCTAAATGGACCTTTGATGTACCAATGTAAACTGTCTGTCCATGGTGCTAATGCAGCTAATTACCTGTGGTGCCCAGTAAGTGAAGGTTTTACTTCAAAGGACAATATAGATTACTATTCTCCACTTAAGAAAGTACTGAGGCACTGTCATCAAAGCCCCCATGAAGAAGTGACCTGCAAATGCCCATCTTGCTACAACTATAAGAAAGTAGGGAACATAATCCCCTTATCTTGCATCTGTCCAAGCATCTCAGGGAAAGTTTGGACCACAGAATTGAGATCCCAGCAAGCACTGGCCTGGAAATCACCTTGCTAATTCTCATGAGAGAATTAGAACAAACTCCATACCTGGACTATTTTGTCTATATCCCTTTAAACTGGATTTCTAACACCAGAAGCTATGAAACAAGGACTTAAACCCATCTAGGCATTGAAGGTATGTCTAAGACCTGCAAACTCCAATTTCTTCAAGGACTTATGAACTCTAAATCATTTGTATGTATGTGATTCACTTTGACCCTTCAACATCTCTCATTTTGTTTCTTTTCTTTTTATATTAAACCTTTAGTTTTAGTTACTAAAGGACTGGCTGGCAGGATGGTATTTTGGGTAAGATCCAAGTCTATGTTGTTCTGGGTGATGTGGCTGACCCTTTGTGGTCAGAACCTCTTTCTTTAAGAGACCCAGTGGCTGGGTGGGGACCAGAGGAGCTGATGTGCAGTAAAGGTGGCTGAGTATATTTTATGGTGGCCTCTGAATATCCAGTGTGGGGGATCAGAAACATTGTTTATGACTGGTTGGAGAGTTTATCTCCAGGTAACCCAACAGTGGTGGGAGAATCTGCTCTCCTTTTTGCAGCTTGCCCTGATCTTTCTATACTTAGGAGGCCTGGGTCACACTGCCTTACCACGAGGAAGATGGTAAAAAAGATTTCCTTCCTTCTAGGGGACATAGATATATTTATACTCAAGTCAATCTGGGGTCTCTGGTGGTGGTGGCTAACCAGAAAGAGTGACAGGGACAGCAGGGTCTTAACCTGAAGGCCAGAGGGACCAAGAAGCTTTAGCTCTTTGGAAGGAAAGTCTACTCTATCAGAGAACTTCAGCTCAAAAACTGCAAACCAGCAGATGATCCTAAGCAGATATGCTTATAACTCCTAGAGAAGTTCATGAACTGAATGCAACAGGATTCCAAGTTGAAGTTCTCAGCGGTGATTAAGAGAGCCAGGTTGTCTCTCAGACCTTTCTCCAATCAGCCCTGGATGCAGCAGATGCCACCCTGTGTTCCATAGTCTTGGGGGTGGCCATGAGAAGAAGCTCATGGCTGCAGGCCTCCGACCTTTCTTGGGAAATCCTGGCTACTATTCAAGACCTACTGTTTGAGGGACCAGAGCTGTTTTAGTCCTAAACAGACTCAGAGTTACAGAACCTGAAAGCTTCAAGGGCTGTTCTAAAGTCTTTGGACTGCATACTCAGGTGACCCAAAGAATGCTGTTTAAACCACTGCATATGTCCCACTTTTATCATTTGAGACATGACTTAATCCACTGGCAGGGATGCTCTGGTAGGGGAAACAACCAGCACAACTCAAAACAAAACAGGGGAGTCGCGCCAGCCCTCAGGACAGAAAAAGAACTTTTGACAGTGCACTCGAAGATGACGCACCAGTGACACATTCAACTACACCCTCATTCTGCAACTGCTTATCATAATTTTTCTATGTGTGACCCCAAATTACTTTGAACCAGCAAGTCCTGCACACAGTGAAATTGAGATTCTCCCTCCAATTTTTTGTTATGCCCCCTTCCCACCCTCCCTCAAAACCTGGTGTCTCCTCAGGGACTCCCATCACAAGCAACTGCTTCATCAAGAAATGCAGTTGCTCCTAAAATCAGGGTTAGAGGAAGTGCTCAAGGGCCTGAGAGGAAAGTGGTTTTATTCTTGTTACTTTCTAATTCTGAAGGTGAGCTTCATCCATGCTGTACCTGAGAAACCTGAACAGTTTCCTGTGCAAGATCCAGTTTTGTATGGTATCCCTGGCTGTGATCATCCCTTCATTGGAGCCAGGAGAGTGGTATGCCACCCTCAATTTGAAGGATGCTTACTTTCATGTAACAATAATCCCTTGGATACAGGAGATTTCTCCATTTCATGGTCAGGCATCTGCGCCTACAATTCACAGTTCTCCCATTATCAGCAGTACCCAGAGTGTTCACCAGCTGCCTTTCTGTGATAGGAGCCATCCTGAAGAAGCAAAGGATCCAGGTATTTCCTTACCTGGAAAATTGGCTGGCGCAGGGATGTTCCAGGAATGAGGTACAATTGGACCTCCAGGTGGTAAGTGCTACTTTCAACAAGCTAGGTTTGATGGTGAATGAGCAAAAGTTCTCATTGACAGCCACTCAAAGAATATGATTTATAGGGGCAGTCATAGACTCGAGGGAAGCAAAGGCTCCTCTTCCTTGGACTTGTTTTCAGGCTATCAAAGACTTGACTACAGGACCGGAAAGGCACTGGTTTAAAACTGCCTCAAAATGTTAAGACACATGGCAGCTTACGTATATGTACTTCCAGATATTGCGAACTTCCAGGAGCTTGCGAACAGGGAACTGCAAACAGGGGAGTTTGCGAGGGAAGGAGTTGGTGCCAGGTGCGTCCTATTGAAGGGACCTGAGGAGTGGGTGGGCGCAAGCCCACCCACTTCTAAAACCCTTCCCCCAGCCTGAGGGGAAGCGGCACAAGGCAGGGCTTCAAAAAAGTCCGGGGGACAACGAAAGAGAAAACAGGGACGGGTGTGAAGGTTACAGGTTCAAAACAAGGGTGTCGGAAGGGGGTACCGAGCAGAGAACCCCGGACAGCGCCCACTGCTCCCGAAAGGTGTCGAGGGAGCCAGCGGACGCCGCCCAGAGGAACTCTGCCCGGAGACGTGCACGGACGAGGGAGCGGAAATAGGCCCCACAGTCGCAGGCCCCTCCCTCTGCCAACCTCCTCTCCCGAGTTTTATATGTGGCTACCTT
>ML681963.1:134910624-134927170 GCA_007922195.1 Podocnemis expansa
TTGCTTGTGTCTTTTTCCCTACAGGTGCTTCCTGTTAGTTGTGGGACTGAGCTTGTGTGATTGGGTGGGGGCTGTTTGCACCATTGTTCCCTGATCACCTTTAATCAGCAGCTTCTAGCAGCTTCTAGCAGCCTTGTGATTGGCCTGCCCCTGTGTGACTAACAAGGGGCAAGGGCTGACCTTAGCAGAGAAGGCCTTTAAAAGCCACTGCTTGAGCAACCAGAGGAGTTTGCGACCAGGGGAGTTTGGGGAGGAGTTTGGTGAGGCCAAGATGGTGAAGAGGAGCCATACTGCTGGTGCCAGTGCCCCTGCTGTTTCCTTTGCCTCTGTGTGTAGCCAGACAGACTGTCTGACCATGGATATCTCCACCCAAACCCTCGTGTGGAATTGCAGGGAGTGTGGCCTTCATTTTCCTGCCACTGATGATCAGGCTCAGGAGATGAGCCTATGTGATAGGTGCCTTCTGGTGGCATCTCTTCAGAAACAGATAGGAGAGTTACAGGAGGAGGTGTCACGACTCAGGGGTATCTATGCCCTGGAAAAGTTCCTTGACAGTGTCCACGATGAGACCTGCAAGGAGGAGGTCCCTATCCCAATGCCAAGGGCTACTGCCACAGCTCTGGAAATGGATGGGATGCCTATGGCAGAGGAAGGACACTGGCAGCTGGTCACCTCTGGCAGTAGACAGTGCTCCACGCCTGCTCACATCCCACCATCCATTGTGGAGAGGAACCGTTATGCGGTGCTGGACACACTGAAGGAGGTAGAGGAGATGCCATCCACCCCAAAGGCTGGGCAGATCACAACCACCTCACCTAAGAGGAAACGTAGGGTCATGGTGATTGGGGACTCGCTCCTGAGAGGCACAGAGGCACCCATCTGTTGCCCTGACAAGGCCTCTAGAGAGGTATGCTGCCTGCCAGGTGCCCATATCCGTGATGAAACGGAGGGATTGTCTAAAATCATTCGCCCCTCAGACTACTACCCCATGCTTCTTATCTATGTGGGTACCCATGATACTGCGAGAGGTGATCCTCAGCAGATCAAAGGTGACTTCAGGGCTCTGGGAGCGAGGGTGAAGGAGTTTGGAGCACAGGTGGTGTTCTCCTCGATCCTTCCAATCAAGGCTAGAGGCCTGAGGAGAGACAGATGCATCCTAGAGGTGAATGCCTGGCTGCGAAGATGGTGTGGTCAGGAGGGATTTGGCTTCCTTGACCATGGAGTCCTGTTTCAGGACAGAGGATTGATAGGCAGAGATGGCCTTCACCTGTCCAGGAAGGGGAAGAGCGTGTTTGGGCACAGAGTGGCTGACCTAATGAGGAGGGCTTTAAACTAGGTTCAACAGGGGAAGGAGACCGAAGCCCACAGGTAAGTAACAATGTGGGTGATCTGGGGGAAGGGATGGAACTTGGGGGGTGCTGGGACTGTATCAACAGCAATAAAAGAGAAGGTAGTTGGAACATGGGGGGGGGGAATCAAATAAATGTCATAAGTGCTCTACTGAAGCCCCAATATGTGAGGAGAGTGGGGGAGGAGAACTCCAAGAAAAAATGCAAGGAGCTTTATGTAATAGAATTGGAAATCAACATGACAAAGTAGGGCAATCGACCGGGTATCTTAGGTGCCTGTACACTAATGCGAGGAGCCTGCGAAATAAGCAAGAAGAACTGGTAATACTAGCACAGACAAGGAACTATGATATTATAGGAATAATAGAGACATGGTGGGATAGTGTGCATGACTGGAGTCTGCCATGGATGGGTATAAACTGTTCAGGAAAGACAGGCAGGGAAGAAGAGGGGGAGGAGTAGCGTTATATGTAAAAGAGCTCTATGACTGCTCAGAGCTCCATTATGGAAGTGGAAGCGTGCCAGTAGAAAGTCTGTGGGTTACATTGAGAGGGGAAAGCAACAAGGGGGATGTTGTGGTGGGTGTCTGCCATAGACCACCAGACCAGAACTAGGAGGTGGATGAGGTGTTCTATGGCCAACTAGCGGAAGCTTCCAGATCACAGGCCCTGGTGCTCATGGGGGACTTCAATTACCCTGACATTTGCTGGGAGGCCAATACAGCAGTGCATGGGCAATCCAGGAAGTTTTTAGAGAATGTTGGGGACAACTTTCTAGTACAAATGCTAGAGGAACCAACTAGGGATCTTGCACCGCTCGATCTGCTGCTCACAAACAGGGAAGAATTGATCAGGGACGTAGAGATAAATGGCAAGCTAGGCAGTAGTGACCAAGACATGGTTGAGTTCAGGATCCTGATTAAAGGAAGGAAGGAAAGAAGCAAAACAAAAACCCTGGACTTCAAAAAAGCAGATTTTTGCTCCCTCAGGGAACTGATGGGCAGGATCCCTTGGGAAGCTAATCTGAAGGGGAAAGGAGTCCAAGAGAGTTGGTTATATTTTAAGGAAACCCTGCTAAGGGCACAGGAAGTTGCCATTCCAATTAGGAGAAAGAACAAACATGTGAGGCAGCCAGAATGGCTTAGCAGAGATCTCTGCTGTGAGCTTAAACATAAAAAGGAAGCTTACAGGAAGTGGAAGCTTGGTCAGATGCCCAAAGAGGCATATAAAGATATTGCTAGGGACTGCAGAGATAAAATCAGAAAGGCCAAAGGACAAATGGAGTTGCGGCTAGCGAGACATGTAAAGGATAACAAGAAGGGGTTCTACAAGTATGTTAATAACAAGAAGAGGATCAGGGATGGTGTAGGCCCCTTGCTGAATAGGGCAGGCATCCTTGTGACAGAGGATGAGGAAAAAGCTGAGGTGCTCAATGCGTTTTTTGCTTCAGTTTTCACGGGCGGGGTCAGCTCCCAGCCCACTACCATGGGTGTGGCAGATGGGAGAGAAGAAGACAGGCCCTTGGTGATAGAAGGTCAGGTTAGGGACTGCTTAAAGAAGCTGGATGTGCACAAGTCCATGGGGCCGGACGAACTGCATCCAAGAGTGCTAAGGGAATTGGCCGATAAGATAGCAGCACCGCTGGCCGTTATCTTTCAAAACTCATGGAGAACTGGGGAGCTGCCAGAGGATTGGAAAAAAACAAATGTAGTGCCTATTTTCAAGAAAGGGAAAAAGGAGGGTCCGGGGAATTATAGACCAGTCAGGCTCACCTCAATCCCTGGAAAAATTATGGAGCAGATTCTCAAAGAATCCATCCTTAAACACTTACAGGAAAATAAAGTGATCAGGAACAGTCAGCATGGATTTACCAAGAGTAAATCATGCCTGACCAATCTTGTTTCCTTCTATGATCAGATGACTGGTTTTCTGGATGCAGGAAGAACCGTTGATGTGATATACCTTGATCTTAGCAAGGCTTTTGATACAGTTTCCCACAGCATTCTCACTGGCAAATTAAGGAAGTATGGGTTGGATAGGTGGACTATAAGGTGGATAGAAAACTGGCTAGATCAACGGTTTCAGCGTGTAGGAATCAATGGTTCCATGTCTAGCTGGCAGCCGGTCACGAGTGGGGTGCCCCAGGGGTTGGTCCTGGGGCCGGTTCTGTTCAACATTTTCATCAATGATCTGGATGATGGAATAGACTGCATTCTCAGTAAGTTTGCAGATGACACCAAGCTGGGGGAACCAGCAGACATGTTGGAGGGCAAGGACAGGATTCAGGGAGATCTAGATAAATTGGAACAGTGGGCCAATAGAAATCTTATGAGCTTCAATAAGGACAAGTGTAAAATCCTGCATGTGGGACGAAAAAACCCCATGCACCGCTACAGGCTGGGAAACATTCAGTTAAGTAGCAGCAGTGTAGAAAAGGACCTGGGGGTCATGGTGGATGGGAAGCTGGATATGAGTCAGCAGTGTGCTCTTGCTGCCAAAAAGGCCAATGGCATACTGGGCTGCATCAAAAGAAGTATTACCAGCAGATCAGGGGATGTGATCATTCCCCTCTATTCTGCACTGGTGAGGCCGCATCTAGAATACTGTGTTCAGTTTTGGGCTCCCCACTACAAAAAGGACAGGGACATGCTAGAGAGAGTTCAGAGGAGGGCAACTAAAATGATTAAAGGGCTGGAACACAAGCCCTATGAGGAAAGACTGAAAGCATTAGGCTTATTTAGTCTGCAGAAGAGAAGATTGAGGGGGGATTTGATAGCAACCTTCAACTACTTGAAGGGATGCTCTAAGGAAAATGGAGCTTGACTGTTCTCGGTAATAACAGAGGACAGAACGAGGAGCAATGGTCTCAAGTTTTAGTTAGGGAGGTCGAGGCTGGATATTAGAAAAAACTTTTTTACTAGGAGAGTGGTGAAGCCTTGGAATGAACTCCCAAGGGAGGTGGTGGAGTCTCCATCTTTGGAGGTGTTTAAGGCCCGGCTGGACAAAACCATGACTGGGATGCTTTAGTGGGAGTGGTCCTGCCTCTGGCAGGGGGTTGGACTAGATGACCTATGAGGTCCCTTCCAACCCTATGATTCTATGATATGAGACTGTGATTAAGACACCTACAGGCTTGGTTGATGAGTGTTATCACCTAGCACCTTTGAGGAGATGGTATGTCTTCTACCACAGGTGATAAATTTTCTGAAGTGTAAGTGCAAGGCACAGAGAGTGTGTGTTGGTCTTCCTTTCCACTTGCTGCAGCCATCGGTACGCCTAGTGAGAGATGCTTCAGATGTAGGTTGGGGAGCTCATCCAGGCAACCTCAGGACAGGAAGGAGACATGACAAACATGTTTCCTTCTTCAAGGATATAAAGGATCAAAAAGATACAGCCATTCTTTATCAATCCACTCCCATTTAAACTCTCAAATCTCATTTCTCAATTACTGCAGTGTTGTTCTCCCAGGCCTTGACAAATGCAATCTAGTCCTGTTCAAACTTATTCCAAATGAAGATTAGTTTCCTAGCCCATCACTAACCATGTTACTCCTCTTTTTGTATTGCCTGCCCCCAGTTCTCACATTCCTATCATATCAATCTGTTTCTGTTCACTTTCAATCCTCTTCATCATCAATCCTCACCTGCCCTGTCATCTCTAATTTACTATCAAGCTGTTAATGCTTCCGTCTGAATAGCATACCTACTACTACATTTTTAAACAAACATTTTCATGCTTTTTCTCCCATGCTGCCCCTCATACTTGGGAGGCACTCCTTATAAACACCCCTAAAGCTACCTCATTATCCATCTTAAAATGCCCCTCAAAATTCTCCTTTGCCATGATGTTTACAAAAACTTGACACTGCTTAGTGTTCAGAGAACACTGCCTATTACAGTCTCATTCTTCTCTGTACTCCCTTCTATGTTTATATCCATCTGCTCTCTCTTGTCTTATGCTTTCTGTAGAAGCTTGTTAAACTGGGACCATCTTTTTGGTCTGTTTGTCCAGCACCTGATACAGTGGAGTCCTGCTCTATGTCTAGGGCTCCTAATCAATGTTCCCTCTAAGAGCCTCCAGCAGCCGAGCACTCATGTTGCTCACTGCGCGGGGCCCCCCACCCCCTGCGCGGGGCCAATCCTGGCGCACCCCCACGGGCCCGATCCTGGCACGCGCGCCCCCCCACAGGCCTGCTCCCCTGGTAAGCCCCCAGCCTGCCCAGCCCCTCCCTGCTGCTGGAGTGGCATGGCCCTGCCACAGCTCCTGGGGCCAGAGAAGCAGTAACAGAGCATGCTCAGACATTCTGGACATGCTCCATTAGAGCTTCTCTGGACGGGAGTTTTAATAGCTCCCTGCTTGACAGGAGCTCTGAGCAGGGCCTCTGGCTGCTAGCCCTGCACGGCCAGCAGCCTTCCCTGCGCGGGGGGGCTGTGGCGGGCTGTGTGGCCGCACGCCCACGCAGCTTAGAGGGAACATTGCTCTTAATAGGTAATACAAATAAATAATAAGGCTTCTAAGATCCTGCAAGTGGGGCAAATGCATGTTGCTAAAAGTAGGTTCAATCATAAAAACACAGCAAAAATTTCTGGCAATAGGAGACTGTAATTATTTATATTTCATAATAGTGGTTAGACACCTCAACTAGATCATCGTCCTGTTGTGCTAGGTACTGTATAAACACATAGTAAGAGATAGCCCCAGCTCAGAAGAGCTTACAGGTTAAATAAACAAAACAAAGGACAGTAGAAGAAAAGGAGGCACAGAAGTGAAGAGAGTTACCTAAGGCCACAGAGTGTGTCAGGGACAGAGTCAGACATAAACCCAGGTCTCCAGCTTGTGCCATATCCACTAGATCACACTACTTTAAAAACCACTCTTGTTTCACTACATCTTCCTGCAGTTTATCCCCAACCCTTTCCAAGTCACCAGAAATATTTCCATTGATTTCAATGGGTTATGGATCAAGCTGCAAATGCAGGAATGGAGCATCTAAGAATTGGACCCAAAGTCTCTTTCTATCAGGTACCTATATTAAGTGTTTTCTAGAAGGCACAACATTGTGTCAGGCCTGGTCTACACCTAAAACTTAAATCAACCTTGTTACATTACCCAGGAGCGCAAAGTTATCTAAGCCACAGTAGCCACCACTAGATCTACGGAAAAATTCTTTCACTGACCTCTTGAGGGGGCAAATATACTACAGGAATGGAAAACCCTTTCAGTTGCTGGAGCAAAAGTTTAGACTACAGTGCTGCAGTGGTGTAGCTGCAGCACTTATAGTGTAGTCATAGCCTCAGTATGAAGTGGAATCTGGCAGATTTCCAGCACAAAGCTGTACAATTTATAATAGTATCTGAATAAACTTACATGTGTGAGTGGGGGGGAAATGAATTAATTCTAAAAGAAGCTCAAACAAGCAAAAGCCACCACCACCATTCACAACTAAAACTGTTTACGCACCCTAAAAACTTGAGGCAGTCTACAAATTGGGGAGAGGTATTATAGTGTGTTGTGCTGTGGAGGTTTTTTATTTGTTTATTTTCTGTCCATGAACAGCTGTTGTGGACCAAGCAAAATTTCTGCTGCTTAATTTGAAGGGGAAACAGCCTCCTTTATAGCATTCTCACTCAAATGCAACATTTCAATATAGTAATCTTTCAAATCTCAGGTAATGAAGTTTGAATGCTACCAACATTTGGCAGTATCTTTGGAGTGTAATAACACTATCCTTGTGTGAGCAGGAAAGAAATTTAGATTAAAAATGGTCATAGTGTGGATTATTTAGGGTTTGTGCATTAAAGAAACTGCTTTGCCAAACATTTTGGCATCTAATGATATTTTTAATCTAAAAAAAGTTTGTTGATATAAATATTGTGTGCCTCAGCAAAACCACTACCAAACAAAATTAATATGAAAGGCAAAAGCAAATAACCAATACAAATGCCTTTGGCATTCCTGAGAATCAAAAGCTACTTAGAATAAACATTTGCCAGCTCAACAATTTGAAATGTCTTATACACATCTTTCTAATAGCCTCTGTAATAACGAACAGAACATAACACAAAGACAAAATGCCAGCACATCACAAATATAAGGCTGTTGAGAGGATTAAGTATAATCCTCTCTCACCAATGAATAAAGAAAATAAGAAATAGAACTGTGTCATGTTGAATAGCTCTGAGTCACAGATATGTTCCTGACAAGCATTTTGGGTTTTTGCCCACCAAAGTTTTGTTAGGAAGGTCATGCATGAATTATGAAGAAAATGGCATTATTACTAAGTATAATAGGGCAAAAAAAAAAAGAACATCTTTGATTAATTTGTGAAGGACTTTGATTCAGCTGGAACACTTTGTCAGGTGAAGACAGAACAGTAGTTTTATTATTAAGCTGATAAAAATCAGCTAACAACTGGAACCATCCCACAGTTAAAACGGATTCGAATAATACATTTACCAGAACATCCAGAAGAAATCTGGAGGCAATTTTGGCACCATTTGCAGTGACTTTTTACCTAAAATCAATGGCATTGCTGCTGAGCAGTCTTTTTAATTGCAAAGCACAGTAGAAAACTAGTGCATACATAGGAATCATAAAAATATTACCAAAATTCCCACTTAACCACACATTGCTGTCTAGGGGAGAGTATGGCCAGAGCAGGACACAGCTGCCCACTTCCAGCAGAGACCCCAAAGGAGGGCAGACAGAGACATCATCCAGAGAGTGAATCCCACCTAAAAAGCCTGCGCCATGCAGGATTTTGTCATTCCCACGCACGCAATAGATGGGCCATGTCAGCAGTGCAGAAGACACATGGCCCAGGGTAGGGCTGGCCTAGAGTAGGCCAGGGGTGCAGCTGAGAATTGGCTGCAGGGTTGGGGTGAAGCCCCAGGGTTGAGCCAGGCCAGGCTGGGTGAGCGCTGCAGCAGGAGACCAAGAGGAGGCGGCAGGTCCTGGGTAGGGTTATCAGATGTCTAGCAGAAGGAGCCACGTCCTGTTTGCCTTCATGTCCTCCGTGCTCCAGGTATTTTAAAAATAGGAGCTTTTGTCCCGCTTTTTACTGCTTAGGAAAAGAATGTTACAAATCCCTCCAACCAGCAAGTTACAGAGCCGGGGATCTTCCCCCAGCCGCTGGGGATCGGAGGTGGTCACATGCATACCCCGCCCAATCACAGCTGAGCACAGATGCAGACCTTTTCCCTAAAAGCTCAGGTATTCCCCTAATGATGGAACCTATCTTTGTAAGGCTACCTGGATAGCTCAGTGGCTAAGGCAATTATCTTTTAAACTTGGGGTTGTGGGTGCAAGACCTCTGAAAGGCACTTTTATTTTTGGCCCTTGCTCCCTGCAAAACAGCTAAATTGGGGGGAGCAAAAATATAGGGATACTAATAAAATGAAGGAAAATAAAGTCTACCATAAATAAAATTACTAACAAGGACCAATTAAATAAAACCACTAAAGGAGCAGATTTGAATGGGACAGAAACAATTTAGGACTTTCTTTTTTTAGACTGTAAAAATGGGCTGCTGTGGAAAATGAAAAATGAGAAGTGAGTTAACTTTTTTAGGTACTTTTCAAGTTTACATTTGAAAATTTAGTTTTTTAACTTTAGTCTCATAAACATTAATGAAAGGCTCATGAAAAATTTTCATTTAATGAAAAAATCCAGTTTTCAGTAAAAGAAAACATTTTTGTAATTTTATTTTAAAATAATTTAGAAAACACAGGACTATGCAGTTTTAATGCTGCATTCATTAATCATTACCCATTTTCCATGACATAATATGGTAATAACACTTATATTAATACTCAGTAATTCACCATGTGTCCTCCAATGTCATCCTTTTCATACTTCCCTATCCTTTCTGTGCTTTGGTATCTGGTAACCCTATCCGGGCACCATGTTTTGTGGACAACTATGTTGTGTCTCACTCTGTGCTTGATCTCCAGAGGAGAAGCATTTGTTCATTCTGAAGCTACAGAACATGACTCTTTAGTTCAAGCTGTGGAGCCTTGTGCTCAGAGCTTTGGATGCCCCTGGTTCAACCCCTGCTGCTTTGGACAAGATACCAGCTTTCAGCTGGTTCTATGGAACTTTCCAAGCTTTGTCTCAAATAAGCTAGTCAGATTTCATCTGCTCTAGCATTTCCTCAGGTCAGTGTTTCCCAGAATGCAGAGCAGCCCAGAACTTGCTGGTTTTCCTGGCAGAACCTTCTTGTTTTTGGCCCAAGTAGGTTTATAGGGCCTGGACTGTAGGTTCAAAGAACTCCTAACATTTTAAGAGGAACTATGAGACTTAACAAAACAAAACAAAAAAACCCTGCTTGTTTCAACTACTTTTTTCAAACTACTTGTTGAAATAACTGGTGATTCTCTCAAGGAGGAGAGACAGGGAGAATGTACATTTTGTAAAACAAACAAAGATCAAACAAGCATGTGTGGCACTTAAAGACTAACATTTATTTATTGCATGAGCTTGGCTTATAAAGTGTTTAATGTGTTTAAAATCTTTCCCTGTGATCTTTTGCATAAGAATATCTGATACAGTTTAAAACTATCTTATGGTCCTCACATTTTAACATAACTGGATTGGATTGCTCAAAGAGGGACAGAAAGACATGCATTGACCATCCAGCAGATTTTTTTGGTCACTTTCATTTCATCGAATTCATTCGAAGTAACTGTATGTGTCTGTAATTGTTTGGTCCCATTGTGAAGTCACCGACGAGAGATCTGTGTAGGTCCCCCAATTGCCTAAGTACATGAGGGCACTGTCTAATAGCTCCTCTGTTCATAACAAGTTACAGAATAAATCACCTGAGTATGAATTGTAATTCTTGCTCTTTAGATATGTAAATTGTGACAGCTTTATAGCTACTTGTTTATTATAAAATAATAATAAAACAATCTATTCACCTCACCTTTTATTAATTTTGTTGTTCTATATTTTTCAATCTTTTCTGTCATGAGTTTGCACAAAAATTTTATTTGGAAAAAGTTTTGCACACAGGTTGAAAATTTTGCATACAAGCCACCAAACCTGAGAGGGAACATTGCTTCCTACCCCATATTTGATGAATATAGTCCTAAGACTAAAACAGTTTTTGGTAACATAGGCATAAACCATTTGACTCTGTCAAACACAGTCAAAACTAAATAGTGTCATGTGATCAGGACAGCACCACGACAATACCTCAACAGTAGATATGGCAATGCAATGGGGAAAAAAAAAAAACCCAAGGAGTCGTGTGGCACTTTAAGACTAACAGTAAAGTGCCACACAACTCCTTGGTTTTTTTTGCTGGACTAGACTAACACAGCTATCCCTTTGGAAATTGACAAAATGCAGTGAGCCCCTAACCACCTCAGAGTCTATTGCACTGTTCTTTATGCAGACATAATTTGCTTAGTTTCCAGAAGAAGAGAACACATCTCCTGTTTCTTAACAAAAATTCTGGCCCAGTGAATTCAGTCAGTCTTGAAAATCTGAATCAAGTTTTATCCATGCCTTCACAGATGCCCAGGAGCATGGTGGCTACAACTTGGGAAGAATTTGTGGAGGCATTCACTCAAGGAAAAAAACCCAAAGGTTATTGAAACACTATCAAAGAAAGTTCTTCAACATATATATTACAGAGAAGTGAGCATAAAAGTGAAATGCAGGACCAATCACATAATGTAGCTAGAGAAAATAAGGGATGAGAGTGAATTTTGACTGCTTTGAAGTTGGATGTTTATCACTGACACTAGGTAGGAAGATTTTTCAATTAGGACACAGACTGATAGGGTAGAGGAATTGATAACTAGTGGAATTAAGAGAGCGTAGAAGGTGGGTAGGGGCATTACCTGTCATTTTTCTTACCTTTCCATTCCTGTCATACTCTGCTGTGTAACTTTAAACATGTTTGCTGCCCAGGAGTGAACCCAGTTTGACCCTTACCCTTTGAACTGTTGCATGCTCATGGAGGCTTGGACATTCAACCTTGCAGCATATTACTTCATTTGAGATTTTGTTAGGGTTTGGCTAAATGGCACAATAATTTACTGGGGAGGAGCAGTGCCTTCATGATGAGGTTTCTAGTTCAACTCAATATCACAAGCATGGCAGAGCACTGGATAATGAACGGTTAGCAAATTATCTGATTATCTGCCATCAAACCACCATGAGTATGTAGTGAAGTGTCTGGTTTTTGTGGAGGGTCAGTATTTTGGTAAGAGACTTATAAGGAAAAATTAGATGCTTCAAGAAGTTGATTGCATAGGAGGTACTTTTCCCTATAAGTCAGTTTTTGACCAGTGGCCCAGCGTGGTAGTTAGGGGACACACTGTATTGCTAGAGGTGTTGTGTCTCAGATAAGATGTAAACAAGTCCTATTCATTTGTGCTGATTAGAGATTTCTCAGTACCAGGCTAAATTCCAACTCAAATAGATACAATTTGCCTAGGTACATTCCTACAACATTGTCCTTTCTATGTATATTCTACCCTTTATGCCCATCAGCAGCATCATCTATAACTAGACAGCTATGTTTCACTGTAGATGCAGCAAGTGAAGTGATTCCTACCTCCCTTTCCTACTGACCTAATAAAGAGGCTTTATCATTTGTACCATGCTATAAGTACCTCAGCTGAAAGGTGCTATAGAAATGAAAAACACTATTGTACTGAAACTGGGACAAAGGACTTTTCAGATGTAGCAGACTGGAAATGAAAATCTGGGACATCCATAGAAAACTAGGGCATGATATGTGTGAGGTGCGGACAGTTGTTGGACACAAGGAGGATGCCTGGGAAATCACTCCTCTGTTTTCTTTTAAATGTTTTCTGTGCATAGTACAAAATGCAGTAAATAAATTCATGTGTTTCCACTTCACGAAACCTCATTTTAAATCTAGCTTGGGTCTCATGGGAAAGAAACTGGTGAGTATAATCCCTTCAGACATTTATTCTCTTCACATGAGCACTGCTCACCACAATTAGTAGTTCTCTGTAGGTGGAGTCAAGCACTGAAACTTCTGCGTTATTACAAGCTAAGGTTGAGGAGGACAGAATTGCACTGTCAGCCTTTGCAGTTATATCCTATCCAAAAATCTATGCCTTAGGAAGTCTAGGTACCTGTAAGGGACATTAGTGAGCCATGGAATACTGCTGCAGTGGTACTGTACTTATACAGCAGGAGCAGGCAGAGCTAACTGTGGCCTCTCCCCTAAAAACTGCCAGGGAAGAGTGTAAGAATGTAGTGTTGTCTGATTAGACATTGCCATCATCAGTCTGCAGTAAAAATGACATATCATTTCAGAATTAACAAGAGGAGGAAAGAGCATTTGTGCAAAATTAGAGAAATATTAAATATTAAATTGCAGGTTAGAGTAATTCTACCTGTGAATATTTCAGAAAGTATCTCCAAGCTCTCATGACCTATTTAATGGTAGTACTGTGAATTCATTTGGGGTATCAGCCACCTTCTGAAGTGGATACATACCTTCCATGCTAATCAACTACAAGGTTAGCAAAGGATACTGCCTGCCATTCGCACTTATCCAAGCCAATTTATTAAAATTAAGTCAGTTTACTTGCCAGTGTACATGACATGAATTCACTGTATTTCCTGACAGCTATGACATTAGGTCCTAGGAAAGTTATAAAAACCAGAATAATAAAAGAATCATCCTTTTTATAGCTCTCCTATATAAAACTCAATTCTTTAAGTCTGTTACTTTGCAGGTATAATACACAGTTTTCTTTTAATACAGTCTGCCACTTGAGACAATAAAACTAGCAGGTATTCTGGGCCAAATTCTGGTCAACTTCAATGAATTTTCACTGATAAAAAAAAAAGAGAAGAATTCAGCCCTCAACAATGCAGCAGGATTATCTGAGGCGATCACTTAATGTAACTCTTACAGGTCAAGCATTTGTGTCAAATGTTTCCAAGTTTTCTCCTTGATTGGCAAGTGTAATTCACATTGATAATAGTGCTGTGATTCTATGCCCCTATTCCCACAATTCTGGCAAACTGTTCTCAGTGACAAAAATGGATGAGGATGAACACAACAGTAGAAAAAGATATTAAAACAAATAAAACTGTCAACAAGAATGAGACTTTTAAAAAAAGGCAAAAAACCCCCACTCATGGGAATAGGAGCAGAAAACAGTTGCCTGAAATCAGGGCCAGCTCATTTGGGGGGGGGGGGGGTGCCGTGGCCCAAATTTTTGTTTGGGGCCCCCCCCCCCCCCCATCTCATTCACGTAAGCTTAAAAAGATTTTCCAAATTGTATTTGCAACCTAAAATTCAAATAGCAAGATCAATTCATTCCTTTAATCTAAATACAAAAATAAAAAGTAATACTGATGAATTTAGATTTAATTAACAAGTAACATTTATCATGTACATACTTAGTAAACTTTCAGCTTCAAAGGGTAACTTTTGGGGCTTTAACAACAGCAGATTGTTGTATCATTTCATCTTGATCTAAGTCCTTGGAGTGGATGAATGGGGAGGCTGGAATGGGTGTTTTGGGGGCAAGGGATGGTTGGTGAAAGCTGTGATGGGCGTCTGGGGGATTGGGGTGTATGGAGAGGCTGGGGTTCGTGTTTCTGCAGTAATGGGGTAAGAGGGTGGGGGGTAGGAGAGGCTGGAGTTGGAGTTTTTAATGGTATTGGAGTGGGGAGGTTGGGAATGCTGGGTGGGTGGGGCTGGGCATGGGAGGTTGGTGTGGCTGTACATGCAGGTAATGGGCTTGGTAGGGGAGGCTAGGATGGATATCTCTGGGTAGATAGGAGTGGGTGGCAGAGGCTAGTGTGGGTACCTATGGGAATGGAATTGGTGAGGGGCTGCAGGGGGTGAATCACAGGACACCATGCTTTTTTTGCTGAATTAGACTAACAAGGCTGCCTCTTTGACGCTTGGAAGAGTTTGTTTTCACCGCTCACCCCTACCCTTTCTGGCAAAGGTGATTTTTGTCTCCTCTGACCTACCCCAATCAGCATATCTTTGTAAAAGCAACAAGGAGTTCTGTGTAGGGTTACCAGATAACAAAGCATGGAAAGGAAGACAAGAAAGTGGGAAAAGGATGACATGGAGAAAATGTACAATATAAGTGTCATTACTGTATTACGTTGTGGAAATGGGTAATGATTAATGAATGCATGGCAGCATGAAAAAAATGGAGAACAAGTTGAACAACAGATATATTCTTAGGCACATTAATTGTAAAAAAAAAAAAAGCTGTATAATACAAAACTGTAACACAATAAAATGAGTATTGTTGTGAATATACAATTTGTGTCAATACTGTCATGATAGCATTTAATTGACCAAATTATACCATTCAAAATGGTATAGCCTATTTTTGATATTTATGAGCTGAACCTGTTTCTGTTAGGAGGCTATCATTGTCAAGAATATATGAGTTAAATTCCTCACATGACATGTCATTCAGATTACAGTGAATTAATATAATGCCCTTCACAGATTTAACTGATAATTGATTCCTCCCCTTTGTCCACTGAGCAGTGATAACAGAGAAAACCCATTCTACATTGGCATTATGTCCAGGAATGCTGAAAAAAAAACAAATTCAGCAATTTTCAACAATTCTGTAAAGCAGCCCACGTTTTCACAGTTTCACCCTAGCCCCCCCCAGTGCCTGCCCCCACCACCACAGCTACCACCCAGGCCTCCTTACTGGTGTGGAACACTGGGATCAAACAGTGGTGGATTAATCAATATCTTGTTTGAGAAAGAGCTAGGTGGAGAGGAATCAGTAAAAAGTGTTAATTATCTCTAAAGGGGTGCATTCTACTGCAAAACGACTTAGTTTGTCTATACACAAAGCTTGTGTAACTACAGCAGGAAGGCTAAAAGCACTAACAATTTTATTGGTATAGCAAAAACAACAAGAGTCCTGTGGCACCTTATTTCTTCAGGCAAGCTTTTATGAACAGTAGAATATCAAACAATAAATGTTGCTGAAGAGGAGGAAAGAGACCTATTGTATTGTCACAGCATACAGAACACCCACACCACAACAAAAGTGAGAAGGTAACAGATTGTCTTAAAATGCCCTGGTGAGAGATCATCTCTTGGAAAGACCGTAAAATTGAAAGATGCTCAAAGAAAGGTAACAAAAATATTAGACCTCTGTATAATAAAAAATCATAAAATAATAATAATAGGATCAGGTTATGTTACAGCATGCCATGTCTTGCACTCTCCTGCTTTTATTTCCATCCTATTATGTAAGTTCCCCCATCTCTTCAAAGCCTCTGACAAAGTGAGATTTTTTCTCCTGCAAAACTTCATGTGATAAATAAATGTGTTAGTCTTTAAAAATGCCACAGGACTACTTGTTTGTTTCTATTGAATTAGACTAACCCAGCTATTATGCAATTTTGTGTGTCCAGTTTGGTGGAGTTTTTTTTATATTTACAAATAACTGTGGCCTATTGCCTTGTCCGCTGAAGAGATCCTGCTGCTAGTATTGTCGGGGAGTGGTACAGCCCCCCTCAGCCCCCCCCCCCATTGCAATGCCACCTGGACTTGGGGGTGGGAGGGAAGGAGAAGAGGGGAGACACCCCAGCCACACTATGTGGGCTATGTTGGGGGAGCCCTCCTCAGCTTCCTTTTGGAAAGTACATTGAGATGAAGAATGCTGTAAGGCAGGGGTACTCAAATGGCGGCCCGCGGTCCACAATCCGGACCGCAAAGAGGTTTCCAGTGGACCGCGACAGTGGCCTATTTTCATGAAGGCCGTTTGAGTACCCCTGCTCTAAGGGCAGCTGAGCAACTTCTATTGCTCGCTGTGCTCCCCCTCCCCCCCACGGAGCCTGCTGCGCTGCCACTGCCCCGCTCCCAGCGGTACCTCCCCCTCCCGGCATCGCCGCCTCCCCACTTCCGGCATCACCGCCCCCCCACTCCCACTCGCCCCCCCACTCGGCTGGCATCGCTGCCCCCCGCTCCCACTCGCCCCCCACACAGCTGGCATCGCCGCCCCCCCACGTGGCTGGCATCGCCGCCCCCCCACGCTCCTGGCATCGCCACCCCCCCACTCCCACTCGCCCCCCCCACGCTCCTGGCATCGCCGCTCCCACTCGCCCCCCACGCGGCTGGCATCGCCCCCCCCACTCCCACTCGCCCCCCCCATGCTCCTGGCATTGCTGCCCCCTGCTCCCACTCGCGCCCCCCCCGCTCCC
>ML681963.1:134927570-134939208 GCA_007922195.1 Podocnemis expansa
CCCCCACCCTAGTTGTTTGTGGACCCTGGTCAATGGTGGAAGGCTGAATGTGGACCGGCTCGCAAAAAGTTTGAGTACCCCTGCTGTAAGGGCTAAATCTAACAAGAGTGAGGGATTATTTCAGTGTCTATTTTAGCAGTTTTCAGCTGTAGAACTCAAAGCACTTTTCAAAGGGAGGTAAGCCTCATCATTTTTATTTTCCAGGTGAGGAAACTGAGCCCCAGGAAGGAAAAGTGACTTTCCCAAACAGCTCAGGGCAGAGGCAGAAAAAGACCTTTGGTCTCCCAAGTGCCAAGCCAAGTGCTCTAGGAAATAATGTCCTTCTGTGTATAGTTTACCCCCCCCCTTTTTTTTTTAAAAGAGACACATGTCATTGGTTTTACACTAGATCATATTACTGTAAGCAAGCCCTGGTATTCTCTCCCCCACCTCCACCCCAACAGCCACCAAGGGGAACTAGATGAGCTTTCCTGAGAGAAAATCCCACTTTTGTCAGATGCTTTAAAGATGGGAGAAACAAATTCCTAAAAAGTCTGCCCCTTGCTTTCCCTGTTCTCCTTCTTTCCCCGCTGACCTGGCCCTGAAACAACAATCCAAAGAACCCCACTGAACTCACTGTTCTGGGTGCCACTTCAAGAAATAGGCAGCTCTCATCTCAGCTCCTTCTAGTCTGCCAGGAAACACAGCTGCCTGGGTTCGGTGCAGGGGAAGATGAAAGAAGAGAAGGGATCTCCAGCCAGGCTGTTTGAGTTTGAGAGGGTTGGGGAGTGTTTGAACTTCCTGCAATTCCCAGACCATGTCACCTGGGACTAGAACTTCCTCTAGTCCCCAATGGCTAGTGTCCACCCCACCCCGCCACAAACCTGCTTACCTATTATTATTCACTCCTGGACTGTGAGCCATTGTGAAAATATGCATTTCATTAAAGTTGCAGCGTTTGCCTGCAGGGGGATTTGAAGTGCACTCTGCCTCCATGACTTAAGCTGCAGGTTGACTAACAGTGTCAGTGTCTGAGCTGCTAGGAAAGATTTAAAGAGGCGGGAGCCCTGCCTGAAATTAGGTTTAATCTCTGACCAAAGAAGCAGAGAAAAGGACACTTCATATATGTTGCATGAGACATGTAACATTCATCACTCTCTGTATATACTCATATATACTCACTTAGGCTATGTCCAGACGTAGAGACTTATTTTGAAATAAGTTAATTTGAAATAAGTTAATTCAAAATAAAATCATTATTTCAAATTAACTTAAACTGAAATAAGCAAAAACCTCAAATCAAAATAGCAAGTCCAGACACAGGACTTGCTATTTTGAATCAGGAGGGGGCAACATGGGAGGTATGGCAACATGGCCTATGGCAGGGCCATGTTGCCAGCCAATATATAGAAAAAGGAAGTCACCCTGGGAAGGAGAAGGGCAAAACTGTTAAATTGAAAGAATGGTTATTTCTAAATAACATGTCCAAACAGCATTATTTTGAAATAACCATTTCAAAATAACGGCTATTTCGATTTCAGCCTAGGTTTTACTATTTTGAAATAAGGTTCATTATTTTGAAATGACGGGGCTTGTCATTTCAAAATAAAACATCATTCAGACATGACAACTTTTAAATCGAAACAACGGTCATTGTTTTGATTTAAAAGCATTGTGTGGACATAGCCTTACATTCTAATGTCATCTCCTCTCCCCATTTGCTACTTCCACAAGGAGGCTTAAGAGGGAATTCATACGGTCAGCACTGTAGCTTGCATAAGGACTGAGGCAAGGGGAGTTCTCCCCAGTGCTCTTATTACTGGAGGTGCCTTAGCCTCCAGCAGCTATTAGTTAAAGACTGGCTGTCATGATTCCGGCCTTGTAGAGCCACAGCCATAAAGCCTCTGGCCCTTAACATGCCTCCCTTCAGCAAGTCTCCTGGGCCAGGACCTCATGTAGTAACAGCAAGTCAGCAAAATTGACTCTACACCTGTGTAGAGGCCTTCTGTACCAGTGATATTCACCAGGGAAACCTGCTTTACTGCCTGAATGTCTAATTATGATGATACAAATGGGACCATGGGGCAGTAATGAATTGGGATCCTTGCACCTGCCCACTATATTAAAACCATTGTTCAGGTGGATAAATTACATTATAATATTGCCAACCACAAATGTTCAAAGAGCATGAGTCAGGCTCTCAAAATCATGAGGTCAGCTTAAAATTATATGGGGTTGGGGGGGGGGGTGTTGGTTTTTTGTTTTAAGCAAATTTCTTTTTAAATTGCCATCTGATTTTTGAGCTTAAATTCATATTTCCAAGGTTCTGGCCAACCGTATAGGCTATTAACTTTATTTTTCTCCTACATGAAAGTTAAAAGTCTCACATATCACATGACTCCAGAAACTAGAGCTTTAAGAAAACACCAACTATGGTGAGACTCACAATAAAAGCATAAAAGTTAGTAAATTCCTTTCCATTTGAAGCCCAAGATTATGTACCAAGAAAACTAAGTAATGAAAACCTAATTAGGTCAGAATTCTTTCACTTCTGAGAACTATTTTAACAGTACAAGAGAAAGTTTCATGAAATCTTTTGAGTTTATATTTTACTTTCAGACAAAAGGTTTAAAGACGGGCAGGGAACATCAGTTTCTGACCATCAGAGGAATAAAGTTCTGGAATAGCCTTCCAATGGGATCTATGGAAGCAAAAAAAATAAATGCCTTCAGAACTGTGCTTGATAAATTTATAAAGAGGATGGTATGATGAGACAGCCTAATTAGCAGTTGACTGATCTTTGAGTCCTGCTGGTGGTTATGCCAGTGGCCTAAGAATGGAGGGCAGGTGCAGTGGATTCTGATTTATTACAATAGAATTATTTGATGTTTGTCTGGTGATACTTGCCCACATGCTCAGGGTTTAACTGATCACCATATTTGGGGTCAGGAAGGAACTTTCCCCCATGGCAGATTGGCTAGGGCTCTGGGAGGTGGTTGCCTTCTTCTGTAGCAAGAGGCATGACTCATGTGCCAGTGGATTCTTTGTATCTTAAAGACTTTAAATCATGATTTGAGGACTTTAATAACTCAATCATAGATTAGAGATTTATTGCAGGATGGCGAGGTGGGCAAGGTTTTGTGAAAATAACCCAACAAGTCGTGTGGCATTTAAAGACTAAGAGATCTATTTTTCGCATGAGCTTTCATGGGGAAAAATCCCGCTTTGTCAGATGCTTCGAAGATGGGGGAGCTTCTCCAATCTTCGACGCATCTGACAAAGTGGGATTTTCCCACATGAAAGCTCATGTGAAAAATAGATGTTAGTCTTTAAGTGCCACATGACTCCTTGGTTTTTCTACTGGAATAGACGAACATGGCTGCCCCTTTGGAAATTGGCAAGGTTTTGTGGCCTGCATTGTGCAGGAGGTCAGACTAGATGATCATACTGGTCCCTTCTGACCTAAGAGTCTATGAGTCTGTATATCATCAATAATTTGTCATATTTCTGAACATTTTTTTGTAAGTATAGGGCCGGTATTCAGCACCAGTGAAATCTCAAGTCATGGGAGCTGAAAATAGCTGCAGGAGACAGCAAGTTATAAGACCTGCCAAATATCTCAAAGACTAACAAACTCTGAGACGTTAGATGCTGTGTTTGTTTTGTTGAAACTCTGAAAAGTAGCTTTTTCTCTCTACTCTTCCACCAAAGTTTGCAATATAATAAAAACAATTGAGCGGTCTTGTGGTTAGAGCCCTGAATTAGACATCTGTATTCAGTTCCCAGCTCTCTCACAAAACATTGTGTGACTTTGAGGAAATCAGTCACTTAATTTCCAAGATGACTGTGAGCAGACTTGTTGCATTGCTATTTCTGGTGACCACTAGGTTTTTGACATGGGCTATTTAGAAGAAATCTAAAATACTGTAGAAGTAAATTATATAGGCCCAAATTCTGTGTTCCTTCCCCTTGAATCTTACAATTTATAGTCTGAAGGATAAAAATGGCAAGACCATCAAGTAGAGAAGTTATTAATTTCCATTCGTGTGTATGCCTCTCTCTCTCTCTTGCATAAGTGATCTATTGTCGATCTCAAGATATCAGCTACAGAAGTAAGCAGCATGATTAAAGAGTTGCATGTGGGGTTTTTAACTGCAAGAGAAAAACTGCTTGTTTTTCAGAAATACAAACATATTTCATAAGATGGGTGAGAACATTTTTCTTAGACCAAGTTTAGCTGGGGAAAGAGAGAAACTTACAAACTTACACAAAGCTCTTCCTCCTGTCTGATTTGAAGGTCAAAAGCTTGTTTCTTTCACCAACAGAAGTTAGTTCAGTAGGTGATATTACCTCATTCACTTTGTCTCACTGATATCCTGGGACTATACAGCTACAACACCCAGGGACAGCCCAACCACATAAGTGAACTAGGCAGTTACCTAAGGCATGAAGCTTTAAGGAGTGCCAAAACAGATAGAAGTTAATTTTTTTCTTTATTTAAAGACTATACATTAATGTTACCTCTTATAATATGGGAGGGGGGCACCAAAGTCTTAGTTACCTACGGCAGTGGTTCCCAACATTTTCTCTGGCATGGCACACCTTGCTACCTTTAATTAATTTGAGACACAGCACTATATAGTTTCCAAATGAACTCATGAATATTCGTGAGCCAATGAGCCAATCCAGAGCTCTTTGAGTGATTTTTCAAAAAATGTTGTGGCACACCTACTCAGGCCTGACAGCACACCTGTGTCCTGTGGCACACTGGTTGGGAAACACTAACCTAGGGTGCCAAAAACTCTTGGGCAGGCTCTGACACCACCACTGCAAACACATATTTCATGACTGAATGAACATGGCTACACTAAGGAACCAAGTAAAAATCACTCCTAAATATTTAAACAACCATGACACTGTTACAGGATTGTTTAGAACAGCAATTCTCAAACTATAGGGTGGGCCTTCTAAAGTAGGCACAAGAATGTGTCAAGGGAGGTGTGAGCTGTGGGAGTGGTTGGGGGGGCTGGTTTGTTTTTTGTTTTTTTTTTTTAAAAAGCTGTCAGTCTCCATTGACTAGGGCTCATGCAACGGGCTGGAGGTGGTGAGGCTAAGACTGTCAGCCCTGGAGTGGTCCTTACTTTTGTGCTGTTGCAACACTGCCTCTGGAGCTGGGTACCCTGCTAGAAGCTGCAGCTTTCTGCTCTGCCTTGAGAGCTGGGTTGCAGTATAAGTACAAGGGGAAAGGGGCAAAGAAGGGGCAGTTGATCAGATATGTCTGAGAAGCACTGGTCTGAGAACAACTTAAGACATTCAATTGCTTTTTTTTTTAATTTTTACCTAGAATGGAATTATTATGGTACAGGACACATTAGGACTGGTTGAAAGTTTTTGAATACCAATGCTAGAAAATTGATCTAGTCCCAGCAGATACCAGGTGCAACTGGGCCCCAAAAGCCAGAGAAATTAGAGCCAAAACCTGCAGTGATAAGTAGCTGGGCATGGAATGTAGCCCTTCAACGGTAGCAGGACTTGGAGTCCATGTTTGCTGAGAAAGAAACTTTGGGTGGAGGGAGAGTCAGAGGATACATCTGGCAGGGGTTCAAGTTAGCAGGGGAGAGCATTCTGGGGTCCCTAAAAATAGGGGAAGGCTCCGGAACTCTGTATTCCAGGGCCCCCCTAAAAATAGAACATACTGGAATGCATTCCCCTAGGGCCAGCTGAAGGAAGCGGCTGCAGGCTGGAGCAAGCCCTGCCACCTCTCCTCTCCTTTCCCCAGACCCTGCAGCAGCCCCACCCCTCCCTGCTGGGCCCAGCGGCATGTGTGGCCCTGACTCAATCTCAGGCCTGGGCCCCCTCTCACTGGCCAGCCAGCACCACCTGCAGCCTCTCACCCCCTGGCCCAGCTCCTTGGCCACCTCAGTGGTGCAGCTAAGGGACTTCTGGGGGGGGTTGGGCCAGCTGGTGGGGAAAGTGTGCAGGGCGTGGGGTGGGAAGAAGGGTCAGGATGGGGGATGAGGAGGACATGGGGAAAGAGTCTGATGTAGGGCTATAGCTGGGATGGGGGGAGCAGTAGCTGGGGTGGGGGTAGGTATAGAAGCAGTAGCTGGGGTAGGGGGACGGGGCCCAGACCTGTGGGGGCGGGGGGGAGGACAGAAATTTAGGAGACTTACAGGGCCCGCTAAAATATACTTTAACTCGTGTATGTCTTGGAGGGCAAAGGACAATGCCACAACTTGAATAAGTTCCAAAGGGTCAGGTAGCCCCATTAGTCTGGTTTAGCTAAACGAACAAGGAGTCTAGTGGCACTTTTAAAGACTAACGGTTTATTTATTGGATGAATTTGGTCAAGTATCTAAAAGCCTTGGGTGTTTATTTTGCCTTTGTCCCAAGGGAGGTTTTCCATCACTACTCCATCTACTCAGTTCTAAACAAATTAATTCAGATTGAGATGTAGATTTCACTGTTTGTTGGGGTGGGAAGATTAAGTCCAGTTCCTCCTTCATTATCTTGGATGTGGTGGGGTAGCAATAGTAAACTTGATTTAAAAAATTAAAATAAAATCTGAGACTTTAAAAAGGAGTAAAGCAGTTTATAGTAGGATAAATAAAAAGGCTGATTCTGCGCTTAAAGGGATTTTTTATGTAAGTGATTCTTTCCTAGAGTCTCTGCAACACTATTAAAACTGTTAACCTCTAACCTCACAGAAGAGGCAATAACCCTGTACTTCTGAAAGGATAAGCACTGTCCAAAAAGCTGAGAGAAGCAGTGCCACCCCACATTGTGAATGGAATCTCAGCCACACAGCCTGCTCATTGGTTAGGACAGCGTTTCCCAACCAGTGTGCTACAGCACACAAGTGTGCCCTCAGGTTTGAGCAGGTGTGCCACAACATTTTTTGAAAAACTACCCGGAGCACTCTGGATTGGCTCATGAGCTCATGAATATTCATGAGTTCATTTAAAAACTGTATGATGGTGTGCCTCAAATTAATTAAAGGTAGCAAGGTATGCCAGGGCAGAGAAAATGTTGGGAACCACTAGGTTAGAACACACTGCCCTCTTAAAGATATAATAGTGAACATACTAGGATCAAATCCACTCTTGTCACTGTTCATGCCATGCTGCAGGGTTAGGCTTCCCAGAAAGGGGAAGCTGAGGTTGCAGCTGCATTCAGACTTGTCACTATGTGGAGCTGCATTTGGATCTTCAAGTCAGCACACCAATTCCTTTTCTGTACCAAATGCAAGATTTATAAACCTATTAAGGTCACAATGTTTGAAAATTGGGCTTTTTCTATCTCTGCTAAGAAAGATGTAAAGATTGTGGGGTAGTGGACAGTTCTATTCTTAACCAAGGAGTTCATCAGGCACTCTGCTTCTTTTTGTATTTGGCAATAGATGCATTGTCCTGTAAACTCATACTTCACATAAACACTACCAATTTTTATCAGCAGATAAAAGGGAAAGGATTTTAAATTAAACTCAAAATTTAATTGCTACCATACAGAACTACAAGATGTTCTCCTATGACAGCACTTTAGGATACTTCAAGAACTCAGCTTGATTAGTTGGTGAGCAGCCTGACAACTAAGCTAAAAACATATGTTTTATTTAGACATTATGCCAATAGACTTAATAGCCTTAACACAAAAGTCTTGCAAAGCCAGAAAATAAAATCTGACTTGACAATGTATGAAATGTTCATGACTATTTACATTTTACAGTGGGCATTAAAAAAATAGACATTTAGAATTAAGCTTGAATTTATCCAAAAGCATTCTATGAATTCCAATTATTAATGATGGCTGTTAGTTCACTGTTTCTACCTGCATGCTATAGGGGGCTGATGTTGTCATGGTTAGGACATTATACTAAATAAGATTTTATTCAGATTGCTAGTCTCAGCATGAAGGTATCAAACCAGTATAATATTGTCCACTGTCCTTTAGAGCATGAATGGAATGGAAACAAGATTGCAAATTGCTAGCAAACCATTCAATCTTACATTACTACATGTTAGATATATGTGTAAGCTTTAAATATAAGCAACAATCAGCAAGGTAATCTGACTTAATTTCAAGGCAATCCAAATTTTGAGGCATAGGATAAAGATACAGTTCCTGCCATTGCATGACCCATTAAATTTCTATATGTGGAAACTGAATACCTTGGCATTTGAAATCGTGTTCAATATACCTCATAGGTACATTAAAATAAACAGAACAATCTCTTCTAAAAATGTGGTTTATAGTCCCTATACATTCCATAAAAGCCCCACCACATATTTCCTTTGTACTTACATTTAACTCTCAGTTCAAATAAAAGCCAAAATATAGTCACTAGAGATTAAATATAGCCATTTCAGGCTGGCACAAATGTATTTCGTGCTATTCTTTTTTTAAAAAATGAATCTGTTTCTACTCTGATACGTTATTGAACTGTACAGGAAAATCCAAAAGATATGAATATTTCAAAATTTAGGATGCCTGTCATTCTAGTCATGATAGCAGGTAGGAAGCTGACTGCTTTGTAGCTATTTTGCATCTCTAAATAAGAGAAGACAGCTATTCTCAGTCAGACATCCAAATCCATTTTAGCTATGTTCACAAGCAGGGCCATAACTAGGTTGGGGTGAGCGGGACAAAGCCCCAAGGGCCAAATTTTAGAGGGTGCTCAGCAACTTAAAAGGAACATTGGGCACTCTCTAAATTCACACTACTTATGAGCCGGCGGGAACTGCGGGAGGTGACTTTTCCAAGTGCCGTCTCCTGGACGGCTTCATCTACGGGGCCATGCTGGGGGCCACCATCTCCGGCATGGCCATCCTGCAGCTCATCTGGGGCTGAACTGGCCCAGTGCCAGCGGCCTCTGCATCCCGACATCTGGGAAGCCAGCTGGCAGGGACAGCACCCTGTTGGGGGACGCAACTGGCCAGCAGGGAAAGCGCCACACTGGGGATCCAGACTGGCCAGCGGGAAGCCGCCCGCCCAGGAGACTCAGCCAGCAGGTCAGGGGACTCCTGGCTGTGGCAGGGGCCATATCCTGCTCCCCACCGACAGCTGCGGCTGCATCAGGCCCAGAGGGGGCGTATCTGGGGCTGGTTGCCCCAGACGCCAACTTGTCTACTTCCAGCACTGTTAGCAAACACCCTAATCTGGTTATTCAGTACAGACTGCACCTTATTGATGCTCCTCATCCTTACAGGACCCTGCATAATGTTCCCCTGATCTCCCTTGTCCACTGTAATTTCTTCTTTCTACCACTCACTCCTCCACACACCAGCCCTCTGCCCCATTCCTTTCCCAGTGTTCTGACTTTTCTCTACCTTTGAGCCAAAGTATTACCCCATCGTGTTCGGTAGCACTGTAACACAATGCTCTCAGAAAATTTTACCCATAGTACTGTTCTACTTTTGATTTCAGATGCAAAATGCTGTTGGCATGCCTGGAACTTTCTCCCTACCTTTGTCAGCCAAGTACTCTCTCCCTCACAGTCCTCCTTCAAACTCATCTTTCTTTAAAGTTATCCTTCTTACCTTCTCCCCATCCTCACGTATGGAAATTGTTGTCTTGCTGGGAATTGACAGGGGAATGTCATATTTTATTTCATCTTGATTCATATAGATGCTGAGCATTCATAACTTGAAGTGAATTCAATGGGAAGTGTGTATGCCTAACAACTTTAAAAATCAAACCCTACACTTTCAAGGCAAGGAACATGTTCCATATGTTTTATGAGCAAGTGTAAGATTACTGAATATTTTGCTTTTATTGGTAGGTCACATTCTGTTCACTCTTGCAATAATGAATTATTCATTTTTGCTCCTGAAAATAGATTTGCATCCATTCTTGGGAGAAGTGGTAAATTTGATTAAGGTTCAACTATAACCATTGTTCATGGTAATGGGTGGAAAAATTCCTCTAGAAAACAAATTAACTTCATTTAATCACAGCAAAAGCCCTAGTTTTTTTTACAAGTAAAAAGTCACATTAAGCATTTTTGTGGAAAATACCGAAATTTAGAACTCAATGGATTTTCCCCCTTTTTCTAGTAATATCATATCTGCGATTTCCAGATTTGTGGAAAAGTTGGGGGGGGGGCTGTTTTCATACAGTTCTAAATGATCTGTGAGAATTGCTATCCCCAAGATACAACTCTGTCTCCAAGGGACAAACTTCTGTAGCAGTTCAGTATTTGTGATTCTCACCAGTAGCCCGCCTACACAAAACACAAGCCACCTTTAGTAATGCAATGTACGTGTACACATATGGGTCAAATTCTGCACGTTTATTCATGCAAAAATCCCATTAACTTGTTTTACTCCTGGTACTCTTCAGGGATAATTTTGCAAGTCAAAACTATCAGGATTTGACCCTATTCATGTAAATGAAAAGCACTCACCTGATTTTCAAAACTGAGCATTTCTAACTCCCAGTGAAGCTCAGCATTTTTGAAAACCTGGTCACATCACAACATGCCCCTTTCCCCCAAAATTATGGTCTCATTTACACCCATGAGACTTCCTTAACTGCAGCAAATTTGCAGCAGTGTGAAAGCAGAATTTGACCTATATATTATAAAAAATATATATGCTGTTTGAGGGTGAAACACTATAAATTTTGTAAGCTATTAAAAATAAAAAGACAATCCCAAACTCATTTCAATTATACCTGCAAGAGACAAACAGCGTCAGAAATTGAAGACCATTTATTATGTTTAGTTCTTAATCTACTGAGCTTTCAGAACATTTATTATACTAAATAAGAATTTCACTTCCAATATTCCAACATGAGTTTTGGTGGAAGAAGAAAAGATGATGGGGTAGTGTGCCTCTCATCACATCAACACTGCTCTCTTGTGGCAGACACTTAAATATTGATCTGCTTCCTATTAAGCACCACAATGCTAGGACATAAAACATCTTGAATGGTGAGGGAAATACACAAACATACCCCTGCCAATAAACATTGCTGCTGAAGAACAGCATAAACACTAAGGCTATGTCCACACATACATCATTATTTTGAAATAAGTTATTTCTAAATAAGTTATTTTGAAATAAAGTCTTTATTTCGAAATAAGTTTTTTCAAATTAAGAAAATGTTAATTCGAATTAAGGGAAAGCCTGCTTTCAAAACGGCTGTTATTTCAAAGTGCTTATTTCGAAATAAGGCCGTTTAGACATGTTGTTGTTTCAAAACAACATGTCCAAATGGCCTTATTTCAAAATAACCATTTTGAAATAACAGCCGTTTTGAAATGAATGGCGTTTAAGCTGTTTCAAAATGACGGTTCTTATTTCGAAATGACAGAGCCTGTCATTTCGAAATAAGAAAATGTCGTGTGGACATTCAGTTTTTTATTTCGAAACAACCAGTGTTGTTTTGAAATAAAAGACTCTTGTTGCTTTTAGGGTATGTCCACATGAAAGATCACTAGACTGACTTCTCAGGTGTGACATATTCAGCTGATCTTTCTTACTGCGGAATTAATGCCAAAATTTTCCTCTCAGAAGTACTACTGCTAACAGCAGTCAGAGTTCTCTTTTCCAGCTGATTCTTAAGATGACTTTTTCAGAGCACAGTTAAGAGTCAGTTTGTTCATTTCCAACAGGTTCTGAAACAACATTTAAAGGGCTGCCCCCTCAGCACCCTGGCC
>ML681963.1:134939608-135014942 GCA_007922195.1 Podocnemis expansa
ACACAACTTGTTTTGAAATAACCCTGTGTGTGTGAACACAGCCTTAGGGTGGTGCTCTTCAAACTTTTTCCCCCAGGACCCAGCTGAAAAGAATCATTTATGCCTGCAACCCAAAAATTACATCTTTGAGCAATGCTTTCCAGTCTTTTGGTGTTGGCAGCAGGGAGCACTGTGACCCAGTATCCGAGGATCCACGACCCACTGCTGGGTCCCAACCCTAAGTTTGAAAACCACTGCCTTAGGGTATGTCTACACTTGCAAGTTAGTTTGAATTAAGGATGCTTAATTCAAACTAACTTAGTATCTGTCTATACTAGGCTTTCGTTAGTTCAAATTAAGGAATTCCTAAATTCAAACTAATGTAAGCTTAGTTTGAACTAGTAAGACTTGCCACTTAGTTCAAAATAAGCTCTTAGTTTGAATTAGTCCACTTTGTTAATTTGAACTAACTGCCCTTAGTTTGAACTTAAGGGTTAATCCTTGTCTACCTCCTCCTTAGTCTGAACTAAAATCAAACTAAAGTTAGTTTGAATTAGTCCACATTGTTAATTTGAACTAATAAGTTTGAACTTCATAGTTTGAAATAAATTTGAAGCAACTTTTCCTAGTGTAGACCAATGTTCCCTCTAATTTTTAATAGGCTGTGTGCGCAAAAAATTTCTTTTGTGCAAAATTTTCAGAAGCAGTGCCCAAATTTGAGTGTACTCCAGTGAGTGCGGTCAAACTTGGGAGCACAACGAAGCAAGTGTGTATAATGCAAATAATATCTAAATTTTATTTTTATATGGTGATGGAAATGACTTCATAAATTACAAAACCTTATTTGAAACATGCTACTTGAAACTGCCTTCTTAAAGTAGTATAAAAATATTAGCACTGTTGAATTTTTTTGTGCATACTTTATTTTGTTGTGTGCATGGGTTTCATGACCTGTGTGCACACGTGTGTGTGCACAGCTTAGAGGGAACATAGGTGTAGACATAGCCTTTCTGAATTAGGACATATGTTTGGCAACTGCCAGTGAGATTTAAAAAGATGTTTTAATTTGTCCTTGTTCAAACAACTGGTAACGTTTTCTCCTCATTGTGGAGTTTTAAACAATTATGTCCTAATCCCTAGCGTCTACGAGAATAGTGTCCAAATTGAAAAAGCTGAAGAAACCAAGGGACAAATTTTTAAAGGTATTTAGGTAACTAAAGATGCAATCACGCACCTTGTGGAATTTTCAGAAGCACTTGGCTAAGTAACTGCCACTGATTTTAATAGGAGTTTGGAACCTAGGAGCTTTTGAAAATCCCACTAAGCACCTAAATATATCTTTTAAAAAATCTGCCCAGATTTCCATAAAGAAGCTATCAGGGTAAACCTCAGTGAAAAAGTATAAGTGGCATTTATACAGAGGATAGCCCACAGATTTTTCTGTTTTCTTTAGATTTAAAAAACACAAATAAGTGAGGTTTTTTTCCAAAGTGTTATGAATGTAATATATGCAGTTGCACACAATTCACGGTATTCATTAACAGATGAAACTACACTTGCACACAAACAAAAGCATTGTCAAGCTGCTGGTTATGTACGTCACCTTTTGTGTAGAAGCTGAGATTCAGTCTCATAACATTCATTTGGTACAACATATTATATATTTTGCGGCATTTTAGCAGCACAGAAACAAGGCACAGGAATAAATAATTCATTTAAGAGCCAAATTAAAGTCAATGAAGCTGTGTCAGTTTATACCAGCATTTAGAGCCAAATTTTCTATCTTTCCAAAGATCACCTGTAACAGGGGTTGCCACCTCTCCAGGCTTGTTTCTGAAACTACAGGTGTTAGTTACTTAGCTCCTGTCTATGGGTTTAATATTCAAATCTCCAGGTGATTGATGTGCATACATACATGCATAGTGTATGTGCATCAGTCATCCAGAGATTTGAATTTTAAACCTGTCGCTCAGAGATAAGTAATTAAAACCTGTAGTCTCTGGGTCAGACCTTCAGAGGTGGCAACGCAACCTCACCTGTCGCCATAGTTTAGTGCATTATTTTGTTTATGTATTAAAAGAATGAGTATTTACCTGTCAGATTAGCAAGATTGGGTGAAAGGGAGATGCTGTATCATTACTGGCTTGTTTTTTTCCTTTATAGAAGTATGTCTGCCTTATGGTGACCACACTAGCAGATCTATGCTGCCACAACTATGCCAGCATAACTCTGTAGTCACAGCTTATAGAGATGGAAGCACTTTTCCATTGATGTGAGAATACCACCCATCCAGAAGACAATAGCTAAGTCAATGGAACCATTCTTCCATCAATGCAGCTGTGTCTACACTGGGGGTTGGATCAGAGTAGCTACATCTGTTGGGGTGCAGATTTTTTATCCTTGTTCCAGCATAATGCATTCCCCTTTCAAGTCCTTTGATATCTGATATCACTTCTCAAATTCAGGAACATTGCTTTTTGATCTTTGAATGGAGCATAGTGCCTCCTGTCTATGATCTTCACATGGACAGTGAACTCTTAGTTCTTCATCGAGCAGTGTTCCTGACTGCTCCACTGAAGGTCTTTGCGCAGCACCGCACCCCGGATCGGAGATTTTTTTCTCCAGCAGTGGCTCTATCAGCGGGGAGAGAGAGGGGGGATGACGTCAGGCACCCGAGCTTCCCGTCTTGCCAACGTCAGTGTTCTATTCTCCCCGCTCCTTCAGTTCCCTCATACCGTCTCCAACTCCGGACAGAGTCAGCGGTGGCTCCACAATACTTTAAAGCATCGTTCCTTTCAACCTGAAATTGCAACCCAGTTCTAAGATAGCTGAACAATCTCTTATCCACGCTAAATTGACTAACTCAGCTGGCTTTAAAATCTGTACTTCCTGTAAGGAAGCCATGCCAGTGTCTGACGGTCACCAAACATGTATTAAATGCCTGGGTGAGAGTCATCTCTCACAGAAAAGTCAGCATTGCCGAAATCTTATTTCCAGGACAAGAAAAGAAAGAGCACAAGCTGAAATTGCTGCTTTTAGAAGGGGCTCTTCGCCCCGCTTCAGATCCGGGTGCCTCTCCTCACCCTTGTGAGGGAGCGCACAAACGCCACTCTGTACTTTCATCCCCAGTGCCTGCCAAACGATCTAAGAGCACTGTTAAAAATACTAAAGATTTGCAGAGGGGTCCTCCTTCGGGCTCGGTAACCCCTGCAAAATCTAATAAGTCTGGAGCTGCCAAGACAAACCACGCTTCTGCCTCTCAAGCAGCGGCTTTGTCAACAGCATCAACAACAGCCGCGGCAACAGATCTGCCTCAGGCGACGGTGCCGAGTGTTCCTCCAACTCCTGCGCTTGTGCCCAGTACTCTGCCATACACAGTGCCGACCCCTGCGCCCCATACGGGGCCACATTTTATGTCTCCAGTGCCAATTGCTTTTGCTAGCACGTTACAGGCCCCCCCCCCAGACAGAACCGGTGCCCGTAGCTGGTAATGCAGCACAGCAACAACTCAAGCCGCAGCCTCACAACGAGCATGCTGGCAAAACAAAGCACATAGACCTGACAGAGGACCTTAGTATTCATTCCACTCCTGGGTCCCTGCTGTTTCAGACGGATTCTTCACATTCTAGTCCATCTTCAACTCCAGCTTCCTCCGACCATTCGCCCTCAGCAGCATCTTGCAGCCCTATGTCAATGGAGGCAGCAGCTCCACAGCTTCCGCAACCATCAGTTCAAAGTCCTCCAGTTGCTCACCCATGGCCATACCCACCGTGGTGCTTTTATCCACCTATACTGAGAATGAATTATCCTAACTGGCCTGTAACACTACCCTATTACCGTCCTATCTACCTGGTCAGTTTCCTACATATCCTCATCAACAGCAGCACACACAGCCTGAGATTAACACTATGACAGCATCATCAACTTCTAAACAGCCTGAGGATACAGAAATAGACTCAAAACCAGACAACATAATTCTGTAAACTCTTTAAAAGAGCTGCGGATACTATGGACATTTCTTTGGACTCCCATTCCACTAGTCAGCATAAGCTATACAAGATATTACAAACAACAGGGTCCAGCAAACTAGCTCTCCTGATGGACATTGGGATTCTGGAACCTGCAACAGTCTTATGGCAGACTCCAGCATCTAATCCACCTTCTAATAAAAAGGCTGACAAAAAATATTTCATAGCCCCCATGGGCAATGAGTTCTTGTTTTCACACCCTCAACCAAATTCTTTAGTGGGAGAAGCGGCTAATCAAAGAACTAAACAACCTTACTCTAGATCTAACCCAATAGCCAAGGACGATAAGAAACTGGATGCGCTTGGCAAAAAGGCCTAAACGTCTGCAGCACTCCAGCTTCATATAGCCAACTATACTGCATTACTCTCAAATTATGACCACCATATATATCCTAAACTAATGGAATTCTCTGACGAGATTTCACATGATAAACACGAATAATTTAACTCTTTAGTTTTGGAGGGTTACCTGATTGCAAGAACTGCCCTTCAGGCATCTTTGGATGAAGCAGACGTTGCTGCCAGAACACTTGGAACAGCAATCATAATGAGACGTGCTTCCTGGCTTCACTCTGCTGATCTGCCTAGACAAATGCAACATACTATTGAAGACCTACCTTTTGATAAAGATCACCTGTTCGCACAGAAGACTGATGACGTAGTGCACAGCCTAAAGGACTCATGGGCTACTTTACGTACTCTGGGTATCTATACCCCTGTATCGTCAAAGAGGAGATTCCCGAAGAGCCAGCCGTACAATTCCATATTATCTCAGGCTCAACCTAATCAATGGACTGGTGCTTATAAATCAAAATCTAGTCAGCCTTGCAGGAAACAAACCAATCAGACCCTGCATACTTCACAGCCAGCCAATTCCAGACAACAGTTTTAACGTTCTGGTAGAGAGAGCCACCAACCAACCAATATCTTACCAACCACAGTCACCACTACAACCTCTAATCTTCAAGAATAGATTACAGCCTTTTCTCCACCAATGGCAGAGAATAATATCAGACAGATGGGTGCTAGAGATCATCCAAAGGGGCTATTCAATACCACTCATCTCACACCCCAAACCCCAACACCCCTACCCTTCCCTTTTCAGGGAACCCAACCATGTACAAATTGTAGAAGAGCAGATTCAACACCTCCTCTATATTGGGGCAATCGAAAAAGTACCAAAACATCAATGGGAGAAAGGCTACTATTCTCCATACTTCCTCACAGAGAAAAAAACAGGAGGTTGGAGGCCGATTCTAGACCTCAGATGTCTCAATCGGTACATTCAAGTAAGAAAGTTCAAAATGGTGACTCTACACACAATCCTGCCGTCTTCACCAGGGAGACTGGTTGGCCTCTCTCGATCTAAAGGATGCCTATTTTCATGTCCCCATAATCCCTGCCCACAGGAGATTCCTTCGTTTCATTTTCCTTTCCAAACACTACCAATATGCAGTACTCCCATTCGGACTGCGTACAGCCCCCAGAGTCTTCTCCAAGCTAATGGCTCCGGTGGCTGCATTTCTACGAAAACACCACATCACTATATTCCCTTACCTTGATGACTTTCTCGTAAGGGCTCCCACACGTACATAAGTGCAACAGGCAGTGCAATCCACACAAGCCCTGTTCCTTTCTCTAGGCCTAAACATAAATTATGAAAAATCATCACTGCAACCCATGCAAGAGAATCAATTTACAGGAGCTCAGATTTACTCACCTATAGCACGGGCATTTCTTCCACTCGACAGATTTCACAACATAATCCAACTCGTCCTGGCAATACAGAAATCCACAGTTATCTCTACTCATACCTGCCTGCAGATACTTGGACACATGGGGGCAACTACTTACCTAGTCAGATATGCCCATCTTCGCATGCGTCCATTCCAAATGTGGTTCCTCTCTCGATGCCGTTTTCTCAGTCGTTCTCTCAACTGGTTTTTGAACATTCCAGCATCTGTCAAACGCATCCTGTCCTGGGGGACAGAACCGAACAACTTGTTACAGGGCATTCCCTTTCTCTTACCGCAATCACTTCTCACCACCACTACCGATGCCCCTCTCACCGGCTGGGGGGCATTCCTTCTGCATCAAACCGCACAAGGCAGGTGGTCACACACAGAAACACTCCTTCACATAAACCTTCTCGAACTCAGGGCAGTTCTAAGAGCCTGCCAGCACTTTCGCCCTGTTATTGCCAGCAAACATGTCAGAATTCGCACGGACAACGTAACATGTATGTTTTACATCAACCGCCAAGGGGGAACCAGATCGACATCTCTTTGCTTAGAAGCAATGACCCTTTGGGATTGGTGCATAGATCATGCTATCCACCTTACTGCGGAGTACTTACCTGGCAGAGACAACATTCTAGCCGATTCACTGAGTTGCTTCTTCCCGGTCCAGCACGAGTGGGAAATCCACAGCGATATTCTACTCAACATCTTCTCTCGCTGGGGGCTTCCCACCATGGATCTGTTCACTACCAGTCAAAACAAGAAGTGTGAACGTTATTGCTCTCGAGGAGGAAACGGTCACAGATCCAGCAGCGATGCCTTCCTTCTACACTGGGGACAAGATCTGATGTATGCCTTTCCCCTGATCCCCCTGATTCCTAAAACCCTTCAGAAAATCCAGGAAGACAAAGCAACGGTATTATTAATAGCACCAGCCTGGCCTTGGCAGATGTGGTATACTCTACTCAAGACCATGTCCAAAACCTCACCGATTACGCTACCTCTTGTCCCAGACCTTCTGTCACAGAAAAATGGGACTCAACTACATACTTACCTGAACAAACTTCATTTAACAGCTTGGAACCTAGATGGTTCTCTGGTCTAGAACTCCAATGCTCACACTCAGTACAACACATACTATTAAATAGTGGAAAACCCACAACCAGAACTACTTACCTGCACAAATGGTGTCAGTTTTCCTTTTGCTGCTCCCGACAATCTATCGATGCTTGTACAGCCTCCGTTCCATGAATATCTCTTGGAACTAAAACACACCAATATTTCAGTGAGCTCAGTTAGGGTTCATCTTGCAGCTATTTCCACTTTTCATGATCCAGTAGATAATTGCTCGGTTTTTGCTCACCATACCATCAAAAGATTCATACAGGGTTTACAAAACCTGTACCCACAGTTGCGCCTTCCGACTACTCCGTGGGATCTCACACGAGTATTGAAAGCTCTTACAAAACCTCCCTTTGAACCATTAGCCATGGTCTCTCTCTTACATTTATCTATGAAAGTAGCCTTTTTGGTGGCAATAACTTCCGCTCGCCGTGTGGGAGAAATCACTGCCCTTATGGCATACTTGCCCTACACCATCTTCTATAAGGACAAGGTCTCCTTAAGACTGCACCCAAAATTTGTCCCTAAGGTATCGTCTAATTTTCATCTCAATCAAACTATCCATCTTCCAGTCTTTTGCCCAAAACCCCATACCACGGCACAAGACATGACACTACATACACTTGACGTACGCCGAGCTCTAGCTTTTTACCTCAATCAAATGAAACCCTTTCGAAAAACGCCTAGACTCTTTGTATCAATTACAGAGCGCTCTAAAGGCCAACCAATCTCCAAACAATGTATATCCCACTGGATTTCCACATGTATCCAAACCGCATATACAATCTCTCAGTCGGTTCCTCCCCAAAATATACGCTCTCTTTCCACAAGAGCCATGGCCTCCTCAGTTGCCTTTCTTAAGAGAGTGCCTGTGCATGAAATACGTCAAGCTGCCACATGAACCTCATCTGAGACCTTTGCCAAACACTACGCTCTGGATCGCATTTCAACTATGGACATGGCAGTAGGACAAGCAGTTCTCAACTCAGTCTGTGACACATAAACCGAAGTGCCCACCTCCATACACAGCAACTGCTACAAAACCACCATCAGTGGAGCAGTCAGGAACACTGCTCGATGAAGAAATGGAGGTTACTCACCTTCGTGCAGTAACTGAAGTTCCTTGAGATGCGTGTTCCTGACATGCTCCACTACCTGCCCTCCTCCCCTCTACTTCGGAGGTTTTTAGTTTTTTTCCCGTGACTCATATATATGACCTCCGCAGTACGAGGGAACTGAAGGAGCGGGGAGAATAGAAAACTGATGTTGGCAAGGCGGGAAGCTCAGGTGCCTGATGTCATCACCTCTCTCTCCCCCCGCTGATAGAGCCACTGCTGGAGAAAAAAAATCTCCAATCCAGGGTGCGATGCTGTGCAAAGACCTTCAGTGGAGCAGTCAGGAACACACATCTCGAAGAACTTCAGGTACTGCACAAAGGTGAGTAACCTCCATCTATAAACCCTCAATCTCTAACCATAAGACACTTTCCAGTGATATTTTTTTTAAACACTAAAGTTCTAGATTAGCAAAGAAAAGCTTGAAAGTCATTTCAGACCTAGAAGGACTGGGCCAGTATAGAAACAGAACATAAAGAGGCCCTTCAAAAGGTTCATTCCATGCTGCAAGCAGCATTGACCAGCTCCACAGAAAGCTATTCAGTCCCTCTGCTAAAGCATCACTGCTGCAACAGGTGTGGTTTGAATGGGGTGGTTGAGAAGATTACTGGTTTATCAAGAAGAATTTCTAGGACTTCTGCAGAAAGGAAAAGTTTCTAAACAGGCCATCCCTCTCACTTCCACACTGACATATATTGGTATTGAACATCCACACAGGACTTCATCCTTCCAGGTTTTTCAAGTGAGTTCAAAGCTTATTGATAGTCCTGAAGACTCTGACCCTCTGTTTATCCACAAACCAGATAATGTGCAGGCACAGCTTCCCTGCTAACAAGCAACAACCCTGCCCTGGAGTCATCTCTTCCCAGAGTAAATAGGTAGTCCCACCTCCATGTCCAATCAATCCTTGGTTTCTTCAGTGCATGCAGCCAACCAGAGTGTCAGTTGTGATGGTGAGACCTGTCTAGAGAGAACCAGACTGAGAACATCAACTCATTTCTTACAAGGCACTGAACTGATACAGTGAAACAGCTTTTGGTTACTAGCAACTGTGGTTGGATTTGAACCTGTGACTTATCACAAACAGAGAAAAGCACCACTTCCCTTTCCCAAGCTGACGTCTCAGTTGAGCTACATTCATGCTTTGGGGTAGGAGCTGCTTGTCTATGCTGCTGCACTGCAAAAAACAGGCAATATTTTGCAGGTACTTACATGTGAACTGAAGCGAGTCCCATCAATTACCCTGTTACCTAGAGGAAGATTAAAATTTTACCTTTGCTGACTGAAGTTTATATTTCCATGCATTCCTTCTCCTTCAGCAAGACTTCATATCCCTATGCTATAAATAGTTGGGTACTATTGCACCTTCTCCCCTCCCCCCCGTCACAAATAAGTTAACTAAGAGGCTCCCCAGATTAATGCAAGCAGAGCTGAGAACAGAAACCTTTATAAGGCCACACTGCCTCTCAAAATGAGCATGTCAAAATTCAGCATGCTTGCCTATGCTGTTCATAATCACTGATCTAGCCACTGGACCACACCCCACCCTCAGAGCCAATAACAGAATCCAGGATTATTATTCCAGCTTTCTGCTGTTGCTCACCAAGTAGCTGTAGAACCCACTGCTAAATGTGCCTCATGCCCTTTCTAGGTGCTGGCCCATAGCAAAAACAGGAGTAACTTCTGTTATTCAAATAGTAGAGATCTGTGCTGTGGCTCTGATGATTGTTTTTTTAAACAACAAAAGATTTAATTCATGTGCAGTGAAGGGTTTATAAGTACAAACCATTATATTCTAACAGTTATGGCATGCTACTTTGTTTAAGTTAATGGGGTTGACACACCACTACATGTAACAATTGTAATCAAGAGTCACATTTTGATTACTTCTGTCACACAGTCTACCAAAAGCACATATAACAGTTAATCTGTGCCTGTTGAACAAAAGCTGAATCTTTCCCTGGTGCTGTCAAGGTGACCAATGTACTTTTTTTATAAGCCAGGGGAGCAAGGAGTAGCTTAGGCCCCCAAGAATCACTGTCTGCATTTTAGTTCTTCAGTTGGTAAACACTGCCCCTGCCTGCAGCTTTCTAAGCAGTCCTATGCTCTTAAAGTACAAGAATTATGCACCTTCTTCCTGAAACAGCCAATGCTGATGTTAGTGAAATGTCCTTTGTGATCCACCACTAAGTTCTGCATGCTACCAAGAAATCACAGTCCACAGCCCTGCAGAATAGGAGATGAACTTGGACTCTAAGGTCAGAAGGGACCAATATGATCATTTAGTCTGACCTGCACAATGCAAGGCACAGAACCTCACCCAATCTCTTGTGTAATAAACCTCAAACCTATGACTGAGTTATTAAAGTCCTCAAATCATGGTTTAAAGACATGAAGGACAGAGAATCCCCCAGCAAGTGAGCCATAATTCATACTACAGAGGAAAGTAAAAAAACCCCACTGACTTTGCCAATCTGCCCTGAAGGAAAATTCCTTCCCAACCCCAAATATGACAATCAGTTAAACCCTGAGCATCTGTAATAAATTAAAATTTATCAAGTTTATCAGAATAATTTATCAAGCTCAGTTTTGAAACCAGCTAGGGTTTTTGCCCCCTTAGCTCCCCTCACAAGGCTATTCAGAACATCATTCCTCTGATGTTTAGAAACTTGCATCTAATTTCAAGTCTAAACTTCCTGATGGACAGTTTCTATCCATTTATTCTTGCGTCCACATTGGCACTGACCTTAAATAATTCTTCTTCTTCCCTGGTATTCATCCCACTGATGCATTTATAGAGAGCAATCATATCTCCCCCATAACCTTCTTTTGGTTAGGCTAGATGATCCCAAGCTCTTTCAATCGCCTCTCCTGAGGCAGGCTTTCTATTCTGAAGATCATCTTCATGGTCCTTCTCTGCACCTCTTCCAGTTTGAATTCATCTTTCTTAAAGACGGGGATCAGAACTTCACACAGTATTGCAGATGAGGTCTCACCAGCACCTTGTGTAACAGTACTAACACCTCCCTATCTCTACTGGAAATACCTCACCTGATGCATCAAGTTCTCTCATAGTCACATTACATGGGTGGTTCAAAGACATCCTGCAATCAATCAGTATGCACATGTCATTCTCCTTCATCACTTGCAATTAATGCATCCCCAGCTAATAGAAAAAATTCTTACTAGTCTCTAAATGTATTACTTCACACTTTTCACTATTAAATGTCTTCCTATTCCTCCAATTTACAAAGTCATCCAGATTCTACCCATATGATATCCTGATCCTTCTTTGTATTGGCTACACCTCCTAGCTTTGTGTCGTCCACAAACTTTATTAGCACATCTCCGTTTTTGTGCCAGGGTCAGTAATAAAAAGGTTAAATAAGATTGGTCCCAAGACCAATCCCTGACAAACTCCACTAATAACCTCCTGCCAACCTGATACCTGACCTCTCAGTATGACCTGATGTAGTCTCCCTGATAACTAGTTCCTTATCCACCTTTCAATTTTCATATTGATCCCCTCCTTTTTTTCCCCAAATTAAATAATTCCTTATGTGTGACCCTATCAAATGCCTTCCTGAAATCTAGGTAAATTAGATCCACTGCATTCCCTTTGTCCAAAAAAAATCTTATCTCCTCCAGTGTCCTGTCTGGAGTGCAGCAGCTTTTCCCCTCAGAGGCCAAGTCCCAGCAATTCCAGCTCCCCTATCCCAGCTCCATCCCTTCCCCCCCCACCCCACCCCTACAAACCAAAAAAAGATCTTACCAAAAAAAAATTTTTTTTAAAAAGGGGGGTAAAGAAATTGGGGGGAAGTTCTTTTAAAAAGATTTTAAAAACTTTTCTTCCCAGCTCCACCCCTCTCCATGATACACCCCCAAAAGAACAATGCAAAAAAAAAAAAAAAACCACTACACAAAAGTGGACAGAGGAAAGCAACTAGATGGCAAAAAAGGATGCAAAAGAAGTAGACAATAAAAAAAGAGAGCAGGTTTATGTTTATATTTGTTTATAAATATCTATTTATATTTATTATGTGTATGTTAGCTGATATAGAGTGGGAAAAGAGTGGCCACTTCCACTTCAAGTCCCACCCTTTCAACTGCCCCTCTCTCACTGCATGTGTACCACCATATATCAGATGTGTCCCTGAGACGAAAATGTGTGCCAGCTGTAATGATCTTGAGGGTTCATTAGAGACAATGCTACTGAATGAGTAAGGAATAGAACTTTAATCATACAGACAGGTATCCAGGTGTGCACCTGGGAGCGGCCATGTTAGATCTTCTCTGGGGCATGTCTCCCAATTTACACAACACTGGCCCATGCTAGGGAGTGTCTCTAAATTCACAACCTTCTACAAGCATATCACTACATCTTCCCCCCTAAGGAAAAGTAGTAAAAAGTTAGATACATATAAAAGCTAGCTAATAATGCATGCACTAACATCTAATACCACATAACAGCTATCTAAAAAAACAAAAAACATGCAGAAGAACAGTCCATAAACCCAGGATCTGAACTACCTAGAGAGGAGAGGTTACTAGCACATCACTCTCAAGTGAGTCTTTGCCACCCACTTCCCTTACGTATCCTTGCAAGTCCCTGTGAGTCTTTCTGGATGTTTGATGACTTGACTAGATCCTCCAAGTGCTGGTCCTTCGTTCAGGTCTGAGTTCTCTTGTTCCCTGATGGTTTCATTACCATGTGTTGAAGATATCGGATCAGTCAGGGGAGGCATGCCAGAATCTACTTCAACTTCCATGGTGTTGGAACTTTCTGGAATAAGTCATAGATCCCGTCAAGATGTGTCCCAGAGCTGTTTTTTTAATAGTACCTCTTTGTCCCCAGGTATTAGAGGAGTGATTCCTCAGGCACACTATCACCTGGGTTAAGGGATGGAAGATCACGAGCCCCTCTATCAAAATAGTATTTCTGCTTCCACTTCTGGTTTTCTTTGATCTTCCAAATATCAGCATTGTTCTGAGATTGCAGCAATTTATCAGTAATAGGTAAATTAGATCTGATCCTTCTTCCCATTAACAGCTGAACTGGAGAAAAGCCATTCTCCAGGGGTGTACTTTGGTAGACCAGCAATGCTGTATACAGATCACCTCCACTTTCAAAAGTCTTTTTCATCAGGTTCTTTACTGTCTATATAGACGTTTCCACCAGTCTGTTTGATTGGGGATAATTTGGATTGAAGGTTGCATGATGAAAATCCCTATCTCAGGCAAATTGCCTGAATTCTGCACTTGAAGATTGTGGCCCATTGTTGCTGAAGATCTCATCAGGAATTCCATGTCTGGAGAAAATTCCTTTCATGCCAGTGATCACTGAATTACTATTAGTACTGTTCAGTGTGCAAATTTCTGGATATGAAGAGTAATAATCAATGACTACTAAGTAATCTTTGGAATGCCAGGCAAATAAATCCACACCTACCTTCTCATAAAGGTCTCTGTGGAACAGGATGGGGTCTCAGTGTCTCTTCCTGTTGGCATAGCCTGTATTTCAAGCATGAAAAGCAGTTTACCACATTGGTAATGTTGTGATTGATCTGTGGCCAATACATGACCTCTCATGCTCATTCTTTGCACTTCTCAATTCCTAAGTGACCTTCATGAATCTTCTGTAACATTTCTTTTTGGAGGCTCCATGGAATTACAAACTTAATCACCTTTGAAAGTCACCCCATTTACCACAGTCAGTTCATGTCTGCAGTTCCAATAGTCTCTTATACTTAGAGAGCAACTGCTTATTATTTCAGGCCATCCTTTAATTATCAATTCTTTGAGGAGTCCCAGTGATTCATCTTTCTCAGTCTCTTCTCTTATGTGCTGCAGTCTTCTGTTAGTTATCGGATTTGTGCTCACAATCATATCTACATAGCCTTGCACTTCTGTTTCCAGTGTCTTCTCAGGTACCACGGGTGCTACTGCTATGGAAAGTGCCTCTGCTGTGAACATAAATTTGCCCAGTGTGTAGGTTACCAATAAATTGTATTTCTGCAATTTGATCATCATTCTTTGAATCCTTAAGGTACAGTCATTTTGTGATTTGTTAAATAATGCAATCAAGGGCTTGTGATCTGTTTCAGCTTCCACTCTCTGTCCATAAATATACTGATTGAATCTCTCACAGGCAAACAAGATTCCTAAAAGCTCCTTGTCAATCTGTGCATATCTAGTCTCTGCATCAGTCAGTAATTTGGATACATATACTACAGGTTGCCAGCAATCTTCATGTTTTTGTAACATCACAGCACCCAGCGCAGACTGTGATGCATCCGCTGAAATTTTAATGGGCTTCTCTGGAGCAAAAAATTTCAATACTGGTTCTTGTATCAAGTCTTGTTTTAAACTTCTCCATGATTCCTCCTGTGCAGCATCCCAGCACCATTCATTTTTGTCCTGTAGGAGTTGTCTCAATAGTGCCACCTCGGCAGAAAGATTGGGTATGAATTTTCCAAGATAGTTAACCATTCCCAGGAAACATTGGACATCTTTCTTTGACTGGGGACGTGGCATCATTTCAATGGCTGAAATCTTCCTCTTATCCAGTTTTACACCTTCATGGGAAACAATGTTCCCTATAAAAGTCAGTTCTCTAACTCTTAACACACATTTGTCCTTATTTAGTTTGAGGTTTGTGGCTCTAGTTGCATCCAACACTTGCCAAAGCTGACGATCGTGCTCCTCTTTTGTAGAGCCCCAGATGATGATGTCATCCATGGAGGTGTCCACACCACTAATATGTTCATAGATCATGTGTACAGTTTTGTGATACACTTCTGGTGCTGAAGCTATACTGAAGGGTAAGCGTAAAAATATGTATCTTCCAAAAGGAGTATTAAATGTGCATAATTTCAAGCTTTCCTCTGTTAAGTTTAGATGTATCCTCTGAATTTTGGCAGCCAATTTACTGAAATATTGAGCATTTGCAAACTGAGCCATAGTGTCTTCTCTAGTTGGTAGTTTGAAATGTTCTCTTTGTATAGCTCTGTTGAGGTCTCTGGGATCTAAGCATATGCGTAGCTGGCCATTACTTTTTTGCACTATGAGTAGGGAGTTCACCCATTCCGTTGGCTCCTCTATTTTTTGTATTACTTGCATTGCTTCCATCCTTTCAAGCTCAGCCCTGAGTTTATCACGGAGTACAAATGGCTCCTTTCTACATGGATGAAAAACAGGAGGGATCTGCTTGTTTATGCGGATTATATGTTCACCTTGCAAGCAACCCAATCCCTGAAACAGGTCCTGATATTCTTCAAGGAGTGCCTCATAGCCAGATGCAGCCCTATCTTGTATTGAAAGCACCCTTTTTACCAGATTCAGTTTCTCACAGGTGGCTAGGCCTAAAATTGGTGTTATCTCCTGTGGCACTACAATGAAAGGCAGCCTACACATGGTGTTCTTATGGTTAACACTAGCAAAGCAGCATCCCTGCACAGGTATATTTGTTCCAGAATACCCAGTTACTTTTATGTTTGTTGGTCCCAGCTTGGGTCTTAGTCTCTCATCATCTCGTGCAGACAGAATGTTAACCTGAGCTCCTGTGTCTAGTTTCAGTGGAATGAAAGTTCCATTCACTGACAGAGGCAGTATCCAGTCCCTCTCACTAGGTTTGCTTGATCCCAGTGCATCAACAAAGCACTCCTCAGTCTCACTGTCAGTAACTAAATGCACTTGATTTTTGCGCCTTTGGGATATGCAGCAGTTTGCAGAATGATTAAGTTTCCCACAGTTATGAGAGAGTTTCCCATAGGCAAAACACTGTTTGGGACCATGCCATGATCCGCACTTGCCACAAGACTGTCTGAACTCAGTCTTCCTGATAGCAGGGGTTGGTTCCACATTGTGATTTGAACCACTCTGGGCTATATGATGTTTGTTTAAGTGCACGCACTGTCCCTTCTGGTGAATTCAGCTCTTTTACTTGTGTTTTTACCATTTCAGTGGCTCTGCATATTTCAAGGGTTTCATTCAAAGAGATCTCTCCCTCTCTGAGGAGTCTCTCTCTTAACCCATTGTCTGTAATGCCATAAATGAGTCTGTCTGATCAGAGACTCTGCCAAGCCAAAGTTACAGCTTTTACTGGGTTTCCTTAATTCTATAACATATTGGTCAATGGTGTTATCCAGTTTTTGCACTCATGTAAAAAAAAATCTATGCCTCTCAAAAGTCACATTTGTTTTTGGCAAGCAATATTCCTCAAATTTAGTCAGTATAGTGTTTAAATTCATGCTTTCACCATCTTGAAATTCAAGGTTATTCTATACATCCAGTGCCTCCTCCCCAACAACATACAAAAATATAAGATAATTTCTGGTTTTCATTTTTGTTCTGCACTCCAATGGCAGACAAATACAACAGAAATCGCTGCTTAAACTTTAGCCAGTTTTCTGCAACATTACCAGACATTTGGAGAGGTGAAGGAGCCAGTAAAGCATCCATGTTTAGAGCTTACACTTACTTGCTGAAGGTTTTCTTTGTTTTCAGAGATCCCTGGTGTTTTGCTGTTTTCAGGTGCAAATGCAGGAATTTTCCTCCAAGTCTTTTTAGTTTCCAAACTCATTCACCGTCTCTTCCAGCCCTATGATTTGATTTGACATCATGTAATGATCTTGAGAGTTCATTAAAGACGATACTACTGAATGAGTAAGGAATAGAACTTTAATCATACAGACAGGTATCCAGGTGTGTACCTGGGAGCAGCCATGTTAGATCTTCTCTGGGGCATGTCTCCCAATTTACACAACACTGGCCCATGCTAGGGAGTGTCTCTAAATTCACAACCTTCTACAAGCATATCACTACACCTGCTGTCTGCAGCTGCTCTGTGAATGCCAACAACAACCTTGAATTGTTTTTCACTATGTCCCATAACAAACTGTCCTAGAAGAAATGTTCAGATCTCCATATGTTGCCATATTTCCTGCGGAACTGCAAATACAGGAGCATCATGCCACCTATATTTCCAACATTCATGAGAATAAAGCAGAGCTCTGCAAGTTCCATGCTTCTGGCAGTGGTGGCAGACACCAAAGAGTTCCACATAGGTGTGTGGGATTTTCAGGAAAAAAAAAAAAAAAAGACAAAATTTATGATATATGGATAGTACTGGGGGATTGAGAAAGTTGCATGCTGGAATCTTGACCCCCTAGGTCCCAGAAATCCCTTGGAAAGACATTTCTGTCCCATACCATATTTCAAAAATTTCCTAAAAGGCATTGCACTGGACAGCATCACCCAGGGAACAGGGATCTACACATGCTGCGCCACACTTTACATTGACCCAATCACTTCTGGTGAGCACACGTAGCAAAGTATGTGGGTATCCAGGCAATACACAGGGGAGGATTACTGCACAGGTTGATGGGCCCATGCCCAGGAGCCCCCACATCATGGGGGGACCTCCATCCTACAGGTACTAAGAGGGGATGGGGGCAGGGCTGCCCTGGACCAGAGGCTGGGCACCATGCTCCCACCGTGGGGCCAATCAATCTGCCCCCAGGGGCAGGGCAGGTCAGTGTGACTGGCTGCTCATTCCAGGGGCAGAGCCAGCTGGCACATAATACAGCCTCTGGTGCAGTCGTCAGGCAGCACAAAAGCCGCACTCAATGCCAATAGGCCATGTCGCCTCCCAAAGGCTGACTGGCTGGGGCTAGGGCTGGCACAGAGACTGGTCTCCAGCCCAAGGCCCCCTAGCACTGGCCTTCCCACAAGCCACACCTGGGGGGCCAGGGTCCTAGGCAGAAGGGGGGTGTAGGGGCCAGGGCCCCAGGCTGGAGGGGGACCCACAGGTCCTTAAACCACCTCTGAATATACAAATGTTGGCATTTACACATTGATCTTACTTGCATTAACTAGAATTTGTAATGCAGACATGGCCTTAGTCTTGCATGTCTCAGCTTAGATACAAGGTACATGAATGGCTTTTAATCATTTTGAGGTTAAAACTATCACTTTGACAGGATAAAATACACTTTTGCTGATTTCAGCCACTTTCATAATGATCTAATGGCCTTTCCTGATGGATACCAAGTTCTAAAAATACACCAATAAATGAGTCTCAGCTATTCCAAAAAAACAGGCTCACCTGGTCAATTTTGAAGAAGAGGCTTTTTTAACTAAAGAAAGCAATTATCTTGAATCCTCATATAGTTGAAAAAAAGAATTAAGAAAGGAAATGTGCAGCATTATAATTCAATTTGTTTTACACTGTACTGTAGATGATGTCAGAGGAAATCTGGCTGCTGGTGAAAAACAGCTGGAGAGGCATGGAAGGCAGTTTGGGAGGGCAGGTTAAGAACTTTAATTGGCTGTTTCTGATAGTTCTAAAGGGGCAGCTGTGTTAGTCTAATCCAGCAAAAACATTTATTTTCATTCCATTCTGTAAGTTCCCCCATCTTTGAAGCATCTGACAAAAGGTCATCTGAAAAATAAATCTGTTAGTATTTAAGTGACACAGGACTCCTTGGTGTTTTTTGTTGTTGTTGTTTTGTTTCTGATAGGTCATCAATGTAAAATTAAAGATGATGATTTAAATGTCAATATTGTTACATTTCCAGAGTTAGCTATCCTGGGCAAGTCACACCTCCCAGAACCATTGTTTCATTCTGTCTGCAGACTTCCCCGATAAATATATATGTGAAAAGTAGCAAAAACCTTGTTCTCTCTATAACCATGAAGACTTTTTCTAAAATGTAACTTCACCCTTGAACATGGTTTTTCAGTAAAGGGTAAACAGTCTGGTAAACTTTGTAGCTGCAAAATTGCAGGGTGCATGGAGCCCTCCATATTACATCGACAAAAAACAAAGGTGAATGGAGAAAGGGGTTGCAGAAACAGCACAACTTTTAAGTACCCATTTTAGAGCTGTGGGACATTTTCCTTTTAATTTTCTGTGCCATTTTTCATTGTTTCAAATCACCATCAAACGATGAAATACATTAGTAACTAAGCAGCTCTTGACTGATCATCAGCAGTCATCTCTTGAGTAGTTCTGAAAGCTCTTGTTCTAAACAAAGCCATAACACAGAAACTACAGCATAGTATTAGCAGTCATGTGTGAATAATAATGTCCAGGGAAGGTTTGTGCAGTATCAAAGTACAAGGAAGATTTGAAAGAGAGAGGGCAAGCGAAAGACAGCAGTGAGCCTCTCTTCCATCATTGTGAAACACCCGAAGGAATGAGAACTCTACTGCCAAAGGTTCACCTTCAATGGATCTCTGGCATCCTGCCATTAATCCAGCAGTAGCCCTGCTGTTGTGATATTGCTGTCACAAGAAAGGTGACATTGGGAGGCAGAAGAAAAACTGCTGTAGAGTTTTCTCTACAAGTCTGTTAAATTAACTCAATTAACAACTTTGAGCAAAATGTACCAGAAATGGATTACTTTAACAAAAAAATCTGCAGTTAAAATACATAAGCTGACAAATGTTAATACTTCTGAGAAACACAGTCAACTGTGAAAAAGCATTAGCAGATTTCTTTCTTCCATAGAAAACAAGACTACAGTCAGCTGAGTTGACATGAAGAACTTAGAACAGCCTTAATACTGTGTGTTGTATCCAGTGATCTGTGAAAACAACAAGATTTGGATTATCCCATTAAACAAGAATAGCAGCAATATTAATAGGGGCAGTAATGAAGACTAGACCAGCTCAAGGTCAAACTAAATAGTGTGGGCCAAATGGTCTAACAAGAGCTCTACTTTTTTGTGCTTACATTCATGCTGCCATCTTTTTTGGCGAAAAGGAGGAGTTTTGTTACCCAAATAAACAAGTTTCTACATGGAAACAGGGCTGTCCTTAGGGTAGGGCAACCGGGGCAGCTGCTCAGGACCCCACGGGGCCTGTAGCACTGCCCCTCCCATGCCAGAGACTAGGCAAGCGGCCAAAAGCAGCAGCTCAGTTCAGCGCTGCCAATCCATCCCCCCGCCACGTGCGCTGCTTTTGGCTCTATGTCGGAGCAGCGGGGAGGGAGCAGGAGGCAGTGCGAGGCCTGGACTGGCTGGCCCGCCCCACTCAATGCGGGGGGGGGGTGAGTGGGGGCCCCACAGAGGTCGATTTGCCTGGGGCCCCACACCCTCATAGGAATGGCCCTGCATGGAAATAACATTTGAGTATTCACTTCAGGAAGTTAAAATGGCTATGTTCATGAAGATGTCATTTGCTCATACTAGGTCACAGCTGGATAGTGCAAACACAGGTTTCTTTAGAAACTATGGTCCTTAAAAGATAAACATTAGAAGAAACACGTAGAGATGTCTTCTCATGATCAGTTGCGACTACAGCAACAATGAAATTAGTCAGCAAAATTTACACCAGTTGTTTTGCAATGGCTTGAGGGATCTGTTCCTTCTGCTGGAAAAGGAGCTGTCTACATAGTACCATTAAGAAACTCAAATTTTAACTATTTTCTTTTCTTTTTCTATTTCAGTGTCCATCTGCACAACAGTATTGTACCTGGTAGCTCCCAGAAACATGTGGTATTGTATTATCCCTCTCCTCTCCATACAGCCTACTCTCTTTACACACACACACACACACACACACACGCACACACCCCTCTTTTCCTTTTAGGTCACACTGCTATACCACCTTTATCACAAACCTTATTAAATCAGGAATATCTACTTAAAGATAGCAACCATGTAGGGAAGGATTTACTGAAGTGAAAGACTCATTTAGGATGACAACACTTACGCTCAGACAGAGAGGACCATTAATATCACATATTGAACTCCAGACTGAAACTTCTACACTGGTGTGCTCCAGGCAGTCACAAAAACCCACGCATTTGTTTCAGCATTAGGTTACAAAGGTTGGCAATAAGAGTCATCCAAGATTCAATACTCCTAGTGCTGCAGACGTTCTAGAATACTGATTAGAGCAATAACAGACTTCATAACTACAGGCTTGCTTTTGGCTTAGACTCTGAAATCACTGTTGCTAATTCTCATGATGTTACTGCAAGTCTCATGATACTTGATGTGTTTCATAAACCCACACAGCTCCCAGTCTCATGTGAATACCTAAGCAGTGCAGCTTTCATTTTTTAATGAACGTAAGTTTCTAGCCCTTGTATTAGCAGAAAAAAAATTTCAAACATGATGCCAATGCATGCCAAAGAGTCAAAATCCAGAAAGTAAATAAAAATTCCAAGCACCTTATTTTCAAAGTGTCATGATTAACAGGCCAGGATTATTGGGACTTGACATATGATTTTTAAAAACTTGGGACTGGCAACTCTGAAGTGTAGGTTTCTTTGGGTGCAAATTTAACTGTTATCATCAGCAGGCGTGGATGCACTGGTACTAGCTTTGAGGAAACTGTTAGTGTAGACCAGGTACATGGACCTTTACAACTGATCACGAATCATCACTGATTACAAAAGAACCACTTGTTCATTCAGTAGTTCCAGCTGGCTATCTCCTCATTGTATTCCTGCCTAGAAATTGCTGAGCAAGACAACCTATACATTGTATGTTGTAAATGGGAAATAAAGGCCAGTTTGGACAAGACTTTGCTTTTGTGTGACCTACACTGCAGTCCTAGAGAGCTGCCATTTCTCAGACAGCTTTTTATCCCTATCAGGGAAAGATTGCAAATTCCAAATCACAATTGCTTTGACTGTTTCAAGGGAGTAGTTTGTATTCACATTCTCAAGCTCCACTTAGTACAGGGGTCTGCAACCTGCAGCCCTTTGGCTGCCTCCTTGCGGCTCTGGGCCCCCGCCACCAGGGAACCCTGTGGGCGACGCGCACCAGGCTCCAGGCTTCTTCTGACCAGCAGGGGACTCTGTGGGGGACTCACTCCTGGTTCTGGACTCTCCCCCCACACCAGAACACCCTGCAGCAGGTGCTCTGGCCCAGCTTCCCCCACCCACCATCAGAAGGCTACACCCATGCAGCTCTCAGAACACCTGGATATTGAAAGAACGGTTAAAAAATGAGTCATCTTATCTTTTGGATTGCTGACCCCTGACTTAATACAACAGAAAGGAAAAGCTATCAGTGAGCATTCTGCCCAGCCCTAGATCCAGTTAGGAGTTTGGAGGCTACTCAAAATCATGCCTGCTGACAATGGTCTCTAAAGAGCTGACTATTAGCTAACAATGGCTAGAGTGCTTTCTGTTCTAACTGTGCCCTCTTCCCATTCCTGCCACAGGAGGAGAGTGATATAGAAGCCAGTATATTAGCTCTACATCTTCTGAGGCTTCCCAGAGTGGCCGTAGAGGTGGGAGTTCCCAGAAGAAGGAATAGGACCACTTTCTTTCCCCTTGCTACCACCAGAGTAGCCCAAAGGGAACTGTCACACAGCTATACTCTATGAGGTGTTCAGTCTTCCTCAGTTTCCCCTTTCTAACAGTCACATACACAGCATGCTGTTTAGAGAAAAGTTTCTCAGCATCCAGCTTGCAGGTCAGCTCTAACAGATGTCCTCCAGCCCTTCCTCAGCACAACTTCATAGTCCTTTACTACTCACTACAGGGGATTTCTTGTCCTCTTGTATCAAGTCCAAAACACAATATCTGTATCAAGGTCTTATGCATGTACTCTTTTTGTATATGTGCAAGTAGTTAGTTAATAGATAAGGTGCCAGTAGGGAGCATAGTTCTTGGGTTTTGTGGGATCAGTAAAAGTTTTGTTGCTGCTGTACTGCAAATTACTTCTTTTGCACAACTCTTACATCCATTCTCAACAGGGCAGAATTGTCCTTCACAGCCTGTTTAAGGCTTCCCTGCCTCCTTCAGTCATTTTAACAGGATTGGAGCCCACTCCCTGCTTGAGGGTTCTGTTACTCTCTGCTCAGGCCTCAAGTCAGCTGCCAGCAACCTCCTCAGTGACTAGTAGAGGAAACAGGAGCTCTCTGTCTCAATCCTAACCTCCCAAACAGAGTTCTTAAATATTTCCAGCAGACCTGACTTTTGGCCATATGAAACTCAGCACATGTTGGAGCCTGAGCCTCTACTCTTCTTAAAGGCCCAACTTAGTTTGCAATAGGAATGGCGCAGAGTACTGTGTGGTTCCCAGCATATATACAACTTAAAGACATTACCTAATGGTCAGGCAAGGACATTACATTGGACTAGATCAGCTAACACATCCTTCCCATTTAACGCTAATGATTCTGTTATTTCTTTAAATCCAATAATGAGAATACAAACTTTACAATCACTACTTTTGCCTCATTTGATAACTGGATTGTGTAAGAGGACAAGAAAGTCTGATGTGAGGGAGTCAGCAAACTAAAGAATTAGGAATATGAACACTCGCTTACCTTTGTGCATAATCGTATCTTAATATTTATACATCTCCTTTCCCAGTCACATGTGTTCTATGAATCTGATCAACAAGAAGGCGGCAAAGTTGCCTCTCTCCTTTTTCTCTGGGGGATCGCAAAGCACTATACAAGTTTAACTAGAACCAGGGATCACTACTACATGTTGAGTTACCCACTCTGTCAGTTAACCTTCCCTTTCTGATTCTTAAATATTTCTGTGCACATTTCATTTACTGATCCCAGATCACTAAACTGCAAGAGTAGCTGTGCTTTAATTTATTTTTTTTTCCCCTTTACATTTTGTCTTCCTTATATGTATAGATCTGGTCTATGCTTAAAACTTAACGGCACAGCTATGTCTATCAGGAATGTGAATAAATTCCCCCTGGCAACATAGCTACGTTAACAAAAATCCTACTGTAGCTACTGTTATGGTGGTAGAAAAGGGCTTTCATCAGTGTTGTTTGAGGAAGTGGTGTTTCTGCAGCTACAAAAACAACAAGGAGTTGTGTGGCACTTTAAGACTAACAGATTTAGTTTTTGCATGAGCTTTCGTGGGAGAAGATCCCACTTCCTCAGGTGCTTCGAAGATGGGCGAACTTACAGAAAGGAATGAAACTAAATGCAAGGGGGTGTAAAACATAGGATCAGGTCATAAAGTAACAGCAAATTAGAGCAGTTTACAGGCTCAAACAATGGGAAGCCTGAAGTCACATTACCCTTTGTAATGGGAAAAGAACCCATAGTCTCGATTGAGTCCTGCTTTCACAGAATTTAGCTTGCATATTAATTCGAGTTCAGCTGTTTCTCTTTGAAGTCTTGATGTCCCAGCTACATCTCTAAGACAGTCATTAACAAATCAGTCATCGAGTGATTAGGAAGATGGGAAGTGCTCAGCAACTGGTTTCTTTGTTCTTTGATTTCTGATATCAGCTCTGTGCTCATTCAGTCTCTTATGCAGCGATCTTCCTGTTTGTCCAATATACGAGGTGTTGGGGCATTTCTTGCACATGATGGCATAGACCACATTAGTAGATGAGCAGGTAAATGAGCCTCTGATGGAGTAGCAGGCTTGATTAGGACCTATGATAATGTCTGTTGTGTAGATAGGTGGGCAGACTTGGCAACATGGTTTTTTGCAGGGGTGTGTGCCTGCTTCAATGTTCCTGTTGTTAGATCTGTAGTTGCTGGTGAGAATCTGTTTAAGATTAGGGGGCTGCCTATAAGCAAGGAGTGGTCTGTCTCCTAATGCTTGAGAGAGAGAGGGATCATCTTTTAAAATAGGCTGTAGGTCCTTAATGATCTGTTGCAGAGTTCTGACTTGAAGATTGTATGTGGTGACTAGTGGTGTTCTGTTGCTTTCTTTCTTGGGTCTCTCCTGTAGTAGACGACTTCAGGGAACCCATCTAGCTCTGACAATTTGTTTTCTTACTTCCCCAGGTGGGTACTGTAGTTTCAAAAATGCTTGATAGAGATCCTCAAGCTGTCTGTCTCTGAGGGATCAGAGCAGATACGGTTATATCTTAGGGCTTAGCTGTAGATAATGGATCGTGTGGTGTGTTTAGGATGGAGCTACAGAATTCCTTCTGTTTGTATGCATTGAATCTACATGAGAGGTTACAGGGACACAGGCTCAGTAGTGTAGATGTAACCCTAGGCTTCAGAACTTCACCACATATTGTCCCACACCTTCAAAAATTCAGTAACTACAGACTAATGTCAGAAGGGACCCATACTTGCATCTAGTTTGAGCTCCTGCACAATGTAGGTGACAAAACCTCATCCATCCCTTCCTGCAATAAATCTCTAATCTATGATTAAGTTATTAAGGTCCTCAGATCATGATTTATAGACTGTAAGGTATAGAAAGTCCATGAGCAATGGAGTCATGACCCACACTGCAGAGGAAAGTGACCCCCCCCAGCCCTTTACCAATCTGCCCTGGGGGACCCTTTCCCAACCCCATCATGATAGTTAAACCCTGAGCATTTGGGCAAGGCTGACCAGTCACCACATCTTTTAAAAGCTCGTACATGATATTAAGACCCTGATTCAAAGTCTATTGATATCAGTGGAAAGACCCCACTGTCCATTAATATCAATGGCTTTGGCTCAGACTCTAAGTACTTTGCTTATAGCCACCACTGCACTTACATTTATTTTAATCTGGGAAATAAATGGTAGAGCTTAAAAATCTAGCATTATGTAGTTTTACACTGCCTTAGTGCCTGTAATTTTTTTCCCTGTAATATTTGATGCTTTTCTTAAAGCTCCCATGGCTGGAATCAACTGAATACTAAAGAACCTTATTTTAAGGTTTCTAGCTCCCATACTTGAGGGGGAAGCTTGAAAACACAAAGAGAGCATAGCTTAAAGACAAATAAGCCTCAGGATTTTCAAACTAATCATGATTTTGAGGAGCCTGGTTAACACTTTTTGAATATTTCAAGGTGGCCATCACATTTAATATAACAGAATACCCTTTTTTTTTTAAACACATAGGAAATTCCCCAATGATATCAAGAGTTCAGTGTATTCAAGATTGTAGGTACTAACCTGTCCATTCTGCCTCTGAAACTGTGATTATATACCTAAAACCTTAGTCAGCCTTTTTTTCTTCCTTTCAGTATCAGTTTTGTTTTCATCCCCATCAAACTACTATAACACATCAAGCCAGCCATTGCTTTCTCTTAAGCAAAGGTCTTCTACAGGGACCTATTTACATACTACCAGCTACCACACTGATGAACACATATCTGAACAGCTCATATTACCTCTAAATACATAAATACCTCCACCCCCTCACCTGAGAGGCCTGCTGGCTCTTATAATCACCTGATCTGCAGCTGATCGCTCTCAGCTGGGAGGCAGCTGATCCATCAAAGGTGAGGCTGAGACTGAATTCCATTAAAGAGCCAGCTACCCTGTGATAAGTTGACTGTAGTGTCTAACCATAAGTAGCTACTAATAACAATATCACTCATGAAAGTAGCTTTGGTCCCAACCCCTTAAAAAACTTTTTGTCCCTTTAGAATGTTAATAATTTAGTCCCTGGGAGAGAAAGATTTAAAAGGAAATATTGTTTCCTGATCACCAGCTCAGAAACTGTGCACTAAACTCTGCATGCTGATTGGGGTCTGTGACTAGTTATTAGGTGGCAATATGACTTCTGTGAATGTTAAATACTACTAGAATACTAGCTCATGCTGCCCCAGGAAACCAGTGGGAGGGTAAGAGTGTGTTTTAAGTGCTCAGCCTTTGTATTACTCAAAGGTCACATAGGGCTTTTTTTAGTTGATCCTTAATTTTCATTCCTTAGAAAATAGTTTTCTAGACTCATGTGTCCAACACCCTCAAAAATTTCTGCCTTTTATCACAGTACTGTATATAGGATTGCCTGCTTTTCAAAGATGATGAAGCACCTGCTAATCTTATTGAAGGCATTGGGAGCAGCAGGAGTATACTATTTTGCCTGCAACACACACACTGTCTGAAGGAGTGTCCTCTCTGATTACCTATTGGATATTTGCAGCCATGACTGTTTCCTGCACATCAAATGCCTTGACTGCCCCCTCCACTTAGAAGGCTATGGAGTAACACTACTGCTTGGCTACTCAGTTCATATAGTGTGCCTCAGGATCTCTGAGATGCTCACAAACAAGTGAAGCTGACTAAGGAAGATTGCAGGCATTTAACTGCAGTTGAGGAACCCAACTGTATATAATGAGAGAGCAGTGGTGGGTCCTGTATTTGTAACTTTGCTTGGAGCTCAATAATGCTTAGGGGCCACCCAGGGGTTAAAGCAAGCCAGAACACAGTTTTGGGGCCCATAAATTTGAGGGGGCCAGAGTTTTGGGGCCCTAAAAAATAGAAAAATCAGGTGGACCACATATTCTGCCCTGCCCTGGCCCAGGAGCTGCAGCCAGGCGGGGCGGTGGGGGGTTTCAAATCTCCTGCCCTCAGCATACTCAGCTGCATGCTGAAGGTGGGAGCAACCTGGCCAAGGACCATGAGAACTCACTGAGTTCAGTCTTCTGTATTCATGCCAGGACCAAGTACCATCTAGAGGGCACAGGGGGCAGCACATGAGGCCAGGATCAGGGGTAGGCGGGGAGGAGGGGGCAGTGTGTGAGGGCAGGATAGGGGTGGGGAGCAGAGGGGACAGCATGTGAGACCAATATAAGAGTAGGGGGTGGAGGGGGCAGCCTGTGAAGCTGGGTTGGGAGTAGGGGAGCAGAGAAGGGCAGTGTGCGAGGCCAGGATCAGGGCTAGGGGGCCAGTGAAGGCAGAGTGTGAGCAGGGCCATAACTAGGGTGGGGCGAATGGGGCTTTGCCCTGAGTGCCCCGGAGCAGCTCCATATCTTCATTCTATCAAGGAGCGTGTTCTGTGCCACTCCCTCCAGGCATCATTCATTATAAGGGACACATTCTGAGCAGAATGAGCCCCAGGTGCCAAAATTCCTAGTTACGGTGCTGAGCATGAGGCTGGGATTAAGATCAAGGAGGTGCAAAGGGGAGGAGGGAGCAGCACATGAAGCCAAGATTGGGGCCAGTATTTTTATGGAGTGATAATCATATTTTTATGGAGCAATAACTGATGCATATGGTACTGAGAAGTAGTGGCAAATGCCTGCCTGGGCTGGGGCCCACACATGCATGAAGGGGGCCTGAACAATATGGGAAAGGAGCCCAGAGATTAGGAGGGTTCCGGTGCCAATCAAGTTATACTTTAACCCCTGGGGATTCCCTACAGCAAATAAAGACTAAGAGATTTATTTATCACATGAGCTTTCATAGGAGAAAATCTCACTTCGTCAGATGCTTTGAAGAGGGGGAACTTATAAAATGGGTTGAAAATAAATGCAGAGGAGTATAAGACATAGGATCAGGTCACACTGCAACAGCAAATCAGAGCATTTGTAAGGATTCAAACTCTAGGAAACAGCACACAGAGGGAAGGTGAAGTCAAATTACCTGTTATAATGGGAAAAGAATCCATAGTCACGTTTCAGTCCTGCTTTCACACAATCTAATCTGCATATTAGTTCAATTTCAGCTTTTTCTCTTTGAAGTCTTCATGTCCTATTGATTTTCTTGACGACCATTGTTAACAAATCATCAGTGGAGTGATTAGGAAAATGGAAGTGCTCAGCAACTGTTTTTTGTTTGTTTGTTTGTTTGTTTGTTTTTGGTGTTGTGATTTCTGATGTCAGTTTTGAGCCCATTTATTCTTCTGCGTAGGGATTGTTCTGTTTGTCCAATGTATAAGGTGCAGGGGCATTTCTGGCACATGATGGCATAAATCACATTAGTGGATGAGCAGGTGAATGACCTTTTGATGGAGTAGCTGTCTTGATTAGGTCCTATGATGGTGTCTTTTTTGCAGATATGTGGACAAAGCTGGCAGCATAGTTTGTTGCAGGGATATGTGCCTGCTTTGATGTTTCTGTTGTTAGGTCTGTAGTTGCTGGTGAGTATCTGTTTAAGATTCAGAGGTTGTCAGTAGGCGAGGAGAGGTCCCTCCCATGGCTAGAGAGAGTGGGGGGTCATCTTTCAAAATAGGCTATAGGTCCTTAATGATATGTTGCAGAGGTCTGACTTGAGGGTTGTATGTGGTGAGTAGTGGCATTCTATTGTTTTCTTTTTTGGACCTTCATAGGACCTAATCAAGACAGCTACTACATCAAAAGGTCATCACCTGCTCATCCACTAATGAGATTTATTTCATCATGTGCTGGAAATGCCCCCGCACCTTATACATTGGACAAACAGAACAGTCCATATGCAGAAGAATAAATGGGCACAAAATTGACATCAGAAATCACAACACAAAGAAAACCAGTTGCTGAGCACTTCCATCTTCCTAATCACTCCACTGATGATTTGTTAACAATGGTCCTCAAGAAAATCAATGGGACGTCAAGACTTCAAAGAGAAACAGATGGAAATTGACCTAATATACAGATTAGATTGTGTGAAAGCAGGACTAAATCGTGACTACGGATTCTTTTCCCATTATAACAGGTCATTTGACTTCACTTTCCCTCTGTATGCTGTTTCCTAGAGTTTGAATCCTTACAAATGCTCTGATTTGCTGTTGCAGTGTGACCTGATCCTATGTTTTACGCTCCCCTGCATTTATTTTCATCCCATTCTGTAAATTCCCCCTCTTCAAAGCATCTGACGAAGTGGGATTTTCTCCCATGAAAGCTCATGCGATAAATAAATCAGTCTGTAAGTGCCACAAGACTCCTTGCATTTTTTGCTTTACTAGACTACCATGGCTGCCCCTTTGGAGCCTACAGCAAATAAAACAGAAGTGGCAGGCAGGAGTAGCCTTAGATCTATGAGGTCGCTGAGAAACTTCAACAGGATCTTTGGACTCTGCACTTCAGGGGAGGCTCTATTCATTTAAAGCAGAGTTTCTGCTGTGAAACCCATTGGTATTAGGGGTCACTACAGTCAGACTCTGTGAGCACCATGGTTAAAGCAAAGGTCTCTAGGATGAACAAGACTGGCTCACTGTGTAACTTGAAGCAAGTCAATCTCCCAGTGCCTCTGTTTTTCCATGTGTAAAACTGGGATGATATATCTATATTTTGACTCAGCCTTCAGTACAAAGCATTGTCTTCAATGAAACCAGCTCATATGCTTAAAAATAAGTATGCGCTTAAGTGCTTTTCTGAATCAGGGGCATTGTAAAGCAGTCAGAGAACCTCAAATTTGAAGTCCTACGAACATGCCAAAAGGATGATTATTTAGTTTACATAACCAAGTCTGGACTTTCAAGTGTTCTTTAATAATATGGTACATGTAAGTGGATTCCTTCATACAGCTCTGATAATGAAGACTAAATAATATAAATATCAGAGCAATTGCATGCAGTTTCAGAGAATTAAATATAAATTTTTGTTTTCCCAGGAGGAGAGAGGTACATCTCAGGCCAAACTTCTGGCCACATGCACAGCACTGCATTTCTGTTTGTTGTACGATTATATATTACACTCATGCACACATCTGTTTTATTAAATTTTATATTGTTACAATAGCTCCAGTGTGACATTTCTGATTACAGTTACTTGCAGATAAGAAATAGCTTGAACTTTTCAATTTTGGTCGGAGAAAAATCTAATGGTTCCTTAAGTCCAAAACAACACTGCAGCAAGACGTGATTGTGTTGCTCAAATAATATCATTGTTTCATTAAAGTGCCCCAGGCTGCTGCAAGGGATGAATGCTTCTCACGTCATAATCAGCCCTATTAGGCTGAGCCGTAGATTAGATCAAAAGGAGGGCTGAAGGGCAACCACATCTCTTCTGTCTGAAATAGAATCTTGTAGAACAAGCTTGTGATCCTTAGAAATTTATCATACAGCTGCTGTTGGTGATGTGATTGCTAGAGATGGAAGGCAGATAAGGTGAACAGTTTTAAAGATTTCTGAAGCAACCACAGGGTCCACATAGGTTCTAAAAGAAACTGTGCATCCAATGACGGTTAATCTGGGAGTTTATTGTGTAGTATTTATAATGGAATCATTTCAAAGATATTGTATCAGTCAAGAGGTTACAGCTGAAGTGCCTCAGAAACACATCACATTCAAAGCTCCTAATTTCTCTAGTGTAAGATATTTGAGCTGTAACTTTCCACATAGCAGTACATGTAAGGCTCAGATTAGTGGATTAGATGGGCACCTTGCAGTCTGCTGTGAGTAAGAGACAGTAGGTAGCTGCAAAGCCCCAAGAGCATGACATGGTCCCAACTGTGACCCAGTTTGATCCCTGCCTCCTTGTTACTTTGGGAAGGAAATGAGTTGTGCCCACTCTATTCATAGTACACCTATTTCCCTCTCCACAGCTAGTGATCCTGACTAGCATATTGGAGGATGGGGCTGTGGCTTTGTACGCTCCCTGCTCCTTCACACCTGTAACCCCCCTGGGGTTTTCAGGAGCGTGGTCCCTTTAAATTTTTGCCCTGTGGGAGAGGTTGTGGAGCTGAGGAGGGGGCTGGGGCTGGAGCCGGAGGTGGGGAAGGAGGAAGAGAGAGGGAGACCCTGCCTGAAGCCAGGGAAGACAAAGCACCTGAAACTGGGATGCCAGGCCAGCCCCCACAGAAGGACACTGTGCGGGGGAGAGTCGCCCAAGGACAGAGCAGCATCCAGTGACCGGACATCTGGAGCTGTGGGGCCGTGAGTACAGCACCTGGACTCAGGGGGGAGGCTGTAGTTAGTTAAGTGGGGAGGGTGTCGCTCTGGGTTCGCAGAGAGTGGCAGAAGAGGCATCAGAGGGTTTTCTTTTGCTGGGAAAGTGCTGGCGCTGAAGACTAGGAGTTGCTGGACTGAACACTGGACTGGAGCTGTGCTGGGACTCCTGAACTCATGGTGCAGAAGCAGAGCTCACGTCTGCCTCCAGCCTGCTACATTGTTGGGCCTTGCAGGGCCCTGTGTTAGCTGTTACTCTGTGTTACTGCTGCCCCATCTCCCCTGTTGGCTTCCCCCTTTTTGCACCTCTGTAAATAAACCTTCCCCATTCCCATAATCCCTGCGCTATCCCACTGTGTGTGTGGTCACTCTGGGGGTGTGGAACAGGTGCCCCTGGGGGCAAAGGGGCTCCCCTTGCTGTGTTCCCTTGCACACCCTTTCTCGGGTCAGAGCTGCCTGCAAGGCAGGCTCAATCTGGTTATGTGGGTGTTACACTTGGTGGCCCGTACGGGGAACTCTTGCAGACACAAACCTCTATGTCACACACTCTGGGTGCTCCTTCACAGTGAAAAGAGATCACCTGCTGAAAGAAAAAAGAAAAGGGGAATGGAGAGAGAATTACTACAAGACCTTTGCTGAGGGGCGCAGATCTCAGTAGCCCAGGCTGTGCTGGTGGCCGGGTTCCCAGAAGAGATGGGACCCAATGAAATTGAGGAGAGCCTAGATGCAGTAGGAATACTGGGGAGAGTGAAGGTCCACACTCGTATTTACAGTCGTGAATTGAAGGGCATGATAGCACTATGTACTCATTCCAAAGAAGGAGATCCTGATAAAGTACCCAAAGAAGTGCAAGTGGGAGGTACCCCCTGGACAATTCTGGGGCCAAGACAGTCCTCTGCTAGCGCACCTTTGTTACTGGAGGTGGACTCATTAGCTCAGAAGCTACAGAGTCTAATGGCAAATGAGAAGTGGACACAAGAGGAATTAATATTGGCATTAGGAGGGACTCCAACACCTGTAGCACCCAACCCAGTGGAGTGGGCAAAAGAGTTGGGGAATGCCCTCAGAGATGTGTTGAAGCCAGTATCTGAAAATGCACCATACAAGCGGTTACCTTGTTTCTCTGGAGTCATACCTGTACCCTCAGGGGAAAATGATTATGAGACTTGGAGGGAATCTTCGGTGCCCCTTGTCCAAGAGTGGCAATGCTCCGATGCTGAAAAGCGGAAACGGGTGCTTGAGAGTCTGAGGGGACCTGCTATGCGGATTGTCCGAACCCTGAAAGACTCCCAACCAGCTGCCACAGTGCATGACTAGTTAGCTGCTCTTGAGAGTGTCTACGGCACAATGGATAGCGGCAAAGACCTGTATTATCGGTTTCGTCACACCTATCAACGGTCTCATGAGAGGTTGTCAGATTTCATCAGGAGGCTGGAGGATTTACTGCAGCAGGTAGTGCAGAAGGGAGGAATTCCCACTAAGCACGTTGATTCTGCTAGGTTAGATCAGATCCTTCGGGGAACCCGACAAGATGGGTTGATGCTGTGGCGATTACAGCTGAGGGAGCGGATCCAGAACCCACCTCCATTCCACAATCTCATTCGGGAGATACGTGAAGAAGAGGAGCGATTTATGCAGGCAGATACCATGGCACTGCCAAGGAAGGTAGGGCGTTACACCACCACAGTGCATGGAGTAACAGAGGATGCCCCATCAGTAGCAGCAGCCCTGAGGGATTTGACTCAAGAAGTGGCCATGCTGAAGGCTTATGCTGCACCATCTGAAACAAGAAAAAATAACCAGAGGGGTGATAGCCCGAAAAAGGGGTTCTGTTATAACTGTGGGAGAGATGGACATTATGCATTGGAGTGCCAGAACAGGACAGACCATGCAAGGGTATCTCGGAGACTGCAGGAAAGCCACAGGAGGTTTCAGGGAAATGCCAACGGGGCTTGGAGAAGGAGCGATCCAAGGCCCTGAAATTCCAAGGCTCCCCCAAAAAGGACACAGATCAGGGTTACCCTGATGGGCTAATATGGCCCCAAGCCGTCGTGCCCATCCGTAGAGAGGGACGTTTGTGTGAGGCATTGCTGGATAGTGGATCGCAGGTCACCATACTTTATGAATCTTACTATCGAGAACACCTGCAGCATTTGCCCCTGCATTCCCTGTCCGGTTTGACAGTCTGGGGAATTGGTGGTGACTCCTGCCCCTATCTGGGGTATATCCTGTTAAAGGTCCAATTTCCAAAGGATGTTGCTGGGACAACCCAGGAAATAGAAACATTGGCATTAATCTGCCCAGATCCAAAGGGAAGAGAATATGCACCTTTAATCCTAGGGACAAATGCAAACCTGTTTCAAAGATTAGCACAGAAGGGCCAAGAGATGGCAGGGAATAACTATCTGCAGGAGCTACCAATGCATGCTTTATGTAAAGCTGCATACCAGCGAGTGGGGCACCCTACATCCCAAAAGGAGACCAAGGCTAAGCCTTTTGGGAAAGATAGTTTCCAGTTTGGGGATTCCCCCATTCCTGCCAAGTGGAAGGACCGGCTGTGTGAAGAGTTAGTCAAGAGGAAGGCTGTTTTCTCTATGCATGAGTGGGATGTTGGGTGTGCTCAGGGTGTGGAACACCATATCCAGATGCAAGATGATCGGCCTTTTCGAGAGAGATCAAGACGACTAGCCCCTGCAGATATTGAAGATGTGAGGCAGTACCTACAGGAACTGGCCCAAGCAGGTATTATTGAGGAATCCAGAAGCCCTTATGCATCGCCAATTGTTGTGGTACAAAAGAAAAGTGGCAAGGTGCGCATGTGTGTTGATTATCGCACCCTGAACAGGCGAACAATTCCTGACCAATACACAATGCCCCGGGTGGATGATGCTTTGGATAGCCTGAATGGCAGTCGCTGGTTCTCTGTACTTGATCTCCGCAGTGGATACTATCAAGTACCCATGGCACCCGAGGACCGGGAGAAGACAGCGTTCATCTGCCCCTTGGGATTTTACCAATTTAATTGTATGCCACAAGGAGTATCTGGGGCTCCAGCCACATTTCAGAGACTCATGGAACAGGCTGTAGGGGCTATGCACCTGTTAGAGTGCCTGGTGTATCTGGATGACATTGTGGTTTCTGGGAGCACTTTAGAAGAACATGAAACTCGGCTGTACAAGGTCCTGGATCGGTTGGAAGAGGTTGGTCTCAAGTTATCCTTAGACAAGTGCATTTTCTGCCAGCCATCTGTGCGATATGTAGGACACATTGTATCTGCAGATGGTATAGCGACAGACCCAGAGAAGGTAAAAGCAGTTACCACCTGGTCAAGGCCTACAACTCTCAAGGAATTACAATCATTTCTGGGATTCTGTGGCTATTATCGCAGGTTCATAAAAAATTATTCCCATATTGTGCATGCCCTCACAGAACTCACAAAGGGATACCCTCCCACAAATAAGAAAAAGGGCAGACCATCCAGGCATCAGTACTTCAATGTGAGCACACTGTTCGGAAAGCGCTGGACTTCTGAATGTGAAGCAGCTTTCCATAACATCCTGCAACAGCTTACTCAAGCACCTGTTTTGGTGTATGCTGACCCCACTCAGCCATATGAGCTCCATGTTGCTGCAAGCTACACTGGTTTAGGAGCTGTCCTTTATCAAGAGCGTGAAGGCAAACTTTGACCCATAGCTTTTGCAAGTCGAGGCCTCACACCATCAGAGAGACACTACCCTGCTCATCAAGTGGAGTTCCTGGCGTTAAAATGGGCTGTGACAGAGAGGTTTCATGATTACCTGGATGGAGCAAAGTTTATTGTAAAGACTGATAATAACCCTCTGACATATATCAAGACAACAGCAAAATTATCTGTAGCAGGACATCGGTGGTTAGCGGCACTCTCTGCTTATGATTTCACCCTTCAGTATCGTCGGGGTCAAACAAACATAGATGCAGATGCCTTGTCTTGTCAGCCTCACATTAAAGACTTGTCACCAAATAACTGGACGAATGTGGGTACCCCTGAATTGAGAGCTTTATGCCAACGAGTATCTGTAGTGGAGGAACACTCCACGGCCAATGGGGAACGAGCAATTGACTGCTTGGGGGTGCCCCCACAAGCCATTCTCATAGCCTACTCAAGTTTTAGTAGAGTACAGGATCCTCAATTGCCCAGACTAAAGGATCGGGAGGTGGAACATGCCCAGAGGGCTGATCCACAAATGAAGGATGTCCTTTATGGATTGGAAAGGGGAAAGGATACCAAGAGTATGCGACCCAGTCATCCAGAGGAGGTCCTTTTGCTGAAGGAATGGGATCGTTTATTGGTCGGAGGTGGGCGACTTTATTGAGGGAAGAAGCATTCCCCGAGACCTCACCCAAAGCAGTTGGTACTACCACAAAAGTATCGGCAAGGTATATTGGAGGCCTGCCATGATCGAATGGGTCACCTGGGAGTAGAACGATTAGAGGCCTTAGTTAAGGCAAGGTTCTATTGGCCCTGGATGGGGTGTGACATTGCCCACCATGTACACACTTGTACCCGATGCATCCGACGAAAGACTTTGCCTAAGAAGACAGCCCCTCTTGTCAATATCACAAGTTCAGCACCCATGGAGCTTGTCTGTCTGGACTTTCTGTCATTCGAGCCTGATCGCCGGGGTATGGCAAATATCCTGGTGGTAACCGACCATTTTACTCGTTATGCTCAGGCTTATCCAACAAAAAATCAAAAAGCTTCCACAGTTGCCAAGATCCTGTGGGACAAATTCTTTGTTCACTATGGGTTGCTTGCAAGACTACACTCAGACCATGGACGGGATTTCGAGAGTCGATTAATAAAAGAACTTTGTACAATCATGGGGATCAAAAAATCACACACCACCCCTTATCATCCACAAGGGGACCCACTGCCTGAATGATTCAACCGCACGCTGCTCAACACGCTGGGAACCCTAGAGCCTCACCAGAAGAAATCCTGGAGCCAGCACGTGGAGCACTTGGTACATGCCTATAACTGCACTCAGCATGAGGCAACTGGCTATACACCATACATGTTGATGTTTGGTCGAGAGGCACGGCTGCTGGTTGACCTCTGTTTTGGAGTGTCTTCCGATGGGGCACTCCCTGAAACATATTTGGAGTATGTGGCTCGCCTAAAAGACCAATTGAAGGAGGCATATCGGATAGCAACACAAGCTTCTGGCCAACAGAATCAAAGGAACAAATTGCAATATGATCAGCGAGTGAGGCAACAGGAACTTCAGATTGGTGATCGGGTGCTGGCCCGAAATCTGGGATTACAGGGAAAACACAAAATTGCTGATCGTTGGGAGTCACACCCGTATGTCATTGAGGAGAAACTGGGAGATCTACCAGTGTATCGGATACGCCTGGAGGGCAGCCATGGCCCCACTAAAACTCTACACCGGAATCACCTGTTACCAGTTGGACAGATATTGTTTCCCGATGAGGATGTTCCCACAGTTTCTGAGTCCCCCGGTCCTGCAAGTTGGACACGATCCCAGCAACGCAGCTATAATAGGACTTTGCAAACACCCGGCCCCTCAGAGAGTGAGGAAGAACTAGTGTTCAGCCAATGTCCTTTTGGAGAAATTTCAACCACACCAGATCTTTCCAACATTGCACAAAGAGATGGGGGAGGGGAAGAACCCACAGTAGGTGTCCCAGAGGGTTCACTGGCCGAATCTGTGGAGACCCACCAAGGGCCTGATGAGGAGGAGAACCCTGTACCCCATACAGCCACTTTAGATCCTGATGCCCCTGCTTTTACACCTCAAGGATCTGTCACCATGCCCCCATGTTCAATAGTGCCACAGCAGTCGATGCCTGCCAGCCAACTTAGACGTTCCTCCAGGAAAGGGAAGCCCAGGTATGTGCTGACATATGATCGGTTGGGAGAACCCAGTGAAGTAAAAATCTCTGGAGTACGCCGGGGGGTGAGTTGCCTCACAGGAAACCTGTTCCACCCCTCAGTATCCCAAGAGTTGGGCAATTGCGATACTCCTGACCAGTGGGGGCCCTGGGTCTCCTGCTGGGAATCCATGGACTGAAACGGCCTTCCTTGTTGGGGACACCAAGGATCCTTTTCTTTTGGGGGGCGGGGGGGAGTGTAACCCCCCTGGGGTTTTAAGGAGCGTGGTCCCTTTAAATTTTTGCCCTGTGGGAGAGGTTGTGGAGCTGAGGAAGGGGCTGGAGCTGCAGCCGGAGGCCTGGGAAGGAGAAAAGAGAGGGAGACCCTGCCTGAAGCCAGGGAAGACAGAGCACCTGAAACTGGGATGCCAGGCCAGCCCCCACAGAAGGACACTGTGCGGGGGAGAGTCGCCCAAGGACAGAGCAGCATCCAGTGACCGGCCATCTGGAGCTGTGGGGCCGTGAGTACAGCACCTGGAGCTCAGGGGGGAGGTTGTAGTTAGTTAAGTGGGGAGGGTGTCGCTCTGGGTTCGCAGAGAGCGGCAGAAGAGGCATCGGAGGGTTTTCCTTTGCTGGGAAAGTGCTGGCGCCGAAGACTAGGAGTTGCTGGACTGAACTCTGGACTGGAACTGTGCCGGGACTCCTGAACTCATGGTGCAGATACAGAGCTCACGTCTGCCTCCAGCCTGCTGCATTGTTGGGCCTTGCCGAGCCCTGTGTTAGCTGTTACTCTGTGTTACTGCTGCCCCATCGCCCCTGTTGGTTTCCCCCTTTTTGCACCTCTGTAAATAAACCTTCCCCATTCCCATAATCCCTGTGCTATCCCAGTGTGTGTGTGGTCACTCTGGGGGTGTGGAACAGGTGCCCCTGGGGGCAAAGGGGCTCCCCTTGCTGTGTTCCCGTGCACACCCTTTCTCGGGTCAGAGCTGCCTGCAAGGCAGGCTCAATCTGGTTACATGGGTGTTACACACCTATGGGGAGAATAGGAGACACAAAGGCTGCTGGTGCCTATAGTGTCACCTGTAATGCAGGTAGCCCACACATGGGAGTGAGGAGAGCATTTTATGCCTGCTACTCCCATTTGTGGTTGTGTATGCCAGTTTGTGCTTGAGCCCTGTTGCACAGCATCATGCATTTTCTCCTACATGTAAACCCTGTTAAATGAGCATTTAGTGTTTTCATCTATTAAACTGAGTAATAGTAGTATCTAGCTCTTCCATAGCACTTTTAAATCATTGATCTCACAATACTTTACAAAAAATGTGCATCATTATCCCCCTTTTACAGGTGGGGAAACAGACAAGGAAGTGAAGTGACTTGTCTAAGATCAGCTAGCATGCCAATGCCAGAGCGAGGAATTAAACCCAAGGCCCCTAAATCCCACTGCAGTGACCTACCTTTCGGTAGCCACTCTGCCTACTTAAAAAGCTACTTTTAACAAAAAAACACCTTCACAGGGAATTAAAACCTATTAAGTATCTGCCTTAAGTTGCAAACCTGATACAGACAAGGCACCGAGGAGTATCAGTGGAAATTTCTCTTTGGCCCATTACTTACATGAGTAGAATTTGAAATTCTAGCATTAGAAGCAATGAGACTCAGACCCAATGCTTAAAAATAAAACCCCAGTCATAAAACTGAATTATTGTGACAGAGACAAAATAATTCATTTACTACAAATAAATATAAGTAACATTTTTTTAATGGGCAGCATGGCACAATCTTTGCACAGATGCATAAATAAATACGTAGTCAATCTCCTGTGGTGATAACAGTGTTTAAGACTTACCTCTTTTTCAGCAAAATGCCCGTATTACTTACAGATAACTGCCCTGCTACTCCCCGGGTTGTAAAATTTAAAAACAATTATGTGCTGAATTTGATAGATTAATTTGAACAGGTTTATTACCCTTCAACATTTTGTATTTATAGTTTCTTTTCCTTTTAATAACTGCAGACACAATTGTGTGTATCTTGCTAACTAATATAGTCTGCTTTGATATATGGTTAACACTGATGAACCTTAGCACTCAGACAAGTGAAGCTAGGGAGGAAGGCTATATATTTTATATGCAAAGAAAATATATACAGCAAGAAAATACTGCAAAGTTAAGGATGCAGACTACAACCGGTGTTCTCTCAGAGTGAAGGACTCAATCCGGCAAATGTTTACTTGCTGGCACAGTGCTTAACAGCTTCTGTATGCCAAACCACACGTGGCTGCATTACAGTCTTGGATAGAATAACATCTAAATCCCCTCTACCTACCTCACAGGATGCCAGGAGGCTTTATTAGTTAATACTTACAAAGCCTTCTGAGATCCTTGGTTGATAGACACTACAGAGTATTATTGTAGGCCAATAATATAATATAGAAGAATTGTTAAGGAGGCAGGGTTTGGAGCACTGGTCTAGAAACTAGAAGACCTGGGGTTTGCTTTTACTTTCACTTACACCTGTATAACTCAGGAGTCATTTCAATTAAATGAAAAGAGGAACAATGATATAAAACAAGCATAAGAGTTTGAAAACAAGCACCTGCTTGTGCAAGTCTCTATGCCTCATTTGCCCCTCCCCCAACGCTCTAAATTAGAGATAATCATAATTATTTTCTTTTTCAAAGTGTTTTGAGCTCTATGACTGAAATGCCCTATACCAGAGTTTTACAGATTGTGCCCTGTGAACCCCATGCAGCTTTTATGTTTAAACTGTAGCTCACAGAGTCCCTATGCTTATCATTCTTCGGAGCTTCTGCCTTGCAGCAGGGAGAAGGGGCCAGAGGATTTTGCCCAGTAAGTAGGTCTCTGTGGGGTCAGTAAGTTTGTCCACACCTTCCCTTTCTCAATGCTAAGTATTAGTATATCTGCAGTTTCTAAAAAGTTAAGTTTCAGTCCTAGTTTATTTATGCCATTTCAGAGGTGAACAAGGCTGGGAGTGGTATTTTGTTTTAGATTAAACATCACAGTTTTCATTGTGAAAAAAGGCACGTTTCCTCTTATTTGCATTTCATCTACCCAGATGCTTAATATATCTCAGCTGTCCATCTTTTTAAAAGTTTTTATGGTTTTCCACTCCTTTTTTCAAAATGTGTAAATGCTTATACAAATTCCAAGCTGCTAAATGTCATTCATATTGGAAACAAGTTTTCTAATTTTGCTCAGTTTGACTGAGCTTTTTTTATGGCCATCACATATCCCATCATAGTTGATCAGGTGATAATTTCTCTAGTACAAGATATAAGCTACTCACCATCCCCTCCAGACGACTAATCGGGAACCTGCAAGAGCCATAACAGTTGGTTACTCACCAGTAACCGTCCTTCTTCAAGATGGGCTGCTCACATACATTCAATTACAGGAGTCTACATGCTGCCATGCACGGTAGCTCAGAAAGTCTTTAGCGTTAGCCTGTCAGGTCAGGGTGCACAGCCAACACCCCGTCCACGGCTACATAGGTGACTGTGACCCTGACCCGCCCAGTCCCATATACCTTTGCCAACTCTATTAGCAGGGATGGTGGAAGGGATCTGAATGTATGTCCCAACCCATTTTGCACATTTAAATCATAGGGCTGGAAGGGACCTCATGAGATCATCAAGTCCAACCCCCTGGGAATTGAACCCAGGACCTTCTGCATGTTAAGCAGTGGTGCTAGCCACTACACTATTTGCAGGACTAAGCAACCCATCTTGAAGAAGGACAGTTACTGGTGAGTAACCAACTGTTCTTTGAGCACTGCTCACATCGTTCAGTTACAGGAGACTGCTAGCCGTACCCAAGGATGGTGGGAGGAGTTACAGTCTACCCACACTGAGTACAGCTCTGCCCAAAGCGGCATCATCTCTAGCCTGTTGGGCAATGGCATAGTGCGTCGTGAAGGTATGTATCAACGCCCACATAGTGGCCCTGCAGATCTCTTGGATCGGGACCTTAGTGAGAAAGACCGTGGAAGACACCTGAGCTCTGGTAGAGTGGTCTCTCACAGTCTCTCGGAGAGGCATGTTTGAGCTTCCATAGCAGTCTTTAATGCAGTTCACAATCCACTTGGAGATTCATTGGAGGATACTGGCGAGCCTCTCATGCATTCAGCGACCGCCACAAACAAGTGGGAGGTCTTGCGGAAAGATCGTGTGCGCTCAATATAGATTAGGAGCACTCACCTCACATCCAGGGTGTGCCACCATCTCTGGTTTTCTGTCACCTGAGGGTCTGGACAGAAGACTGGTAGGCAGATTTCTTGATTTATGTGGAAGGGGGTGGCAACCTTGGGCAAGAGCGAGGGGTGGTGATGCAGGACCACCTTGCCTGGGAAGAAAAGCATATATGGAGGTTCAGAGGACAGGACTCGTAACTCTGAGACCCTTCTGGCTGAGGTAATTCCTACAAAAAAAGCCACCTTCCAGGACAGTATGAGCAGGGTGGCTGAGTCCAAGGGCTCATACAGTGGTTCTGTCAGAGCCCACAGCACAATGTTCAACTCCCACTGTGGAGTGGGTTTATGGGTGTGGGGAAAAAGTTTTTCCACCCCTTTCAGGAATCTGGCAGATGGGGTGTGAAAAGACCGGAGCCCCATCTCTTTTTGGTGAAAGGCCGAAATTGCCGCCAAGTGGACTTTTAATGAGGACAGAGATAGGCCTTTCTCTCTTAGATCAAGAAGGTAATCCAAAGTTGTCTGAATTGATGCAGAAGCAGGGTCTATGTCTTTGTCACGGCACCAAGTGGAAAAGTGATTCCATTTTGCCATGTAGGTGGACCTGGTGGAGGATTTCCTTCTACCAACCAGGACCTTTTTAACCTTATCCGAGCAGCGCCTCTCTTGCTCGCTGAGCCAGAGAGCACCCAGGCTGTCAGGTGCAGGAGGCCCGGGTTTGGGTGCCAAAGGCGTCCCGAGTCCCGTGTCAGGAGGTCCACCCACCATGGGAGGCGGACCAGGGTCCTCACGGACATGTCCTGTAGGAGGGGAAAACAGTGTTGTCTGGGCCAGTCCGGGGCTATCAGAATGATGTGTCCCTTGTCCGTGAGGACCTTCAGGAGCACCCGGTGGATCAAGGGAATTGGAGGGAAGGCATACATTTGGGCCCCTGACCAATTGAGGAGGAAGGCATCGCTGACAGAACCTTTCTCCCGACCTTGGAGGGAGCAGAACCGGGGGCATTTGCAGTTCTGCCCCATGGCGAAGTGGTCAATCTGAGGGGCTCCCCATCTGTTTGTCAGCAGGGCAAAAACCTCGTTGTGGAGGGACCACTCATGATTCGCCAGGAGTTTCCTGCTGAGTGAGTCTGCTATGCCGTTGTCTACCCCGGGTAGGTGGGAGGCAGTTGGCGTGAAGTGATAGTCTATCGCTAGTTGCCAAAGCTTGGTCACTTCCTCACATAGAGCTGAGGAGCGGACTACCCCCTGACGGTTTGTGTAGAACACGGCCGTTGTGTCATCTGAGAAGATTTGGACCACCCTGCCTTGGATCTGGTCTAGGAAGGTCATGCAGGCCAGTCTGATAGCCTAGAGCTCCTTCACATTTATGCGGAGGAGACTGTCCTCAGGGTTCCAAATGCCTTGCATGGAGAGGCTCCCGGACAGGTGGGTTCCCCAGCCCGAGTCGGACGTATCCGTTATCAGGGTCACTGAGGGCTTGGACTCCCTGAACGGAATTCCCCCCATCACAAAGTCAGGGTCTTTCCAGATTTGGAGGGACTCTGGGGCATATTGAGGGACTGAGAGTACCTTGTCCAGATGGTCCCTTCCTGGTCGGAAGATTGTGGCAAACCAGAGCTGGAACAGTCTCATCCACACGCGGGCTGTTCGGATTACCAACGTGGCCGCTGCCATGTGTCCCAAGACCTGCACGCACCTGCATGCTGTGGTCAACCTGAGCACCTGGAGCTCCGTGATGATGGTGCAGATGGACTGAAATCTTGACAGGGGCAAGGATACAGAGCTCTGTCGGGCATTTAAATGTGCCCTGATGAACTCTACGTCCTGAGTGGGGCAAAGCTTGGACTTCTCTAGGTTTATGCGGAAGTCCAGGAACTAGCACAGGTTCATTACCAGGTCGACGTGGTTTTGTACATGTCCACTTGACTTGCCCATAATGAGCCAGTCGTCTAGGTAAGGGTAGATTCTTATAAAACCAACAAGGAGTTGTGTGGCACTTTAAGACTAACAGATTTATTTTTTGCATGAGCTTTCGTGGGAGAAGATCCCACTTCCTCAGGTGCTTCAAAGATGGGTGAACTTACAGAAAGGAATGAAACTAAATGCAAGGGGGTGTAAAACATAGGATCAGGTCATAAAGTAACAGCAAATCAGAGCTGTTTACAGGCTCAAACCATGGGAAGCCTGAAGTCAAATTACCCTTTGTAATGGGAAAAGAACCCATAGTCTGGATTGAGTTCTGCTTTCACAGAATTTAGCTTGCATATTAATTCAAGTTCAGCTGTCTCTCTTTGAAGTCTTGATGTACCAGGTACATCTCTAACAACAGTCCTTAACAAATCCATCATCGAGTGATTAGGAAGATAGGAACTGCTCAGCAACTGGTTTCTTTGTTCTTTGATTTCTGATATCAGCTCTGTGCTCATTCAGTCTCTTACAGAGCAATCATCCTGTTTGTCCAATATATAAGGTGTTCGGGCATTTCTTGCACATGATGGCATAGACCACATCAGTAGATGAGCAGGTAAATGAGCCTTTGATGGAGTAGCAGGCTTGATTAGGACCCATGATGGTGTCTGTTGTGTAGACATGTGGGCAGACTTGGCAGCGTGGTTTTTTGCAGGGGTGTGTGCCTGCTTCAATGTTCCTGTTGTTAGATCTGTAGTTGCTGGTGAGTATCTGTTTAAGATTAGGGGGCTGCCTATAAGCAAGGAGTGGTCTGTCTCCTAATGCTTGAGAGAGCGAGGGATCATCTTTTGACCTAATCCTATGTTTTACACCCCCTTGCATTTAGTTTCATTCCTTTCTGTAAGTTCACCCATTTTTGAAGCATCTGAGGAAGTGGGATCTTCTCCCACGAAAGCTCATGAAAAAAATAAATCTGTTAGTCTTAAAGTGCCACACAACTCCATGTTGTTTTTTTACTGGACTAGACTAACACGGCTATCCCGTTTGAAATTGACTAGATTCTTATACCCCTCCTGCATAGGAAAGCTGCAACTGGTGCCACACACTTTGTGAACACCCTGGGAGCTAGTGATAACCCAAAAGGGAGGGTGGTGAACTGGTGGTGGCGTTGTGCCTCTATGAACCTGAGAAAATGCCTGTGGTGGGTCCGAATGGCTATGTGGAAGTGTCCTTTAGGTCGAGGGCTGCGAACCAAACTCCTGGGGACAGGGAGGAAATAATCCGTGGTAGGGACACCATGCGGAATTTTATTTTCTTTATGTGTTTGTTGAGTGCTCTGAGGTCTAAAATGGGATGTAGGTCCCCGTTGAGCTTGGGGACTAGGAAGTAGCAGGAATAGAACCTTTTGTTGCACTCTCTCGGGAACCTTGTCTATGGCTCCGAGGGAGAGTAACTTCTGGCATTTGACCTCGAGCTTGCTTAGCAGATCTGGGTTTTCTGGTGTTGTGGGAGGGGGTGGTTTCCTGTCCCGGGGGATTGAAAGGAACTGGATGCGGTATCCCCTCGCCACTGTGTCAAGAACCCACTGGTCTGACGTGACACAGGTCCATTGTGGAACGAAGTGGCGGAGGTGGTGGGGGGACAACAGGGGTTGTGGAGCACTGCCCTCAGGGGGACCGTCAAAAATGCTGTTTGTGGCCTGATGAGCGGTCCGATCCCTGTCTGCGCTGTCCAGACTGAGAGGTGCCAAGCTTACCTCTTTTACCTGATCGGCCCTTATCTTTGTCCAGGTCCCCAAGATGGCACTGGGGAAACTGGAGGGATCTCGGGAACTGGGTTTGCAGTTGCAGCTGTTGTTTCAGTTGCTGTATCTGTTGCTGTAGCTGGTGCGACCTTGAGGAGCACCTAATGGGTTGAGGAGTGTAAATCCCGAGGGACCGAAGTGTAGCCCTCGAGTCCTTCATACCATGCAGCTTCGTGTCTGTGGAAGATGCAAAGAGGTTGGGACCCTTGTAAGGGAGATCCTGGATAATCTGTTGCATCTGCGTGGAGAGGCCAGAGTTTTGGAGCCAGGCCAAACGATGCATCACCACTGCTGATGCCATTATAAGTGCTGCTGTATCCACTGCATCCCAGGTTGCCGCAAGCGCATCCCTGGATGCTCTCTCTCCTTCATCCAGCATTGCCTCGAAGTCTCTCAGGCACTCCTCGGAGACGGCTGAGCGGAGATTTCGTAGAGCTTCCCACAAGTTGAAGATGTAGTGTGCCATCACGGCTGAGTGATTTGAGATACACAGGTGTAGGGCGGCAGAGGAGTAAACTTTCCTCCCAACAGGTCAAGCTTCCTCACCTCTCTGTTCTTGGGCATGGAGCTGGGCTGACCTTGTCTCTCCGTTTGGTTGACCGTGTTGACCACCAGCGATCCTCGGGCTGGGTGGTGAAGCAGGAAGGGGAATCCTTCCGGGGAGACAGAGCATTTCTTATCCATCACTTTGGACGCTGGCGGGATCAAGGAAGGCATTTGCCAGCATTCCTGGACGACGCGGAACACGCCGGCATGCAGGGGAATCGCGACCTTAGCCAGTGGGGCTCTACAGCACACATTGAAGAGGGAATCATCTTCTACTTGGATCACCCCCAGCTTCAGCTTCAGCTTCAGATTTGCCACCATGCGGCGGAGGATGTCCTGCTTGACGCAGGGATTTTCTTCATGGTTGGCGGACGTGTTAATTAGGCATTCGGCGGGCAACAAGGATGACTGGGCCCTTGATCTGCTACATTGAGTAGAATCAGGGTCTGGCTCATTGTCGTCGAAGTCCGAGGACTCCGGCACCAGCAATTGGGCAAAATGGAAAGAGGTATTGTCTGCCATTGCGTTCAGCCAGTTGAGGGTCCACTCGTTGTGCGGTGACCTTGATGGTGGCATAGGCGCTATGGGGGGAACAGCGACCTCTCTTGATGGGCGCCTTCCCCTTGACTCGGTGACATGGAGCTCTTTCGAAGCCACTTTCTCGGATGCTCCTCCTGAAGGGGAGGAAAGGGGTCTTCGGAGGACGATCTGGATGAACCCCCCCCGGCATCCGGCAGTCCAGTACCAAGAGTTCTTTGGAGGAGCAATGAGGCAGAGCTACGGTATTTGGGCCCGGTGCTGTGTTTGACGATACTGGGTTGGAGAAGGGTGAAGAGGTCCGTGACGGTACCGGTATCGGTGCAGGTGTTGCCCGTGCCGAGTCTGACAGTACCAGAAGTGATAGCACTGGAAGCGGTGGTGTTGACGATGGTGCCGAGTCCAGTGATACCAGGCTTGATGGCGGTACCAGGCTTAGAGGCGGTGCCACCAGGGGTGGTGCTGTGCCGAAGGGGGCAGTGCTGCTGTGGTCCTCTTCGTCTTGTTCTGCACCGGGGCCGGGTTTGAATGCTCTTGGCATGTCGGTGCCTGAGCCGGTGCCCTACTTGGGGTGGCTGAGAGGCTACTGGAGAACCAGTGAGGTCGGTGCTGAGGAGGTACCATAGAGGGCTGAGATTTCAAGCCCAGTGCCGGAGATCGGTGGGAATCTTGAGCCCGAGCTGATTGAGGATCTGGTGGAGTGCTGGTGGCTTGGCTGCCTTTGGATGGAGTGGCTCCATTCCCCGAAATTGAGAGAAGACTGTGCTCTCTTTCCAGCTGAGTCCTTCGCTTGAAGGATTGGCAAATGGAGCACTCCGCCGTGAGGTGGGACTCACCCAAGCAAGTGAGGCATTTCTCATGCGGGTCATCCATCAGGAAAGCCTTGCAGCATCTTAAGCATGGCTTGAAACCTGGCATTTCAAGTTTTGCATGAAAGACAGGCGCTTGCGTTTCGCAAGATAACGCTGATCCGAACCAACGCTGATGGCGGAAAAAGGAACTGGGAGGGTCAGGGTCACAGTCACCTATAGAGCTGCAGTTGCGGCATGGAGGTGGCATTGGCCATGCGCCCTAACCTGACAGGCTAACGCTAAACTTTTGGAGCTACCATGCGCTGTGGCACGTAGACACCTGTAACTGAATGATGTGAGCAGCGCTCGAAGGAGAAGAGACTGTCCTGCTCAACTTGAAAGCCTCTCCTTGGTTCTGACACATGAGAATTCTGACCAAAGGTCCTAGGTAAGCAGCATCAAAGGGAATAATAATATATTAGCACATAAAACCAGCCCAAAGGCACTTGCTAGAATGTAGCTTTTAATGTAGTGTGACATGCTGTACCACACTGTACGGCCTTATGGTGTGATTGGTGTATCATTCATGTTTACCCATGCAGTGTATTATGTAGGTAATACACTTGCTCCAGGTAGAGCCAGAAGTAATCAGTTACACACAATATCTCCAGGTGGCTGGTTGATGTAATAAGCCATGCTTCACTTCCTTTTGTCTTAAATACTGAATAGTATAAATGTAATTATCTAATTACTCTATGCTAGTGAGACCATTTATAAGTACCTCTGGTACTGTTGCACTACCCTTAGCATTAACCTGTTATATTTATTTCCAGTTACCTATCTGTGCTAATTAATATCTTTAATAAATTCTACCAATGAAAGAGATGAGCTTGCACTAGTCACCACACTGTTTATTACAGTATTATAGATGTCCAGCTTGCATTGGATGAAAAGATATCACACAATAGGGTGGGAGGAAAAACAAAAGCCATAGCTCATCAAACTCAAAAGTATTTCAAAAAATCTTTCAGAGAATGAAAGGGCAATGGGTGAAGTTTGCAGACATCCTATTTGTCGAGTGAATGTTGTTGAACCAGTCCCTGTTGCCACGGCATGCCATGGCTGCAGGTTACCATGGTAAGGCAATGTATTATCATGCAGATTATGCAGAGTTATTGCAAGGGACTCCCAGCAACAGAGCAGGTTTTTCACTTCATTGATTCTGGCACTGAAAAGGGAACAAAACAGCTGCATGAATGTGCAGCTGCACTGGCCCAAACCAAACTCACCAGCAAACTTGAAAGACAAATGCTGATCTGAATGAATTCAGTGGAAATTTTGCTATTTACTTCAGGGGAGTGGGAGCAGCCTGTTGAACTCCAAGAAACTCATGCCAGGCTTTCTAACTACATTGCATGCTGAACTGTAACAGCAGCATTAGCAATGAAGATACTGAGAGCAGATGCACTCCAGGCTGAAACTACTAATGATGGGCAGAGCCAAAACACATGTGGTGTGAGTACATAGACATTCATAACTGTGATGATCTAGTCTCAAAATCTGTGGATACAGATATTTAGTGTCTTGCTTATTCACCATGAAGAACTGAACACTTCCTTTCCTCTCCCTAGAGAATCAGAAAAATAGATTTTATACATATTTTGTTATTTAGGATTAATTCCCAGGCAGTGATTGCAAATTGGAAACTGCAAAAAAGTAGAGAAATTGTGACTGAGAACACGTTCTTGAAGTTTCATTTTTTCTAGAAACAGCAGAATGGCACAACTTGCAGTGTTACCTTTCTAAACCCCATCAATCAGCTTCTACCCTGTCTAGGTGTTAGTCATAGAACTGCTAAGAGGTGTTTTATTTTTTTCTCTCCCCAGGCTCAGAGTTTAAAATTTCCTAGAGTGTTGTTGTCATTCCATTCTGTAAGTTCACCCATCTTCAAAGCATCTGAGGAAGTGCGATTTTCTCCCACGAAAGCTCATGTGAAAAATAAACCCGTTAGTCTTTACGTGCCATATGACTCCTTGGTTTTTTTGGACTAGACTAACACGGCTACCCCTTTGGAAACTGGCAATAATTTATGACTGAGATAATCTCTGTTTGTGTTTTCTTACTTGAAATAAATTACCCAAGAAAAAGTCATCTACTTTTCATATGACTTGAAAAATGGAGCTTTGGACACTTACAACATTTTGCAGTTTAAAGATCATTCTCATGCTCTGAGGCAGTGTTTCCTAACCAGTGTGCTGTGGCACATTGGTGTGCCCTCAGGCCTGAGCAGGTGTGCCATGGAATTTTTTGAAAAACTACTGAGTTGTGGATTGGCTCATGAATATTCATGAGTTCATTTGACAACTATACAGTGGTGTGCCTCAGAATAATTAAAGGTATCAAGGTGTACCACAGCCGAGGAAAGGATGGGAACCACTGCTCTGAGGAATGACTACCTGATATTTGTCTTTCATAGGGGAGGCATTGCAAAAGAAGTCACATACCATAAAATCCTTCAGGATAATAAATATATACTTAACTCTCAAACAGCACTTTGAATTTTTACCCCTGCAAACATTCCAGGGGCTTCCTCTTTCCAGCCCCTTATGGGAGGGTGGCTTAGCCTCTCCCCTCTGTACATTCTCTCTCAGTAACTTCTGGAATTATACATGTATAGTAAGTACATATTGGTAAATCCTAAATCCATAGGAATAAATCACTCTATATCAGACTGTCACCAGATGCAATGTATGTCTCAAAAGTGGAAAGAGGTAGGTTGACATGTGAAATTATGTTCAGAGGACTTAGATTTTACAGCTGCATATAAAAGCACCTTACAAACCAAGTAAGCCTTGCTTACCCAATGGGACTCCAGGATGCCTGATGTGTGCACAGCAGGGGTAAGGGACTTGATGCTTTAGTGCAGTTGTTCCCAGCCCTTTTCAGGTGGGGGACCCCTTTTTAACAAAAAATCTTTGCAGCCCCCCAGCTCATTATGTAACCTGGCCCACACAGGCAGACTGTGGCCTGCACCACTCTGGTGGCACTGCTGGGACAGCCAGCGAGCAGCACTACCACCAGCATGTCCCATGCCGCTGGCGGCTGGGGCCCCTGCTGGCATCCAGCCATGGGCGGGGAGAGGCAGCCCTGGCGGGGAGCATTAGGGCTGCAGCTGGATTCCAGCCCTACTAGGGAGAGGTTCCACATAGCCCCGGGGGTCCCTGAACCACAGGTTGGGATCCACTGCTTTAGTAGAAAGGAACCACGTTTTCCCATGGGCAGCTGCATCAGTGCCCAAATAAGGTGTTTCTGGCTCACCAGTGACCAGTAAGATGAACCCACTGAGATGATGCTGATCAGCATGATAAGTAGTGGTCTTGCTCCACCAGCAGACTGGATTGTCAAAAGTTTGACATCTCTACTAAAATAAATATTGGCCCTAAAATTGTCCAACTTTTTAAAGTGTAGTGTAGTGTGATATTTGATGATCAGCCACAGCATCTTCAGATCAGTTAAATCCTGTAGGGGAAGATAGAGAGGCTCTGTTCCACATTTATTCTAAAATTTTGTCTGACCAAACACTGCAGCAGACAGCAATGGCAGATATGAATCCATCATTCCTCCCTGCCACAGGTCTGTGATGGGCTTCTGGACTTAAAATATATATTTTTTCCCCACTCTCTTAACAGTTTTCAGAAATATGAGAAAATTAAATCATAACATTTGAAAATAAAATATTTTCCTCCCAGGCTGCACTGTTGGCTTCACTGGTCCATAGCTATAACAGAATGGAGAATGCAGTGAACTCCGGTCCCTCAACAGCATAGTACTCATGAGATATTATGCAACATATGTTCAAGTCCCATTACAATTCCAGCTCTCATGCTAACTTGAGGGTGGTGAATTTGGGGTTGAATCCACAATTTGTAGGTCAGTGAGACTACAGCGGCTTCCCAGTGGTAAAAGCTGTAAGTGGCACCCGCCTACTTCCCATCAATTTTGCAATCTTGTCACACTAGAAGACATTAGCTGTTCAATTTGTGCCCACATCTCCAGCAGCACAGTAGGCCTTAGCTGTTAAAAGCTAATGGAAAGAGCTGCACCAAAAGAAAGTATCTGCAGTGCACCACAAGTCTTATGGACCTGCAAACTATTGGCTCTACATATTTGAGTGCCATCTACTGGCAGCGTGCTTAACAGACATCTGATAAAAGATGAGTACTAGGAGCATATGGCAGACATTAGAAGTGAGAATATGTCATATGCAAACATGTGGGGCCAGTGTCCTACAGATTACGATTCAGGGGTCTCAAACGCATGGCCTGCATGCAGTTCCTAAAGCTATTTCCTGCAGCCCACAATGACACGATTGTTACTGATATTTGCAATACCGCTGTATGAAAAGGTTTCAGTGGTGCAGCCCTTGGGCTAACGTTACTAGTCCTCGTGCGGCCCTCTACTACCCCTCGTGGTGATTTGAGTTTGAGCACCCTGGATTACATACACCTCCCCTCTCCCTGCCTCTGCCCCTTTCAGTTTTACTTCCCATTGTACCTTTCATGTTAAAGCTGCAAATAAGACATACAGCATCTCTGAAACTGCAACTCTCTCTAAAAATAGAGGGCACACAATGAGCACAAGGAACTAGTGAGAAGGGAAGTATTTCCATGGATTTTGGGACAAGCTGTGTTCCAAAAAGTTGCAGACTTTCTAATCAGTAAGAGTTGCATAGAAAAAACCCAACCAACCAGCTGAGTCTGAATGTAAGGCTAACCATCTCCTTCACATGCACTTTTTGCCTATAGCAGCCACATCCATACACCTCTAGCTCTGCCCCAGCCCTCCTATTGGATTTTAAATCAGCCATTCCCAACCCTTCCCTTATGTGGGCCACTACATCGCCATAGAAAGCTTTTGTGAACCACCATGTAAACAAACCATTTTAAACATTTTTCGCATAGCTTATAGCTGTCAGGAATCAAACTTCTATATCAAGGGAGATTAAAACAGTTGTTTCTAATACTTTATTATGCTTACTCAAACACTGCACTCACAGTATATTTACCTTCCAGTAATTATCCCCTTTTTATTTTTTTCCTAATCTTCGGCCACCAGTAAAAATAATTTACATTAGAAACTTAAAACAGCACCACTACTGAACATGGTGCATATCGCCTACAGAACAATTCTTTGAAGCAAAGATTTGCAACAGAACCAACTGTTAGTATCATAGGCCTCCTTATAGTTACTATTTTCTGCACCTACCCTTTCAAAATGGAGTAGAGGTTATGGTTGCTGGGCAGGCTCCGCTCAGAAAACTCCCTCTGAAACAAGTGATTGTAATACAAACAAGATATGGCACTGAAGGGCATTCCACTGGACCAAGTAAGTCACAAAAAAAAAAGTCTACTGCATGAAGTTCTTACTGTAATTTAACTTACATAGACACCCATTAACATAAAAGCAGAGCATGTCAATCTTTGGTGTATTTATTCTCTTAACCCATCCACACCCAAGAGAGGGTAGCACTGTTATCTCACTTACCCTCAACAAATGTACTGTTAAGCACTTTGGGATCAGCACAATATTCAGTCAGCAGTAGAATAAAGTTAGGCTGCAAAACCACCAAGGAGAGACCCCTCTGGTAAGAGCTTGCCCCTGCAGTCAACCACTTAGAGAACTCCACTTACAACAGTAAGGATCTCTTTGTGGAAGCTTGCAAGTCACACATAGGTCTTCCAATAAAACACAATACTAAATTCAAAGCAAGAAATTCTGCCTCTTTGTAAGTACAGAAAGTATGAGGGAGCACAAACCCAACTTTTCCTTTTGCTAGGCCATCTAACCAGATTTGAAAACATGTTTAAAAAATAAAGCAATGAGCAGGGCAAAGCAAAGGACAGATTTTAGTGGTGTTAAGAGTTAAGCAGGGTTACAACTGGTGTGTTCTATTAAGGTATTAAAACAAAACAGATCAGAGATACTACATTGATGCCATCCTTCCATCTGTACCAGGATTACATACATTTTCTTCTACTAATAGCTGATGTACGTGCACAGACAGTGATTTAGTGCTCTGGACAGGTGAATCACAGCTCTGAGAAATTCTCAAAATACAGAAGCCATCAATTACATGTTTTAAGAGGGTCCTAATAAGTGATAAAGCAAGCATCAAATACCCTGTCATTTCACAGTGCAGCATGTATTGGGTTCTACTCATCCTTCATTACTGGAATATCAGAAGTCAAATATCAGTCAATTCTCCTTACGAAGTCTGGATTCAACTATTATACTACCAACCTTTTTCCAGACAGAAAAAGCAGCTCACTCAGCTTGAATTTGCCACATTAGAATAAGTAAATCAAATGTTTACTTTGTTTTTTAGGGGGGTGGCAGCAATAGGAAAATGTGGTACTACAAAACAACTGCAAGATAAGAGGCAAATAGTACAGAAATTGGGCGTAAACCAACAAGATGGCTACTGCCACTAGATTCAGTGATGGGGCACAGGCTTTCATAAGAACCACACTGCACTGAAACAAATATATTCAACTGGTATGATCCAGTTCACAATACATCCCTCGTAGTTTTTACAAATAACCTACATATTAAATATAATTTACCCCAACTTCCCAACGCTTAGCATTTAATGAAACATCCACAAAGAATTTAGAAGACAACACAGGTCTTTAATGTAACTTTATTCTTTCAGTAAAAAGAAGAGTGAACTCTTACGCCACCAGAGCAGAGGCTGTGGATGACTCACTGTGGGGGGGGGGGGGGGGAAAAAAAAAAAAAAAGAATTTTTTTCCTCTCATTTTGGATGTTGCCAGTGTAATAGCAAACAAACTTTACTTCAGATTAGTTTTACTATGTTTGACCAACAGCAGTACTGCTTGTCGGAGCAAAGAACAGCTACAACAGTAAATTTCAACAACCTCGCCAGCTAAGTTTAGTCATGTCTGGGTTACAGAAGCTCACTCAGACACCCAAGGAAGGTTTAGCCAACACTAAGGAAAACCTTTCTGGTGGAAACTGCAAATGGTTTTAAAATCAATCATCACAGTGAGCAGTCTGACCAGAGCAATGGAAATGATGTTGGAACACTAGACAAAGGTGATTTTAGATTGCTTCAAATTATGTATTTTTAACAAGAGCAGATGAAATTGCAGTTTATTATGATACTGTACAATCAATTTATCAGGCTGGTGCTAGTCACTATATCAACCTACAAATTTACTATGTTTGAATATTGGAAACTCCAGTAAAGTAAGCCTGCCAGTGCTTTGCTTCCTTATTTACCAATGCATTTGTTTATTTTCACCCCCCCAGCCCCCCCTCCCCTCCATGAGAGTGAGGGACTCAACAACACTGTAAAGTAGCCCTGTGGGACCCCAGGTTGGAAACAGGAACATAAAAATAAATTTAAATGTTTAAAAATAGAATGTTTAAACAATTAAACATATGGGGAAGAAAGAGGAGCTGTGCTGGGTTCAGTTCCTCAATGCCAAAGGAGAGTTACCCAGCTGTGGCTCCCCCACCATGTGTGCAGACTTGTACCTGGGTACCTCTCACTCACGGGTAGCTGAGCATAAGCAGGGGAAGTCACATGTTGGACTCCATGCTTCCCCACATATGGAGGGCAGCTCAGTTCCTTTCACTCCCAGGGAGCAGAGCCCACCTAGCCCCTCCTCTCCTCCTCTGTTTAAAAAGACATCAGCCATTTAAAACATTTAAACAGCTGACTACCATTTAAATGTTTTAAATCTGTAGTTGGAAATTACAAGGGAACAGACACACTTACTACTTCCAGTTAGGTGGGAGTACTCTCTTGGTCTTGTAGTAGCGTGCCAGCCTATGAATTCTGCTCTCAATCAGAATCAAACGGAATTTGGCATCTTTATCCTTAAAAAGGAAAGGAAAATAAAATAAAATCAAGAAATTCCCATCATGCATCCAGAAATCTTATCTATGCTGAAGATAAGCTTTGGTTAATAAGTATTTAAATATTATCCACAGCTTCTGTAAAGGCCCTCTTTACAGTTTAACACTGCTTTAAACCCATCAACCAAGGTGGTGACCTACAGTGCATGTAGGCACATTGCAAAACAAGCAGTCCTCTTAACAAGACAGGTTCAAAATTGTTTGTACTGTTTTACAGGCAGTAACAGTTAACTTTATCAGCCATACCCTTTAGGTTTTACTCAGATGAAGTAACAACCAATATTTCCTGAAGCACACCGAATATCTCCGTTCGGGCTGCATTTACTGGTCATGTAAAGATTAAAAAACAAGCTCAAACTTAATATCAAAAACTGACTTGCACTTTGTCAATATTATACGTAGCATTGATTCAAATATTTATAGCTGTTTCAGAACACTATCACACAGTTCAACTTCAAAACTTCATCTACCTAATAAGTGAAGCTACAATCGACTTGCTTCGTGTATTTCAAAAAAACAAATTTACTCTGAACATAAAATGTCTAAAGTAAGTTTGAAAACTCTTCTAGGTTTAGCGGAAGTTTTTAAGGTGCTTTACCATGATACAAATCTTAATACATCATCGTTACTTGATTCTTTTGCCACTCAGAGAGCTTGATCAAGGAATATTTACCTTTCTATTTCTCTCAAGATGTTTGCGAACAGCAACAGCCTTCTTGATCAAGTGGTATAGATCCTCCGGAAGGTCTGGAGCAAGGCCTTTAGACTTAAGGATCCTTAAAATTTTGTTGCCAGTGACAAAACGAACTTGGGCAACACCATGAGAGTCCCTCAGGATTACACCTGAAATTTAAAGTTACACACTTTATACCAAAAACAAACAAACAAACAAACAAACAAACAAACAAACAAACAAACAAAAACAAAAAAAAACCCCCCAAAACCACCCACAAAAACAAGTAGTAATATTATAGAGGCTCACTCAGACATCCAAGGAAGGTTTAGCCAACATTAAGGAAAACCTTTCTGGTGGAAACTGCGAATGGTTGGCAAACAATCATCACAGTGAGCCACCTACATCTTACCAAAGCAATGGAACGTCCTAATCCCTAAATTCTTCCTTAACTCCCTCAACACTGAGCAGATGAAAAACTCCAAGCAGACAGACACTATGGTTTCAAATTAAGATGTCCAATGTCACCAAGAAGTTTTGGCAAAACTGGGAATTAAAACTAGATTAGCAGTCTTAAATATTTTGAATGCTGTTCAAAAACCTTACCGATTTGTGAGGGAGTCAGACCTTTCTTAGCCAGTTTGTAGATCTGTTCTTTTACATCATCAGAAGTAAGTTTTAACCACTAGAAAATAAATCAAGTCATTTTATAGTTTGAAGCAAAAGACTGTCAGTGATAAGAGCACTACATACCTAACAAAACTGATGAAGTACTGAAGTTCTACAACAACAATCGTAAGAAAACCAAAAAGAAACTACGTAAATGGATTCAACTATTTCAAATGAAAATCTATTAAGTGAAATACATAGCATTTGATATTGACTTCCTTTTAAGATTTTCTTGGGGGAAGATTTCTCTGGCGGCAGCACTGCAGGGTTCATCAAGCCATACTGTTTATAGCCAAGATCATTCTTAAAGGCAAGGGAATTTGAATTAACCAAAGATATACACTTAGATAACAGTAAATCTCTGTGAAAATGTTCCTGTTCAGAAGCAAAGTGGCCTTCACTCATGATGAAACTTAAATGAACTAAGGCCAGTACTTCTGCATGGAAGCATTCACACAAGTGGTTAAGGCACTTTAAATTCACTTTCATTTAATTCAAGTTTGCATCCATGTGCAAACATCTTTAGAAAACTATTTATTCTCAAAGTATATTCAATTCCTTGCCTTTCAGTGTCATGAAAATAACTGGAAAAAATACAGAAACATCTCGTTTCACCAACTGTTCCTAAGCAACTGGAACGGACATTAGATTGCAGGACCCACTTTTTCCTGACAAGATCATAAACTCTCAGGCCAAATCAGGAAGATTTAAACCACAAGCTACCTGAACACACAAGTCACATAGCTAATTATTTACGGACTACAAAATGCACTCGGTTTCCACTGCGGTCATAAAACAGCATCCATCCAGCTAGAAGCCAGTGTGAAAATCAAATCCTGGACCAAGGCACACCTGAGCTCCAGTCAGACCAAGAAAGGGATGTGCCAACCACCCCAGATGTTTACTCACCGTGGGCACACTGCGTCTATAAGGCAGGGCTGACTGGGACAAGCCCTTCCTGTTGGGAGGAAAAAAAAGGAACACGGCACTGGTTAGAAACAAACGCTTCACTTGCTAGCCACCAGGCAACACGTGCGCGGGCCGGTAACTGACCAGGCCGCACCGCCAGGCCCAGCGGGAATCCAGCCACTGGCCTGCCCCCCGCGCGCCACAGCCCCCGGCCCGGGCAAGGCCTTTGCCAGGCGGCAGCAGCGGGGGCTGGGATGTACGGGCGACAGGCGGCAGCAGCAGCTGCCTCGGTCACCCCCAAACCCTCGCGCTGCCCGGCTGCGAAGGGAACAGGAGGCGAGGCCCAGGGCTCCCGCACAGCCTCACGGCCGCCGGCCTGGCTCTGCCCGCGCCCCTCAGGCTTCACCAGGCGCGGGGCCAACCGCCGCCGCCGCTTACCCCGGAGCGTGCATGCGACCCATGATGGCGCCGGGCAGCGAAAGACCAAAGCCAGGCGGGGCCGCAGCTCGCTCTCTGCCGCCGGAAGAGACGTCAGCGCCGAACCCCGCCCCCTCCGCTCGCTAGCCAACCAGAGACGCGCTCTTCCCTCCCGGACCGGAAGACAGCGGCTCCGCTCCCAGCATGCCCCGCGGCAGAAGACTACAGCTCCCAGGTGGCGCGGGGAAAGGGGAGGAGCAGCCATCCCAGCCGGCGCCGGACGTGGACAGACAGGCGAGGGCGGGGAGGGGTCCGATGGGGGGAGGGGGCGGGGCTTCTCTCGCGCCGCGTGGTTGGTTGCTTCTTTCTCAGCCGCTCCGGTGAGCGGCGGCGGTTGCGGCGGAAAGTTCCAGAACGGAGAGGAGCTAGGTGAGGGGGCGGAGCCCGGGAGTGTGGGGGCGGGGAAGTGAACGGCCGGGCCGGACGCGAGGGGGCGGGGCAGGCTATCTTGTAGCCCCGCCCCCGGCAGTGACGTTTCCAGGCGGGAGGGGAGAAGCAGGCGGAAGCTGGTTCCTCACTCAGCCGTTGGGCGCTCGCGCGGAGCAGTCACGTGGCGCAGGAAGCGCGGGTAGAGCGCCTGGAGGCGGGGCCGCTGGCTGCCAGGTCTGGCCCCCTTTAGCTCAGCCTGTCCACTGCTCAGTGGCCCATTTCTCACCCTGTCCCCAGGGGGGAGGGGCTAGCCCTTGGCCTCCAAAACAGGGTTTGCCCCCGCAATTGAAATGGGGTTGGGGTGAATGTGGTGGTGAAGAGGGGCTGTATGGCACCGCAGTGAAACTGAAAAGTGTTTCCTGGATGGGGTGAGGTCTAGGCCAGTGCTCTGGGTCCTTTCCCCGGGCAGCGACGCTCCTGGGGGTCAGCAACCTTTGCTGACCCCTGTGCCAGTCCTTCCTTCCCAACCCTCAGCTGATGCAGGCAGCTCCCTCTGCTGAAAAAATGTGGCAGCTGCCTGAAAATTCAGCAGCAGTCACAGCTGGGGTGGGAGTGTTTCCCAGGCATGCCACGGAAAGAAGTTGCCCAGAGTGACTCATCTTGGCAGTGTGCCTGGGGACAGGAGTCCTCAGGCATGCCACGAAAAGAAGTGACTCTTTTCAGGGGTTCCCAGACATGCTGCAGAAAGAAGCTGCCCAAAGTGGCTCCTTTGGGGAGCATCAGACTACACAGGGGACCCGCTTCTGGGAGCTTTTTTCTGTGTCACATGGAGACATAGACATGGGGTGACCCCCTTTGTCCCAGCGCACCCAAAGGAAGCTGTCCAGAGTGGCTTTCGATGGCAGGAGTGGCAATTTCTATGGTACTGCACAGGGGAGTCGCTGCCTCGGGAAGCACCTGGATCACCGGCCCAGGCCATGCCCCCGGCAGGAGGCCACGCCCCCCAGCCAGGGATGGGGCCGGGAGAGGCCGCGAGCGGCTGAGCCCCAGATCCCCAGCCAAGGACGGGGCCAGGAGCAGCCTCCGCGGCCACGGGCAGCTGATCCCCGGCCGGGGACAGGGCTGCCGCTGCCACGGGCTGCTGGGCCCCAGATCCCTGGCTGGGGACGGGGCCACGAGTGGCCTCCGCGAATGTGGGTGGATCTCTGGCCCGATTGGGCTAGAGACAGGGAGAGGCGAGCCCCGCCAGACCTGGGGCACCCACGCCAGGATTCGGGGCATGTGCCCCGTGTGCCTGGCGCCAGCAACGCCCCTGGTGCTGCAGAGGGTGCCGCGCGCCACTCTGAATGGGCTCGGGTGCCGCTGTTGGTACACATGCCAGGGGTTGCCTACACCTGTGTTAAGAGTCTGTTGAGGCTAGTTCTCTGAAAAATCTGATGTGTGCGCAAACAAAAGCTAATGGCATGTTAGGAAAGAACCATTAGGAAAGGACACATTTAATAAGATGGAAAATATCATAGTGCCACTATATAAATCCAGGGTAATCTCATATCTTGAATACAGCATGCAGATCTGGTGACCTGATTTTAAAAATATATTTGAATTGGAAAAGGTACAGACAAAGGCAATTAAAATGATTAGGGGTACTGCATGGCTTCCATCTGAAAAGAGCTTAATAAAACTGGGACCTTTCCGTTTGAAAAAGAAATGACTAAGGGTGGATATAGAGGTCTATAAAATCATGACTGATAAGGAGAAAGAGAATAAGGAAATGCTACTTAATATTTCACATAACACAAGAATTAGGTGTCCCCCAATGAAATTAATAGGCAATAGGTTTAAAAAACACAAAAGGAACGTGCGATACTTACCAGTAACTGTCCTTCTTCGGGATGGGCTGCTCACATACATTCAGTTACAGGTGTCTACGTGCCACTGCGCATGGTAGCTTGGAGAGTCTTTAGCCTTAGCCTGTCAGGTCAGGGCACACGGCCAATGCTCCCTCTGCGCTGCGACCGTGGCTATGTAGGCGGCCGTGACTCTGACCCTCCCAGTCCCTTATACCTTTGCCAACTCCATTAGCGGGGATGGTGGGAGGGGCCTGAATGTATGTGAGCAGCCCATCTCGAAGGAGGACAGTTACTGGTAAGTAACCCACCATTCTTCGAGCGCTGCTGACATCATTTAGTTACAGGTGACTGCTAGCCATACCCAAGGATGGTAGGAGGAGTTACAATTTGCCCACGCTGAGTACGGCTCTGCTCAAAGCGGTGTCCTCTCTAGTCTGTTGGATGATAGTGAGTGCGTCGTGAAAGTATGTACCGACGAGCATGTAGCTGTCCTACAGATCTCTTGGATTGGGACCTTGGCGAGGAAGGCCAATGATGATGCTTGGGCCCTGGTAGAATGGGCTCTAACAGTCCCAGGAAGGGGCATATTTGACCTTCCATAGCAGTCTTTGATACAGTTTAGTATCCATTTGGAAATGCACTGTGAGGACACTGGAAGACCTCTTTTGCGTTCGGTGACTGCCACGAAGAGTTGGGAGGTCTTGTGGAATGGACACGTGCCTGCGATGTAGTTAGGAGTGCTCTCTTCACATCCAGGGTAAGCCACCTTTCTGGTTCTCCATAACCCGAGGGTCTGGATAAAATACTGGCAAGCATATCTCCTGGTTGAGGTGGAAGGGAGTAGCCACCTTAGGGAGGGAGGGATGGTGTTGCAAGACCACTTTGTTGGGAAAGAACCTCATATACGGGGGTTCTGAGGAAAGGGCCTTCAACTCTGAAACCCTTCTAGCAGAGGTGATTGCTACTAAGAAGGCCACCTTCCAAGAGAGGACAAGTAGGGTGCACGAGTTTAAGGGTTCATAGGGGGGCTCTGTTAGTGCCCAGAGCACCATGCTAAGGTCCCAAAGGGATGGGTTCACGGGGTTGTGGGAAAAGCCTTTCAAACCCTTTCAAGAACATAGTAGAAGGGAGAAATGGGAGAAAACAGGGGCTCCATCTATGTTTTCATGGAGGGTTGAGATCACTGCCAGGTGGACTGTCAGTGAGGAAAAAGAGAGGCCTTTGTTTTTAAGGTCTAGCAGATAGTCAAGGATTAGGTGTAGAGGGAAAAGTGCAGAGTCTACTCCTTTACCCTGAGCCCAGATGGAAAACTGTTTCCATTGGCTGTATAGGCGGACCTGGTAGACAGTCTTCTACTACCGACTAGGACCTTCCTAGCTCTGTCCGAGAAGAGCCTTTCCTGTTCATTGAGTGACAGAGCGTGCAGGTGACCTGGGTTTGAGTGCCACAGGCACCCCGAGTGCTGTGTCAAGAGGTCCACCCACAGGGGGAGGCGGAGTGCAGTCACTATGGACAGGTCCTGTAGGAGTGATTACCAGTGTTGTCTGAGCCAGTCCGGAGCTATTAATATTATGTTTGCTCCGTCCATCCTGATCTTCTGGAGAACTCTTTGTATTAACGGGACCAGTGGGAAGGCATACCTCAGAGGGCCTGAACAGCTGATGAGGAAGCCATCATTGAGAGATCCCTCTTCCTGACCCCTGAGAGAGCAAGATTGCCAACACTTGCGGTTCTACCATGTTGCAAACAAATCTATTTGGTGTGTACTCCATTTGTGTATCAAGTGAGAGAACACTGTGTTGCGGAGCGACCACTCGTAATTTGCTAGGGGCTTTCTGCTGAGCGAGTCCACCAGCCTGTTGGCCACTCTGATAGGTGTGCAGCCACCAGGGTGAAATTGTATTTCAGGGCTAACTTCCAAAGTTTGCACACTTCCTTGCAAAGAGTTGGGGAGCGGACCCCTTCTTGCTGGTTTGTGTAGAACATGACTGCAGTATTGTCTGTTAGATTCTGAACTGATCTGCCCTATATCCAGTCCAGGAAGGTCATGCAAACCAATCTGACTGCCCACAGTTCCTTCCCATTTATGTGAAGAAGACTGTCTTGGTGGGACCAAAGCCCCTGGGTGGAAAACCCCACTGAGATGAGGGCCCCCCCCCCCACCCCGAGTTGAGGCATCTGTTACCATGGCAAACCAGGGCTCCCTCCAAATCTGTAATGTCCCCAGCATATCTTGGGGAACTGAGAGTACCTTGGATATGGAGTCCTCCTGTGGGTGGAGCACCATGGAGAGCCAGACCTGGAAGGGCCTCATTCTCAGGTGTGCCATCCAAATCACGGAGGTGGAGGCTGCCATGTGCCTGAGCAGCTGTAGGCAGTGACGGGCTGTGGTCACTTGAAACTCCTGCAGCTCCGTAATAATGGTGCAGATGGACCGAAATCTTGAAGGGTGCAGAGAGGCTATCCCTTTGCAAGTGTCTAGGAGAGCTCCTATGACCTCTGTACTTTGGGATGGGCAGAGTTTTGACTTTTCTCGATTTATGCAGAGGCCCAGGTACCCACACAGTTGGGTTACCGCTCTGACATGGAGCTTTACCTGAGGTGTCAATTCCCCGTGTATTACTCAATCGTCTAGGTAGGGGTTAAGCCTTATGCCCTGCCAGCACAAGAATGCCGCTACAAGTGCCATTCACTTTGTGAATACCCTGGGGGCCAGAGAGAGCCCAAAGCGGAGCGATGTAAATTGGAAATGATTTCCCCCCACGATGAACCTTAGGTACTTTCTGTGGTAGGGACGTATTGCTGTGTGAAAGTAAGTGTCTCTGAGGTCAAGGGCTGCAAACCAGTCCCTGGAAAACAGAGAGAGAACAATCTGTGACAGGGAAACCATGTGGAACTTTATTTTCCTTGTGTGTTTGTTTAAGGCTCTGAGATCTAGAATGGGTTTGAGGTCCCCGTTGGGTTTGGGGACCAGAAAGTATCGGGAATAGAGCCCTTTTCCCCGCTTCCGCTCTGGGACTCTTCCTATGGCCTCGGGGGTGGGGGAGGGAGTTTCTCGCATTCCATCTCGAGCAGGCGATCTAGTTCCAGGTTCACGAGGCTTGGGCGAGGGGAGTGGTTTTCTGACCCGAGGAGTTGAACAAAACTGCATGCGATACCCTTCTGCTACCATCTCGAGGACTTACTGGTCGGTTGTGGTATTGGCCCAGTGGTGCAGGCAGTTAGTGAAGTTTGGAGTTGAGGCTGTGGGTTCGCTGCCCTTGGGGTAACTGTCTAAAGTGCTGCTTTCTTCCTGACAAGCGGTCAGTACCCTCCCCATGCCTGCTAGACTGTGAGGCGTGGGACTTCCCATCCTTGCTTGAGCGGGCCTTGTCCCTATCCAAGTCCCCGAGGTGTTGTTGGGGGTATTGGTAGGACCGAGGAAGAGCATTCTGCATCTGGATCTGCTGCTTTAACTGCTGCAGCTCCTGTTGCAAAAGCTGATGGAGTTTAAGGGAGCGCTGGGCAGATTGCGGGGTGTACGTTCCCAGCAATTTGAGGGTAGCTCTTGAGTCCTTCATGCCATGTAGCTTGGTGTCTTTGGACTCAGCAAAAAGGTCAGGGCCCTCAAGTGACAGGTCTTGAATGATAAGCTGCATCTGCGGATACAGGCCAGAGCCCTGAAGCCAGGTGGAGGAACGCATCACCACAGCGGAGGCCATAGTACGCGAAGCTGTGTCCAATGCATCCCAAGTAGCTTTGAGGGCATCTTTAGAGACCAATGTTCCTTCTTTAATCATTGCGTCATAATCTCTGAGGCGAGCTATGGGAATAAGGTCACAGAACCCTTCCACGGCTTGCCAGAGGTTGAAGGCATATCTCGTAATAAGGGCCAGATGGTTGGAGATACACAACTGTAGAGCTGCCGTGGCATAAACCTTCCTGCCCAACAAGTCAAGCTTTTTAGCTTCCTTATTCTTAGGAGTAGAGTTTGGCTGGCCCTGTCTCTCTTTCTGATTTACTGCATTGACCACCAATGATCCTGGCATATGGTGCTGGAAGAGGAATGCAAACTTGTCCTAGGGGACATGATATTTATGATCCGCCAGTGGCAGACTTGAAGATAGGGCCTGCCATTGTGCCCTGGAAATTCTGTATACCCCTTCATGGAGAGGAGCAGGTATCTTGGCTGGTGGGACATTTGCCCCCATGTTAAAGCAGGGGTTGGTTTCCTCCTGGACCACCCCAAGTTCTATATTCAGATTTGGTCCCATGCGGCGGAGTAACTCCTGCTGGGCATGGGAATCGTCCTTATAGGCAACAGCCCTTCGGAAAGTGTACTCATCTGGAGAGAAGGACAAAGGGGCCCAGGATCTACTGCACCATGTAGAGTCGAGATCAGGCTCATCATTGGAAATGCTCAAGGAGTCCGGAGTCCGAGGTGGAGATGGTGCTAAATAGTGCCGTGAAGTTGAGCCATCGTCGGCTGTCATGTCTAGCCATTCATGAGACCAGTTAAAAGAATTTCTGGTTGCAGCATGGCACAGGGAAGAAAGGCCCCTGCCTGAGGTCTTAGCGGTACTGGCAGAACTGGGCCGCGGTGTCTGTACTGGGGCTGACAGGGTCATCTTCCTCTGTAGCACAGGCATCGGGAAGCGCTTCCGAAGCAGTTTTGGGAGAATCAGAGGAATGGGCAGAGGCCGGAGATGATGAGGAGGACGAGCTGGACCTCCGTCTTCTGGAGCCTTGAAAGCACGGTACTGAGGGTTCACGGGATGAGTGCCAAGAAGAGAGCATCTCGGAGCAGTTGTTGGCCCCGTTTTGCAATGCCAGTGGAGGGCTCGACAGTACTGGGCTTGAGGGCAGTGCTGATCCTTGCATTGACTGCTCTCTGGGTACCAGAGCCAGTGTAGTCTTCAACCTGGCCTTCTTGGCTGGTCCTGGAGCCAGGTTTTGGAACAGAGCCTGTGTCTTTGCTGGGGCTCGTGGTGTTGATGGTACCGAAGACAGCCCTGATGCTTGTTCACTGAAGAGGGAACTCGGCGACTGAAGTGAATGGCACTGTGGCAGTACTGAAGAGGAAGCTGACCGGGGCTTTGAACTCTGTGCCGTGGCTCAATGCTGAGACTCTGGTGCAGGAGTTGCTTGGGGTGCTGGCGGAGCACTAGTCGCTCAGTCAGCATCAGAGGTGGGTGCGTGGTCCTTGGCAAGAGTGTGTAAGCGCCGGTCTCTGTCCTTGTGAGTCCTGCATTTAAAGACCTGGCAAGTGGACCAGTTCACCGCAAGGTGAGACTCATCCAGGCACATGAGGCATTTCTTGTGAGGATTGTCGAGTGGGAAAGCTTTGGAACATGCCAGACACGATTTAAAGGCCGGCATTTTAATTTCGAGCAAAGGAAAAACAGGCACTTGCTTCTGCAAGTTTTGGCTAATCCGAAGCCATTGCTGAGGGAGGAAAAAGGAACTGGGAGAGTCAGGGTCACAGTCACCTATACAGCCACGGTCGCTAAGGCTAAAGACTCTCCGAGCTACCGTGCACTGCAGCACATAGACATCTGTAGCTGGATGATGTGAGCAGTGTTCGAAGAAGTATTTCTTTCCATAACACACAGGCAACCTGTTTAACTCTTTGCCAGAGGATGTTGTGAAGGCCAGGACTATAACGGGTCAAAAAGAATTAGATACATTTAAGGAGAATGGGTCCATCAATAGTATTAACTGGGATGGGTAAGGGTGGATGCAACATGATGCTCTGAAATGTTCCTAGCCTCCTTTTGTCAGAAGGTGGGACTAGATGTCAAGGATGGATAGCTCCATGACTGCTGTTCAGTTCATTCCCTCAGAAACACCTGGCATTGGCCATTGTCAGAAGACAGGGGTCTGACGAAGTGGGGGTTGTCTCCCATGAAAGTTCATGCAATAAATACATTTGTTAGTCTTGAAGTGCCACAGGACTCCTTGCTTCTTTTGCTGAAATAGACTAACACAGCTACCCCTTTGGAACTGGGCTAGATTGTCATTCTAATGCTCTTACTTAAAAATTAATTAAAGCATAAAAAAGTTTTAGTAAAGAAAATATCCAAGATAAATCTCTCAAGGTAGTGATGATGTGAGATAATGACCTTGGCAAATAAAGTACTTTAAAAATCTTGGCCTACTAGGAAATATTTATACAAGTTTCCCAGTCACAAATCTAGCATTCTGGAGCAAAGTCACAAACACAGTGAGATAAATTTGTTAGTCTTTAAGTGCTTCTAGACTCCTTGTTTTTCCAACAAACAAATGTTCCTTTAATGTGCTCCTTGCTCTTCCTCATACCTCACTCACCTTGTTGTCCTCCTTTTCAGTACTGCAAGGAGAACCACAGTTCAGAGGTGCTTTCACAAGAGTTCATCTTCCAGGGAAAGGGGGACAAAGGCAGCAACAGGACCTTGCTCTTTCCTCCAGATGTTGGTCACATTGTTCTTTACTATTTCACCTTTGTTGTGGAGATAGTCTCCTTCTCCACACTTTGTGTGACTTGACTTCTGAGATTTTAGGTCTCAGTGGAGGAACTTAGGCTGATGCAGGCTGAAAGTTTCCTGCAAAAAAAACCAAGGAGTCATGTGGCACTTAAAAGACTAACAGATTTATTATTCACATGAGCTTTCGTGGGAGAAAATCGCACTTCGTCAGATGCTTTGAAGATGGTGAAGCATCTGATGAAATGGGATTTTCTCCCACAAAAGCTCATGCGAATAATAAATCTGTTAGTCTTTAAGTGCCGCACGACTCCTTGGGTTTTTTTTTGCTGGACTAGACTAACACCACTATCCCTTTGGAAATTGAAAGTTTCCAGTCTCTACAAAATATGGTTACTTTCTCACACTAAAGGTTCAGGCACTAGCACTTAGCTGTCATTATCTGTGATTTCAGATATAATGGTCACTTAGAATAATAAAAGACTTTGTATAGAGCCTGATTGAGAATAACAAGCACTATTTGGCCAGCCTGACACTTGTTAAAAGATAGAGCTGATTGCTAATTAGATACGAAATGTAAGGAAGAGCCCATAATATGAAGCAAACATCTGTCCCTTTCCCCCCAACTGATAAGTAATCTGATATGGCATCTGAATCTCCTTGAATCTGTTTGTCTTTTAAAATGCCATAAGACTCCTTGGTTGCTTTCCTGGCTTCTTAGTTCAGTTCAGTCCAGTCATTTCCAACCAATGACTAAATTGTTATAATGCTATATTACTAGCTAGCTGGCAACTGGAGATGGTGGTGGTTAGGAAATTTGGGGGAGGGGGTGTGGGGGGTGTTAGAGAAATCTCTGCTCCAAAATCCAGCCCTCAAACATGACTCACTCTCCCCAAAAGCTGCTAAATAGGGAGGTAAAAACCTGAGCTGCCACAGCAACTTAGCATGAGAGAGGCAGAATGGGCCTGTGCTCACACCTGTTATATCACACCTTACACTGTTACCTCAGAACTCAAAATCTGGCCTGTCAGACAGTCTTTACTTAGTATTTAATATCCTCCGAGCTAAGAGGGTGGGACCAGTGCTTGCCTAAATGGGTGAAAAACCCCTAGTGGAAAATACGGCTACTGCCCACCAATCAAGAACAGACTCAGAACAATAAATAAAAGGCACTGGATTATTTGCAAACAGGTATTATTATTTATTTAAAAGGTCTTACAGAATTATAGTGAGATTCAGAGACTGAATAATATGCATTTGAATTCATACCTGTATATTGCAGCAAGCATTGCACAGTGACAGTTTAGAATGGAATACTGCTCTGTTGGGTTACACTTATTAAAGGGATATACACATCGTTACAGACTTAACAGTGAAACAAAATACATTAAAAGTATCACGAAAGAAATCCTAACTGATCTAGACACGTACACACACTATAACATTCCACAAGTGAGGGCCAGTCACTTGTGGAATGGGGAGAGGTTACTCACAACACCTCTGCTCTTTGAACGGGTACAATAGTCTGGATGGAATTCTGTCCAGCAGTCTTAGTTTCAGAAGGCTTGCTTCCCTGGTAGGCTTGCTATCACTGCTGTTCCTTTGGCTGGCATACCATTTCGCATCAGCAGGAGTCTCTTGCACTCACAGGAGCTTTTAGAATGCTGGTGCTTCAGAGCCATGAGTCCTGAGGTGGGACTTGGTTAGGCCTCCTTTTTGGACCGATACCATCACGCAACCAATTGGGGCTTCCTTAGAAGCATACACCTTGAGTCTGGACTCAGTTGGCCGAGTGGTACAGCCTCCTTGGAACAAAACCTTCACGCAACTTAAGGCCTGCAGGACAAGCCTAATGCTAGGATGTCCTTTGTATGCATGAATGCCACCCGGGACATTCGAGTGGAGTTCAAGGCCGTCAGTCAAGCCTGACGGTAGGGTGCCCTTTAGGGAAACGATACCATCATGCAGTGAATGTGTGCAGGAGTGCCACCCAAGTCGAGACTGATGCTAGGGCTCCCTTTTTGTCCTTCACTGAGACTCTGAGCATTAAGGCAGGACTCAGTTGGCTGCGTCACTTCAGGCACTCAGCTTACCTGCTGGAGCCTATCTTACATCTAGGACTTCCTTGAACAGTTGCTCGAGGCCACCAAGTTAAGCCCAGTCCTAGGATGCCCTCGTAATCCACCAGAGACATTACACTCTCTAGGGTGACTGAGAGTGAGACTCCTGGTGCAATAGGAACCATGGCCAAAAGGCCCCTTGGTACCCGTTAGGAGTGGGAGAGATCTCTGAAGTTCTGCTGAAACTGCTGCTCCTTTTATACATCCCTGAATGCCCACTCATATCCTTTCAATCAACCACAAAAAGGGTAACTTCATCTCCTACCCATACGTGACCCATTGCCTGATGGTCTTTTTCTGCTTAACTTCGACCAGTTTTGGTCCATCCACCGGGGAGTAGGTGAGCAGGTTCAAAAGTTTAAATCTTCCTCCATCTTGACCTAATTTCTCTTTTAAGACATAGCTCTAAGGTTTGCCCTTTTTAGTCACACAATCGCTCTCTTATGATCCAGATGGAGAGAGATCATATTTTTCACTTGCTGACTGCATTTTTGAGTATTGCTTCCTACTTTGACTCACTGACTTGTTATACTATTTTAACAGAAATTTCTACTAGATTGTCTTCTGCTATTCTCTACTTATAGGTTCCTTTATTACAGTCAGTTTATTTTCAAACTAAAGACGTGGCAAAAATCTCAGGTTACAAAGAGTGGGCCTCACTGCACTCACATTGCAGCTGTACTTAAGCTACTTCTTGCCAACCAGGCAAGAAGGTGACAGGATGGGTCCTTATGCACAGGTAAATAGCCCCATATCTCTACCCAGCACCAGGCATCACCTAACCACAGATGTTAACTGAACTCTTTGAAGCTTGTCTTTTCCAACAATTTGTAAGTTTCATGCGCAAAAGGTTAGCTTGTTGCTTTGTGTGCCCCATTCATTTTTTACTGCAAGACAAGACACTGAGCATGGCAGTGACAGGGCAGTGAGCATCAGAGTCATTCACATCAGCCACAGTACTAGATTGGTTATGCCATGCACAGTTTTATTCCTGTGGCTTCCAACCCATATTGTGCTCTGAATGGCTCAGCATTATAGCATAGCACAGTGGCTGTCAAACTTTTTTCTTCAGGATCCAGCTCTGGGCCCCTCTGCCACGCGGTGACCCCCACCACTGTTGGGGGGCACCCTCCCTCCCTCCCCCAGGATCAGTGCCAGCTGGCAGGGGAGCGAGGGGCAGCCCCCCTCCCCCCCCCCGAAGCAGCACTGGCCATTAGGGGAGCGAGGCAGCCGTCCCTCCTTCCTCAGTGCAACACATGCCATGACCCATTCCCACAGGGTTGTCACCCGAACTTTGACAACTGCTGGCATAGCAGGTTGCAGTACTCTGTAAGGTGACAGTAATTAAGATTAGCAAGGACAGCTGCACTTGCACTATCTTACTATTGTAACTTGTTAGCTCTGTGTTGTTGAAGATCAGCGCATAGTAGCCAGCCTGTGCCTCCCTCCCCCCAACCTCTGTTTGAACAAAAAACCAAAAACAGCGAAAAGGCAGTGGGAGACACCCTTATCTACCCATATCCAAAAGCCATCAGCACAGTAAATGGAGCACTGACTATGGACAACCAAGCTCCAAAGCAGAAACCACACTGAACTCTGGGATTGAAGAAGCAGGGAAGCATTGCATGATGTGGGATCTCACACCAAAACTAACAAGGTCAGCAATTATCAGACCATTCTTGTCATAAACATGATAATTGATACCCAAAATACTGAATCTTGGACTCAGGGCACATGCCGTGTGTTCCAGGGCCATACAAGGGTAGCAGCAGCGAAGTGCTCTGTGATCCTACCTGCTGAGTTCAGGTATGTATAAGGGGTCAGCTGAGGGTGCTGATAGACCCAGTCTGTTCAGAGGCAGATGCACCTTGTTATTGATGAAACTGTATATTGGGTGGTTATTTGCATCTGGGGTTGGAAGAATCCAGTTCTGGGAAATCAAGGTCCTGCAAGGGTGGCTCCATTGGGAGAGAGCTTGAAGAAGGGAGAAGTGAGCTCCATCTGTTAACACAAGTGACACAAGCAGTACACTAATAGAATTGCAGTCTCACCCACTCCCCCAAAGAGGAAGTAACCCTAATGAGCCTACCCCGAGTTGGTAACATTACCCCTTTCCCCATCCCAAAAAGCACTGGTAACAATTGTAAACATCATTCTGATTGAGATAACTCTGAATATTTTTATTACAATACCTTTTTTCTGTATGCTTGAAAGTTGCACTTTCATCCTACAACTTTACCATACTAGGATTCTTTTAGAAAACCACTGATGCAAATGTGACTGTAAAGGGAGGCGCATATTGAAAAAGTTGAAGCTTTCAGCGGAAAGCCTTCTGAATACTAGTAATGTTCCTGTCTTCATTATTCACTGGTACTGGACTTCTAATCTAGTAAGGACGAAATTGTAGTTAACCACTTTCCACTGACTTGAGCTGATTGACTGATGGATTTTAAAACTCTTCCTGGAGGTTAAATTACAGCTGTTTTTTGTTTTTTAAAGGCATCAGGTTAAAGGCAGATGAAACATACCAAGACAGAATAATACATACACACCTAAAAAAGGCAGAATTCACTCCTGAGTGAATTACGTGGTATTTGATTACAGGATATATCAATTCAAAACATTTCCACTACTGTAGCCTTTGACTTGCATTGTTGATTGCCAGTGTACTAATTCAGGATTTCAAAGCCTTAAGTCTGATTCTAGCCCTTTTTCCTCATCTGTAGAAGTGAGTTTTGCATTTTATATACACACAAATACAGTAACTTGGTGGGATCATCAGTTTCCTGTACTTTCCAGGTGAGGAGAGGAACCCTAATCCTGAGTTGGAAAGAAAAGACTTAAGTGAACCCAGGCCATAGAAAAATCTGTCTAAATCCCATATACTGAAAGTTTCAATTAGGATGTTTACAAAAGTACTGTAGTAGGGCTACCTTAATACTAACATTAAAAAAATTTCTGCTGATTCTTAGGTTTGGTTTCAAGTGTATGCAATACAGCACTATGAATTTTGAGTACTTAAGACCAAGTTGTGTCTTGATGCATATAGACTTCTTTTGGCTTTCAAATGAAGTTGTCCACATCTTAGGGTAGCATTTGGCGTCACAGGTTTGGCATAAGAATGGCGGTGGAAGGAGGAAAAAAAAGACAGTACAAGTTCTTTATTCCAGTATAGTGTTTAATGTAATTGTAGGACAGTTATCAAGTCACATTTAACCTATTCATTAAAGGCGGGTTTTGATGGCAAAATTGTGAATCTTTATTAGCTATCAGTGTAATAACTGAAGTATTTGGTTCTTCAAGATTTAGAGACAATGTGAAGCAAACTACTATATTTGCTTCTGTTGTGTTTTTGCCACCAGTAAAATATTTGCACTATTTTAATCACAGTATGTGAGTAAATAGCATACAAGAAATTCATTTTCTATGGATGAGAATGGTGCAAACTCCCTCCCCCCCCCCATGTAACATGCATACTCTGCAAATACCAGAAATAAGGTTTATTTAATTTGAAAAAAGTCACCATTTTAGAATCCTAGAAATAGCAGTCACTTTAAGGCAAGGTACTGAGAGGTCTACACAACCTAATTTTTAAGAAGAGACTTGGAACTTTATCAAAGGTTGCACGTACTTTTACATACAGGTACCTGTAGATCATAAAAAGGCAGTAATAAAATCAGTGCAAAGTCCTGGTAAGGTTATTTAGTAAAGAAAACGAGGTGGTAACTGTTCTTAGAGCAAGCTGTTATTCTGAAATACCAAAACAACGATCCTTAGAGACAACTGTATTTCTGGCTGCAGGCCACATATTGCATAAAACGTCTTATTTTTACTAGATGAAACAAGGCATAAAAAACTGTTAACACTATTCATTTTAAAACATCGTTAGTGTACTGGCGCATTTCATCTTAATTTTAATATGTTCCTCTTTCATGTTTACTTTTAATTCTCCTTTAATAATAAATGATTGACAGTTTTTGAAAAGGTCTTGACCATTCTTTCTACCCCATCAAGAATAGTGCAAAGAGATGCAAACTCAGTGCTGTTCCTCTAATATTTTGGTAAGGATCCAAGACTAGATTTTACACAGAAAATAAAAACATGATCTTAAAAAGCTTTAGCCAATGTGTATTTTGTAAAAGGGAGCAAAGGCACAGAAATCAGTTAAGCTGTGAAGAACACTGCTAACCAGAAGTCAGGACAAATGCCAACAATCATACAGTACTACATATTTTCTAACCAAGGTCCAGACAACTGTTACAGTTGCAAAAATCCATTTTTAAAAAAAGCATTAAGTTTCTACTTACATTTTGTGCTGTAAGACAGTGTGCTGTAATAATACTGCAAAAAGGCAGTACATATTGCTTTCAATTTATTTAACAATGGAACGTTTCACAAAAACAGTAGCCTACTTTCCTGTGTCTAAGTGACTTGTGGTTTTGATGATGGAATGGAATAAGTCTCAAAAGCATCAAGTGAGCAGGAAATACAATCTAGTTAGTTATATTTACTATGTGTTACTATTTACATGCTGAATGAAAAAATTATGCAGAAGATAGCAAATAAAACTGGGATTTTGGATTTTAACTAGTTCCCATTAGTTACAATCCCAGTTTTAACAATTGGATTTTTACTGTGATCATTCCTAAGAAATTGGACTGTGAATGTTTTTAGGCACCAAAAGAAGATTTAAGTGTATTTTTCAATGGTACTGTGCTCTTCTGGGTCAAAAAGATGATTGACCACTATACTGGTGAGGGGCAGGGAGAGCATGTTATTGCTGGACAAATGAGATAGATTGTCAGTTTCCTGTCCTGTCTCTTCAACCTGACACATTTTAAGTTCTTTTCTAGTGACAGTCAATACTATATTCTATCACTGTCAGCCTTCATCAGAAAGTGTTTCTAATTTAGTGCTAAAAAAGTATTGTGCAATTTAAGTCTTCATTCAGCTTTGTCCAGAGAAAAACTGTGGTCACTATAACTTGGATAGGTGAATTAAGAAACCTATACATGCAGTGCAGTCAGATCCAGAGTAAATCACATATGTGATACAAACAAGGAGTATATTTAAACCCAATTCTCTCCCTTTGATATTTTAAATATTGCTGTATCACACAGGAATGAAATCTATCACAGTTAATTTTCATGAGAGGTGAGGGACTGACAATACTAATCTGTGTCAGGTATATCTACCAATGCAACTCATTTGAGGTACAAAATATCTGCTGTTGCATTCCTGTGTCTTTCAAGTAGAGACAATCAATTACAGTATGTAAAGTTGTGGGGCAGGGTATTTTCTTGTGTGTAAATATCACTTGTGACCTAATAGTGGAAACAAAGGTCCCTAGAGATGACTAGCTAATGCATTTGCCAACTGCACTACTGAGGTCCTTGGAAATTTAAAAGTCTCGTAAAATGCCAGAAGACCACACATTCACATGGCAACACATGGAACCAGTCTTCATTTAAAGTTTGTAAATTATCAGCAATTTGTACAAAGAAAACTTTACTTAAATGAACTGGACTAATCTTACTCAGATAGTTGAAATAACTATGTCTAGAAAACTAAGTAAGTTTTCCAAGGGGAACATTCAGTATGAGGTGGACAAGAGCTGGATGAGAGTTTGTTAAACATAGCTAACAGGTAAATATTTTTAAATTTCAGAAGTGAGGTAAAAAGCATTTGAATAAGATAAGGCACCAATATTTACATCTTCCATTATGGGCACCCATTCTGATGAATGTGTTAGATAAATCTGAATCCTAGATTAATACAACAACAGTTCCAGCTGTTCTGTCCAATTTCATTTGACAGTCTGCGCACTGACATTTTACAGATTGTTGCTGCAGAAATGAATGGGCGAATAGGGGGTATGTCATCATAAAATCTCCACATCTTTACTCTGGCCTGCTGTGACATACTTGCCGTACATAATGTAACACACACACACACAGACACAAACCAGTTGTATATATCCACAGGACAAGTGATTAAAATGTGGTTGAACTGGTACAGTAAAGCCAGAACAAACAAACAATCTGAATGTTCCTGGAATAATTCAAAACCTTAGTTATCTGCAAGTATTATTCCAAAATTAATGTACGTTAATGCTTGGGTATCATCAGACACGTAAACAGATAGTTTCTACAAATCCTGTGGTGAAGTTTAGTGAAGGTTGGTCCAAACATGTTGAAACAGTCTTATTTTAAATTGTCCAAGTCATTTTCAAGTAGGAAAAATGCAAAAGCACAAGTGAGCAGATTTTTCTCCATTTGTTATTTTCTGCTGTAGGAGTTCACAGATATGGCACAGCAGTCAGCCGATACCAGTTAACAGTCTCCTTGCTCAAGTTGAAATCCTTTAGAGACAGCGTAACTCCACCCAGAAAGAAGTTCTCACGCAATGATTCTGCACTGAGCACGCTTAGCTGAAGCTCCCTCTGTTTCAATGTCTCCTTACTGTATCCACTGTACACAAGCTATGGAAAAAAACACAGCCAATTCACAAAAATTCACAGCCACAGATGTTTTAGGCCCCAAAACACTCCATACAAGCTATGAATAAACCACAGCCACTGAAAGTTGAGAGTTTGTTACATGCCCAGACTAAAATAAGGGACCGCTGGTAGTTAAAACAAAAGGATTGATAGAGCTCCTGTATTTACTAGTAACTTGCTAAATTCCAAAGGGATAGCCATGTTAGTCTAGTCCAGCAAAAAAAAAAAAAAAAAAA
>ML681963.1:135015042-135111088 GCA_007922195.1 Podocnemis expansa
AAAAAAAAAAAAAAAAAAAGGAGTTGTGTGGCACTTTAAGACTAACAGATTTATTTTTCGTTAGTCTTAAAGTGCCACATGACTTTTTTTTAGTAACTTGTGGCGTGACCCCAGAAAAGTCTGTCTCAGTTCGCTCTCTAAAAATGAGATGTTTGTGTAACCTAACCATTCTGAGTAGTGTGGTTGGAAGGTGGTGTTGGTGCAAAGACAGCTAAATCCGATCAATTTGAGCACAAAAAGTGAGCAATAAGTGATGGGTTACAGCTAGTGCAATTTGTGAATTCAAATTAGACTATGCCAATCATATTTGGCTAAGATTTTTCCGCTTTTGCAGTTATGATCTTGACTCTGAGAAGCCTCTGCTTTACCATACTTAAGTGATTCCTTTGTTATAATGTTCTGATTACCTATTAATCTTTACTGGATTATGGGGCAAAAACGGAGGGGAATAAATCTAGACCAGGAGAGTGTATTTACAAAGTAGAAAGCTTACTCTGCCCCACTCAGACAAAATTTACTGAAATATATTTGACAGGAAGCATTTACCAGGCTTTCAAATAAATTGTAGTCACCAGCATGCATTTAAAGATTATGATTATGGAATCTTTATTAAGTGATTGATTTATCTCACCATTTCATTGAACGTTGGATTCCTTGTTTTTCTTGTGATTTTGGTTTTCCGTTTAGATGTTTTGTTAATGTCTGGAAGCAAGTATGTTTTTACGTAAGGATTTGGATCTGCACCATCTTCAGTGACCTGTAAATAGAGCATAACAACTAGTCTTCATTCTAATTTTATATATAGCCATTTAAATATCTTTCCCTTCAAAGAAATGCATTAGAGTTTATGTTCATCCCAATTGCCTAATACATCCCCATTTACCTAATACATGAACAGCTCCTCATAATCAGACTAACTGAAGGCAACTGTGATTAAGGAAAAAGATGCTTCCATTCTGTGTGTCTCATACACACGAAGAATTGGGATCTTCTCCCACAAAAGCTCATGCGATAAGTAAATTTGTTAGTCTTTAAGTGCCACAGGACTTCTTGCTTCTCTTACACGGAACTACGTCACTCATTCAAATAATACAAGTTTGCGTATTTTTGGTTCACTATCTTTACTCACTAGGTCTTTAATGTGCATCACCATGATGAACAGAGTGCCATTTCTATACGAGATGGACAACTTTACTTCTCCTCCTACTTTGCCAGAGGAAGGACTTGAAGGACTTGCATCTAAAAATAAGAACACAAATCATTTCCCTTCACCAAAGCTGTCTGAGTTGATTAAGTGTACTGAAAACTGACTAACGTAAGACTTATGCCAAGTTCACTTCATTGTTTCAGTTTCTATCAGTGTATCAGGAACTTTTAAACTCCAAAACGAAGTGCCCAGCAACAAAGAAAAAAAAATTCTAACAGGAATCATTGTGGATTAAAGGGAGAGCACTGGAGTAATTTCATTGATCTGATATATAAAAGCATTAATATAAGCAAAAAATTCTCATTGTGCAATTATTTTGCTTTGTCTGTATTTTACTGAAACCATACAGTGTAGTATAGCAGTTCCAAACCTTTTCCTTTATGCAGACCACTACATCGTCATCAAAAACTTTTGTAGACCACCACATAACCAAGTCATTTTAAACATTTTTAACATAGCCTATAGCTTGATGGAAGTCAAACATATATCAGGAGGCATGAAAATACATGTATTTCTAATAATTTATTATGCTCATTCACAAACATATTGAACTCATAATAGTACATCTACCTGCAGTAGGCCTACCAAGGAAAAAGCTAACACCTAATGAGAAAGCTGATTCAAAGAAGAATGTAATATTGGATATACAAGAGATGTACAGGATTATATTATTACATTATCTTTATTTTCCCTCCTGTGGGCCACCTGCAGTAGCCTCATGGACTGCAAGCTGCAAATCATTTGTGTAGGATTTACCCAGAAAGACATTTTCAAAGCAAAGGAGACTTGAATTTGGTATAAAAACCAATAATTTTCATATGGAGAAAAATGATTAAACTGTGGAATCAATTAAAGGTGGATTTGTTCTGGACAATACCAAAGTACTGTCAAGGTTTTCATGTTATATTGTAGTCATCCAACTTTTCACTTTGCTCCCCAAGCTTGTGTTCCTACCTGTAGGCTTCGCTATTCCATCTATTCCTTCAGCTTTGTCGTCACGAAGTAAAGGGTGGAAGAAAGTATAAACAAGATCACACTGCATTTGGGAAAAAGGTTACACATTAGCTTAAAAGGTACTAAAATAGGAACAGAAATTAATTTTGTCAAATGCTTTTAGCAATCACCTCTGCCACCTCTGCTGAACTGTTCATCAAGCTCTGTATATAGCTGTTGAGCTCTATTTTTCTTTTGGCTGCTACATCTTTTATATGAGTTCTTCCCAGAACCATCTTATTAGGAAACCTACAAGAGAATTACAAGATGCATTTTGTCATTTTTATCTAAATTAGTTAAATTTAAGTACGCCTTACATCCTGAAGTGCTGATAGCTATTCTTGACAATCAAACCATGACCTGACATAATGCTCACTAGTGTATTTGCTTTAGGAAAGCAATGTAACATTTGCTATATTCACCATTACACAAACAACAAAAATACAGTCAAACAAAATTAAGGTTGCAACGCCAGGCACTCCAGAGTTCAGACATGCAAGAATCAAGGTTGCCTAGTGCAAACTTAATTCAGTCCCCTTGTGTATATGGCCTGTGATACAGTCTTTAAGTACATGATCACACTGTATCACACACACACACACACACACACACACACACCCCTTCCACACAATCCTTGCCTTATTCAGTACACAATTAATAAGCCGCTATTCAAGACTGTCTTTTCTCCTCATTGTTTGGTGTTGTTCAGAGTATCTTATAGGTCTAAAGCACAGCTTCCATTGACTTCAGGTGAAGCTGAGAGTGCACGGCACTTCTGCAAACTAGACCTTAGGGTCTCAAGTCAAGCATCCAGAAAAATTAAACATACAATTGGTGACCATCTGTAAAAAGATTTAAGTTAATGCTTGCCCAACATTACAAAGGAACTCAGAGCGGGATGGATAGAATACAAATCTTGAGGGCAGCATTCAACTGCCTTAATCATGAGGTCTTCTTTTGTCTTCCTGCTATCTCTTGCCTCATTTACCACACATCTTTCCATCTATGAAGCAGGGGTCTTACAGACAACCTCCTTCTACCAACAGCCCCAGTTTATCCCAGAGCAGGTCCAACCTCTGCCCTGAATAAGGGTATAGTTCTATGGGGAAAAAAATGAACTATATGGTCATGAAATCAGTGACTGCCAATGCATACACACAGGAAGCTGAATTAAGGTTGCCCAGGGCAGTGGTTCTCAACCTTTCATATCTTACGTCCCACCAACCACAGTATCAAAGAACCGGTGTCCCACCATGATAGAGACAAAAAGCCCACTGTTTCCAAGGACATTTTCTATGTTTACAGGCATTCTGTTTTTATATTTATCATTTATGGCAAGTTTTAAGGACATAAGAAATTGCAGTAGTATGTATTGTTGGGAGTAAATTTTATTGCTATAGTTTTAAAAATAAAAAAATAAAATTAGTAGCTGAAAATTATAATACTGTTGAGTATAAATTTTACTGCTACAGTAACTGTAAAACAAAAATAAAAAATGCAGTAGTATTATTGGGAATAAATTTTGCTACTATAACTGAAACTTAATTCCATTAATAGTTAAAAACTGCAATAATACTGTTGACAATTTTTAATGCTATAACTGTAAAACACAAACATAAGAAATAATTTCATCATCAGGAAAGATGTGATAATACTTCAACTTTACTAGTGGAAAATCTGCATTCCACCTAGACTACTACGTCCCACCGGTGGTACACAAACCACCAGTTGAGAACCACTGGCCTAGGCAACCTTAATACTAACAATGCTTAACTTTTGAGTTCTTGACTTTGCAACCTTAATATACTTAAAAAATATTAAGTGAGGAGGTTACATGTACAAAACTAACCAAACCCAGAATTTCCACATGTCGTATTGACACACATGGGTCATCAGCGGGGTTAGAATCCTGAGACCATCATAGAAACTTCAACCACTTGAGCTAATGGAATAATTGACAGGAGCAACAGGTTATCATCCTGCATGTGGACCAGCACTATCGAGGGATAGGACACCTGCCCAGTGGTTTTACAGGTATTTGCTGACAGCAGAGGAATAGGGAGACTTTGATCTAATCTACCACCCACAGGTCCGTTTCTTCGCTGAGTTAGATATCTTTTTCCTTCATGCTGCCATGGGTCAGTAGGGGCGTCACAGAGCGCAGGGGAGACAAGAGTCCCTCTCAGGTCTGATATTCAACTCTGGTACAGCCCACAGCAGCAATTGCTGATAAAGCCCTGAGCACGCTCCAGGCGACGACTGATTCATGTGGACTGTCACTGGGGAAATTAACAGCCAAAATATAACAAGTCAACAGTGAGCATACGCAAACTGATTTTTCAAATAATTTATACCTTGGCCAAGTTTGGATGGATTTTTACAGGAATGTTGAAAAGTACATCCCCAACAAAAAGGTCACCCTTGCCAAAATTTTCATTCCAATTTCGTCATTAAAATTGTTGTGACCCAAATGTTAATATTTCTTAGACACTTTCAAGAGGGCAATAAAAGTAATTTTCTTTTTAAATGGTTTGCATACCTGAATGATTTGAAGTTGGGAAAACCAAGTGCAGCAAGCTGATGTCTTACTAAGCAAAGAAACACTTCCCTTCTTCAAGAAGACAGTTGCTATTTTTTCTGTCCTCCATGATTAGATACATTTCTGAACGTGAGCCAAATGGTAAAGTAAAGTAAAGGCCGATAACTCGCCTTTTAACATTTTTGCCAGTAATGAAAGATGCCATCAAAAATTTAATATAAAATTCCTTTGTCTACATAAAGGATAGGAGGAATCTTAGTTAATTAGGAACATACCCTGGTAACTTCCAGAGAGGAAAAAGAATACCAAGTTTGTTGTGAAGTTCCTGGAACTCATCAAATGTCCGGAAGACAAATGTTGGTTCAACTTGCCCCTCTCTCAAAACTCTCACCACGTAGATCTGGCAATAGAAACAGAATATTTAAAGAAGTCATTATGTAATAGCAGCATTTTTCTGCACACTATTTGCATTCTAAGACTAACCAATTTTACCAGATATTATATTCTTATTGTCTTCATTAAGGACATTAAATATGTTCATCCATAATGTAGATCTAATCATATAAACATCTATTACCTATTTAATGTAGATTTATAAAAAATTTTCATACAGAATTCCCATGGCAGTTTTCAGAATGCACAATTAGTGTCCTAGTCTAAATCATATCAATATAATCAGTTTATGAGCAGTGTCAAACAGTAAAAATACTTCTGAAATGTACAAGCAGAACAGTCTTCCAGGAGTGCAAATACTAAACTGGAGCTGGTAAATAACAGACCCCTTAGGTTCTCAATGATTCATCAATTTATAAAAAATGTAATTTGGCCAACAGACAGCAAATAGAATTTAATCAGTACACAGAAATAAAACAATCAAGAGTATATTCTGCAGGAAAAAAGTTATCCAGGCTATTAATCATGAAAATGAAAGGATTACTGAGAAGAGGGCGGTGGGGGAGAATGATATCAATGAGTTCATCGGATGAGTGCTGAGAAGCAATTAAAGGAAAACCAGTTGTTGACTGTTTTGAAAGAACAGAATACACAGCATCTAGCGCAGGGGTATGCAACCTTTCAGAAGTAGTGTGCTGAGTCTTCATTGATTCACACTAATTTACAAGGTCAGGTGCTGCTAATAAATTTTGATGTTTAAGCAGCTCTCTACAAGATTACAACTATCACTGTAGGTATGTAAACACTAAAGTAAATAAATTTATTAACATTTTTATTAAAATCAAATTAAAATGCAATTTTTTTAGAATGATCCTTGCCCTTGCTTTTCCTTGTTGAGTCTTCCAACGTCCAGTACATATCTGGATGCTTTCAGCTGCACACATTCCTCAGAGTGATTGGTTGTTAGGTGGCTCCGAGAGAGGCAGAGGACAGACTCCATGTGTGAAAATACCTGCTCACACAGCATGTGGATTCAAATCACACATCTGGATTCAAATGCTGAAAGCACTGCAAATGCAATTTTCTTTAAACAGTTAAATGTCACTGGCAGGGACATCCAGCATGTCAGAACAGAGGCTCCATGATAACTCTTAGTAGCTTCAAGTGTACAGCACAGATCTTTACACTTTGATCCCCCCAGTTTTGAACTTCTTAACTCAATGAGCTGCATTTTAAGAGCCTCAACATCCATCCACTGAAACAAAGACAAATCCTTGTTGCTTTTGGTGAAGTCTTCAGCTGTAATTAGAAAAGAAAACATTGGGCCAAACTGCTGGAAATCTTGAAATCTCTCAGAAAAGTCTGATTCCAGTTCTTGTACTTACATTTCAGTATCACCAACACTGACAGTGCAATGTGTTGACAGTTCTTTTCAGGGGTGTTGCTGGCACATGGCACAGGGGGGCACGTGCCCCGAGTCCTGGTACCAGTGCCCCAAATCTCTTGTGCGCCCGCTGCCTCTCCCAAGCCCTGGATCGGCAGCACCAGCCTCTCCTGGCCAGCGATACCAGCTGGACTGCCCATGGCAGCTGCTGCCTTGCCCATCCCTGTTCCTGGCTGGGGGCTGGGCTGGCAGTGGCAGGAGCCTGGGGCCCCAACTCTGGATCAGCTCCAGGGGGCAGGGCCCAGGCCCCGGGTCTTTCCCCAGGGCAATGATGCTCCTTGTTCTTCTACGTCTTGGAAGTAGCAGAAAATCAAAGATCTAACATCCAGAGAAAAAACTGCTACTTTTGCAGCAAATACCTTCCAGGTTTCATAAAGATCCAGAACTGTTTGCCCTTCACCCTGGAGACACAGGTTAAGTTCATTTAGGCGACCAGTGATGTCAGTTAGGAACATGAGCTTGCAGAGACATTTGTCATCTTCCATTTCAAGGAAATTTTGTCCTTTTTCTAACAAAAGGCCTTAATAGCATCAAAAGAGTTCACAAACTGTGCAAAAACTTAGTTACCAAACACTACTGTGAAGTGGAATGTCATTATAATCACTGTCCATCTCTCCTAGAAGTGCTCGAACTTGTCTGTGAGTCAAAGCAGATGGAGCAATAAGGAAATTCACAATTTGTACCACTGTGTTTATCACATTAAGCCGCTCTCAATCTGAAATTTTAGCACACAGGTTCTCCTGATGGATAACAGTGAAATCTGACTATTGGGTGGCCAATTTTATTTTCAAGTAACTTCCCAAAGCACTTTTGTTTTTCAACTATGGCTGGAGCACCATCTGTTGTCACAAAGTATTTTTCTGATATTGACACCTCGTTCTTCAAAATGATTTATAAAAGCTCCTGCTATCTCTCTCCCCTTTGTTGTGCCACGCAGGATCTATAGGCAACAAAGTTCCTCTCAGATTTCACCAGAAGCACAGTATCTCACAACAATTGCCATATGTGACACGTCATTTATATCCACGCTTTCATCAACCACAACACTAAACACTGTTGCATCTTTCAGTGCAGTAGTCTGCTTTTCATTAATGTTTTCTGCCATTTCATCTACATGTCTCTCAATTGTTCTGGCAGAGACAGGCAGTTCTTTAATTCTAGCTACAACTGTGTCTTTATTTGGCAAATCATTGAACAGTACCTCTGAAATGCTGAGGAAAGCCTCCTTTATATATACTCCATCTGTAACAGGCTTTCTATTTTTTGCAATCCACTGTGCCATTTTGTAACTTCCCTCAGTTCCTTGATTTTTACTGACACTTAAGCATTTAAAAATACTTTCTCACATCCTGCTACTGTCCTTTTGATTGATTCAGTCTTTTCAACTTCATCAACAAAGGCTTACTCGTGCTTTGTTTGAAAATGTTTCTCAACACGATGTGTGACAAACACCACTTTCACAACAGAAAGTGCAAATGGCATGGTCCTTCTTTGGAATGAATCCAAATTTATCAGTTCAGAAAGGTTGAATGAACGGCCATCTAACTTTGCTTTCTCAGAAGCAGACATTTTCGTCAATTTACCTTGACTCTTAGGCTGTCTCCATGGCATCTGGAAGCAATGCCGAGGCCACAGAAGAGAGGAATAAGACTGGAAAAGGAGACTGGCAGAACTTTGGCACCCAGGGCACCACTTCTATCAGGGAAGAGCAGCCTTTGGCTGAAGAGGACACTACTTCAGCCCACCACTCCACCACTGGACTCACCCAAGGAACAGGTCCAGCATGGTGGAGCAACCAGGCAGCATGAGCAAACAGCAAGCCTGGATGGAAGTTTTGGCACCCTCGGCAGCTCTAGGCCACATGACAGGGGAGTGCCCAGGAGCAAGGGGACCAATTGGAAGGGGTAGCTGGAAGCCAGCACACACACCATGACCTCTGAAGATCCACTGGGGCTAGCCCGGGACGGTCAGCATGCAGTTGTGCACAGGGTGCAGCTGAGAGCCTTAATGCTCTGTTCCGGTGCCTGGGGCACATTCCCATTGGAACGTGCCCCTTGCAATTAACAGCGCTTGGGGCAGTGGTGCGAAACACACCCTTTAATTGAGCTTCTCCAAGCTGTCCAGGGCAAAGCCCCATTCATCCCACTGTAGTTATGGCTCTGGTGTGGCCCGTGAGCCCTACTGGCCTTGTCCCATCCCCTGCGTCCTTAGGTGAGGGCGGGAGCACGGGCCAAAGGGACCACTGGGGCTGAGGGAGCAGCTCTGCGCCCAGCAGCTACTCCTCCCTCTCTGCTGGCCCCTTGGACCTCCTGCAAGTACACCCACCAGATGGAAGCGGCAGAGCCATGCTCAGGGACTGCTCTCTCCCCCTACCTTGCCTCACGCTGTGTGGGAGTTGCCTGGAGGGGATTAATGTGTAGGGGAGGTGGATGGAGACACAGTGAGGGTGGAGGGACAGTTGGCCTCTTCTCTCCCAGTGCAAAGAGGAGCCGCTCTCTGACTCTCCCCCTTGCAGGAGCCAGCGTGTTCTTCACCCTGGCAATTACTCTGGCTCCATGGGGCTGCTGCGGGCAGCTTCCCCAGCTGCCATGGGAATGGAACCCAGCTTGTGTTGCTGCCAGCGCTGGAGCAGGAAGGTGGCTGGTGCCGAGCCCCGCACAGACCCCGCTGGCCACAGCTATGTCCTCCCCACCCATCCCTACCCTTCCTCTGTTCCACCGGGCTGGCAAGGAGAAGGGCAGGCTGCTGCTGGCCATGGCCAGTGACCAAGGGCCCAGCCAGGTGAGTGTTGTCTGGGCCTGGGAGGATCCAGCATCACTGAGAGCCTGGCCCGTGGGGAATGGCCAGGGACCAGGCATGGTCACTGGGGGAGAGAGGAGACAGAGTGACCTGCCTGGCCCCCGCTACCCCCAGTCCCAATCATTCCCCCTGCCAGTGTCTTGTGGGGGCTTGTCCATGCGCCAGCTGGGGTGCCTTTAGCTGCCAGACATGGGGCAGTCTTGGAAACCCAGCTGGCTAGGAGAGAGGGCAGCCACCAAGCATGGCTCTGCTGCTTCTGTCCTGCTGTATTCAGGGAGGAGGGGACCAGCAGGGATAGTGGAGCTGCTCTCTCTCTACTCACTGGTCGGCCCCTTCCTGTGAACACAGAGGGATGGAAGCAACACAGCCACATTCAGCAGCTGCTCTCTCTCTTCTGCCCTCCTCCTGTGGGCACAGAGGGACCAAAGCCACACTGAGTGAGGGGGTCAAAGGGAGCAGCTGCTAGGCACAGTGTTATGCCTTCAGTCTTGCTGCATGCGGTGCTCACAGGAGGGGGCCAGCAGAGAGAGAGGAGCAGGCTTGTGAGCCAGCTTTGGCACGCATGCCAGGGGTTGCTGATCCCTGATGTAGCATGATATACTGAAACCTGGATAAATCCATTCATAACCCCATGTGTGATACTTCTCACCAAACCATAAGATAATTATTGCTTAGGAGAAGGTGCTGTTAAGGGCAACAAAGATTACTGTGGCTGGTCATCTTAGATTAAGAAAGCTGCTTCACATAGTATGGGGGCAGAAAGGACAGGAAAAACAAAGATTTTTCAAATCATGACTAGATTTAATTGTCAACAGAGGTGTAAAAGTTTGCAGTTTAGAAATCTGGTTAAAATTTAGTAAACTAAGAATAAGAACTCCAAAATTTACTGATTAGATCAAGGAATACCAAAGACCACCTCACTAATTTGGCAACATGACAATTCTTTCAGACTCCTAGAAGTTTCATCACATTTTCTGCTGTTTGAATAAGACGCACTATTGTGGCTTCATTAGCATACTATGAAATGTAATTGTTCTAGGTTTTCAGACTTTGTTCTTTAGGACCCAGTTGAAAAAAACTGTTATGCCTACAACCCAACAGTTATATCTTTGAGCAACACATTCCAGACTTTCAGCAGCAGCAGAGGGTACTGTGATCTAACACCTAATACCTGAGGGTCTGCATCCCAGTACTGAGCTGCAACCTACCATTTGAAAACCACTAGACCAGTGGGTTTCAACCTGTGGCCTGCAGACTGCTTGTGGCTGGCCAATCGGTACACAGCTGCAGCTCATGCAAGATCCTCAGGGCTATACAGGTAGTACTGGATAGTAACTAGCCTACAGAAGTGATTTTCGACCTGTGTGTCAAAGTAATGCAAAGTTGATTTTTTTTTTTTTTTTTTTTTTTTTTGCTAACTTGATTTAATGAGAGCAGGCACACACTAGAAGTGCTACACTAGCGCAGTTGCACTGATTGGTTTTTGCTGCTGCAGTGTGTCTGGTGAAGCTGCTATATGCTGAACGGTGAGCACTTTCCTATTGGCATAAGTACTCCACTTCTGTGAAAAGTGTCTCCCGTCAACATAGCACTGGTGCAGACAGCACTTAGGTCACTGTAACTTTTATCATTCAGCGTGCTCTTTTCACACACTGGGGAAACACAAATTAGATCAACTTAAGCAGTAGTACAACAAACAAGGAGTCTGTGGCACTTCTAAAGACTAACAGGTTTATTTCTCACATGAGCTGTTGTGGGCATAATCCCACTTCATTAGATGGATGAAATTGAAAAAAAAAAAAAGTAGCATGTTACATGCAAATATATAGATACAAAGAAGGGTGGGTCACAATGTTAATTAAACAGATCCAGAGGGATAGGCTGCTAGCTTCTCTCTACAAAGTGAACAGGTTATTTAATTCAAACAGTCTGTTAGAGAGTAGCTAGAGCTATGAACAGGAGCTGTGAGGATAAATGGACGCTACCAATCTTGATGTCTGATTTGTGTCCATTTATCCTCATAGCTCCTGTTTTCAGCTCTGGCTACTCTCTAACAGACAATTGTAATAGTCTGGTTACTTCGCAGAGTTTGGCTAGCAGTCTATCCCTCTGGATCTGTTTGAATTAGGCTACGTAGAATTTAAGCAGTAGTACCGACCTGCCCTCAGTTTTTAGTGTAAATTAAGGAAGTTTGCTGCAACTGAAAAGCCCTTTTCCATTAAATTTATTCCTTTTCCTTTTGATTTCAGCACTAACCAATGTATGTAGCTATTTGAAGATTGCTTTTGGCAGCTGGCTTTTGTATGTGGCATGTTGGAGGATCGTTACATGTCTCCAGTAGTGGAGAGCTCTGGGTCTCTCAGGAACTGCTGCCGACTACCTTTTAATCAATCAACTGTATCAAAATTTAAGTTAACTGAACTCGTGGTACAAATGAATTATGTTTTAAGTTTAAAAAGGAAACTGCAGTAGAGTTCTGGCTTCTAAACCTAGGTGAGGTCACCATATGTTAGTGATATAGCCCTTTAAACAAAGGGATTGCTGGAGTTGTCTGCAGATAGGATGGAGCTAGGTCACATAAGCATGATGTGATTGGCTGCCAAGGTTCAATCTGTGGAAGATGAGGGTTTAGATAAGGCCCTGAAGGAAGCCTCATCCAAGGGAGCTGGCCGGAGATCTAGGAGTTAGACAGGAAAAGCTACGTTGGGGAAAAGGTTGTGCTCTCTCCTCTCCTAGTTTGCTGAAAACTAGGAACACCTGAGATGGATGGGACTAAACCATTTGAATACTTTTGCTTGATTTGAATCCTTTTGTTATGATAAAGCCAGACCCAAGGAAAGTGTTGCACTGAACTGTAGTTTGGGCTTTTCTGCCTTTCCTAGTTGGTGCCTCTGCCTCCTAGCTTAAAGGATCATTCACATCAATTTTAGCTAGATGAAGGATGTGTATTACTTATTACATATACAGGCTACAAGCAGATACCGAATTCATTCTCTTGCTTTAGGATAATATTTGAGAGGAAATTATCTTGAGAACAACAGCCTGAAACCAATATTTTACCACATTATTTAGTGGTTACAATTCTGGTTTGCATAATTGTAGTATTTTCAATTTAAAGTTGTAAATACAAGCCTGCTTTTTCAAAGATCATGAGGGTCTTGAAATCAAGCTAACATGATCAAAACCTGTGGCCTGAGTCAACTAATTTTGGTGTAGCTGATTCCAGTCCTCACTGCCTCTGGAGTCTGTATTCTGGTTCTCAAAGCCCCACATGAAAGATCCTGAACAGACTAATAAGAGCAACTGCATGCCAAAAGAAGCAGGATGGTTTGTCATACATCCTAATATGAACTAGAAATATTGAGTTAAACATGGTACAGTATGAAAGAGAAATTAGGGCACTGCAATAACCATAATCATAGTGATACCATGAGAAAAAAATCTAATGGATTTTTAATCACAATTTAATTTAATTGGATCCATAATACTAAATGTCTTAATTATACTGTCATTGCATAGTGTTATTACAGGTTGTTTGGATACACTAACTGTACTTTTCCCATACCGTAACCTGTTTTTTCTTTACATTTAATCTTAACTCAATTTCCTGGTTAAAATGCTTGATTTACAAAGTTATAGTAAGCCTCTAATGTGTTCTAAATTATTTATATGCACTTTGTAATTTTTTTGTTTCTGTTCTTGGTAGGTAAATAGGCAGCTGGGGCAACAAATGAACCAACCCCATTAAAAAATATAGCCATATTTCGTTATTTTTTTAACTTTTGGGGCATAGACTATGACCCTCTGTTGATGAGAGCTGAATTGATTTGGAGGCAAATAACACGAGAATAAAGTCAGTAGTAGAGAGGAAGTATGCCACTAGCAGCAAGTACAGAATATTCACACTTACATAATGTTTATCCGGGTTGTACCTCTTTTGGTATGTAAACACAGACACTTCCCTGATTCGACCATCCTGTCTAAGTGAATATGTTTTGGGAGAAAATGAGAGAATGGGTTCATCATTGGAAGGGAGGCCTGAAAATCTCAGCTGAGCCAGGTTGTGAATGAAGAAATTAAACTTTGTGGCAACACTTCCCAAACTGGATTCAATAAGCCTATAAAAGAGAAAATAACTTCAAATACGAGAGCATCATTACGCAGCACACGCATTACAATTTTGTTAGTTGTCCTATGTTCCCTCTAAGCTGTGCGCATGTGCATGCGCACACAGGTTGTGAAACCTGCGTACACAACAAAAAGTGCGCCCGACAAAAATTCAACAGTGCTAATGTTTTTATGCTACTTTAAGTAGATAATTTCAAATAGCATGTTTCAAATAAGGTTTTGTAATTTATAAAATCATTTCCATCACCATATCAAAATAAATTTTAGATATTATTTGCATCATACACATTTACTTCATTGCACTTACAAGTTTGACCACAATCACTGGTGTGTGCCAGATTTGAACACTGGTTCCAAAAATTTGCACAAAAGAAATTTTTTGCACACACAGCTATGAAAAGTTAGAGGGAACATTGTCACCTTCATTTCCAAGGTCTAGAATAGATCATGTCCTCAGCAAAGTAAAATGACACATTATGTTTTGACTAAAAATGGTCACTGGTACACTGACGACAACATTTCTGTGTTTACTAGGACACCCAATACCCAAATTTCAGGTAAAGTTGAAGTTCCAACAGTGAAGGAACTCCAGAGTTTGTCAAGACTATATGGATACCATATTTTTCATTTGTTTAGTTTAAATGATCAATGAATATATTGCAGGAAATCAAGTAAGTTCATTTGGTGAAAACTGGATACAGTCAAACTATTTATAATTAGACTTCTGAACGCTTCCCAACACATAGCAAACTTCAGTTCCAGTTAAAATGACCTTTCGATTACATAGTACAGATCCCACTGTACACTGCTTTAGATGACTCATATTAGCTATGGAATCAATTTAGGGAAAGTTTTCTCACATATGTGCTAGTCTGATGGACCACTTAGACAGCTTAGCAGCTTTATTTAGCTACCACTAGTCCCTGCATTTTATGCATTACAGTTTTCAGTATTAGCTTTTTCTTTTCTTTAATAAAAGAAGCTTAGCATTTTAGCTCAACAACATTTGTGCATTTGAGAAACTGAAGTTATATACTGATCTCACTTAGCGATAGGCAACAGATTAGTAATTTTTTTTTTTTTATAATTACAGAGAACAATTTTAAGAATAGTGAATTTTATAAGCTTTAAGTATTTGAGTGTCTCAGCATCTTAATATCACAGTGCCGTGCCTTTTATGGAAAAGGCAGTGGTGAGATTGTATATTTTGGTTCTGTTTCACTTATCTAGTACCTTGTAAAGAAAATTGTAGCTTCTGCATCTGTAGTTTGGGGCTGAAGAGCATCTTGGACATATTTCAAATCTTGAACTCCAGTAAGTTCTGGTAACCCTGAATGAAGCATCTATAGAAAAAACACAGGTTACTATTTTTATGTTTAATTTCAAATGTCAAATCTATTTCTACATTTAAATAATTAAAACATTACAGCCCCCAACTTGATTGGGGCATGTGGGTACTACCCTATATATTTGTGTATAAGACAAGATTCTTCTTCTGAAAAATCCCATCTCAAGAGGGCACTCGGCTTATCTGTGGCTCAGGAGCCAGAGTGTGCCAGAAATAGAAGAAATCCAACAGAACAATAGGGAGCAGCCCCAGCCCAGCCTGTGAGTTTTGAAATCTCCTGTCCTGAGCACGCTCAGGGAAGGAGCCCCAGCATGTGGCATGGCTGCTGGAGTCAAGTTAGGGGGCCCTGGGTGGGGCTGAAGAAAAATATTAAGAATTCCAAAATCAACTTCACAGTTTCCTAGTTTTAGCTTCTGTGGTAGGAGATGGATATTTTATATTCTAATTTGCTTCACAATGGAAAAACTGCAATGTGATCATCTCAGTAGAGACTACCTCTAGTATCTTCACGTAAACACTAGTAAACTCCTGGCTTGTAATCGTGTCAAAGAAAAACAGCTGAACCCAACTTGGGTGCAAAAACCAAACAGCTAATTGTTTATTCTAAAACACACTGCAGCGGGGAGAGCAGATAAGATGCTGCTCTCCGCCCCTGAGATGCATTACAGAAACTCTTATAGCTTAACAGCAATATTAACATACATGCATATACATAGGCAACAGTAATAAAATCTAACATTCTCTAATTGGTGCAAACTAATATTTCCTTAAAGGGAACCAAGGTCAAAAGGGAAAAGAATCTCACATAACTTAACAGTGTCAGAGTTAATGCCATCTAAGCAGGTTTGATAAGAGAATGTTTAGTATAAGTCAAGGATGTCAGCAAAACTATTGAAGAATAACAATGTCTGGAGCAGGCAGGCAGGCAGAGAGACACTAACTAAAGTCCTGAAGGCCGGCAGTTTTTTCACATTATCTCTAATGGCATTTTGTGTGCATTCTTTTACAATTTTCCCCCTCAGGCCTACTGAGCCATCTGTGTCTTAACACTGTCAGGCCTCAGCTACAGAATTCTTCCACAACAGCATATGCTTAGAAGTCTTTCTAAAATATAAATGCCAACAATTTAGGTTTTTCATATGAACTGGATTTATCAGAAGCTATAACTTCCCAGGAGTTAACTTACTAAAATCTGCAGTTAAATTACAAGATTTTATTTGCACAAAATTTTCTGTTACCAGTGAAAGCAGGTTAAGAAAGAGTTTTGCATGTTTCCGGATGAGATTATAAGCTTGGCAGCAGAGATCCACGAACAACTGGAAACGAATAGTAGGTTTTTCACCACCATTAATGACATAAGCCATATCTGAAGTTAGTACAAAAGGAGCCCGATCCCTGTTAAAAAAACAAAAAACAAAACAGAATACACAGTTTATTAAAATTACTATGACTTGGATTTTCAAATATTTTAGTTGCAATTTGCTAAATGTACTCACTTCTCTAAAACAGTATTCTTTCAAGAACTTTATCTACATGTGTTATTAGTCAGTGTGTGTGTAGGAAGTACGTCGGTATCATTTACAGGGTATGATCCATGCTTACTAATTCTAATGTGATAGCCAGAATTTCAAATGAAAGACTATTCTTTCCAAAATAATTATATTCAATAATTCATGAATAAACTTTTACTTTTTGACCACCTAACAGCAGAAAGTAGTAATTCCCAGCCAAAAATCTTTAAGCTAGATTTAAAGCTGTAAACATAAATCTGCTACATTTAAAAAGATCCAAATACCAAGGAATTAGAAGTTAATTATGTTCTCATTCACAACTGTTCTGCCACTCAGTACAATTTACTTCTTCCACACTCTGAAGTATATAAAATAGACAATACCCATAACTCTTACAATAACTTTATCAGGAGATGAATTAGTTAAGGTAGTTCACTATGCAATACATAATTGTGTGCCCTCCAAACAGCACAGAGAAGCTATGCCGTAAATTACACCCACACACACGTTCCTGGGTAATCATAACTATGGTATGGTACCCAGGGTTATGAGGTCAGAGTTAGAGTTCCCCAAATAATATAAACATTTAAAACACAAACACTAAATGTCACCTTGACTTCCTAATTCCAAAATGCATATTTTTAAATAACTTTCTAAGGCTTTCTACTGATTTTTGCACAGTAATTTTGATTCACTAAATTCATTTAAAAATAAACTTAGGAAAACAGTTCAGAAGTAGCAGCCATGGTAGCCTAGTTCAGCAAAACAAGCAAGGAGTCCTGTGGTACTTTTAAGGACTAAAAATATTTTCCTCACATTCTGCAAGTTCCCCATCTGACGAAGTGGGATTTTTTCCAATGACAACTGATGTGATAAATAAAATCTGTTAGTCTTTAGAAGTGCCACAGGACTCCTTGCTTGTTTTTAGGGAAAAAAGTGATATTCCTAGAAGTATAGGGAAAAAATGTCATAGATGACTGTTGTGCCAATTAGCACATCTTGATCTTCCAATTTCTGGAACAATAACACAATTACTCTAAAGCTATAGCTGTGCATCTACTTTTTAAATGCACAAACCATCTCCAGTATGCAGGGGCAGCCTTCATGCCTTTGTGTTCTTCAAGTAGAGAGCTGTCACTGTTTTAAATTTACCACCCCAGGGGACTTATGGAAACTTTTCAGAAGCACTAAGTTTACAGTAAGACTTCAAAATGGATTTTAGAAATCTGGTGATTTAACCAAGAAGAACTTTTATATACCTTACAATAAGTGACTTTACTAGATGTTCTCTACATGTGGATCCCACATACGATGTGCTCATGCTCTCTTCACAGGCATTAAGAAGAGTCTTTTAGCAGTGTCCACTATGAGTTGTGCATGTGCCTTATGTGCTCTCATGTTCTTCCACCCAAGAGAATAAAGGGCAGAGTGACCCCCAACTGCCATTCAGTTTCTGTTGCTGGCCACCATGCTAATGATAAGACTGAGCCACAGGGATGAAGAACGGGTCATGGCATCCACATACAAAAAACATCCAGAAGAATCTATTACTGTAAGGCAAGTAATCATTCTTTCATCTTTGAGCTCCCGAGTACGTAGATCTTACTGATAGTCATTAGCAAGCAGTCTGATCTTTTAGAGGTGGGAGCTAAGTATTTATCTGAACTAAGATTGGAGAACAGCTCTTCCAACTAACGTTGCCTCCAAATAAAAAAAGCGTAACATCTACTAAATGTGTAAACCAATAACCATGCAGCTCCTCTATGTACTCCTATCAACAGAACCCTGCTGAAGCAGAGTGGTGTACCGTAAGCCTTCTACCATATTTTATGACCTATTCTTCCCACAATGGTTTCATTTTGTTTCAGTAATACCAAGGGGCAAAGAGTGAAATTTTGTTTTGTTCTGTAAGAGAAGCAAGAGTCTCAGGATAGAAAACTGACAAGTGAATATATTGGTTAATGTGATAATCCTGTCAAGTTGGGTATGAATTTGGGATGAGGTCTTATTGTAATAGTCTGTGTGAAAAAGTGTACGGCGGGTAGACATGAGAGGTTGGATTTAGCGAACTCTGTGGGTTGAGGCAATAGCCACTAAGGGAATAAAAACCAACTCAGCTTTCATTAATAAAACAAGATACAGGTTCAAAAGGACATTTCACTGAAGCCAAACCACTAAATAACCCTGATGAAAAAAATACAAATCCTTTTCACAAGTGCACTCGCTACTGGTGACACCTCCTCCTGACTGTCCTAGAGATGAGCTTTGCAACATGATGTGCCATCCTCCAGCAGTATCTTCCACATAGCCCCCTGTACCATCTTGCTCCAGGAATGGCAGGATCCTCCCCATAACTCATCCCTCCAACTAGGTTACTATTGTTTCCCTTTTCAGGATAGAGGTAGACAGTGGCAGTGTCTTCTCCTAAAGAGGTTCTGGAAGACTTCCTATGCAGTGTTCTGCTGGATGCCACTTTCATGGTGGCTGGTCGGGGAATCCAGGCAGACTTTTTCTTTAGGTTCTGGTCCAGGTACACGCTAGTCAACAATCAAGGTCTATTGCAGACATGGCCAAACTGTGGCTCCTTAAAGAAAAATTGCAGCTCCCAGGAGAGCACAGGAGGGAAGGGTGGCATGGGGGGGACGGGGCAAGAAATTTGCAATCGTCGGGGACAGCAGAGAGACAGCGGCAAGATAATACCTGGCAGCGGAAGAGCAGCATTGAGAACTGCAGGAAAAAGCAGCCTGGTCAGAGCTGGGGGAGGAGCAGCCTTGTGAGAGAGGGCCGGGAAAAAGCAGCCAGGGACGAGCCGAGAGGGAAGGAAGGGGAGGGGAGGGGCAGCATTGAGAGAGCCTCACAGGCAGAAAACAGCATCATGGTGAGAGCCGGGAGGAGAGGGGCAGCACTGTGAGAGCTTGCAGGGAAAGGCAAGCACTCAGAGCAGGTACCTGCCAGATTCTACAGTTTACCCACACAATATTAATTCTACCCTCCTTGTCTGTGTGCATAATGATAGTCTTTAATTACATCAGTGCATGATTTTTTAAATACTTTTCTTTTTTGATATTGTTTTCTGGGTAAATATTTTTAAAAGTGGCAACATAAAATGATCAAGAACAAGTCTACAATGAACTACAGATAAGTGATGATGATTAGCAATTTAAACCTGAACAGCAATTGCAAATTAATTTTCTTTTTTAAAAATCACCTCGCATTTCCAGATATTGTAATAATGCAAAATTTTCTCTCTTGTGTTTCTATTTTGAGAATTAAATAAGAATAATCAGATATGACTGAAAATGGACACAAGTCCAAAACCACTGACTACTGTCAAAAGGTTATTAAAAAAACCCTCTATGTAAAGAATGTTACAAGTGCTTATTATGGATCATGGTTCATTTTCAGCATGCAAAATAATTTAGACTTAGGACAGACCACCACTAGAGAAAACTGGCTTTAGAAAAAAAAATTCCTTAAGTCCATTGAACAAGTGTGCCTGAGACATCAGTATGTCATCTGTTTGCGGAACGAACTGCTAGCACATTTATTTTATACTAAAATTTTAATTAATATAACTAAGTCAATTACCAAGATAATTTACATTCACTGCAAAGTTCAATAGCAGCACTATACTTCTCTTGATTAAATAGCATTCAATACGTATTAATTATTTTTTGTTGTATAGTCAAAATCTATTTATATTTCAGTGCAGTCTTCATGAATGACTATGGGTATCTGAGCCCATTAGACAAGAGTAATTGTTGTGAAGGGCTGAGGAAAGAAAATTGTATTGTAAACTTTCTGAAAAAAAAATCTCTCACCAATAACGATTTTACTTTGTATTATAAAAACCAAATATTGATATTTAGAATTTATACAGAGCCTGACCCCAAACTGAATAAACTCAATGAGATTTTTTCCATAGTATCGTCTGTGCGTGGACTCCAAAGCACTTACTGAAACAGGCTCTGATCTTGCATTTTATGTCCCCCTAAATTCTCATTGATCTGTTGCGATTCTGAACAGTTGAAAAGGTGTCCCTGTGTGCATCTCTTCACAGGATTAAGATGAAAGCAGTATTTTCCCTCACTATTACTCTCATTTTAAAATTGTGTCTGAGTCCTCAGACCCTTGTCTTCACTGTCCATGAGTATTTTAGTGAACAAGCTTACTGGCAGAAATATTGGCAGGGAAGTAGGGGCATGGTAGGTGCCGGGATGGGGTGGGAGGCAGAAGCGTGGCATGGTCGGGGAGAGCAGAGAAGCAGCAGTGTGGTAAGAGATGGCAGGGAAGTGGCAACGGGAGCTGGGGGAGAGAAGCGTGACATGGTCAGAGAAGCCATAGCATGTTTAGATTTTCTCATAGGCCCTAATGCAGCTTACTCATTGTTAAAATAAAATCATGTTTTACAAGTCCTAAATATGATGTGGAATACTAAGAAATGAAAATACAAAGGAGAAAAGTTTAAAACTGAAGGTAGATTACTTGCAATTTTTGGCACAACGCACTGCTGTGAAGCATCATATTCCACAATGAAATTCAAAACATTGTGCAATACTTGGAGATCAGCATCTCAGAGCTTTTACCTGCTGCATTGACTAGTTACTGCCCAGATGTGTAAAAAAAAAAACTTGCCACAAGCCTGTAGTGTTCTACATCTAGCAACAGCTAAATTTTTTACTGTATAGGCCTAGTTTCATGGTAATCTTAAATAATTATTAGAATCTGACATTAGTGGATCAATATTTGCCCTATTTTTTATGATAAAATTAAAGTGTGCAATGAATTTTAAGCTTAGTAATTTTGGAGTAGGTAAAAATATGTGGTTATATGTCTCAGTGCAGCTTTCGAAGGTCTAATAATCAACTTGTGCGGCTCTTGAGTTCCATAAGTTTGGCCACCCCTGGTCTATTGCATCCCATACCTTGCAGCATTTCAAAGCCCTTTCCTTAACTCTCTGTGTCTGCTCATTTTACAACTCTCCTCCCAGGGAGCAACTCCAGCTTACACGTCTCTGCAGCCTCCAAACAATCCTCTTTCTTCCCAGGGAGTGACTATAGCCTTTTCCAGATGCCACTTCTGTTGCCAGCTTTCTGGCTTATAGGGACTCCAGCTGTTTCTGCACAGGTGAGCTTCTAATTACAGCTTCTCACAACCTCATTTGCTGCCTAAAAGGCTAACTGGCCCCCTCTGAACTTCCTTAATCCTTTACAGCAAGAGGAAAGAGGCTAACACATCACAATCCTGCAGTCAGCATGTAAGCAAGGTGAAATTGTTGCCAAATGCACTTTAATGGAACTTGAAGACAAACCTGACAGTTTTAAAAGGTAAAACTAATTGAGGATGACTGGACAGAGCAAATAGGAGCTGCTTTCCTTTCTCCTGAAAGCAGCAGGAGTATCAGATTACTCCAATAGTATTGTCTCTTGTTGTTAGAGTCCCTGTCAGATTTCATGTCTCTGGCTCACTAAATCCTGAGGTGATTTCTCTCATCTCTAGGCTACTGAAGTCTGAATTAGAAGCATCTCCCATAGGTCTCCCTATGAGCCAAGTTTTCTGCTTGAATTCTCTAGATTTTGCATGTGTTTTTTGAAGTTTCTACCAATAAAAGCACCCACTGTGTCAGTCTTCAAATTGAATTAGTCTTCTGCACAACAGGTAACATTTAAAACCTGGTGAACAAGGTTGAGGCCATAATAGCCAAAGACCAGTACTGCTTCTGGCTAGCTATAAAAATATAATTACTTTATTTGAAGCCAGAAAGGCAATAAAACAAAATATACATCAGAAACTAACTCATTCACTTTCTCCTAAACTAAAACGTAAAATAGGTAACAAAACACTCAAATTTCAACTTTCTGCCAGGACAATCAGCAGGAGTCGAGCCACATGGCAGTTGAGGTAGCCTTGCCCTTTATGCTTGTGGATGGAGAAAATGAGAAAACATACCAAAGCTCTAGTGTACACTTCTAGAGAACACTTTTTTAATTCCTGCGCAGAAGGCACAAGTACACCACGAGTCGGCTTCAGGTATACAAGAGCTTGATGAAATTGACATTAGGTTGGCATTGAGGACAGTGATAACAAAATTTTAGATGTTAAATTCTGTGAAGAAAAATGCAAAAGAAAAGTTGCTTCCATTCTCAAATGCTAAGCTGTAGAAAATACCTTTTAAAGCTACCAATCATCTGTGCATGGCCCAGAAACTTTCCGAAGTCAATATGAAACATATGTCCTGTGCTTCGAAGCATTATATTATCATTGTGGCGGTCACAGATTCCCAACACATAGGTGGCCACACAGCATCCTGCACAAGAATAGACGAAGTTTTCTGAAGCCTGAAATTAGAAAATATTAGATAAGAATGAATCTACTACTGGGAAAAACAACATACTTCAATCTGTCATGCATTCAGGGTTGACTTCTCACAATAGGGATGTGTTCTGGGCAGCTAAAAGTTCTTAAGTAAACGTCTTTCAGATTACTTGGGAAGCTATTCTTTTAGTGAACATTCTGTATGCTGTACTGCTAACGGGAAAGCAGTGTATTAAGTTTTGGAGGGAGGAGGGATCAAGAAGCCTGATAAAGTAGAGAAAAGGCTATTTTGAGAACTCACAGGCAAAGCAAAACAAGCTTTGTTTACCAAACCTGCATATGCTTGCCTGGTAAAGATGAAGTGTTGCATCCAAAAGGAGAAACAAAATGGGAAGAAGCCATATCTCCTAACCCAAGATGAAAACTGAGCATCATGCTTCCCTACTTTTAATTTGAGTGATATTTTACATACGTTTAGACATTTTAAGTGCATCCTGAACACTGAACTGCTGTTTTCAAAAGACTCCTTAGTTTTGAATTATTCATCTCTTGAAAAATACAGAAAATTGAACTCCCCAAACAACTTTAAAAAAAAAGATGGTTAAAAACTTACACAGTGGCCAAATCAGAATAGGAGTTTTATTCTGCTGTACCTAAAATAAAAGGAAAACCTTTAAAAAGTCTTCAGCAATAAGAAGACCATAGAAATTACCTTTTCATATTCTTCTTCTGTAGGATTATACTTCCTCAGCCATTCTGCAAGTGGCTTGTCTTTAAAAGATCCTGTCACTCCATATTCCACTTGAATTTTTCTAAGGGTATCTGAAGCAGGAACAAGCTCCACCATTCCTTGATAGAAAAAATAAATTTTGTATTATATATGTAGAAACAGGGAGAAAACACCCATGAGAAAAAACTGCTCATTTAAATTTTATTTTTCACATTTTTCACCACCTCATTTGTGTGAAGTCTCCTGTAGACATTTGAATTTAAAATGTAGAGCCATATTTGTTAAGATTTACGGTAGTAGGAATACACAGGTAAAGGTCCCCTGCTCTTGAGTGCTGGGTTGTTGGATCTATGGATAACATTCATGGTTACACACAGCTGCTATGCATGAAGAACCTGTGGGTTTTTAACTTATTGTGGCATGATGCCAAAATGTGTTGTAGAGCCCTTCTGCACAAACAAGTACAGGAATACATTGGGTAGTATATATCTGGCTACCATACCTCGATCTTTTCCAGTTGAGAGGCACTTGAAGATAACCATCCGTAGGTCCAGTCCCTCCTGCAGCCAGATTTTATCCATTATCTTTATCATTTGCAAAGCTAACATATCTTGTCGCAAATCTTCTCCAACCTTAAATAAAAACGCAAGCAGAAAAGATAATTTTTAAACTAGACAGATAATGTCCCCATTAAAAGAGAAAATCACACTTAAGCTGTGAATGACTTGATTCCTCTGTTGTTAAAAGAGAAAGGTAAAAGGTTGGCCATACTGGAGTTAGTGTATGTAAAATTGCAATATTTGGTTTATACAACATACACAGACATCCCTTGAGATATACTGTTTGAAAAGCATAGTATTTTCATTTTTAAACCTTACACATTCATCCCAAGAATGTGGGGGTGGAAAAGTAGGCTTGTTTAGCAGTAAGGGCACTAGACTGGGCCTTGGGAAACAGATGCAATTCTTAGTTCCAGTAAGGACTGGTTGTGATGTTGGAGAAAGTCAGTGTCTTTCTGCCTCAATTTTCTATCTGTAAAATGGGTTAATAGTACCAGTCTGCCTCACAGGGGTGTTGTGACAATAAATACATGAAAGGTTGTGGAGCACTCAAATGTGATCAGGATGGGAGCCAAGTAAGGCATAAGTTTTCAGTCTTCACAAGAGTGGATCACATTTGTAGAAATCTTCTATGTTTGTTTCTAAATATAAAGAGCAGACTCAAGATGTAGTTAATAGCTCATAGACGCACAGCAAAGCTGCCCAGTTTTGTTTACATCAGCTATCATAACTCAGTACCCTTCCTCCAATACAACAGAAAAAAAAAACTTACTTTAAACATAACATTAATTTCTTCTCCCAGAGGATCTGCATTCACCAATGTGACTTTCAGTGGTACTGCATTAGAATTGAAGAAGGAACATGCCTGCAAGTACATCATAGTTAAATCATTAGTAGGATAAAACCAAACCAAAAATGTCAACTAACTGCAGATGCAGTTTAAACTTACCACCATGCCTGAATTAAAGGTTAACAACATTTGGAATGTTTGCACACCCTGTAATGTGTCTACTATTAGTAGTAGTGATTATATTCCTCCTATTGGTCATTCTACCTCTAACAATTTCTTCTGCATACTTGTATACAATCAGATGCCATAATGTTTTACAAGATTCTGTATTACAATATGTGAGTGCCACTAACAAATACAGTACATAACTTGATATGGGTTGGGTTTTTTTTTTGTTTTTTTTTAAATCTTACACAAGTTTTCTTCCTGGTTGGAATCATGAATTTTTCAGATTTTTCCAGAAATCCACACACAACACCATCTCCCATTTCTCCTAAAATACAGTGGCAGGGCTGCAGAGCTTTTTGGGTGCCTAGGACAAAGTATGAAATAGGCTTCCCACCCTTCAAAAAAAGGAAAAAACAAAAAACCCACATCACAGATGAGGTGCGAGTTGAGTGGAGTGTTGTAGAGTGCCTGTACAATGCTAAGCCTGCCACAGTGGCTCTGTCCCACATGGCTGGGCCCACTTCTCCATTCTGGATGTTGCAATCAGGCATGCAGGGTCACAATGCCAATTTGCTTTTGGCCCAAATGCCACCTCTCATGACAGAGGAACCACCGGGTCAAGTGTCAGTGAGTGGTGCTATGACTATGCCAGTCTGCAATACTTGGTTTGGAGTCCAAGGGCAAACGGCCCTTTTTGCCCCATCCCCCTGGGAAGCCTTGTGTGATGGATGACATATTATCCTGAGTTTGGTGGGACACACATGCTTGTGCCTATGTGCTATGGCAATAGCTTAGAATATTCGGGCACTTTAGACAAAAAATTCTAGATCTAAACATCTCTGGGCTAGCAGCACAGCATTCTCTATATGCCTCTTGATTTTGGAATTTACTGCCTTTTTTTACAAGGGTCAGTTTGACAATCAATGTGAGGTGTATACAAGTACTCAGCAAGGAACAGCCAATGAACACATCCAGTCACACAGCTGGTTAGTTCCCACATTATATTGTTCAAAGTACCAGCAGCGTCTTGTGCATATCCTTTTCCTTTGACGACTGCTGCAGATTGTCTAACCTTTTTAGTCCCATGGTTTGAGCATTCCTCTGCTCTCAGACAATGTTTCTATTACTTTCAAGTTATGATCCGGAACCTACTGATATGTAAAGAGAGCTCCACTGGGTTCTGATGCAGTAGCAAATTAATAAAGATTATCTTGCTGGTCTTGGCATGGCAGTGCTGCAAATACATTTGCATAATCTCTTTCTCTCTGATCAACTAACTTAGTTTTATTGTCCAGTTTTAAAGGCTCTTTATTAAAGACTGCCCCCACCAGCATAATACTTTTCATCCCTATCAAGTATTCCTTCCTCCCTGTTGATCACTTTCAGGGATTAAAAGCATAAAATGCTGATTCATTTTTTTTCCCATCATATACCTTGACATTTAATTCTTTTGCCACAAGGCTGGGATTGAGAGGCAAACAGCATTTGTTCTTTATGAAAAAGGTCTGTACACGCTCCATACCACTTTGAAGGACAACCTGAAGACCAAAAAAAAAACAAAAACAGATCTGATGTTCACCCATTGAAACATGTACAGGTAGATTTTTCAGAAGAGAAGTAATTATACAGAAAAGCAGAGCAAATGCTGTAATTCCTGAAGAGTGCTACGGGATTTTTAAAGTGACCACTTTTACTTCACATCCAAAAAACCACAACCCCACCAGCACAGTCCTAATGCCACACCAGTGTAATTTTTCAGTACTGACTGAGTCAAAATACTACCATCTCAGTCTACAGAGAGTTAGAAATTTACATTAGCAGCATACTGTCTGGATCCCAAACAGGGTTGGATTATTGCAAGGGCTAAAGCCCTGGCCAAAAGGAGAACACCAGGCTTCCCATAATCCACTGACCACGCAATCCCACTTGGAGCTCAGGGGATGTGGTGGGGGGCCCCTTGGAGCCACAGGTCAGCCTCTGTGCTCCTGCCCCACCCCTGGGCTGGACTGTCCACCCCCAGGGGCATGGGGGGGGGAGGCCAATGCTTGTTCATGTAAGGGGACTGATGGCCCCTTACTGAGAGTGAATGGGCCTTTTGATTGGCCACTCCCACTTGGAAGCAGGACTCTGAAACAGCCAGCCCCAGGGCCAGTGGGAGAGGCCAGTGTCCCAGGATGGCCTGATTGATTGAAAGTGCCCCCCAGCCTCCGAGCTGAAACTGCAGGCTGGACATGCCTGGGCAAGTCAGAGTGTGAGTGTGTGTGGGGCCGAGCTAAGGAAGCAGCACTAAGCAGCCAGCAGCTGGGAGCCAGAGGACCCAGGAAGGGAGGCCAGGCTGAGCTGATTTGTGCAGAGGAGACCCACAGCAGCTGGACCAGCAGAAAGCCAAGTGGAGCTGAGCAGAGCAGAGCTGGAGGCAGTGACAGAGCCAGAGGTGCCTGAAGCTGGGGCAGGAGGCCAGAGAAGGAGCCCAAGGTGCTGAGCTCATCTGTGCAGCCCCACAGCAGAAGGACCAGAGGAGCCCCACTGAACCAGAGCAGCAGCTGGGAGCCAGAGCTGCAGCCATCTGGAGCTGGGTGTGGTGAGCAGCTGGGGAGCAGCGAAGGGGGCTGACACTGGGAAGAAGGGCCCTGCCCCTGGAGCTTGGGGATGTGTGGCCACAACTGGAGCCTGCATCTGGCCCCCTGGATCATCCAGTCACAGCCAGGCCTGGGCAGAGGGCTTGCAATGTGGAGGACAGACTGTGAGACTGTTCCTCCGGCCCCAGAGACTCTGTGTGTAGTGCTCCCACACCAGGCAGCGGTGATGGGGGTTTATTGTTCACCTTTTTCCACTTTTTTCTATTTTCTTATTGGGTTATTCTTTTTATTTCTGTATGCTTAAATAAATTGTATATAGTGTATATAGTAACTGGTGGGCCAGAAGAGTGGTCAGTGTGGTCAGCACCCCGGAGTGGGGACACCCTAGCCCGGTCCTGAGAGACCACGATAAGAGTGGGGGTCAAGCCCCCAGAAATCCTGGGGCACAGCGTTGTCGGGGTTACAGAGACTCCTCCAAACAGGAGATTGGGAGGTGAGCCTTTGAGGTCGGGCAGGTCTTGGGGTAAAGGAAGTGGGAGCAGGGACTCAGATCCTTTTGCTACCCACCTTCACCGGGGTGGTATACAAAGTCTGGGAAGTTCCCCACAAGAGCGGGTCCATCCCCCTGCTTACATTCACTCTGCCTGGGGAGGATGGGGAGGGGGAGCCAGCTGGCATGGCCTTCACTCAGGGGCAACTTTCCAGGCTCATGGCCTTGGGGGGCTGCATTAGGAGTTGCGGCGCCACCCACCCCCCTCACCTCCCACAGAGTGGGAGTGCCCTCTATGCTCAGCCCCTCTCCTTCCCAGCAAAGGGGGGGGGGGCAGCCTGGGGCTTCGGATCAGTTAGTCCAGCCTTGATCCCAAATATCTGAGCCCAGGGCAGATTCTGTAGCAATATCGATTTATTCCATTACCACTTCCTTTCCTCCCTTCATAACCATCTTCCCCTCCCCCGAGGTGTCAGAGTTGAAGACTAGCCATTGACAAAATGTGTTGATTTTTTACAATTATTCTGTTGATGAAACATTTAAAATCTGTTGCTGAAGTACACCTTATTGTACTTTAGAGTGCTGCACTTAAATTGAAAACTGAGCAACTTTACTTTGAAAGTCAAGTCAGTTACATCCCTCCCTAACACACAATATTAAAAGTTAAGCTTACGCACCTGCCTAGCAGATCCACTTGTTTGCTTTACTTTTTCTGCTACTGTTCCCAAAAGCTGTACCAATCTGGTCTGCTGCTCCAACTCTTCCCTTAGTCCTCTCCCACAGACTGAGAGGAAGGCACCAAGAATACATTCATACCTTACCCCAAACTTTGCATCATGTAGGGTATCCTTCAGAAGCCTGGAATAGCAGATAATTAAAGTTAGCAGTTTTCCTATAAAGCAAGCATTTCAGATGGAGTTTTTTTAGAAGGCAGTTAACAAGAGCACATACATGAAGTTATTGATTTACGGCAAGTCACTGAATTCTGAGAACTATAGGTATTTGGTTCTTGTAGATTCGCTTGGTTTCATTACAGGGAGCAGTATCTGTTGCACTTCATCCTGACAATGGAACATCCACTCATCTATTACACATTATTGCAATTTTAGCATTTAGACAGCAAATCACTTAGTTCTGGAAATACCAATGTTACTGTAATTACATGATATGGAAGACATGTTCTTACCAATACAGGCAGTGTGCTATTCGAATATTTCCTAATGCCCGAGCCAAAATGAATCTGACTAAAGAGTTGTCCAAGTATGTTTCATACTTCAGTGCCTAAATGTAAGAAAACAAGCAGTCGCTTTTAGATTACATTACACACTTCCATTAGTTGTTTTGGTTACAAAATTTAGAGTTTGGTTGTTGCCAGAGGCTCTTTAGGGGTTTAGAACAGAATAAACCAACTAGATTTGGGTATTAATTCAGCATAATATGAAAGTTTAGGTGATTGAGAAACCAATTTAAAACAGAAACCTGATGCTTTAGTGGCATTCCCACCCCTTCCTCCACTAGGAAGAATATAAATAGCCAACATAAATATCTGCCCAAGACTGATTTATGTCATTAGCCTATTGCCTTCTTATGTTACTCCCTTACTCTTTGCTCAATAAATTCACTTATCTGACAATTATACAGATTGCAAACTGCCTTGCTTGTCGCACGAGACCCTTAAAAGTCCAGGACAACAGGAGGCTTGAGGTTAACAGATATGTCCTATTGTAAGGCTCTGTAAAGCACACAGCAGCCTGTCCTGAGAACCATCACCACCACCAATAAAAGACCCCCAACCCAAAACTCCTTTAGCTATGATATTTGGTTCCCTCTCTTCTGTACTGTAAGAGGCTACCCACACCCTTAAAGGAAAAGTCCAGTCTTTGCATTTATATGGGGCATCCTGTAATACATTTAAAGTGATTACAATATCCAGTCTTATTATTTCTTCATGTACTGCCATAGATAACCTGCATTTCAGGATCAGGTGCAACTCAACACTAAAGACAATTTGGACAGAAAAAGGAACAACAAAAATTAAAAATGCAACCAGATGTTATATAGGTAATCAAAAGGAGCCAGTTTAACAAAGAACAGCTACCACTGTCTCTCAGTTCCTTCCTTCAGTAGTTATGCTCAAGAAGCCATGCAAAGATAGGGAGACAAGTGGCTTAATACTTTGCAGTACCCACTCAATCTGAGTCTGAAAGAAACTTATTAGCCTTACTAGCATAACAGAAACCTGGGAGGATATCTGGGTTAATTTGCAAGACACTTCAGGTTCTTTATCCTTGTAATTTTTCCAGAAATGGATACAGACAGGTACGACTGGACTCCAGAAGTTTTGTTTAGGGCTAGACTGGTAACACTTAAAAAAAAAAATTGCTAAAGATGAAAACAGCCAGAAGTCAACACCACTTCTGGTATGTGTGTCAAAATATTCACATGCCAGATCATCACATTCACTACTCTCTCCAAAACACTTCAGTGTCACCATTCTTCCTTGTCCAAGCTTGTGTAGTTTGGCAGTACTGGATGAGCTGATGTTATCAGTCAGGAAGAAATGGACTGCAGTAACTATTCCAATGGCCAAAAGAGTTATGAGAAGATGGAGACCTTAGATTCCTCCTTCATATTCACTGACTTAGTGAACTCACTACTACTGCATTAATGGGGAAAAGTTAGTCTAATAGAAGTGCTTGGAAAAAATGAGCAAGTCTGGTTACATATGAAACTATTGCTCACATTGGATATTTAGTATACATTAATCCCAGATACTCACCAACCGTACACTGAGTTATTTACCTATGTAGACATTTTAATAACTGAGGCTTTGCATGACCTCTATGGGTTCAGGGTTTTCTCCTCCTCCTGCCCCACTGGTTTTCTTTTCAAATAATGAATGCTGAATTGTGTTTATATGCTATTTCCATCTTCTGCCTGTATTTATATATGTTCTGTTTCATTGTTTATATTTTATATAAAAACAAAATGACAAAGTTTTAAAAAGTGACCATTTAAATAGCTCATGCCATTGTCTAGAAATTGCTAATACTATTCTATTGTTTTGTTCTACCTAACTCAGCATGTAAACTAATTTACTTACTATAACTGACAGCACCTCTGTACCAACTCCTTTAACAGCAATGCTAAATTAAAAGGATCCAAATGTATGTTCTGGGTGCAAAAAAAGCCTATCAAACCTGTTTTTTGTTCAAGAGTTCTAATAGAGGAAAACGTTCAAAAATGGTAAGCAATAAATCTCACCTGCACAAACTGCGGGAGGAAGTCTGTTAACTCATCATCACTTATCGCCTCAATCCAATTCACAGCTGTGGTTCGCACTTGCTGATCTGCAAACCTACAAGAGCATAACACATTCACATTCACTGTTATTTTTTGAACTTCAGCAGACACACACATGAAACTACACTCAGTCTTGGGAGCCACCATTATTCTTTATTGTGGTGATGTTTGCAGCCCTGCTGCAATATCAGGTCTGTCACACAGAAGGCACGATATAAACACACAGGTGTGAGGACACCTACCTGTCTAACAATTTATCACTGCACCAGCTTTTTTAGATAGCAAACCTGTTCTCAGAACAGGATAGACTGAAGCAAGTCTCCTTGTCTGCTCCAGTAATGTCACAGTAGACATTGATTTGACTGAGTTTATCAGAAGAAATTAAATCAGCTTTTGAAAGGTAGACAAAAGCTTAGGGTTTTGGGGCATAAAAATATAGGCCATAATTTGCAAGTTAAGAAAAATTCAGATAATCCTCCAATGAATGATTGCTTAGGTGTCATTGTTGATTGGTAATCAACCCTCTCCTGTGCACTTTTTAACAGGAAACCTATTCAGTAGCTGCCTCTAACCATGCAAGCCCAAGAGAAAAACAAATTTACCAGAGACCATAACTGGAAACAAAGACATAGAATATGCAATGGACATACTTTAAAATGCATTTTGCAGCACCATATAAAACTTGTGTTAATTCAACAGCTGATGAAAATTCTACTGTGAATTACAGATGAGCATACTAACTATTTGCAACCATGCAAAACCACAGGAAAAAATTAAACATCCAATTTAGATCCAGTTTAAAATGATACATTTATTTGCTTCTATAATTTATGGCATTTACTTACTTTGAATCCAGTAGCTCCAGTGCAGCCAAAGGAGGTAGCGGAGGCCACTGCTGAAGCAGTGAGTATATTTCAGGAAGACTTGCCCAATCCCAGTGTGGGGCACTAGCTAGTATTTTTGGAAGACTGTTTGTGTGCCCATGGCAGTAATGTCGCTTCTCCCACAAGAACTCTTTATCTCCCTTTGATAGCCTGCAGACAGCCCAAACAGCATTTTAGTTTATAGTGACCACTGTTATCCTGAAGAACCCCAAAAATACTTCCCAAAGTACATATACAAGTTACATCACCCCCAGAGCGAACAGAAGCAGAAGTCTGAAATAGGCAGTGTGGAAGGTATAGCTGAAACAGTAGATTGTTGTTCAAGGCAATGGAACCCTACAGTTTTTCATCTGAAACTCTGAGCAGGGCAGCACACCCAGTGTCACATGTAGTCTAGTTCAGCACAGATGACACAGGAAGACCAATGCCTACAATATCTGTATGTATCCTTGTGATTTCCTGAATACACACAGCAGCTTTGGGAAAACTTACCTAAGAACCTACTAACAGGTACCCCCAAGCCCCCCAAAAAGAGTTTGTGTTTCCAGTTCAGCTGAAATTCAAAAATGAGAGCTGCGCACTTGAACTGAGCACACAAGCCTCATGTGTGAAAGAAAAGGTGCATACATATATGGCTGTACACTGTGTCAATTTCAAAGGGGATAGCAGTGTTAGTCTAGTCCAGTAAAAAAAAAAACACCAAGGAGTTGTGTGGCACTTTAAGACTAACAGATTTATTTTTTGCATGAGCTTTCATGGGAGAAGATCCCACTTCCTCAGATGCTTGGAAGATGGGTGAACTTTCTGTAAGCTTACCCATCTTCCAAGCATCTGAGGAAGTGGGATCTTCTCCCACAAAAACTCATGCAAAAAATAAATTTGTTAGTCAAAGTGCCACACAACTCCTTGGTGGTTTTTTTTTTTTTTTTTTTTTTTTTTTTTTTTTTTTAACTGTACATTGTGTGTCAGCCTTCGGGAAGACCCAACTTTGGTGGATCCCTGGAACAAAAATCTATTTGGAGTGATAGCTGATGGGGACGGAGAGGAGAGGAAGATATGTTTTAGGTAACAAACAAGGAACACTATACTCATCTCCTTCACAGCTACCCTCCCCGCACACCCCCAAAAGTCAGGATGTAGTCACATAGGAGGTTCCACAGCTTTTCAGCCTCATTAATGGAGTTTTGCTGCTTCTAAACTGTTTTGCTGTTTCTAACGTTAAAATACAGAATCTTGTCCAGTAATCCCGTTGTAAAAGAGCAATCGATGTTACACACATGGCATTTACAAAATGTGTCATGTGCCACCCTCAGTAGAAATCTAGTCTTTCCCATCTTCTCCCTTCTCCTCGAGTTCTCTCATTCTAGCCTCGCAACATTTTAATAATCACTGCCCTCATCTCCCAAGAGAGAGAAATGCATTCACGACACATGCCAGGTCATTAGTATCCCTCTGCTGTCCTACAGTCTGAGGATCTCCAAAGCAAGCATATTTTGCAGAAAGAGAAGCCAATAAGAGAAAAGTTTAGTAACAAGGGAGATACTAGGACACAAGCTGGGGGGCGGGGGTAGGTGTTGCAAATTCCAGACTATTTTTCCAGGGGTACATACAGAAGACTGAAGTCAATCACAGGACATCAGATACACTAAACTAACACACATTTCAGAGCAGTAGAGAAGGAATTTGATTCGTGTTATCTACTTAATTCCCCCCTTCAAAGTCTTCCTTGTATGGAGAAAGACAAAACATTGCTCCCAATAGATAAACATACCCAAGGGTGCCATCTTTGGCAAGAATAGCAAGAAGACGCTCCTTTAAATTTTTTTCCAATTTTTCTATTGAATGGTGTACCAAACCATTTGCAGCTTGAGGAATTTTGTATACAATATCAAAAGCCAGGCAAGGAAAGTCAACCTGAAAAAATTAAAACAAGCCCATCTTAAGTTTTCAGAAAGCTGAAGAGGCTCCTTTACTCTGAACTAGTACACCAGTACTCCATGACCACTGTTCTTACATTAGTATTTTGTTTGGCATCAGCTACCAGAGCCAGCAGAATGAGGAAGAGCTTCCCACACCTGAGAGCAAAGTCAATCTCTTTCTGCTGACAGACAAAATTCTTAACCACTTATGACATTCAAACAGTATGTTCTTAAGTCAAAACGAAAAACCCTAAGCTAACTCAGAAGAAAATACTACCTGCAATACTATTTTTTCCATGAGATTTCCTCTTTTATGGGCAGTTCCTGATACAGGAGTCACATGTGCTGAAGTCCAAAGGTGTAAGAGCTTAGTTCCACAAGTTAACAAACTAAGAACACAGAGAAAAAAAAAACAGTATTTCAGTAACTGTACCTTAAAATGTTAATTAGATGTGAGAAGCTGTACGAAATCTGGAAAGTGGATCAAACACTCAGGTGATGGTAGCTCAAAAATTAAAGCATTAATCTGCTATATCTGCATAATTTAAACAGATGTTAAGGAGGTCACTATGAAGACAAAAATTTGTCACGGCACATAGATGTTTCAAACTGAGCAGAACAAGTATCAAATGATACCCTTCTTGAAAGGGGAAACTTTTTTTTTTTTTATTCTAAAGACATTCTACATTAAGCTTCCAGACTCAGAGAGAACTTGGAAAGTATGCCATTTGTTGGCAACTGTGTAAAGAATATGATCACTACTAAGTAGTGCCAATGCAGTTTCATTCTTCTATATGTTCGGGCGTCTTATCTTCTGCCTTCATTTTTTAAGTTCTCAAAACACTTGAGCCTGCAAGCTGACAGAAGCAAAAGGAAAAAGGGAAAAGTTCAGTATTGAAACTGTGGAGTTGGCAAAACTGAATTCTTTTCCCCTTCTCAGATAACCAAAATGGAGCTAAGGCTGCAACATGGAGCAAATAAAAGTATTAGGACAATGTAAATATACCAACAGTCCTGCATCAACGATGGGATAAGACTTGAAGCCTCTTCCACCTCTAGCTTCTATGATTTTATCAAACCACATACTGCCTTAGTTGCAGGTGCAATATTTTAAATAAACCAATTATACTAAACAGAATGTATCACCGTGCGGGGCACTGTACAGAACAGACAATTCCTGCCTCAAGTGCTCTAAAAATTTTCCAGTCAATACAGTCTAATTTCATCAAAAGATGTCAGCTGTCAATGAAGACATCAGTATGGCCTTCAGGGTGTGTGTGTTTGTTTTTGGTAGGGGGTGGGGAAGAAACAAGCCAGTGATTCCTTAGTTTTTACGAACCCAAAGTTCATGATATCAAAAAAACCAAGAACCACAAAGGCAGCAAACTACTTGGTCCCACTAAAGAAAGAATGACCGAAGAATTTAAGAATCCTGTGCAATTTTGAAGAAATGCACAGTATTCTTTCAGGCACTTGTTCATTCCCTGAAGTGGAGGAACTGTAGCCTTTCCAAATCCACACTTCACCAGAAGTACTTCCAATCTGGTTTTAGAGTCCCATAGCACAATAACGACCTTTGAATCTTCAGTGTTCTAGTTAGCAGCAATTTTTTGATCTCTTTGTTATTGATGTTATTTGAAAATGCAGCTGGAGTATTTGGCTTGTATCCCTCAACAACCCTGGCCTCCACTCAATTGTATTAACCCAATGCCAGTCTCTGCTAGCATTTCTACATCTACTCAATGCACATTATTCATCCAACTTTGCCTCAAAATTCTTTCTGGATCTTTGTGCTTAAGTGAGTAGAAATAGTTCTCACAAGTGAAGATTTTTTTCATATACATCTGCTCTTCCAAGTAAACTTTTGTCAACAGAACAGTAGAGGAGTACACAGTGAAATGTTCCTCAGGCTCATGTAACTCTTCTGCTATGCAACAAAATAAAGCCACCCTCTAAAAAGGCATAAGGCTTATGTCACTGTAGCTAGGGCAATAGCATCTCTGTAAACATTTCATTCCTCAAGTCAGACATCAATGTCATGAGAGCAGAACGAAAAAGCCCAGGAAAGGGTAAGGTGGAGGACTGGTCATCAGGAGACTAAAAAGCAGCCAGACTCTCTCCCCACGCTGCCCCTTTTTGGTCAATGAAAGTGCTCCTCGTGAGGATGCACACCATCAATCCAAGGATGGTAGTGTGAACATCAGCCACCACAGTAATTAATGCAGTGACTGTAAATCAACTTAACGTATGTCAACTTATCATAGCATAGACAGTGAAGGATTATAGAGCAGTTGTGTGTCCTTGACAATAGGGGTTTCTTCAGGTAGCATACATCCACTGTACTGCACCACCCCTTCATGAACAGTTCAGCTGACGTCACCAAAAAAACTCCTGTGCTTCAGATATCCAAGCTGCAGGAATGGTCTCGGAGAATATCTACACTACAATAAATAAAACCCTGCAGCATCAGGTGTCACTGCCCATATCAGCTGATTTGGGCTGTGGAACTACAAACAACCATATAGACCAAGCTCAAACATCTACTTTGCAATTTCTAAAGTCCAAATCCTGAATGCCCGAGTCAGCTAGCTCAGGACAGCCAGAGGTGTTTTACTGCAGTGTAGACATACATTGCTGCCAATGACCAGAAGAGTAGGTTGGAGAAGTCCTCAATCAGCTTCAAGTTGAGCCTGGAGACTAGTCTGAGCTTCAGCTCTCAGCTTGTTTGAGCAATGACTGGATCTGAGCCACTGTCTTCAGTGATGCAGAGCTTTCTAACATTTACCACTTCATCTTTACATTCCTTTAACTGCACACTTATTTTTAATAATCTTTGGCAGCCTTGTAATGAATCTGTCACTGGTTTATTTCTTACACCTTGTAACTGTCACCTTAAATCCTACAATGCATATTTTAGTCATGAAATCCAGTAAAATGTGTTTGATCCACCTTACAGAAGGCCTCTGAATAGTCTCCCTTGTGGAATCAAGACACCTCACGAGTATCTTCAATCTCCTAGAAAATGTCTACAGTGGAGCCTTAGGTCAGCTTAAGCTGCCTTAAGTTGACCTAAGGTACTACCTGGCCCCATTCACAATTTATTAAGTCGACTTCATGCTTGTTGGCTGTCAGGGCAGGAGTTAAGTCGACTTTTGAGGGCAGAAAGAGGCCCAGGCCACACCTGCTGCCCTGCCTCAGCTCCCGATCCAGCTCCAGGGGCCCAATCTGGCCACAACCACTGGCAGCAAGGGGCTGGGAGCCCAACCTGGCCCCCAGCCCCTTGCTGCCGGCAATGAGGGCTGGGAGCCAGCCCCTGCTTGGAACGCGATCCAACCCCGAGCTGCTGGCCAGCGGCTCAGCAGCCTGGTCAATTTCACAGGCTACTCCTGATCTCAGGAGTAGCCTGTGAAATTGACTGGTCTGCCAACCTGCCTGCCACCGGCAGCCAGCAGCTCAGGGCTGGATCGGCCTCTGAGCCGCTTGCAGCAAATGACTCAGGGCTGGCCCCTGCTCTGTGCTGCTTGCTGCCAGCAGCAGGAGCCAGCTCCCAGACCCTGCCACTTTTAGCAAGGGGATGAGGGCCAGAGCAGGCTCCTAGCCCCTTGCCCCATTGCCTGTGGCTGGCTACCAGCCCACACCGCCTGCCAGATTGGGCTTCCAGCCCCTTGCTGCAGGCGGCAGGAGCCTGATCTGGGCCCTGGAGCCAGATCACACCCAGGGCAGGGCTCAAGCCCGGTCTATGTCTAATAGTGCAGACATACCCCTCAGTCAACTTAACAAGGTTGACTAAGTCAATTTAAAAAGTCAAACTTGTTGACTTATAATAGCCCTAGAGAGCACTGCATAAACCACCCATCCCTCCCACATGAAGGATCCAAGTGAGTGCCCCAGCAGCCTTTTACTTCCTTCAGAACAACTGGAAATTTAAATCAGTGTTCAAAATGCTTCCTTTCATCTACTTTTGTTTATTGTTAAGACGGGTGTTTTTATTTGAAAATGAAGGAAGAAAGGATCTCTCTATGGTCTGGAACAGAAATGCCTATCAGGGCTGTCTGAAAAGCCTTTTGGATGGGGCAGCACTTCAGGCCCATTTGTTTTAATTTGATATTGTTCAAGTCCAACATCAATTTTAGAGATCTGCTCTAAGCTGTTACTCATATTATTGTAGCGAGAAGCTATGTCTGATATCAGGGCCACACTGCACCAGGTGTAGCTTACAATATCCATCATAAAGAGTATGCAGGTCCCTGGTCTTATCTCTGGAACTAAAGACATCTCACTGAGAAAGCTACAGTCTCTCTTTGCAAAGTAGTGTCATGCTAGAACTAAACTAACAAATCAAAGTGGTTTCTTCACAGAGAGGTTGCTGGTCAGTGATGTCTGCCTTATTTGCCTTGTGTGTTTGATGTCTATGCTAACCTGTGCTTCACCATGTAACTGGCTCCACACAGCTAGACCAGTGTTTGTCTGTGCATCCTGTGAGAGCTCTATGAGTAAGCTGCTCTGCTCTGACAGAGTCTGTTCCATCACCACATTGTTACCAGCTTATGCATGTCCTTCACATCTGCCAACCAAATACCCCTAAACTGCTCATTAAGTGCTATTTTCTCCCTCACTGTGCAATGTACTCATTCAGTGGAGAAAGGAGACTTATGTTTTAATTTGGTAAACAATGCTGGGCAGTAACACTTGTCAACGCTTACATACATGTAATCTGCTGCGTACTAGACTCTATGTCACATCAGTGGATTGCCTCAAGGATGTTTGTAGCAAAGTGAGAGAGCAACTGCTGCTACTCTTACTCACCTTGGTCCCTATCTGGGACACTATCATGCAAAGGTGAGTGAAATATGAACAGTCCTTGATTATTATTAATCCAATCTTACTAGCCAGCCAGTCATTAGAAGAATGCAGAACCATGTGGATTGGAGCATCTTATGAGCAGTATTCTATTTACTGTTGATCCTTCATATCTAAACAAGAGTAACTGCCCATGCAACAATTTACAAGTCTTATCTTTGTAATTCTATTAAAAACAGCTGCAAAAACATAGCTTCTGAACTTCAGGGGACCATCTAAATCCCTTTATACAGCCAAGTTCTTACCAAAAACACATTTTGGATACTTACCGTCTGAAGTCAAAGAGAGGTAAAGAAACTTGACCCAACATCTCTGGGCCCTTTCTCTGTTTGTTGGAATCAGGTGAACTTCCACTATTTTGATTCAGTATTCCAAACAGAGTAAGACACAAGACAGATTCCAATGGCAATTGTGAAATCTGGATGGGGAAAATTATTCTGCAAAATAAATGAATATTAAAGAAGAGTCAATTAATAAGATAAAGAATTAGAATCTTTAAAGAAAATTACAATATACATTGCTGCCTTTTGTTCTCAAAAGAAAGTCAACTGGTGTTGAAAGTTAATGTGCAAGTTTCATTTATTCACATGCTGGGTCACATATCCAGTGTTAGTAATTTCTGAAGGGTGCATGGCAGCAATTCTATATCATATTTAAGCTTAAAAGTAACTCTTAAAGGACAAAACTTCTTGTGCAAAATTATATATTCTTTCCAAGGAGTTGGGTTGTCCAGTATAATAGATTTTTCCCTCTCTTTCCTCATTACTAGGACCTATAGTCAGTTTAATCATCCTCTACTTTTCTAAGCTTTAATATTAAAAGCCAAACTTCAACACAGAAGGTTTTTCGTCCAAATAAAGTAGTGTTTCATGTAAGTTACATGAACTGAAATGGCCCACAAGGTAGAACTTCAAAGCCTGCTAAACAGTAATATAATTCAATGGACTGAGTAAAGTTCATGCTATAATCTTTCCTCACTTCAAGTATTCTTTGCCTTTATTGTAATGTCAGTTTCATATGCTAAAATACTATTCTGTAATTTACTGCCAGCCATTCTAGTCAATCGGCTGTAATAAAGCGCTATACTTCCTACATTAAATGGTCTGTACTTCGCCTAGCTGAGAGACCAACTGTCTTTCAGGGATACGCTGCCCAGTAATCATCAGACAGACAGACAAACAGACTTGATTCCCCTCAGTACAGAGCGCAACTACTAGAGCATTTCCTATAGAGTGCTGGGGACTCTGAAATCCTCTTCTGTCCTAGGGTAAAATAGCCAGGAATTGTTGACTGCATTATCTATTTGTCTAACCTGGCCTTTGAAGAGGTAGGGAACTAAGGTAGAAACAGGTGTGCAAGTCTCTAGGCATTTGGATTACAAACTTATGCCTAGCAGAAATGGCAAGTTGAACAGTGTATTTAGAATTGCAATTTTAAACTCCAAAGAGATAGCCATGTTAGTCTACTTCAATAAAAAAAACAAACAAGGAGTCTTGTGACACTTAAAGACTAGCAAATTTATTTATTGCATGAGCTTTCGTGGGAGAAAAATCCCACTTTGTCAAAGCATCTGATGAAGTGGGATTTTTCTTCCACGAAAGCTTATGCAATAAATATATTTGTTAGTCTTTAAGTGTCACAAGACTCCTTGCTTGTAATTTTAAACCAAGCACAAGGTTCTCAAAACCTATGTCTGGGCACTTTTTATTGTTTAGAGAAAGTGACAGTGTGAAAAATATTGGATGGGTGAGGCGAGACTAATCTTAACCCACAGGTTTAGAACACTATCAATCCAGACTGACCTTGTCACTTACCTTTCTGTGCACTTATTTGCTCCCCTGACTTGCTATAGCTCCCACTTCTTACACCTCAAGTGGGATTACACCCACAAAAGCTCATGCAATAAATAAATTTGTTAGTCTTTAGAAGTGCCATAGATTTCTTGTTTGTTTTTCTGGACTAAACTAACACGGATATCCCCTGGAACTTATCAGTCCAGAGCTTTCCTCTTGCATCACCCTTCCAAATAACTAAATCAGCTCAAGAAGAACAGTTAAACATTCTCCCACACAAGATTTAATAGCAAAATGGGTCTGATTTTCTTAAGTGAGCATTAAAGAATCTGCTTTCCTTTCAGTGACAGTCTTTCCATCTAAAATTTTAAAAACTGAAGTATGCAACTGTACATCACCCATTGCAAAGGAGTGTTAAAACACACTGCTTACATGCTAGGAGACTTCAAACAGAAGGCAAGCTGACAAACTCTGGTTGCATTATGTTTTTGAAAGTGCAATACTACAGAAAGTTCCTCCTTATCTCAACATTTGGGCCATAAATGAAGATTACTTTTTCTCTGTATAGGTGCGAATTGTGCTGACAAAAAAGGAGCAGTTTTTTTAAAATGAGATTTGCCCCAACATCCTATAAAATGTGCTCAATCAGCATATAGCAGAAACCATTCGTTTGTTCCCGCTACACCCATGCTTTTTCAAAATTAGGAGCGTAAAATGCTACTCTAACCCAGACAATGTTAGTACGTCAGACATTTCTGCTTACTAGAAAGTCTAAGAGCTTATTAAGACATTCAATAGAATTAGCAGCTTAAGTAGCTTTCTAGGAAATATGTAAGTATAGTTAGAAAATACTAAACTGAAGACATGAATATTTTAATAAAAGAGCTGAAATACTAATATCACTTACAATTCATCCCATTTAATCAGATAGAAGAAATTTTTATATGTGCCAACCTTCTTGGACTGAATGGGTTTAAATAAATCTTTTCCATTATGGGTCAGAGAGCAAATCAAGTAGTATTTTTCATAACTGGAAAGGGAAAAAAAAAAAAAAAAAGAAAATCAGTGTATTGAAACAGGAAGACCAAGACATAAATAACTGATTTGTAAAAAGGGACAGTAGTTTAATAAATTACTCACTTTGACACCCAACCAGTGTGAATGCCATGAGCAGCAAATATTGTGAACTGCAGGTGCTCTGTGGCAGTCCATGCTTCTTTAGTGCTTCTGTTATTTTTTGTTGCTGAGTTGCTACCACTGCAGCTGGAGTCTAAATGGAGCTGAAGAAGGGCATAGACTGCCGTAGTTAACTGGTTTATGCTCACTTGTACAGGGTTTTCAGGCTGCAATTTACCTAGATTATAATACATCTTTAATGCATATTTTCCTAATACAACCATCTGAAAATGATTCTTAATTAAGATTAAATGCTTTACTTACCAACTGAACTGTTGCTAGTGTCATCACCAGAATTTAAGGAAACCTGCACAGTAAATTATAGCAAGTTTCAGAAAAACATTGAAGCAATATGCATTCAAATAACCCCCAACTGCCATTCCACTATGATTACTTGAAACTCTGGGACAGACTTAGGTTCACACTTTGGTCCTCTTGCCTTCCTCTAACGCAACAGGTCCATAAATATTCACTTATGGCAGCTTTTGGGGATTTACAGTGAGTGGTCAACACCACAGCACACTTTTCTGGCAAGCCACAGTCAGTGTGATCACCTCTAGAGGAGATTTAAAAATTAGAATAAATTACAGTAGGATTGCAATTGCTCTAATTTACACCAGGAGATTGGAGAACATGGAAGTGGCACACAGATGACCTATAGCAGCAGAACAGGCCTGTTAGTTAAAATGACTGCTTAAAAAATGGAAATGCAATAGTCATGTGATACTACTTTTATTTGATATGAGCACTCATTTCTCAGACTATGCAATACATTTAATGCAAAGTATAGAGCTTATATACCGAGAAGCAACAAACTTTTACAGCTAGCCTCTTCATTTTATTTTTTGTTCAGTGAATAACTGAGACCACCTACCAGAAAGTCAGCTCCTTAAAATTTTTCCATATCTGCTCTATTCTTTTTAACAATTTCTGGTATATAAAGCAACCTGTAATATGATGCAATACCTGGATGCACTACTTCCATTACACCACAGTCATGTCACTACAGGGTAGTGTTGTACCATAAAGAATGGAGAACTTCTTCATTTCCTTGCTGCTAACAGCTTCTCTCACACAGTTCTGGATGTCTGGCCTACTCTTCTCTCTCAGCAGTTCACAGAAAAGAACCAGTGTTCTGGTGCCCCATGGTCTGTCTACATCACCTCTGCTCCTGATGGCTGCTGGGTGAGTTATTCCCAAACTGTAAAACTTGCACGACAAGTATTACAGAGTAAATGAAGTAACTGTACATTAGGCCAACATGGGTAGTCATACAGCAACAATTTCACTTAATTAACCCTGAACTCAAGTTCCAGATGGGTACCCATGTTAGTCTAGTTCAGCAAGCATGGAGTTCTGTGGCACTTTAAAAAAAACCAAACAGTTCTTTATCGCATGAACTTCCCATCTTCACTCATTTAACAAAATGGGCTTTTCTCCCACAAAAGTTCATACAATTAATAGATTTGTTACTCTTTATAAGTGCCACCAGACTCCTTGTTTGTTTTCCTGAACTCACAAGGCACCCAGACTGGTTAAGTCTCTGAAAGATACTGCCAGAAGAAAAATTACTGATGATAAATGCTCTGTCCTGCAGCCTGGTGTCTCCCACAGTCGTGGACACGGGGGAAGTAGTGAGCAGTGAACAGATGTGAGAAAGGATTATTAAACAGATTTGGTAGGAAAGCAGTACTCCATTTTTGTGAGCTCACAAGCCAGTATTATTTCTGGGCCACTGCTTGCAAGACCTCCTTGCCAAAGAAAGCCTCTGCAAAAGACAGACGCTCCACTGTGCTTAGAAGATGTTAGCTGTAGACCAAGTGGCCACTTTGCAAATTTCCAGAGTGGATGCACTTGCGTGTATCACCCAATAAGACTGTTAAGAGTCTCACTAAATGGACCATAATTCCTTATGGGATAGATATCTCGGATGATTTGCAGATTTCCAAAATACAATTTAATCTACCAACAATGGCAGAGACTTGAAAGCTTTGAGTCCATTGCATTTATAGTGGAATGATATGAATATGGATTCCAGTCTTCTTGTGGATTCAGTATACCTGGCATAGCTTTTCAACATTCTTGACATCTAATGTGTGCCACACCTTTTCATTTGGATGTTATGGGTTTGGACAGAACTCAGAAACCATGAACTATGGGGAAAGTGTGAAAGGAGTAACTGACCTTACGAAGACAAGATTCTGGTATCTTGAGCAACACCATGTCCTTCTGAAAACATAGTGCACCTCTGGTATGGGTAAGGCTACCAGCTCTAACACAGCTGGCAGATATGACAGCTACTAAGAAAGAAGGATTAGTGGAAAACTAAAAGGCTGACATTCTAGCCGGAGGCTTGAAGAGTTGGCTGCTTGGGGCCCTCAAAACTAGCAGTAGGTCCCCTTTGGAGTACAATGCCCTGCCTTTTGGTTCAGGTACTCTGATGTGGATTGGTCTGAGGGAAAAGAGCAACCATTCTGTCAACACACTATTTCTGCATGTAGTGCTCACCCCTTGTTTCCTCTTGGTTGTTTACATAGGCAGCTGTAGTCTTACTGAACAAGGTGGTGGTTCCCCTTAGGACAGGCTGGAACCTTTGCAAAGCTAGCTTGACTGCTTTCCATTCTAGGGAATTTATGCTGGGAGCTTTTTTCCTCCTGGCTCCAGAGGCTCCAGGCTATTTGGATCTCCAAATAAACTCCCCAGTGTGGCATCAGATGTGAGGACCTGAACTGGAAGCCAGGAAGCATGCAATCAGTGTCATTGCTGGGGGCAACCAGCATTATACGGAGCTGAACACCTGTGTTAGAAATCGTATTTGATCCTTCACGCATTCCAAAGAGTGGACCTTAATAACAACGCTTGAAGATGTTTGACTTGTGATTGTGCTGAAGGAGTGATCCCCACGCAGGATACCAAAAATACTAGCAGATCAAGGCACAGCATAAGCCTCCTGAAGCTCTAGAACAAAAATTCCTGGATAAAACCTTTCTTGGCACAGATTATGAAGCCACATACGAGCAAGAGATTCCATCTGAGATGTGCAGCCCTGTGTGCTGCGGACTGTGATGGAGTTTGATCAGGACGTCATCCAAAGAGGAGTGAATTCTCTGTGACCCGAGTCTGGCTACTGTCATCAATATCTTTATAAATACTTTGACAGCCATGGACAAGGCTGAATGGGTGCGTTGTGTGTGTATGGTGGGATGGGGATATGAAGATATGCTTTTGCTAGATATACTGAAGTAAAGAGATGCCCCCAACACAGGGTTGACACTGTAAGGCCAAGGTCTCCATCTGAAGTTTCATCTCCTTTATCTACTTGCTGAGCCGTTAGACATCAAGAATGGCTCTGATATCTCCCCATGTGCTTCTGTACAATGAAGATGATGACATAAAACCCAGAAAACTTTTCTGCTGAGGGAACATATGATCACTCCCATATCCAGAAGATGAAATGTTTCATTTCAAATCATACTTGTGTTTTACAGGATCATGGATCTGGGTGACTGGATGAAGAACTTCTGAGGTGAACATGCAGCTCAAGAGTGTACCTGGCTCACCATTTTCTGTCCCACTCATCTGTGGTTGATGAAAACTATTCCTCTAGGAAAGTTGTTCCGAACCTGTGGTCCAGGGACCCTGGGGGTCTGCAGAGTTATTGCAAGGGGTCTGTAATACATCTGGCCCTGCCACTGCCAACTAGCAGCAGGCAGCCTGGACCCAATCTGGCCTCAGCCACAGCCAGCCAGCAATCCATGGTGGAGAGGGTGCTAAATGAATTGTATTTGCCTGCTGTGAGCAGCCACACCTTGGATATGGCCCTACCTCTTGGGAGCAGGCAGGGGCCAGGTCCTCCACGCGGCCTGCAGTCAGCCCCCAATAACAAGTATTATCATTTGGGGAACCATGAAATTTTTTGATGTTTAAAAGGAGTCCTCATAATCGAAAAGGTCGGGAACTACTGCTCTAGGAAACAGAAAATCCTGCCTCCTGCTTTCAGCTCTGGGTACAGGGCTGAGGTTCCTCTGGTTTAATGATACTCTGACTGAGGGTCATGAACTGCAAGAGGCTTTTTAATGCCTCTCCTGTGGCTCTTTGCAGCACATATTAAAAAAACAGTGATCTAATTAACAACCAATGAGGATGTTTGAACTGTTTTTAACCAATTGTATGAAAACACACATAATGATGATGGTTAACTTGGCTTCTGAACCACTGAGGTCTGAGTATCACTGTTCTGGACTTCTCCCCTGTACCTCAATTCCACCATTTTATGGTGAGTGAATTTGTTGTACATTTGCTAGTATCTCTGAGGACAATGACTGAAAGGAGTGACTCTCTGATGGTTGATCCGTATTCTCCCCCAAGAGCCTTGAGTGTGAAGGAAGAGACTGTTCAGATTTTGCCCCATTGTCAGCCATCACCTTATCCACTTTTTCTCCAAAAAGAGTAAGAGCCTGTAAACTTTGCTGAGCACAGAACCTGCTTAGTGAGCATCTACCTCCCAAGACTGAAGCCATGGCTTGAGTGAAGAATCTCACTGCATTCGCTGAAGCATCAGCAACAAATGCTGTTGCTAGGGTTTTTGTTGTCGTTGTAGTGGAACCAAAGTCAGGCTAATGTGTTCTCAAAGATTTTGAGATCTCAGGAAAGAGGTGGTGTTGCAAAGAAGGTGGCTGTCAAGGATGCTGGGATTGAAGGGGGACAGAGAAGACTTTAAAGCCCTTTTTAAGAGTGACCTCCATCTTTCTATCCAGCTGATCTTCAGGGTAAAACCCCCCTCTTCTCAGGGAACAATCACATCTCTGTTGAGGGACAACATAACCATGTCACCCACTGGTATCTCACCAACAGAGCCCACTTATTCTTGAATGTTATAGAGCATGAGATCACCCTTGTTCACATGCTAACCTTTATTAGGTTTATTCCTTTTAACCCTAAATCACCTGCTTGAAGGAGGAATATTACAGCCTCAGGAACATGTTTTGAGAGGAGGAATTACAGCCACATTTTAAAGGGAGAAATTTACTCGGAGGCTTACTCACAGAAGCCTGCTTGAGTTTCAAAGTCAGACAGCTCATGTTCCTTGGTAGAGGAGTGGGAGGAGAAGGAAAAGGAGAGACAACTTATAAGCACCTGGATTTTGTCCGTCCCCCCCTTTAATTTTAATCTAAAAACACTTCTGAGACTTTGCCATCTTTGGGATCCAATGCCCCCTAAAGAGGTCTGGTTCACAATCCTGTCTTGCTGGGTTCCATTCTCCTATGAGGTGGGAAACTCAGAGTCCTCCTGGCAGGTTGATTAGAAGCCCTGAATCTTTGCTCACTTTAAAGCTAGGAAGAGGGAGCTGACTTTTGGCCTCGCAAGCCTCCGGTCATTGTTCTGCAGAGTTCCACTGGGACCTACCTTGACTCGAGTGGTCATGGTCCTATTCACCTTCAGAGTCTTTTCCTGCTCTGCACTGGCATTCCTGGTCCTGCTCCCTCTCCACCACCCCCACTGGAGTTGCAGCTGCCTTAGGAGGTAGGGGACTGTACCTGCATGTCTGACTCATAGTCCTGGGACCTAAAGGAGTTAGGGATGGAAGGCTGGGTACATCTTGCCATCTGCCAAGCCTGGAGAGGGCTGCCTAATCTATACAGCACTGCTTTGATTTTAGCCAGTACTTTACTAGCTGTCTGCCATGCTGTAAAGGGCACAGGAGCCAGCATGGAAATGCTGCAACAAAAGCTAAAGGAGGGTTGAATCTGTGGAAGGTTAGCCATACCAGGGAGGAGGAGGAATGCTAAGGCAGAATATTGCTCCCCACTGCCCAAAAAACTAGCCAGAAAAAGGTTAGAATAGAAGAAAAGGAGAGAGCAAAACACCTGTCACTATCTGTTGCTGCAGATGCAGAGAATCTGGCTGCAAACAGGAACAGGGGGTGTGTGGCCAGACCACATGACACCAAAACACTTATTCACCCCCATTAACTGCCTGTGGAGACAAGAGAGCAGCCTGCAGAATGGTAGATGATACCAAGCTGCAGAAACAGGTAATAAAAATTCACAGGAATGTTACATGACTAGACAAATTGAATGAGGGCTTGCTGACCAAATTCCAGCCCTAATAACTCTAACCATGCAAGCACTAGAGACTTTCTTCTAACTTCTTGTCCTAAATTATCAGCTAGAGAGATTATAAATGGATTATATACCTGACATTCCATCCTAAAAGCAGTTGCATTTCAGACATGGATGTGGTAGATCATATGCACCTCATACCTACTCCACAGGAGCATTAAGATGATGTCATATACTTGTTTATTGCTAACATGCTCAATTAATGCACTAAGATTTTTAGTCAAATAATGTCAATATAGACAAAAACCTAAGAACCTTGTAGTTACCAAAGATCTTAAAGCTTGAACCATCACAGAAGAGATAATTACATTTTTACTCACAGCCACAGCTCCGTTCTATTTGTAAGTCTCCCACAGGATCAGTAATCACACATGCTATATACATAGCAAGCATTACTAAGACATGACTGTTCATATATTTTTACTTGAAGATCTAGTGTTATCCCTTCACTCTTATGGCAACTGCATCTGACCACAAACCAGTTCTTGAAACAGTCTTGATACAAACTATTAGAAGATTCCATTTAAATGCTATCTTTAGCTTCTGCAAAAAATGAATTTCTCTTACCCTTTGAACTATAATTTAAGAAAATGTTTAATATAACAAGAGAAATTATTTTTTATATTAAAACAGATAAGTGTATTATTTGTCAGTTACTATGGAATCATTATTCCATCCTCTATGTATGAGGACTTTTACATTGTAAGCACTAAGGTCATTTTCAAAGTTTTCTTTGATCCAAAGTGTAAAATATTTTGGAAACTGCTTTGGAAGAATAAGAGTTTTTCCTGTGACATCTTACAGGGTGCAGACATTTTTAGATGAAGATTTTCTGCACTACTATGCAAAACTTTACTTTTCAGAAGCAGTCTGAAGTGAACTTTCTGCAACTCCCTGTTTAGGCTTTTATAGGACCTGAGGAATGTGTTAACCAGTAGGGGAAATTTAAATATAGATCTCATAACCCATTTGATCTTCTCATCAATCTGTCCTGAAGCTGATAATCACACTCTTGAGTCTGTATACAGCTTTACAAATACTACCACAACCACAATGATGAACCCAAGTAAGTGGATGCTAATATAACATGAGCAAGGTGGCACAGCAGAAGCCACAAAGTCTGGCTTTACTTTTTTTGGCAGAGTTATACTCCCTTCTCCCAAAATGTTTTCCTTCTAATGCAGCTCCCCTTCTGATATAGCTAAGCCAGACCTTCTCAAAAAGGTAAATCAGCTTCACTAAAACAAAATGCTCAAATAATGTAGTTGTTGTATGAGAATCTGCATCAGTTGAGAGCATCTTCAGCCCTGGAGTCAAGGAGTCCAAACTTTTCTGCAATATTCACTTAAGACAGAGTTTTGCATTGCAGTAGATAGTTTACATAAACAAAAAACACTGATCATAGGTTCATAGGGAAGGAAACCAAGTTCCTATCTCTGCTGCCATACACAAGTCCACAGTGCACAGATTCAAGTGAGTATATAATAGGCATACAATACGTGAAAATACCAAAAGTTCACAGTAATTCCTAGTTTGTTTTTTTTTAAAAAGCCAAGACCACTTTAATAGGAAAGCGCCCCAGGAGTTCACCATTAAATCAAATATTCTTTTCACAGAGACTGAATAGGGAATTTTTTAAATCAGGTTTTCCATATTATTAATTAGGTGTCCCTTTAAAGTTCAAATGTTGGCAGTTTCAGTTATCACAACTCCTGAAATCATTTTTTAAATCAATTTTCATTAGAGATATTTTATCAGAATGCCATACACATGTTAAACATGCTTACCTCAGTACTTTTAACCTGGGGAAGATTAACTGCCCTCCTTAACCTCTTCACAGATTCTGTTATTGCTTGAGTTTCTACTCGATCCAGTGTACAACAGATTTTTCTTACAGCCTTGATTACATGTTCCACTGCTTTATGTTGGTTCTAGTGAGAAAAGAATTGATTATGTTTGCAGAAACTGAGATTGCTGCAGGCCAAGAAAAAATAAGATAAAGGTTTTAGATCAGAAGTCAGAAACTAACATGTTTTTAGACATTATATATGAATACTGGCTCTCAGTTTCACTAAAAAGTTCTTAATTTTTTAAATCCAAGTATTTTTGAAGTCACATGTGAGTTATGACATTGACTTTCAAAGTACCATATAGTAAGAATTTTTTCTTGAACTAAATTGCTCATGGCTCAATTACCAAGAGATAAATCACAGGTCTGGTATGGATCCTAGTATACATCCTCCCAGAACAAGCTTGCAAGATTTCCAGCCATATCTTTCTACTACATCTACCAGTTTTATGTTCCCATCTAGATTTCATGGTAGTGAGACAATTAGGGCCAAATCCTCAAATAGTGTAAATTCATTACCTCCAATGGAGTGTGACTGATTCAGTGTGAAGGAGTGACAGTATGGATAAATGATGCTGCTGTTCAAATGCAGACAATCCACAATGAAGCACGGAGCCATCCACAAACAGACTATACATACCATCTAGCCTCTCTTAATAGTTTGCAGAAACCCTACCTTACGCATTACACACCAAATTTCTGCAAAGAGGTATAAAAATTGCACCAGACCACACCTCTTATAGCTTATTTCATCCACTACCAAAACTGAGCACTGATTGAGACAGGAAAGCTTGGGGAATGGCCATATGAGACTAGTGACTATAAGTGAAAACAAGGATATGAAGGCACAGAGGTAAGGAAATGCAGGCAATATTGATGCTGGTATTTGGCAACTTTGGAGTTTTTCCACTTTATGATCCTAATATTGACGTAGCTCTCTATATGGCACAGGGCATTAAGACTTTCTGACAGGACACTTCAAAACCTTCTTGCTTTGCTTTGGAATAATTGTGTTTTTCAGACTCAAGTCCTAGCTATTTAAAGCTGCAAAGCATTTTTACAATCAACAGAACATGATATGACCTATTTATTTTGAGGTAAAAGACCCACCAAAACACTTAAAGACTAAAGGAAAGTTCATAATGCTAATCCATAAAAGAATGCTTTCAGGCAGATTGGTATGTTTTAGCATGTAATAGTGCTCAGCTTAGTTTATTTGGAGTGCATTTTATTTCCAGAAGATAGGTAGAAGAAAGGTAAAGAAATATGAAAAGTGCTATGGCACTTGGTGATAAAAAACTAAGAGGTACATAAGGGATAACCCTCAATAGTGGTGTAAAATGATTATTAATAAATTGTTTTTGGTTCCTTATTTTAGTCAAGAACTTTTCGTGTTAGTTAAAGGAACTCCTAGGAAACCTGAGCTCTTTCTTAACTGACAGGCTTGATAAATCTAGGAGAAGCAACCCTCATCTTGGGAATAGAATAGAATCGAATCATAGGGTTGGAAGGGGCCTCATGAGATCATCTAGTCCAACACCCTGGGGTTTGAACCCAGGACTGTACTTCTCACATTGTGGCCTTATTGCATAAGTTTAGGAATGCAGCTTCATAATTTCTGTGCTACCTTAATGTTTTGTATTTATATCATGTTTGAAAACCAAGCGTTGTATTTTTTACCTTGAAGAGAGAAGCATTTGTTAAGAGTCTGGAATTATTATTTGTGGGCAAAGCTACTGCAGATTGTACCCTGGGAATACTGTGGTCAAATAGCAAACCACCAGCAAGAATAACTAGTAAAAGAAGAGACGACCTCCCCCTTGGCAAAGAATGTGAATTTATTTCAAAGCCACAAAAGCTAAACCAAGAGCCTCCACCATTTCTTCTCATCAAAGAAAAGGTAACGAGGACAGACAGCATTGGATAGCATGCTTCCATCCCACAGCACTAGGAATTTGTCTGGTTTTTTTCTCTCAAGCAGCACAAAAGCAGGACAGTGTCTCCAAATGGCATGGAACTGGTACGATAGTTGATGATCAGTATGCTATGCTCCAAATCACTGCTTGCCCACAACTGACAGAGGTAAGGTGCCTGGCTGAAGTTGGAAGCAGAAGGCCTTCTCCTAACACTTCCCTCTCTAACTGGAGAAGTCTTGTTGACTATCAGAATAAACTGACTGCTGGAAAATACCACTGAGAGCAGTATCAGTGTTGTGGATGCCATTGCTGACCACCATGACAATGCTCTTTATCATATAAACCAGACATGGCCAAACTGCGGCTCGGGAGCCACATGTGGCTCTTGAATGAAAAAGTGTGGCTTGCGGAAGAATGTCAGCAAATCAATTTAGTAGGTAAAAGTACATGACTATATGCCTCAGTGCGGCTCTTGAAGGTTTAATAATCAAAGATGACCTCATGAGGTCCCTTCCAACCCTATGATTCTAAGTTTGGTCATCCCTGATATAAACCCTCAATGAATATAAAGTAGCTCCAGAGTCCTTATGAGGATAGACATCCGAGTTCTTAAAAGTAATCCAACAAAAGGTAAATCATCCATACTCTGCTAGACCTCTGGAACTACTTCTGGGTTCTGTAATAAGAAAGCTCTTATTACTGCTGAAGCCATAATCCTAGAGAAGGCATCTGCCATATCCATTGCTGACAGCAATGACTTTATGGCCACCAGACAGCTTTCCACAATGAAAACCTTCAGCTCTTCCTGACCACTGTTATCTGCAAAATTGAATCATCTCTCAATTGACTAAGTCATATTTTGGTAAAAAATGTGCATTGCTAGATAAGAGTTGAATAGATTTTGTTTCCAGTTAAATCCAACCTTTCAGACTTAATCTTTAACGCAATCTCTTATTTGCTGTCATTATAACGAGATTTGAGGGCTAGATGCAAGCCTGCATAGAGACATCATACCTCATCAGAATGCATCACCGCAGGTGGCAAGGAAGTTGGGGTGTGCCAGAAAGTTTTTGCTGGTTCCAAGAACACATTATTTATACCCTCCCTGGAGAACATGACAGGAGAACATCTATGATCCCATGATGTCATGGGGGTTGGCCCTCCCTGGCGCAGGTGGGGAAGCCAAAAGGGGCATGAGCAGGGAGAGGGCCTTCGCGACCTCTCTAACATGCTATAAACGCACTGACACACTGTCCTTTAGTCAAGGCAGTATGGCCTAGTGGCCTCTGAGTCCATATCGTGGTCTCAAACATGCGGCCCGTGGGCTGCATGCGGCCCATAAAGCTATCTCTTGCAGCCCACAATGACACTGTTACCAATATTTGCAATATCATTGTAAGAAAAGGCTTCAGTGGTGCGGCCCTTGGGCTAACATGCTAGTCCTCATGTGGCCCTCATGGTGATTTGAGTTTGAAACCTCTGGTGTCTATCCAGGGTATATGCGTGGCCCTCAGGTCAGGGTATTACAGCCTATTGGCCTCAGAGTCTTTACTCAGGATCTAGACATAGCCCTCGGATCAAGGCAGCAGATGCCATGGCAACAGCCTTGGGGTGTTCACTGCATGATAGCTCTTCCTCCGGGCTTCTGGAGTCAAAGTATCCCAAAAGTTGTGTTTGATTTGGCCTTGAGTCAAGAGCTTCCAGCATGCGTCCCCGCCCTTCACTGGTCAGCCCAGACTGAGCTGACCTGCAGCCTTTTATACCAGTAAAGCAGCCTGAACATGCCCAACAGGGCCCAAGGGGCAGGGTTTCCTCCTTCCATAGTCTAGAAGGGACCTGTCTAGTGCAGGGTGTATCCACCCCATCACACATGGGTATTGTCTAAATGATCAAGGCTAGAGCCATTCAGCTCAAGAGATCTTGATATCAGCACAAGTTCTCTGGCAGAGGAAAAAAATCCAGTACAGTAGAATCATCCAGTGAAGATGATGAATAAAGCAGAGCTAATGGAATACGACACTGCTTGCTACTGAAATAAAGACTCTGCGCTGACACAGTCTGAGTGTGCAATATCTGTATGCATCTCCATCCTACTGATTTTGGGAGATGAGACAGCAGAGTTCAGTGGCCAGCTCTAAAAGGACTTGAAGACTGTAATACTTTGGGAGATGAAAATTACTTGCCATGCAACACATGGAAAAACACCTCATTTACCCTTAATTAGATTATTTATCTGTATCATTGGGAAAACACTGGAAAGGAGATCTGAAAAGCCTACAACTTGGGATCTGATTCTAACAGAGCACTGAAGGACCCTTGTAGCCATCATTAGCATTTTTAAGTAAGTGCATCTTAACTCAGATTCTTCTTTTGCAAATAAAGTTTGTTCTTATGCAAGATGTAGTATAGCTCTAATTTGAAGAAGAATCTGTATTAGAAAAAAAGATGTCTTACCTCACTTTTAAGAACCATTTCAGTTTGAGTATGGTAAGCCTCTAGGAGCTCTTCAACAAAATGCCTGAAATACATTATTATTATTGTACACAAGTGGAAGTTTTCACACTATACAACACCTCACTACAGGCAAATACAGTGAACTGCTCAAAAATTTAGCAGAAAATTATTTGATCATGAAGGATACAAATCATAACAGGTTACCTTGAAATATTTTCTCTAAAAGGCCTGTCTATGTGGTAGAGGTGTTTTGTTAAATTTATAGGTGTCCTATCATCTTCTTCCTAATAATGAGAAAATGTGTGATTTAGTCACATCCCCACTGTTCTTGATTCATTTTACTATAAGACAACTCTCTGTCCTCATATCAGGCAACTACATCTCTACAAAATAAATGCGAGTTGGAGCGGGGGAGGACAGAACAGTTTTTGACCTAAATACAGTTCCCCTCATTCAATAATAAATGGGAACAAATATTTTAGATACAATACTTAAAGACCCAAAGACAGTAAAAGGCACCAAGGACAAGATATTTAAAAACAGATACCTAAAGTCATGTAGAGAAGTACAGATTGACCCTCCTGTGCCAGATCCCCCCCCTCTGTTGTGCAATTTAGCCAGAAGACTATTGTTTTCTTCTATACATACAGGCCGATAACTGCCAAGATATTTTGGAAAAATTTATCCTTGAAACAAATGGACTTGAAGACTTAGAGCCTACTTTTCTTGACAGCCAGTTTAATATTCATTTGTTCACGATCTATCCTCAATAAAATTATACAAGTGGAAAAGACTGTTTGCATAATAGACTTAATTTCTGCGAAAAGGAATTAGCCTAATTCAACAGGCCTGCTTTCAATTTACTTTGTGATGACACATGGTTGGAAAGGGGATGGGAGGATTCTCAACTCAGTACGGCTATGTCTACTCTTACAAGTTATTTTGAATTAAGGAACCTCTTAATTCAAAATAACTTATTCCTTGGCCAAGGAGGCACTTATTATATTGTATTAAGCGGTTCCTTAATTCGAAATAAGGAACCGCTAATTCGGTATAATAAAACTTCCTTTTACTTCAAAGTATCGCTTTCTTCGAAGTTATTAGTTTGAATTAAGCCACAGAATAGGCTTAATTTGAACTTAATTCCCTCTTCTTTTGCCTGCCTTCCCCTATTTCAAATTAGAGAGTCTAGCAAAGACTCTCTATTTCAAATTAATAAAGCCCACTTTATTTTGAATTAGAGAGTCTTCACTGGACACCTAATTCAAAATAAGAACTTCAAAGTAGTGCTAATTCAAAATAACTTTATTTAAATTCAAAGTAGTTGTATCGAATTAAATACTTCAAATTAATTTTGTAAGTGTAGACATAGCCAAAAAGACCACTCCCTCTTCTTATCAGCCCCCTTCACCCTTCCACACAAGCATCAATTCTCATCTGATAAGGTATTCTAAAGTGGTACAGTGTTCAATGTTAATTTTTAATTTAATTCCTCAATTCAGAGGAGAAAGTTATGCACACCACTGTGATGTAACAAGGTTATAGCTCTGTCAAGTCACTAACTCCAACCAAAACTTCCATCCACTTTAAGCACATAAGCAAACATAAGATCGTAAAAACCTTTGCTATACTTCCTTAAGCTTCAAAGCCCAGTTCAGAGGTTTAAGAGATTATACTGATTTGCAAATCCTTTATCAAGCTTTCTATCCATTTGAAGGCATATTACACTTTCCACTTCCAAGATCTCTCTCTCTCTCACACACACTTTCAGCAATATAAAAATCATATTGATTAAAATTAGGTGTTTAGTTTGAACTTACTGTTCGTGCCAGATCTCTGCATACTCCACTATGGGTCAAGAGCTGCAGTTTAATCTCCGTGTCCCATTTTCGACAGTTCTGAATGTATTCATGACTTCCTATACAGTGCTTACTGTTAAATACATGAATGCTGTAAGTTACAAGTCATTTCAAAAGATACAACAAAATACTCTTCACACAATACTCGAGTACTCAAGATAGCCCCACCTGAGTCCTCCTCATCTTTCAAAAATGCTTTGGAAGTCCACAAGCCACACAAAACACTAAACGTCTTAATTCAGCATTTAGTCCTGCAGAAGCTCTCACACTTTTAAGCCATAAAAGAGGACTGAGACTGGTTCTTCCATAGAATGCAAGACTGACTTAAAATTTAACAATTTTATAGAATCTCAGTGGTATGCATGGTCAACTGTCAGTTCCAAATTAAGTATTTTAAAAATCTAGTTTAATTCTGCTTTAAAAACCACTAATCCTTTCTGTTCCTGCTGATTCACCTACTAAGTTGCTGAGATCTGAACAACAGCTGAAAACTATGGGCATGTCTACACTACCAGCAACATCACCAGCAGTACAGGATCAATTTTGCAGGTTTGACTGAATGGCAGTGAAGACTCCCTCAATCAAACCCAGAAGCTGATGCCGTTAATCCATCCCAACAAGAGTAGTACTACATTGACAGGAGGACATTTCCCATTGGCGCAGAGCAGTGGGGAAACCACATTAAGTAGACTTTATGAAGTCAAAGAAAGATCTCCCATCAACTGTCAATGAAATCTGCAGTAGGTGTAGACCAGACCTATGTCACTCTGCCACTACAGTGAAAGACCCTAGAAGTCTGTATCCAAAACGAGCACTTGCATTCAGTGCATGATTTCAGTAATGAACAGGCAGATTTTTTGACTGTCATCTTGGTCTCCCTTTACCTTGCAGGATATGGGATGCCAGCATATCCTTGAATATTAACACAGGAAATAGATCCCCATGTAACAAAAATTAAACTCTTATCCAAGAAGAGAAGTGAAAAATTCCAGAACCATGCCTTCTACAAAGATTTGAAACAAATAAGACTTTGATTGGTTAATTTTTTTCTTTCAATCCATAAAGAGCTTGAAAACCCCAGTCACACCACAAAATGCAAAAGATTCTATAATCATCTAGTGTAATCTCCTCTAGTTTTCTATTGTGCAATGAGGAACTTACCTTATTATGAACCAGAAACAGCCCAAAATAGTACTTGTCAGTGATAAATTGAAAGTGATTGTGTGTCTCTGAGTGCATTCCACTCACATTTGAAAGAGCATACAAAAGTAAAAAGGGCATTTGGGGAAGGGGGTGGGGGATGGAGAGGAGATATCCCTACCACAGACTTAGGAGAGGAAAGGTGATTTAGGAAAAGGCCTGATGAAGGCGGAACAGAAACAATTTTGGCTTAATTTTTCCAAATGACAGAAAATAAATACAAGTAACAAGATTCAATCATCCTTAAAAGAATCAAATGCATCTTATTTTGATGAGCAGGCCTAACCCAGTCTAATCCTGCACAGTGCTTCTTTTTTTTAAGCAGTGAGCAGGAGTGGCTCAAACACCCTGAAGAGCAGATTTAACATCACTGCCATTTCTATATGAATATCCAGCACATGGCCAGGTTGCGAAAGATGTAATTAGAGTCTAGGATCATGAAAACAGCCTTAGTGGAAACAGGACTCATTAGAGGACAGTCTTCTAAACCCAGAAGTTAGCTACTACTAAAACTTGAAGCAGGAAGGGCTTTGGGTGACCCCTTATGATCCAACAGTCTGTCTCTTAAATCAGCACTTATCCACCAACAGTAGCTTCTAATGAAGGCAGCTCTAAAAACAGGAATTCAGGTAAGAGAATGAATATGAGCTGAAGTGTGAGAGCTAGCACTGGAGAGACAAATAAGGTAACTTATATAAAATTAAAAAGTGAATTCAGTGCAGGCAGGAACTGTTGTATTGATACATGAAAATGTAGTCTTATTTATTTGTTGAGCAGATAAAGTAGTACTTAACAGTTTTGAAATGCAGCGTAGTACTCAAGCATCTCTAAAACCTATTAACTTTTAAATGCTTTTCTCCCAACTGTACCATCCCCACTTCAGTTTGTCAGCCAAAAAGAGGGTTTTTTGACTGTGTAACTTTGTACAGTTACTCTCATAAGGAGATGGACTGAATACAGACATGGGAACTCATTGTATGAGGTTTTGTACTCCATTACATAATTAATACATGCGACAACAGAAAAGTCAGTTTTCCAAATTAATGAATCTGTATGGATATAGTACCCATACAAATGCATACACCCCTTACAAAGGAAGATTAGTAATTAGATTTTAAGTCACTAAACTTGATTTTGCAGATTTATGGTTTCATATTTAGTGATGGACAGTTTTGTGGGGGTTTTTTTTTTGTTTTGTTTTGTTTTTTTTAACTGCCCTGAACTGAGGGGCAGTTCAACATTAATAAAAAAAATAAGTTTGCTTACTTCTGTAGAACTTCTTCGTGACCACAAACTTTCAGGATATAACTGCTAATGTCCACTTCATTCAAGTCATCATGTACCCAGCAAAGTGCCTGCATTATTATAAGCTCAACAGGAGAGCTCACTGTTAAAACAAAAAAACAAAACAAAAACACACCAGGAAGTTAAAAATCATTTACTATACATCTGTTAATTCAGTTGAGTTTTTTGCTCTATTAGCTTTCGCAGAAGCAAGCAATGCAGTCCACAACATGCATACACAAGCAAACATTTATATAGGCTATACCTACATTGACGGCGGCAAATTCAGTGCCGTCAGATCAATTTATCTGTATCAATTGAGCAGTTAGTAAGTAAAGACGAGCTCGATCAATCAATCTGGCAGCTGATCTAATAAAATCAGCTCCTCAAGTTGTGTAGCATTGCATTGACAGGAATCCATTTCCCATCAGCACAGTGCAGTAGATACAACACATAGAAACTTGACAGGAGTTACGCAAGTTACTTTGCATAGCTTGCATAAGTCCTGTCTATTGCTGCCAAATTTTGCTGCCAATGTAGACCTGTTTATAAGGTCTTATCTGAATGGGTCTCAAAGCACATTAAATTCAGTACACAGATCTCTGAAACACACATTACAATAAAGGAATTACTCTAGCCATCATTGAAATTTAGCCCCACTCAAGTTGGAATGTGACATGTGTTGAACAAAAGGTACAACACTATATGAATGCTAGGAAAAGAGAAAGAGAACATCACCCCCAGCTGAAGCAGGAAACCAGAACTTCATTAGATAGAATGCAATTACCCAAACTGCAATCTTGCTGGGATACCAGAAATCACATCTTGAACCTAGTTCCAAAGGGTAGCCATGTTAATCTGGTTCAGCTCACAATTAGGCCAATATAACTTCAAGAATGTCACAGAGAGAAAGTGCTATAAAATTATTTTACAAAAGTCCTTCAGATGTTACACTGGGCATATGTTTAAAATAATCCATCACGACAGGCACCTTATGTGATGCATGCAAACGAACATTTATAGTAGGACTGTGCTTCAGCATACCACCTAATAAGCTAACTGCATTGGTCACATATCTTATCTAGTATACAAAGTTGAATTGTATGCAGTTTCAATTATCATAGAAAATCATTCTATAAATGACATTGCTTACATTGAGTTATATTTGTTATTCGAGAGTTTTGTTACTTCTATTAGGGCCCTCACTTAAGTTTCACTATCTAAATCCACTTTGAAGGCTTATTCTTTCTTTAGCAATAACAAGTGGTGTATAAAACTTGTCTTACTTTGGGAAATGTTTAGGACCTTTCTAAATTGAGGATCCAGTATAGAAGCTTAAACAACAATTTCAAAAACAGAAGGTGACTTGTGATACAAGGTCTTTGCATTTGGATGGCATTTCTGTATTCTGTGTTTAATAAGGACCTTGGGAAAAAAGTGCAAGTAATTCCAATATTGCCTTGCAAAGAAACATGAAATTTAATTTCACATTTTTAACTCTTTCTTGCTGATTTCTGCTAAGAAAGCTCATATTTGTGAACTATGCCAGATAAATAGATTGTATTTATGTAGCTATGCTAGGGGTGTCCACCTCATGTCCTGCAGGCTGGATCTGGCTCACAAAGGGCTCTTCCTGCACCTGGGAGTGAAGGCTAGCCAGGGCCTTTTTAGATCTCCCAGCCAGTGCACACCCAGACATGTGGCCCAGGGTAGGGAATGGCCTGGCCAGAACCTAACTCCAGGGACTGGACTGAGCTCCTTTAAGCCAAGTAAGGTTGGGGGGTCAGGGACCTGGCCTGGTGTGGGGCTGAAGGAGAGATCAGGGAGCACCATACGAGAAAAGAGAAAGGGAGGGCATGGGGGAACAGAGTCCCAGATGCGGAAAGGGAAAGACAGCCCTCCCAATACCATGCCAGGAAGGGGAACTTGCAAGGCACAGGGCTGGAGAAGAGAAAGGAGGTCAGAGAGGCCATACCACATGCAGTAAGGGAAGCAAAACCCATGGGGCAGGGGAAGTGAAAAGGGAAAGGGTCCACGAGCAACGTCGTAAGGGAAGGAGTTGAGGAGCCAGAGCTGCACAGGGGAGCTTGCAGGGCAGGGGAAAGGGAAGATGTCAGACTGCCCACGAAGTTGGAAAAGGGAAGTGGGAGCCCATGTTGCCCCAAGCATGGCAGGGTAAAGAGTTAGGGAGCCCATGTGGTATGATGCCAGGAAGAGATCAGAGAGGCTGCACAGACACACTTTGGCCTGTGTCAGGTGTCCTGCCCTCCAGCGTGGCCTGCCACACTGAATCAGTTTTGACACCTCTGAGCTATTCCATATTGTGGAGACTTAACACAAAAAAAAACAACGATCTTTCAGTTATTCATCTAGTGCTTCTGTACCAGCAAAAACCACCACCTTGAATTCTCATCTATTGGACCACCACTTAGCAAGGTATTAACAATTTAATAATTAATTCAAATTCAGAATTCTTAAAAAGTGCTGAAGAACCTGTAAAACTAATAGAGAAATCTAAGTTTTAATATACACCATATGATATGATTAGCAATAATTATCTATTTCACATGTTAAACTTCTAATATTGAGTTTTCAACAGGCAAGCAAAAAATATAAACCAAACGCAAGACATGGTCCTGTTAAATCTGATATTCTCATCTGGTTGACATCTTAGGGCAGGTCTACACTTAAAAAGCTAGTGCTGTGTGCTGCTGTAGCTCTTACTGAAGACACTTATGCCCATGAAAGCTTTTCCTATTAGCATAGCTACTCCACTTCTGTGAGAAGGAGAATATCTCTTATTACCATAGTGCTGTCTACACCCAGGGTTAGGTCAGTTATACTGAGTTGCTATGGGATGTGGGTTTTTCACACCACTGAGCAACAAAGTTGTAGCGATACAAGTTTGCACCGTAGATGTGACCACTCTAGACAACATCTCTACTACTCATTATATTTCAGTTAACAAGTGGTGCCACCTATTGGAAAGTTCACAGTTTAGCCAATATTCTGTAACACATTATCTGCCCTTGTTTTCTAAAACAGTGGAGAAAGATTGCCAGCCAGCTTTTGTGACCGAGCAAAAAATAAAGGAAAAAAAAAGGCTTATTTGAATGTCCTCTCCACTCAGCCACCACACAAACATTTTCACTATACAAATATCACTAGAATATTTTGCAATTGCCTGTTAAATACATTAAAGGAATGCTCTGTTTCACTGATTTGTGTTTTTATATTTGGAATTGTTTCCTGCATTCAAAAATGGAGAAAACCTTAGCATAGCTATAATTGCTTTGAAAAGAGATGTTGACAGGTCATTTTAGGCCCCAAACTATTATCAATGAAGTTTTTGCTTTGTCTTTTTAATTCCAGTGCAAAGTTTACAGGGGCCTATTTATATCTAAACCATTTGTTAGGGCAAGACAAGAAGACTGAATCTAAACATAAGTCAAGTATTCTTCTTCCAGAGACAAAGATAATTATTAAACAGAGCCTTAAATTTAATAAGTAAATTTAGGTGTTTTTTTTAAACAAGTTAACAAGTATAAACTTTCTTTTTAAAGATAATTTATGCAGAACCCAAGGAAGACTTAGGTAATATTCTCCTGTACAAATACTGTAGAACTGAGCCCACAGCATTACTTGTTCACTAACCCTAGGCACTGTTTGTTAATACCTGCTGCTGCAGCCAGCAGAGGAAGTACAAAATATTGTTTCTAAAGGATTCAGTATAGTTACATACTATAAACAAATGAGAGATTTAGACTCTAAATGGACTTCCATCATTTTAAACAGTTTTAAGACCGTGATGGTTAGTATCCAAAGCTGAGATATAAACAATTAACATTTCATGCATTAAGAATTCTGTCAATAGCAGCATAATTCCACCTTAAGTTGACAGACATGACTATAAAGCAAGTTTACATTAAATGTGTCATTACTTTGACAATGGAAAAACACTGACTTTTGTATCATTTGGTTATACAAAAACTCTTCTTTCTACACTGCTAAAATCTTCCTTTTTCCCTGCAGTTCATATATCCACATATAGGAGCTCCAAAGGGAACACCATAAAGGGCAAGCCTACATAGGATGAGCAATCAGAAGACTGAGAAGCCAATAGTCCTTTCAAGATAAGATTCTGAAGCACACCTGAAGAGCTCTGTTATTAGAAAGACAGACTAAGCAAAGCGATTTTATGAAAGGTGGAAGAGAGGAGAGAAAGGGATAGAAAAAGATTTTTAACAGCATAAGATAGAGATCTATTTTGCAGAAAACTATGGACACACAGAAGAGTAATTAATTATGATCACCTTTGGGGAACTGGTTCTAGAGTCCAAGTGGAAAGTGACAGAGGGAGCAAAGGACTAGACAAGATCCACATGGGAAAACACCTGATAATGACAGACATCATGAAGTCCCAGATCTCCTCTTTTTCTAGTTTGTACTAAGCATGGAGATGGAACCTGAAAGATGCAGTCAGTAGGGCCTTTGCCAAGATCTAGAAGAAAATTAAGGTTGTTACTAAGGGAAATGGAGAGGGAAGTACTTGATCTCTCACAACTCACAGAACAGTCAACTATTCACAATGGAAATATCCCTGTGCTGGAGGAAAACAATATTGAAAGTTGAAGTTCCACATTGTCTCACAATCAGTTACCTGATGTAGCAACTAGAATAGCAGTGCAGTTTGGAATTTGTGAAGGATACAAAAATTTCTGTATCCTATCCTTTCAGACACTGCAGCCTAGAACATTAAAAGAGCACTGTGTGACCCATCTGGGACAGGCTGCTACCCAAATCTGGTCTTGTGTGCTGCTGTGACACCTCCAGTCTCCACTCCTGAACTCCAACTTACCCCGCTTTGCCAGGTGACCACTCACTTGAGTCAGTCCACACCAGCCTCCCACATGTATGCAGTCCCAAGCAGAGCAGATGTGCCCACTGAGCACCTATGAGAGTCCCGAAGCAAGCTCCCTCAGTCCCACACACCACAGTGGGAACTTCTATCTTACAGGGATTAGGACCCAGTCCCAAACACCATGATCTCATGTCCATCCATTTAACACTGAAATGGATCATGCACAGCCTCCCTCACACCTTCTAAAGCACACAGAGCTTTAGATAAAATAAACAGTAGTTTATTGATTAGGATATGATTTTAAGTTAGTATATGGCTCATCAATCCACAAACATTTTAATAAAGCAGTCAGAAATAACCACACTCAAATAAAAGGTGATGCTTTCTATTTTAACTCTATTCCAAAGTCAGTCTTTAGTCTATTCTTCTCATTCTTATACCAAAACTGGCTCCTTGTGGTGTTTAGCCAGTTTGAGCCCTCCTGGCTAGGGACAGGCTCTGTATCTTACAGCTGCTTGTAAGATGGCATTTCTCTGGCCAAAAGCCAGCTGTTTCTCCCCCAGATCAAACTGTCTCCTTTTGTTTTCAGTCTCCTCTCTCTGCACTGAGGTGATTCTTTTACGCACCTCTCCAGCCCCTGTGCAGCCTTGGCTATTTACAGGCTGCTAGAAAACAACTCCCCTGGCTCCCTTCCCCCAGAGCCATGTAAATGCACATGATGCTGCAGGAAACATGATACCATAGAAATCATGTACAATGTTATGAGCATTCATAAAGGAACCTTGCTCAGCATATTGACCATCAGACCATACAACTGCAGTGCAAAAATGAACAGAAAAATCATATAAATCATAACCTAGGGGTGCATGAATGTGGATCCTGTGACACCATCTTTTTACAAGACACCCAACCCTCAGAGCAAAAATTTCTTGCATGTCCAGGAGCCAAAGAGATTTAGTCACCCCTCATGCAATTCAGTGCCTCCTGCTTGTTCAGACAGGATGTCTTAGACAACAACAACAGCTGTCACCTAGGTTCCTAGCAAAGGACTAGTAAAAGTTACTAATATCTACATCTACTACTGAGCTTTAACATACTATGCAGTCTTGTCCCAGAAAGGGACATAACCTCTGCCTTTTTCTTTAAGAAAAGGTAGAACATAATTCCCAGAGAAGTATTTGAGATTGAATTGTGCTGCTTTGCAAGTAGCTTGCTAAATCCCTTTTCTTTGGGTGACTGCCATTGTGTGCTCCAGAATCTACACAATTCATTTAACTGAAAAATCACTAGCCCTTCTGACTGGAAAACTAACTTTGAAGTATGAGCATATGACATGACGCAAAGATATGTGACTCCAGTCAGCCTGAAATAGCTTTGAGATACTTTTGAATAGTTGTATTTCAGTGTTCTCAAAATAGATTTGAATACTAAAAAGAAAAGTTTAATTCACAACTAGGCTGAGGAAGAAAGCCATAAGAAATTTTCTCCAAAAAGAAAATTTTCTTTGAAAAGGTTTTTAGTACCTGAAAAGTAAGATCTAGAACAAGTATGCCATCTCAATATTTATAATTATTAGTACTTTCAGAAGTCATTTAGAATTCACAGGAATGAATAACATTAAATATTGGTAATCTGGGGAACTGCAGAAGTTCACTGAGCTATAAAACAAACACACACTTACCATCACATGTAAATGTTACTGGCTGTTGGAATCCTTCAATTTCTATAGAAACCTTGATACTGGCATTCTCCCCACTTACATTTCTTTGCAGCATGACTGGACTCAACACAAAGCCTGGATTTGTGTGCTGATTGGTATAGAGAAATTTGGTCCTCAATCTGTAGACAAAGAGGGTTTAGTTTATGAAATATTCTATGTGTAAATCCCTCATCTGTTAGGCACAGCAAAGCAGTTGTCTGAAAATACAGTAGTGCCCTGGCTTAACAAGCACTTGAGAATGATTTTTTCATTCTTAATTTACCTGAACTGTATATACAGAAATGTTTGACTTGCTTGCTTGCTGCCGCTCAAGACTGCCCATAACAAAGATGAGCAACTAGTTTAAAATTAGTATGTAGGCTGTAAGAAGAAATTGTACATGTTAAACTCATCAGTATCTATTATCCTAATATGTGCACATTGTTCTGAATTTTCATGTTTAACTAAGGTACAATATAATTTACTAGAGCAGACTATACAATAGCATCTGCAGAAGGCAACTAATTTTCATTAGTTCAAAAAAAACCCCACAATATTTTTGGGATACAAGATGCAAAAGTGTTCAAATGTTTAACCTTTGGGCACTGCCATTTACTAGATGTCTCCTGTTCAGGTCACATTATTTCAAATACTGGATGTTAAAGACACAGTGAAAAGGAAATAATTCAAGGGCAAAAGCTTTTGAGAAGGAAGGGAGCTCATTCTATTTTTAAGTCTTGTAAATCAAATAGCTAATGAGAGAACAGTGTATGATTTTTTTTCCATTTGTTATCTGTTCTCGGCATTAAACTTCTGTTCAGAGAAAGTGGTTCGGAGAAAAAAAGGAAATCCTTTACAGGCAAACAAGGAATTCTGTGGCAATTTTAAAGAAAGTTCATAGAATAAATATATTTGTTAGTCTTTTGCCACAGAACTCCTTGTTTGTTTTGCTGAACTAGACTAACACAGTTACCCCTTTGGAACTTTACAGGCAGTATGCAACCACAAACCTATAGAAGAGTTCTTTAGTGATTTAAATTTTGGCACTGATACACATCTTATATTTTTAATAACTAATTCTAAAATATTCCTATTTATATCCAATACTCAGAATTCCAAGATCTTTGCCTCAATATCTTGTAGCTGTGAATTCCATGAGCTAATTAGGAGTTGCATAAAAGTCTTTATCAGTTTTAAGGATAACTCCTTATTTTACTAGGTATTACAAGAGTAAATAGTAACAACCAACTGAAATCCTCTACTGCCATTCGATTCTTGTATCTTTTATGTCATCTTAATATATTTTAAACTAAATATTCCTAATCTCAATGTATTTTAATATATGGGGGGGGGGGGAATCATACATGGTCACTATAGTAGCACCCAGAATGTGGTAGGTGCTTTCCAAATGCAAGAGGGTAGTCCCTGTTCTGAAGAATAATCTTCCATGCTGCTAATCATTTCTGTCATTTTTCTCTTGACCTTTTCTATTTCTATGTCATCATTTTTGACACTGGGTAACCAGACTGAACACAATATGCAAAATAATACTGGATTGGCAAATTGGATGCATCTTTTACAAACACACATACATCCTCACAAAGAATATATTCAGAATCTCATGTAGACTGTAAAGCAAACAGCAGATTGTGACATCATGCAGCATCTGGTCCTCAAAAAACAAAGCTACCACAGAAATTGCTACTGAAATACAGCTGCAAAATTGTAAGGGTCTTAATCAGGTATACCAAATTACACAGGGCTCCACCCCTACAATATTTAAGCCTGCCCTAGCCTACAGGCAAACCACGCAGGTGATCAGGGAGGAAAGAGCAAATGGACTGCAGGAAGTCAGTGAAAAGAAAATGACGACAAAGCCTCCCCTACTGCCCCCTCGCTCTCTCTTTCCTCCTAGGACTAAGTTCTTCTTGCTTTATTCTGCAACCTGTGAGCAAGGACTTCCCCTCTGCCAGCTGCAGCTACTCCTTCCTCCAATGCCACTATCACTGGACATTCTAACAGACATTGTTGTGCTTGGCAAGAGACTTGATCACGGCATTCAGCCTGGATTTCTAGTTAACACATTTGGCCAGGGAGGACAAAGACCAAGGACCTCTTCATCCACCAGAAGTTTATGCCTGATTGCCTATCTGAAGAAACCGGCAGAAGCATGTATGGCTGGTGTAAGGGGGAGGGAACAGTGACATTGTGTTTCAAGTATAAACAACAATTTGATAGGACTTACCGGGAGAAAAAGAATGCGAGAATGAAGAACTTCAAGGAGACAGAGGAAAAACAGGCAAAAAGGAGACAGAAGGAAAAGAGTGTGCAAGGAACAGGAAGAGGCAGTAAGTGAATGCAGGCAGTCATAGGAGTGGATCAAAAGTTTAAGAACAAGTAGGATTTTAAACCATTTACTGCTTAATAGAAAACAATGCCAAAATGTTAAAGGTATACATCAATGAAAGAAGGAACATGGAATTGGACAAATAGTTAAGTTTGCCTAATGCAGCAAATTATGTAGGACTAGTCCTGTGAACACTACTGGAAGTTCATGATCACATTTAATATTCATTTCCAGTCTCAGGAGAGCATATACCACCCCTCTTAGTCATCTGAAAGTTAATTTGCATTCAGTCATTTCTTACTTTGAAACTGCTTGACAAAAAGCTGCCAGCTCTTGATTCTGCCCTTCAATATCTTGGAGAAGAGCCTTTTCTGTTGTCAGGCTAGTGGTCCCATTGTTTTTCTACAATTAAAGGATAAAACAAACATTTTAAACTGTTTGAAAACATGCTTCTAAAACCTTCAGATCATTATTCAAATTTCAAAACAGATGCAGTGTTTGCCACCTATATTTCAGCTACAGGAAAGGTAAACTTACAGGTATTAGCATACATATGTAGTAAGAAAATTAATATGTCAGTTATGATTTAATTGGTTCTATATCCATTTTAATTATAGTAAGTGATTCTTTGCAACACTCCCTAACTGGAAAGGGAACATCACTGAACCATGGAATCTGGCTTAGATAGCTGTTTACATCCCAGATACGTGACAATGTAATATTTAGCCAAGTTCCCAGAGGAATGTTTCACACATGAACACACACATTTTCTGCCCCATTTTATTGGGGAAGGAAATGCCAAGACAGAACATTAGGGCTATTCAGTAATGTATAGCAGAGTACAATTACCACCAGGTCAGTCAGAGAGGCAGAACATGTTTGAGTAACACCTGTAACTGGAAGGGACCTTCAGAGGTCTTCTAGTCCAGTCCTCTGCATTCGAGGCAGACCCAAGAATTATCCAGAGCATCCTCAACCACATCTGTCCAACCTACTCTTACAAATCCTAAATGACAGGAGATTGCACCATCTCCCTAGGCAATTTGTTCCAGGGCTTCACTAACCTGACAGAAAGTTTATCCCAATAACCAACCTAAACTGCCCTAGCTGCAATTTAAACCTATTGCCTCTTGTCCTGTCCTCAGAAGTTAATGAGAACAATTTTTCTCGTACCTTACTGTAACAACCTTTTATGAACATGAAATCTGTTATGCGCCCAGACAATTTTCTCTTTTCCAGACTAAACAAACCCAGTTTTTTCCACTCTTCCCTCACAGGTCCCATTTTCTCACTCATTTAACTTGTGATTCACTATGACCGCCAGAATCCTTTCTGCAGTTCTCCTTCATAGACAGTCATTTGCCATTTTGTATGTGTGTAACTGATTTTCCCTTCTTAAGTTGGATTCTTTATATTTATTCTTACTATTCACTTCAAACCACCTCTCGCTTCAGATGGGACTACCACTAGTGGAATCTGGGTGTCAGTTAACCACAAGCTAAATACGAGTCAACAGTATAACCCTGTTGCAAAAAAAGCAAACACCATTCTGGGATGCATTAACAGGAGTACTGTAAATAAGACACAAAAAGTAATCCTTCCGCTCTACTCCGCCCTGATTAGGCCTCAGCTAGAGTATTGTGTCCTGGTCTGGGAACCTCATTTCAGGAAAGATGTGGACAAACTGGACAACCTCCAGAGGTGAGCAATGTGAATGATTATAGATCTGGAACACTTGACTTCTGAGGGAAGACTGAAAGAGCTGGGTTTGTTCAGTCTGGAAAAGGGGAGTCAGAGAGGGGACACAACAACAATTTTCAAGTATCATGAGGAAGGAGAAAAATTGTTCTCCTTAACTGCCAATGACAGGACAAGAAGCAATGGGCTAAACATACAGCAAGGGAGGTTTAGGTTGGACATTAGGAAAAAATTCTTAACTGTCAGGGTGAATAACCACTGGAATAAGATGCCCAGGCAGGTTGTGGAATCTCCCATCATTGAAAGTTTTTAAGAGCAGGTTAGACAAGCACAGGTCAGGGATGGTTTAAGACGGTACATGGTCCTGCCATGAGTGCAAGGAACTGGACTCAATGACCTCTCATGGTCCCTTCCAGTTTCTATTATTCTAAAAAATGATCTGAGCAATCTTTCAAAGAAATTACAACTTCTCCCAGGTTGGTGTTTTCCACAAACTTTATAAAAGTACTCCGTATGCCATTATTTAAATAATTTAAGATATTTAACAGAACTGGATCCAGAACCAATCCCTGAGGCACCCCACTAGATATGTCCTTCCAGCTTGACCGTGAACCACTGAAAATTAGTCTGAGAATAGTTTTCCAACCAGTTATGCACCCTCCTTACAGTAATTCCAGCTTGGTTGTATTTCCCTATTTTGTGAGGTCATGCATAATAGTATCAAAAGTTAAACACATCTACCACTTTTCCCCATCCACATGGCTTGTTACTCTATTAGCTACTAGACAGGTTTTATGATTTGTTCTTGATAAATCCATGCTGACTTATCACTTATCTTCTAGGTGTTTGCAAACCGGTTACTTAATTATTAGCTTTATCATCTTTCCAATTACTGAAGTTACGATGACTGGTCTGTAATTTCTTCATGTTATCCTTATTCCCCCTTTTATTGGTTGCCACTATATTTGCCCTTTTCCAGTCCTCTGAAATCTCTCCATTTTTCCATGAAGTTTTGGAAGATAATCATAAAAGGCTCAGACACCTCCTCAGACAGCTCACTGAGTACTTCTAGAATGGATTTAATCAGACTCTTGTGATCTAAAACACCACTAGCTTAAAGCTTTTCTTTCTCTGTTTTAGTCTCTAATCCTTCCTCATTTTCACCTGACATTAAGTTAAATGTCCAAACAATACTTAACTTGGTGAAAGACAAACAAGTCGTTTAGCACTTCTGTCATCTGCACAAATTTCTGTTAGTATCCACAACTGTCAACTGCTCCGTAGGAGTTCAGTGTAATCCTTGAACTAACAGTGGTATTTTACTTGTGGCCCTCGAGACTCCACACTGTGATCTCTGAAGGCAACAGAATTCAGAAAACTGATTTACTTTAAGCAATTTTTAAACTCAAGTGTTGCAGTCAGCCCCAGAACTAATAAGAAGGGAAGAAAACACGACTACAACCCAGATGCAAGTCAGCACCACTCTGAGCAACTACTGTCTCTTTCAACAACTCTCATCCTAGGCACATACATCATCTTGGGAAAAGGAAAAGTTGGAACAGCTTTGGTTGCTCCATTCCATGCTTCCCTGCAGTGCTGTGGAAGCACCAGGAAGAGCATGACAGAAGCCTGACTCATTATGCCTCATCCCACTAAAGCACCTAACATCAGAAGATGGCTTTCTTCCCACACAGAAGCTGGAGGATAATGCGCACAAGACAGAAGAAAGCACCTGAGAACCCCACAAGTTAACAGTTTCTAAATCTCTGACCCAACAGTCTGGAGGGATGCTCTAAACTTGAGCCAATGGACAACAGTCTCCTCCATATCATGTTCTTTGGCTGTCCCCAGCTGAAGGAACATGTCTAGCCCAGGGCTCAACAAACCCTGAGTGCCAGGGTGTCTTGGAGCCTGGGGTTTGCGCCTAGCTCCACTGTGAAACTGCAGCAGCAGAGCTCACCCAGTGCCCAAAAATAGGGCTACCAGAGCCCACAGCGGCGCTCAGGGAATTCAGCAGCATTTTGGTGGTGAGGAGGGGAGTGCTGCACCACTGCCACAAGTGATGGCAGCAGTTTTTTGGTGTTGGGGATGTCCCAATGAGACACCTTGTTTGGTGACAATTTTGTCAAACCCTGCTCTAATGGCTCCTGCTCCTTGCTTCAGATATTGGCCCCACAGTCTGGACTTCCAAAGAGGGATTTAAGTTTCCTTTCAATTGGTTAGGCAGCAGAAAAGGGCAAAAAATCCGCCCCCAGTACTAACTGAGCCCCTATCATCTTTTTGAAAGATATTCAGCCTTCAGGCTAAAGAGGGTAGCATATACCAGTTCTGCTCTGATCAAGTGGTAGAAGTGTTGGATAACTGTTAGTTAATTCTAAGAGAGCTAAAACACTACTGTTCACTTCTCAATGGGAATGTTTAATCATAGAGCGATCCAATTTTCTGGCTTCTACCTCAACCTTTTAAGACTGAAAATACAAGCACTTTTTTATGGTAGTAGTTCTGAATAAAATAAAAGTGAGTATTTCAGAATTCAGTGGAACATTTTGTATTCATGTAAGAACTTGCACAAACATTTTGACAGCTGTTATCAGTTAACTCAATGTCCAAAAACCTCAAGTTCAACAGGCAAAAATATATATTTATTGTATCAGATAAAGCTACTTTAAACACAAAGCTATTTTATGTACAAATAAATATGAATTAGTTCAAGTTACATATTTTATTGGCATTTCTTCATCTTGAAAGCCTTCTGCCACCATATCATTTTTGAACCAGCTTTTTTAACCATGCACTTCTTTCTAATTTAAAGCGCACACTTTTGTCACATGGCCATGTAGAAAAACATTTACTTAATAATGCAAGAAACCACTATGACGAGAAATGAACAAATGGTGATTGCTTTTCATTCTGTTGTACATGTCAATACAGAAGGAACAGGCTGGCCTTTTTTAACCAACTTTGATCTGCCGGGTTACTGTTATCAGTTCATTTAGACATCCCCCAAAAGCATTGGTGCTTATGTGGATACAATATGCTGTTTTACTGCACAGCAAGGAATTTTTACACTCTAATTATTTCCCCAGAGAACAGTTTTCATGTTTAGTGCTGTGCAAAACCAGCTTCTGATATTTCAAAACAGACACCCAGAAGAGCCACTGCACTAAAAAGTGGCTTAAGAACAAAAGGTTAGGAGATATTTATAGTAAAACCAGCAAGATGCTCATCACCACCAGCTTTATTTTAATGGAGAATGCAGCTTTTCATCTATTAAGTGTAGCAGCCTTATCTGGATTTTCAGCAAGATGGCAGGTTTTGTTCTCTGAAGGAAGCATTGGTCATTTGAATTTATTGCTTCACTTTCAATTATCAATCCTAGTTCTATTGTCTCACAGATATCAATGTTTTCAAACATCACCACCACTAGAATGTTGTGAAGGGTCACGGAGCAGCTCCTGCAGCTTCTGTCCTATCAGGCTGGCTGTTCTCACCTCTCTGCCCCAGGCCCTGCAACCTCTGGGGTCCTATGGCCACTGAGACTTAACTCAGCTGTCATATTTCAAGTTCAGGTGGGCCAAATTTGAGTGAGTGATACTTAATAGCATTAAAGTCAGTTTCACTGTTTAGGATTTTACTAAATGCTGTTTTAATGTAAAATTTAAGACAACTGATAGTGCCTAAAACCACAAATACTGGAATGTGGACTCAGGTGCAGATGTTACACACAATTTTTTTTTAAGTGGGCTAAACGTTGAGATAGTGATGTCTTTTTAACTAACTCATGCACAAAAATCTTTGGCATGAGTTTGTCAGTAACTCAGTACAGCTTCTTAATAAGAAGTTATGTGATCCATTCAGCAACACACAATACCAACTCACACACAAGGAACCAGGAAGTCAGTGTACTAAGAGGAAGACAAACCCTTGATAAAAGTTCAATTCATCTTATGCAAGCTACAAGTCAGGAAACACATTATAAATTCAAGTCAAGGATACCACAACATAGCTTTAGAAGTTAAAGTGTTTCACTTAAGCCACAAAAAAGAGCAGGCACTCTTATGTGACAAACATTATCCAGCAAGATATAACCAGAATCAAAGTTTTCAAAAGAGTAAACTTACATTTAAACAACACCTTTCAATTTCAGGTGTACTCTACAATCTACTCAGGGACCACTTTCAATAATGAAATACAGGTACAACTGGGATGCAACATAGGCACATCTATGGCACGGTAATATTGTACAACCGTTTAAGACACCGAACAATAATTCCCCCCAGTGGAAGTGCAGGGGGTGTTTAGGGAGGTTGAACAGTCACCCAAGTTGAAGTTTGATTAGGGTTAATAATACATTCCTATTGGGAAAAAAAGTCATGAAATTGACAACTAGGCACACAACAGTGGGTGTTGCTGCACTCCTGGAAGCTTTGCTGTGGCTGAGGCATTTTAAATGCCCCACCACTGTTACCATCTTTTTTGAGAAAGCTTTCATCAAGTGTTCCTCACAGAGTAATTAATACCTTTAGCTGTTCCCTGAGCCACTAAAAGTTTGAGAAACAATGATATAAGCAGCAAAGTTGCTTGCAACAACACCCTGATGCAGAAGTTGAACATTGCATTCAGTCAGCATCCAAAGCATTTGGAAGACTTTTGAAACTGTCTCTGGTATCAGCACAGCATTGCTGCAGCAACTAAGATGAAGATTTATCATGCTGTGGTGCTGACTGCACTTCTGTGTACTATAGAAACAATAATCCTGCACAGACGTTACATCAAAAACCTTACAAGCCTGCAGCTGAGACATCTGTGGCAGCTTCTAGGAATGAAATAGGAGGTCAAGTTCCAAAACACCAAGGTATTAAGAAAAGTTGGCATGCCCAGTGTTAAGATACTTGTCGCAGCTGTGTAGCAGAGATGGAACAGATCATGTTGCTCACATGCCAGACCATAACCTCCCAAAGAGTCTCCTCTATGGTGAGCTCAGGAAGGGAAATGCTACAGCAAAAGGCAATAGCTGCACTATAAGGACATGTTGAAAAGGAACTTGAAGAAAGCAAATATTAACAGAGACCTGGGAAGAAGCTACCAGAGACAGACATAAATGGAGATCTGTAGCGTATGGTTCTATCCGGGTAGTTGACACACACACAGACAGTGTATCAACACCACCATCTTCAACAGCATAATACCAAGCAATTCCCTAATTTCTCCTGCCCAAACCATCACCAAGGCTATTTTCTCCTCCAAAGTCATCATCAAGCACAACTAACATCCAAAGACTGGTTCAGTAAGGACTGAAGAACTACCATGAAAAGCAACAAACTTCCTGTACTACCCCAGGTTTTCCTAGAAGATCTTGCATCTAAACTTTAATCCAATTTAGCCAGTGCACTTGGTTTCTCCTAAGCCGTAATAGTGCAGCTGAAGACTGCAATGAACGTGGTGTTCCTGGAAGATGATTTCTGTTGTGTTTGTTATTGCTCAAGTGTTGGCTACAAAGGTAAAGACAGGAAGACTACGGTTGCCTCACTGAACACAGATTATATGAAGAGTGAATTGACAGGTTTCAAAGCTTAGAATTACACACAAAACCATGTTACATTCATGTTCCACTCCTCACATTTCAGATTTTCAAACCTTTACTTTCTTACAAAATAGCTGTAAAAAGCCCTTCAAAATAAACCACCAGCCCCGAACAGCAGGAAACACTTCAACTGAGATGCCAGGAACTTTACCAATAGAAAATTAAGGATGACATATTTTCTGCTACTGCTCGTTCAACATTTCCTTTCCTGGAAACTGCACGGTTAGAGGGTTTTAGAAGATTTTACAGAAGAAACTTAGAAATAGCTTTACTCTATAAAAAGTATTTTAATGCACCAGCAGAAGAGCTATACCTTTATTCTGTCCAAGTGTTGTGTAGATAGTGTACGATGTTATTTAAATAGCTGCAATACCAAAGCACAATTCTCAAAGCAGTTAAGCTCCCCTAACCTCTTCTCTGTGGTCACAGTTTCCACAAATACAACTTTGCAGACTGACAGGAAAAATTATGGCAAAACCATTTCAACTATTTAAAGATTGTATTGCCTCTTTTGACAAGTAGGAGGAATGCTGTAGTGAAGACTGTTTTCTAGAAAGATATCAGCTCCGGAAATGAAATCTGGCCACTTTAAAAGATATAACTGCCAAACCAAATCAGGCCCTTCATCTGTCTAGTTCTGTGCCCTGTTTGACAGTAGCCAGAACTGATTGTTTCAAGCGAAGGCGCAAGAAACCTCATAGTAGACAGATGGGAGAATCCTCCTGCCATGAAAGTCTCATTGCAATATCTAATAAAAGAGTTTTAATGCTTGAAGAATGTGGTTTTATAATCACTTCAAAAATATTTAAAGATTAACAACTTTTGGTTGTTTTGACTGTATAAACATTCAGTTTTTCTTGAATCTAGGTTAAGACCTTGGCCTCAGCATCCTGTGGCAATGAGATCCTCAGTCTATTTATATAATGTGAGAATGCTAAATCATTTATTTCAGACAGATTGAGGAAAAGATTCAGTGATTATCACTTTCTGTATTGGTGAATGCTTTTAAACAGCAAGCCTCCAAGTGGAAGTACCTCTTTAAAAAGTAGAAAAACCACAAGTTGCTTCTATTCAGCACAATTTAAAATACTAAATTTATAATCCTATTGTTTAAAATGAATTTACTTTTTCCTGCCAGTTTCAAATTAAGACTAAAACTCATTTTTCAAATTACTATTGAGCAGAAAACTTTTAAATTAGTTACTGTTTAATACTGGGGCAGGGGCATGGAGTTTTGTCAATATCACTTTTCACAGCAAACTGGGTGCCCCACTGACAACCTTATTACTCCACTATAACTGGTGGCCATGCTCCCTTCTCCAGCTACCCAGCTCTTAAGGCAGCACTGCCACCAGCAGCTGTATAGAAGTGCAGAAAAGCAGCAATCACATAACATGCCATCCTTACTTCTGCATAACATTTGGCCTTTATGCTAGAAGGGTAGCTACAGAGGGTGGCCCAGGTCACATTTAGTCACTACACCAATATACCACCAACTCCTGATTACTGCCTTAGACCAAGCATTGTTCCATGGTATGCAAGAGAGGTCTACTGCTATCCAACAACTTCAGCAATCTCACATTAATATACAATAGGTGGAGGTACAAGTTTTGGTCCATAATGATAGCACATTCCAATTCAACAGTTTCTAAGGAGTGATTCAGAAGGTTAGAATCCACTGGTGGAAGTTCAGCCTTGAGAATGTGTCAACTAGAGTTTCAGACAAGAAACCACAAAACTGCAGCTACTAATTACAGCAGTCAGATATCCTATTCTGAATACAGAATTGAATCAAGTCATAGGGTTGGTACAAATAGATGGAACTTGATATGCTTATCTGCATATAATTTTCACTGAGGTGTCTGTGCTCCAGGAACAAAGACAACATTTTGGGTGTGCTCATTGTGTTACAGATTTAGCAGAAGTTGACATTTATGCACTACGTGATCATCACGTTGAACAAACATTCATAAATTTATGTAACACATTACATAGTACTATAACAGAGAAACTAAATCTTTAAAACTTTTCTTTAAACAGACCATCCCCAGAATTACACACTTCCTTTCACCGAAAGAGTCACAGAACAGCAAATCCATATTAGTTCAGTGAATCAAAAACAAACAAGGAGTCCTGTGGCACTTTTAAAGACTAACAAATTAATCACGAGCTTTCATGGGTATAATCCCACTTAATCAGATGAATGAAATGGAAACTGCAGTATGTTGTATGTCTATATACACATGCAGAGAAGGGTAACTCACAAGGTCAATTCAAATAGTTCCAGAGGAGCAGACTGGTAGTCTCTTCCAGCAAACCAAACAAGCTGTTTTGATTCAACAGTGTGGATGTTGGCTTTTAAGAACAACAGATGAGAAGGCAAGACTGTTAAGAGGGGAAACTACCTTTGGTGATGAGTTGCTTTTCCACAGCACTCCATCATCTCAGGCATTGGCACGCCAACTAGAATGGCTAACTCTTTACCAAAAGTAATTTCCCCTCAACACTCTCACCATGAAAATATATGGCTACCCCTCTGAAATTCAGTGACTCAGGAAGATTTCTTATGAGGTGACTACTTAAAATGGATCAGATTGTGTTTGGATCACTATAAAAAAGATCAATATTGACTATTTCAAAATTCAACAAAATTACACAAACAGTCAAGTCACTGTTGGCTTATTTGGAGACTTATCCCTGCTACTAGTTCTCAAAAGGATTCCATTTATGGTTTACATTACAGAGAACACAGGTGCAAATTTCTATATATGTACCTTTCAAGACATTCAACAAGTTTAACAATGCAATTTAAAATATTGCTAATTTATTATACCTGTGGTGTTTGGCCCTGTAACTTTGCAAGCTGAGCTGTTCGAATATTTAATGACTGGCTTCTAGTAACAGTTGTCCCAGAAATGGATTTCCCATTCACTTTTCTGTCAGGATGACATGTTACTAACAGTTTTTCTTCTAGTAGCACAGCATCCCATGGATCTTCTGCAACAGTACTAGAAATCATCTTTCCATTATCTTCTGCATTACACAAGATTTCCACATTATCTACTTTTGGTTTACTTAGAGGATCCAGGTCCAGCCAATCAAATTTACTAATATCACTGGAGTTTTCTGAGGTTGCTAGTTTAGGTACTACCGACTTAAAACCAGTCATCTCTAAATCAGTGCTTGATTTCCCATTTTTCAAGAATTCTGAGGTGCTGGCTATTTTGTCAAATACTTTTGCCATTTCAGGGGTGAGTGTTGGACGGTATACAGGCAGGCTTCCTCGTGGATGGAAAGGTGCGTTAGTGGTCATTGGGTATGAAATGTATTGGGACTGTCCTGGAAGACTGAGATAAACTGGTTCTGAAGATTGATAGGTGGACATGCTCGGGTGAAAGCCATTCTGAAATACACCAGCTTGCTTATTGTAAGAAGCTGAAGGGTAAATAGGAGGTAAAGTGCAAGTCGCAGACCCATGTAGCCCAGGTGTCCACTGTCCTCTTTGAACAGCAGAGGTAATATAAAATGGTGAGGAAAATGATGGGCTCAGAACAGGAGTTGCTGGTAATGCAGGTACTTTACTAGGTTCAAAACTTTCATCTAGCAGCAGTTTCTCTAGTTCAGCATGGCTCAGTTTATCTATATCAATGGTGCTTAATTTATCATCCACTCTTTTTTTTGCAACAGCCTCTGGAAACACCATGAGATCATCGTCCTCTTTATCATGAGTTTGTGCCTCTTGTTTGGCGTTGCTTAAAGACTCAAAAGTTTGCCTATTACCAGTCACCACTCTTTCCTTTTGCATCTTCGCTAGTGCCTCAGCTTCCATCTGCAATGCTTCTTCCTTGTCCACATCTTTTGTCCTTGCAGTTCCCAACGAAGGAGATGAACGTTGCTTAAGTCCATTGCTATTGGATATCTGAGCCATAATGTGAAAGCAGATGTCCATTTAAAAAAAAGTCCCTTCTTCCTAACACTCTTTGGCCCTTGGCTTTGAGAACAGACTCAGCAGACCTGGGGGAGGAAAGGGGGAAAACATTAGGAAGACATGCAAAAGCGTGATTTGTACACTTAATACATTATACAAAAAGAACTGATTAAGCTGTAAAATGTTAGTTTACAGCTTAACATTTCAACCTATTTCAGAGTAATATATTTTCTAGATTCCTAGCCAGTTACCAACCTTTCTTACTCTGATGGGATTTATGTAGTTAAACTATGATGCATTTTTTTGTATCCATCAAGACTTGCCTGTTTCTCCTGACCGTTATTTCAGGCACACGCACTTCAGAGTTTAATTTTGTTGGACTCCACAACAATTTTTCATGTTATGAGCAATGTGATGCTAAAAGCAGTTATGTTTGGACCAGAGGAGTATGCTGGTCCACTAGTGAAGGCTGTAGCTTAGGACTTAGATCTGAGTTCAACTCAGAAATCTGAAAGACTTTATGCCTCCATTTTCCTTCTGTAAGATGGGGATAAATACCCCACCTAATTTCCTGCCTCACAAAAGTATTGAGGGAGCATGACTACCAAAGACAGATAATGCTCATGATGCACACTCCAAAGGAACCTTCTCCAGTTATCAGTAAGTTTAACAAAACAACAAGTATTTGTCAGACTGATGATCACAGTGTACCATACTTACGATGCATCATCACTAACATCAACTTCAGCAATGCTAAAAACTCGTGATGAAAGATTTCACTTCCTTTGGAGGAGTTTCATCACACTTGGCCATCAATTAAATTAAGCACCTAAAAAAATGCTTTTTCACATACAAGCAATATATCTAGCAACAAGTTATATTCAGTATTTAATTCCCAGAACAGCAATGTAAAGTAAACAGAGTATTATTTCCCATTATACAATTTAAGACAGAAATTAAATGACCTGCCTAAGACCAGAGGACAAATCAGTGACATGGTTGATCCAAGATTCTTAGTCCCATTTTCAAACTATTAGACAAGGTTTCCCAACACTAACCAATAAATCAGAACCCACAATGTAAGTAGTATCACTATTGTACCATGACGACTCTGGTCTTATGGCTGTATTTTCGGTGACCACCGTAGATACCTGTTTCCATTTTCCTTCAAGCCTTTTAAACTTGGGCAACTAGCTACTAGTTCTAAGAGCTGGAAAACTTTCATCAACAGTAGTTGAGCTTTTATGTATGTTAAAGGATAAAATAAAGATAAAAAATGTGTTTCTGCAAACAGGTTCCACAACATTGGAGCTCTATTTACTAAAGCATAGCTTTACTAGGCTTGTCAAGCTGACTACATGGAAAGCACTAGGCTCCTAAAGAAATTACACAACCATCTTGCAAAGGGGTGGGGAGGCTGACTTGCACCTGTTTTTTGGTTCTGTTATGATGTACAAAGTTAACATGAATTCTCTTTTGCTTAAAAAATTGCTTTCTGAATTAGAAACAAGATGTCCACACAAGATGAGTACAGATGACAACTAGCGAAATAAAGTCATGAGCCAAGAGTGCAAGCATACTTGAGGTGACTGAGGAAAAGGACAAAGATTTTTAATGCAGCTCTTTACAGGTCTGCTTTAGGCTTTTATTATATTTATTTAACTTCAGTGACTAACATTCCAGGGAAAGGAAATAAAAGTTTCAACACCTCATTCTTCAGTTAAGGGTTCAGTATCCTCTGTGGCTCCCAAGGCAACTCACCAACAAAACCAGGGAAAAAATCAAAATTGACATTAAGATAAAACAAGGCTTTTCTTGTTGTTCCTATTCTTCAGGCCTTCTTTATTCATTATACAGCACCAGAAAAGTAAAAAGGTCACCTTTTTATAAATTCCTCTGTGGATCACCTCAATTACAAAGAAGGAAACCAATGTGTTCTAGAAGAACACCTGTTGTGACAGAAGTTGACATATGGAAAGCTCAAACAGCGAACAGATTAGTTTTGGTGAGGACACCCATTGCCAAAAAGGTTATTATTTATAATTGCTCTAAAGCCTTCAATATTTTGTGCAGTGTACATAAAAGGCAATCACTGCCTTTAAGAATTTACAGTTGATTTAGTTTTGAATTGAGACTAAGCAAACACGTATTGCAGACAGCTGGCAAACTACTTTTCCATTACTGAGCTATGGGAAGTCTGTAAATCAAGAATTGGTTTCATATATCTACAAATCAACAGCTCTTCATAAGTGATTCTTTTCATATTCATAATTACTTCTGTGGAAGAAGGGAAAATGATGGCGCGCAGAAGTCCACCCAGAAAAGGACAGTGACTTTCTTCACCTCAAAACAAAAAATCCACACCGAGCAGAGGTGGGCAAACTGCAGCCTGCGAGAGCTTGTCATCAGGCCTTCCAGCTGGGCCTGACCAGAGCACAGCAGCTGCTCCCCTCCTCCCAGCCCCACTGTCTCCCACTACATGCGGAACTGGTGTCCTGACCAGAACACAAAAGCTACTCCTCTCCCACCACTCCCCACCCCTGACCCCTGCAGCACCCTGGCAAGAGCGCAGCGGCAGCTCCTCCTCCCAGCCCTGACCCATCCCTCTCCCACCAAAAGCAGCGGGAACACACTGGCAGAAGGAAAGTGGCTGTGTCCTCCTCCCAGCCCTGCTGTTCCCCCATCTCCCTTTCCTAAAGCCAAAAGTTTGTCCAGCTCTGTTCTAGAAGAGAAGTCCCTGAAACTGACTTTTCATTCCCCATTCCCAAAACCAAGTTCTTACATGAAGGAGTCCCTCATGTGCCTATAACTAACCATCTAAGTTTCAGTTCCCTGTTAAACTTAAGAAATTCTGAACCTTTTATTTGGAAAAGGCACAGGACTTAAGCAAACCATATGTAAAAAAGTTTAATTCAAGCTACAAGGCACCCCAAAGAACAATACACTGTGTCAAAGTCTATTTTAAATGTTTTGTGATTGTGCTGGGCGAAGGCACTACCTAGCTTCCATGGCTAGATTTCAAACGGCTAACGGTGGAAGGAGGAAATAGCGAAGCACAGTTAGGAAAAAAAGGCCTTTGGGTTTTCTCTGTGCAATATGCTTTTTATAAAATATTGTCTAGAATAAAGCTGTTAGGAAGAAATTAGCACTGAATATTTTAATCGCTAGGCCAGCTGATCTATTGCACCAGCTTATGATACTCAAGATGCATGCTACAAAAAGAGTCGATTGGTTCTACATTGCCTTGTACCTATATTGTGTATTCCAATGGAAAAATGGACATAAAGTGCTTCCTTTCAGAAAGTGTTTCACACTCATTTTGCACAGATATGCAAAATGCGGGGCAATGGATTGATCAGGCTCAGCATGTTAAACCTACAATGGAATTGAGAGCAAATTGGAAATCAAAACAGTTGTAAAGATTCAAACACTGGGGAATCTTTAGAACTGTTTTGATTTGCTGTTACAGTTTGACCTGTTCCCATGACTTATACGTCCCTGCATTCATTTCCTCCCATTCTGTAAGTTCCGCCATATTCAAAGCATCTGACGAAGTGGGATTTTCTCCCATGAAAGTTCATGCAATAAATATGCTTGTTAGTCTTTAAGCACCACAGGACTACTTGTTTGTTTTACTGAACTAGACTAACACAGATCTTGGCAAAATAAATCTGTTAGTCTTTAAAAGTGCCACAGGACTTTTTTTTTTTTAAGCTACAGATTAGTCTATTTCCTTCTTGATTTTAACTTAACTTCCACTATAAACTGATCTGTAGAGGCCTGCACTCATACAAAAACGTAGATCTGGAACGGGACCGCATCCACCCAATGTTGGTCTTTAACTGATCCGCATCCCATGTTTTATGTGCATCTGGAGCTGCATCCGCAATTGAGCTTGGGCTCACAGTCAGCATTTGATTGGCTCACTCACCTCATCAGTCCCACCCATTTTTTCCTTTTCTTGTTCACTATTTGCATGATGTGCTGTCAATCAGATTTCCTTGGCCTCCAATGAAATTTCTGATTGACAATATGGCATACAAACCACAAAACAAGAAAATGAAGAAGTGGGCTGAGAAGGCATGGGGAATGAGCCAACCAAAGGCCAGCATGCTAACTGACTGACAGTGAGAGGTGTCTCTCCAAGCCCAAGCCTGTTGTGACTAAGACTCTGACTGGCTGGTGATCACCAATCAGGGCTTAACCGCGATTAGGTAGAGCACTTCCTTGCTTCCCCCCGCCCAGGTCTGCCGATGAAGCAGATCTTAGCGACAGCTGCAGGGACCATTCATAAAAATAGGATTCATAACAGCCGCCTATCTGCAGCAATGCCCGTGGATGCAGTTACTCGCAAATCTGAACCAGATACCCATGGGTCTGCAGGGCTCTACTGATTTGCCCTCAACACTCCTGACCAAGAATACTGCAGGAATACTGATCTTATGTGTTCCTTCCAGCTAAAACATTACGCGCATCCATAAGCAGAAAACAGTATAGCGTAATTCAGGCACACAATATCCATATAAAATCTTTTTTTTTTTAAATGTAGTTTCCTCTTTACTTTTTTTTTGGGGTGGGGGGAGATACACATTTTACTCAGCTTGCACATAGGTCAACTTGATATATCAGGTTCTGCTGTAAACGTTTGGGTTGACATCATTCCATGGAAATGCTGAAAAGTAGAATGCTAAATTGAAATTTTGAGAGTTGCCTATTTATGTTAGGTTTTATAAAGCCTTTTTCTCCACCTACAAAGTCTACATATTGGCTTAAAACTAGTTTATGTTACTTGATCCTTACATGCTAGCGGAATTCTCCAATTGTAAACACTATAGATGAATGCTACACACACTTTGTAAATTTATCCTATTACCAATTTCCATAAACATGCACACATATTTTTTTGTATTAGACAGATGTTTTCCATCTTTCCCAGCACGTTCAAAAGAACACTGTCCCAAATGAGCATTATTATGTCAGTCCACATGGGTAACCTCCTGAGAAGCTGTTTTCCTACTCCAAGGATATTCCAGATAAAGAGCACAGGAACAATTTAGAAAACTCATGGAAGCATATAGAAGTTTGTGGTGAATTATACAATAAATATATTCCTTAGTAATTTTACAAATCATTGGTTCCATTTTACACACCTCTGCAATAACGCCATTCTCTAGGACAGTGGATCTCAATCACTGTGCTGGGACACATCACTGTGTCGCAGAGTGGTGTGTCACAGAGTTGGGGAGATGGCTGGATTCAGCATTGGGGGGGGGGGACTGGTGTGTCCTATAGAGTAGTATGTCACAAAGGGCAAAAGGTTGAGAACCATTGTTCTAGGACCTCAGAGTCCAGTATTGATAGTTAACTAGATGTAGCATTGCCTGTTGTCCCCATTGTTCTGAGAGAAGGTTCTCTTGCAATGTTTACTGTCACCTGTTGAAGGACTGGACCTACTAGCCACAGACTGCCAGCTTTTAATTACTTCTCACATCAGCTGCGGAGGAGGTAGAGTGCTGTGCCTGGCTCCTTCTTGGATGTTCAATCCTTATACCAGAAGCTACTGTAGCTAGTTAAACAGATGAGCAGAGATGATAGATGTGAAGCTTTTTCCCTTCATCTTCCTCCCCTCCCACCCCCTCACCCCCAGTTACAGAAAGGGGGGGAAGTACTGTCTGTCTCTTCCTCAACACCAGAGATTCTTGGATACCATGACAATGGATAGGTGTCCGCTATTTTACCTTTCCCTGATGGATTTTTTTAATCATCCTCTGACTATCTCCAGGCACTACTGCTATTGCTTGAGAAAGCTCTCAGTAATAGTGTGAAATTGAGACAGGTCCACTGTTGCCCAGAAGCTCCTAAATAGCAGCAAAAAAAACTGCTTTGAGTTTAAGTACTTAGTCTGTTGTTGCTTTGGAAAGCTAACGAGATTCAACAGATTTGCAGCCACTACTCAGAACTCTCCAGGCAGCAGTAACTGTCAAAAAATCATATCAATTTCATTTTGGTGCCGCTCAAAAAAATGAAGGACACCAAAACCATTGGAATTTGCTGATGAATTAGAAAGATAATGTTGCACTGGCTTACAAAGACAATTTTCAATCTACAAAGAAACTGAAATAATAAAAATAAGGAAAGCTTATGTTTTGAAGAAATTGGATGACTTAAGTACTCAAGTTTCTCCTAGGAGAAACTTCCCACTCTGTGAACAAATGGATATTTTTAGACCCTGATTTGATATCAGCCCCAGTATTTTGGCACTCAGAAGTATGATGCAGTGCCACACACCTCTTAAAATACAAATACACCCATTAGCAACATATAAAAGAACCTCTCCTTACAAAAATGTTTGGTCCATTTTTTAAGGACTTTACATTTTCAAAAAAATACATTGCATCATCTTCCATCACAAATCACATCCATACAGTGAAGGAGTCAACAGCAGTTGCATACTTTCCCTGACAGAAAACCCAATTAAATCTGATAGCCAAGGAAGGATAAGAGAGTTAGATGTATATTAGTGGAAGTCTGCAAAAGCTGCTTTCTAATTTTATTTTTGCCAGACAGACATTCTGTCATTGCTCACTTAAGGTTTGTCCTTAGACAGGATATCCAGCTAGCCAAACCAAATATCTAAACCTGTTCTCAGATTCTGTATCAGTATGCTGGACTGCTGATTTTTAATAGTATAGAGGGGCGGGGTGCGGAATCAAATGCACTTGATAGAACTGCAATAGCTTTAACAGGACTCAATTTCATGTATGCCAACATTTTCAGGTTAATTCATATATCAGAGCCAATGCAAAACAGAATGTCTAACTTGGTTTTGAATGTGGACTGCACAACATCTGCCAAAATTTTCCTTATATACCAGAGTAAAGAATGTCTGAATGTGTAAGCTAATCAAATTCAGAACACAATTAAGAGTCCCTAGTTAAATTTTGGCAACATTTACAAACAAAAGGGTGAATAATAAGAGTGGAACTGTTCTCTCAGGGACAAGGATTCGCAGCATTAAATTTATATTTAAACTCCCAGGACAAAAGAAATGAAAGATGTGTGCCCTGTTACAGATCTCATCTTAGAAATTCATAAAAGGTGATTGTGACAACCGGAATAAGAATGCAATTCTAAAGCAGATACTACGCCTATGTGCCTTTAAGAGCATAATTCTCCACTGAAATACTTTAAATGGCATTTGTCAAATACTTCTGAGTGTTTATATTTAATTGACTGCAATACTTTGAAAATAAACCTGACAGTTCCCTTCTCCACTTTGCTGATATTTTCCCATGCACCTGAAGTAGAACTAAGACACCTGTATGCTCCACGTATGTATTACATCAACATTGGTCTGGGATGTATCTGTTGCACAGATTATCTCCCCCACTCTTGAAGCATACAGTCAATGGACAATGATGCAGTTCTATTTGAAAACAGATGCAACAACCAAGGTTAACTGAAGGTACAAGGCAAATATTGCTTAGCTGGTTTCGTTGCTTTCTTGCTCCACATTTCTGAGAGAAGTTGCATCCATCACCCCACTGCCCAGCTGTAATTTTTTGCATCTACCCACATTTCCAGGCTTCCAAAGAGAGAAAACAAACCATTTCCAGCAAATGCAGTGCTAAAATGAATAATCACTGATGGGATCAGCATTAATTCCCACAAGAAAATACCATGGAATGGAACTGATCACTGCATGAGGGACTGTACATCAAGCTCTGGCCCTGTCCCCACTGACAGAATATAATCCAGGTGTAGTACCCAGATAGAGACTTCTGTAGGGTCAGGGGAATGAAGCCATAAAACTGACCCTCTACCTCAAACTGTACAGTTTTTGTTCCTATCCACTTAGGGAAGCAGAGGAGTATTGAGTCCCATATCACTCTCAAGAGGAAGGAACACAGAAGGATCAAAACATTTGTTTTATATATATTTTTTCCTGAAGACAATATATGAAAGCATAATTTCACACTGAATGACATCCAAAATATATTTTTCTAATGACAGAACTGAACTAATCTGTCTCTAGAAATGACTGAGTAAACTTATTTACAGCAAGTGTTCTGCTACTTGATTAGATTTAGTAAGCCATACATCTGCCGATTATTATGCAATCTTTGTTCATTGCTACAAACTAAAAAGCAATACTTTTAAAAAAGGAATCAGACTTTAAAACATTAATCTGTTCAATCAGTACTGATCTCCAAGGAAATTAACTAGTTAAAAAGTGATATTCTAAAAGTTGTATCAATATTAATGTTGAAACAGAGTGAGGAAACTGCAAAATAAGCCTGTCTTTTCAACTGCTACAAAACAAGGCTACCAGGCAGAAATGGTATATTCCTAAATTGGAAATTTCTGGTTTTGGTAGGCCTACATAAAATATAATAGAATGTAATATAGTTACAATGTAGCAGTATATAATTAATTTTAAGTGGAAGGTCCAGATAAGGAATATTTAATTCCAGAGTACTTTTGTTTTTCCAGAATTTTAATGTCTAATGAATTAAATACTCCTCAAATTCCTGCTAATTTATTATCTGAAAACACTAAGGTATTTTTCTGTACAGAAATCCTATCACCTCAAGAAGAGGTAGTCTCACCATCTGCTAATACTACATTTAGTATTCTTTGATCTACTTAAACAGCAATTTCCTGTTCCAAAATTAAGAGGTACTGATCACCATTTCATTTAATCTGTTATTTATAATAATCCATTTTAGTGAAGTGTACAATAGTACACTCAAGCACAATGCACATTAGTTTATCAGTCATTTTCCAGGAGAAACTTTACAGTTATCAGGAATGAGAGCATCCACTAGAGCAGTGTTTCTTAACCTTTAGTGGACCAGAGGAACACCTAAAGGTATTAATTCCTTTACAAGGAATGCCTGATGAAAACATTCATGAAACAGCTGAGTAAAAACAAACAAGAAGTCCTGTGGCACTTAAAGACTAAACAACTTTATTCAGCACACGAGCTCTCATGGGAGAAAATCCCACTTGATCAGATGCTTTGAAGATGAGAGACACTTACAGAATGAGAGGAAATAAATGCAGGGAAGTGTAAGTCATGGGAGCAGATCACACTAACAGCAAATCAAAGTCTAAGTGCCACAGTACTTTGTTTGTTTTACTGAACTAGACTAACATGGCTGCCACTTTGAAACTTGAAAAAGCTGGTAACAGTGGCTGGAGATAAATGCTCCAGTCACAGCAAAGCTTCCAGTTGTGCATTAGCTTCTACTGCTGCATGAAAAGCTTTGCTATGGCTGGGGCATTAAAATACTCCTCTTCACACCCCACTCAGCTTCCCTTCCCCCTGACAGGGAGGGGCTGGGGTGCATCACAGACCATCTGCACTATGTCTGGGAAGCACCAATGTCCAACGAACACCAGCTGAGACACACTGCACTGAAGTTCTAAAAATCCCAGCATTAAATAAAGTAGTGATGGTAGGCATATTTCCAACCTTTTTTTTTTTGGTGGGGGGAGGGAGGAAGAGGGGGTTGATTTGTTCGGGGGGAGGGGTGTTTGCTTTTTTTAAAATCACACTGGGTATTAGGCTCTTAAACAGCAGAGATTTAAACCACCGTGCATTTGCTGAACCTGCTTCAGTTGAATCTAAAGGAAGTACAAACTTGTCCTGTTTAAAAGGTTATAATTGTCCTTTTAAGAGACAGCAGGAAAATCTTGAGCAAAATAAAATGTTGCAGTAAAACACTGGACAGTTCTAACCAAATGACAAGGAATTCATGGCATGGTATTCTTCACAACAGGCCAACTCCCAAAGTACAGGAAAAAACATGAGAAGGAAGCTTTGTGTTCAAAAGATACCTATTGCTCACAGGGAGTCTCAGATTGCTACAAGCTTTGGAGAAAACTCAAACAAGGCACTTCAACCATAAAAGCCATGAGTAAGCAACAAAATGGGCAGCAAAATAACAAAGGTATTTTGAAAACAGAGTTGAAGGGAGATGGGTGCATGATTAGATGCACTGAGTAAAAAGAACAAATATTATATGGAGGAAAAATCATGGCAGGCACAAAAAAATAAGAGCCTTTGCCTGAACTGAACTGAATTTTTAAAACTGGATACTTTCTTGCAACAAGATTTTTTGTGAAGTTCAACAAGGAAGCAATTTCATCATCTTGCTAAAGAGGACCTTGCTACAGCTATTAACATCTATTTTTAAAATAATTTTCAATTTTTAAAACTTCATTTATTAATTTATACTGTTTTATTTTCTGCATTTGAGTCTGGAACCGTCTCACTTTTGAGAACAGTTTTTCTTTCACGTTTTTGGTGCTATAACATTTAATATTGTATGGAAATGTTTAAGACCAATCATTTTCCTTAGCATTTTTAAAAAGAAAAAATCATGGACACATTTCTGTTGCTTTTAGAGAATGTCTACAAGGACTAAATTCTGAGCAAAATTCGAGTTGACAGCATCCCAAAGGGGTGAATTAATAAATTTGAGAATGCATACATTTAAATATACATCTTACTCATGCATTTTCTCTACATAATTATCCCTTTTCCCCTCTGGTGGTAGTCTAATTAACCTCACAAGTTTGAAACTTTTTATACAAAATCTACATTTTTAAAAATATAGGCTAAAACAGCTAACTGAATGAAAGACTGCAGCCACTTTCCTTCAGGCTGTGCCCATGGGAGGATTTAATTGCCACATAAACAATGCACTGATTTAATTATAGCATGCTTGTAAGATGTGTTAAATCAGTGCTAACTCCTGGACACACACTTCTTTTGGTTGAGCTTAAATCGTTTGAGATAGGAAGACTAAAATAAGTGTCCACATAGCGTTTGCATCTTTTTTACTACAGTCTTTTAAAAATATTTAACAGGTGCTACTTCAGCACATACACCATGTCTCAGATTTCAAAAATCAGGCAAACATCAGGCTTGGCTAATACTTGAATGAATGCATCCCAAACTCACTGCTGGTGCTGCAATGTTGACAACTCATCAGATGATGCTACTTCCTTTACCTCAGTTCTAAAGCAATGGCCAGATGCTGCATGGGTTGATGTGCCATCTTCTGGATCAGACACAAAAATCAAGATCCTGTAAATTCCCATGACACTTTGCAGGGATATGTCCTATGTCCCAGTCAAATTCCAATTTGCATAGTTGTATTCTACCAGCAGTTTCAATTACACCATGAATCTTTTGTCTCAAATGCTGATCTGCATTGTTATTCAGCTATTTCAATCTACCGTTGACAGCAGCTTCACAGCCACACCTAGCCGCAACCACAGTTTGTAAATTACTATGGATAGTTCCTAAGAGAGGTTATAAAATTTAAATGAAGCATTATGTAAACTTTTATAGGTCTTCATGCAAACCAGCCAACTTTTGGCTCAGATTGTTCTTTATGTTGTTACATGTTAGGAAAGTAAAAGTTCAGGTGACATTAATTCCCCACCCAAAATAGACAAGGATATAATTCTGCACAGCCTGATAGCACTAGTGAAAGGGCTACCTTTAACAGGAATCCCAAGTTCTCCCAGTATTGGAACAAAAGTGCCATCATGAACTAAATTCCTGACATTCAGAGATCATCTACACTAGAGAGTTTTGTGAACAAAACAGTACAGGTGTACACACCTCTAATCCCCCCCACAGACAAAAGCGCCCTGGTGTATTGACAAAATAAAACCATCCTGAGAGGAGTGCAGGGCTTTTGTTGACCTAGTTAAGGTGATGCAACATCACTGAAGACAACCGCATCCCCCTTACATCAGCAGCAGCACCGGAACAAGGAATTTCAGCGCCTGGGGCAAGCAGCACAGAATGTGACCTTTGATCAAGCGGTGAAATGGAGCTGCCCCGGTCGCCCTGCCCTAGTTACCGCCCTGATCAGTAGTCTGGGCATCATTCTTGTTAATTTCAGGCAGCCTCTTCAATTTCACAGTTCATCTATGGAGCGGTGGGGAGAGGGGAGAAGCTGTGGACTCCACTCCTCAAGGGTGAGAAGGGCTTTCCCTTGGGAATAGATAGCAAGGAAGTCTCTGTGGGGCTAAGGGGTGGGAGAAGCCCAGGGCTAGAAGGCAGGAATGGAGGGAGGTGGGGAGAGCTCATCAGGAGCCAGTCTGTGAAACCTCCAGAGGGAGATGAGGGTCCAGTCTCCCAACTCCCCACACTGCCACTCTTAGGTTATTGGAAGTGCTCTTGGTGAAGAGACAGAGCACCAGCCCAAAGAGGGTAGCCTGTATATCAGCAGTGTAATTCAACATTTATTATGTCAACCTATTTTCTGAGTCAAGGCAAAGCCTCAGACCCTAGACCAAACTCCTCCTCCTCTTTTTATGCCAAATCTCCTCCTCCACATTCAATCATTCTTAGCCATACTAAGACTATACCTCCTATATACAGCACTTCACCAGCAGCAGCAGCAGGATAAAACTGGTGGCATCTCTGGTCTATTTCACCTGGATGCATTTGGTCAGAATTCTTTCCATTTCACTGTCATATCTATTAACAGCACTGCTTGACAAAGACCATCATAACAGAAACAATATTTAACATTTCTTTTGCAGGACATTTTCCCCTCACACATGACCAACCCATTACATCCCCAACATTTGGTTTCATGCAAATTTTGCATCACTGGCCCTCTTATGTTCTACCCAATCCAAGTCAGTGGGTCTCTCAATCCTGTCACTGCCACTACCATGTGCCTCAAAATGCAGGAGTTGTACGGCAGAGTACCCTGTTCCGTGATTGTATCTACTTGTACTTTTAGAACAAATTTTCTGTTCCTGGCCATTACTGTGAGCATTATATACTTTATAATATAAAAACAGTGAAAAATCAGTGGGGTGCACATCTTAAAGAGAGGAAAATACAGTAACCTAGAGTCCTGAATTTAACTTAAATACATGTATACCTTTATGATAGTACAATGTCACCAGGTAGCCAAACCAGACTCAGCAGTAACAGCTGAGTTATTTCTGCTGGTTCTCAGACCATTGCCCTGAGGCAGGAAATTCACACAGCATTTCAGTTACAATCAGCAGATGGTACTCAGTCACTTAGCTGCATATTTATATGAATGCCAAACAATATTGTGGTCTACCAACTACTGACAGTTAAAACAGGCGCACTGTTGATACACACAGATTAGTGTCATATATTAACAAATATTTAATATTATGGAAGATGTTGACTTATGAACCCTTAAGACAAAGGGTACCAAATAGTAACGGGGGGGGGTCTGTCTTCCTCTGTGGCATGGGTCTCTTGCTGGTGGATTCTCCATATCAGTCTTTTAACCATGGTCTGAGAACTTTAATGACTCAGTTATAGGTTAGAGGTTTATTACAGGAGCGGGTGGGTAAGATTCTGTGGCCTGCATTGTGCAGGAGGTCAGACTAGATGACAATATTGGTCCATTTTGACCTTCAAGGGTAAATTTTTTCTGCATTTCTACACTGGCGCTATATGTAGTACAAGTTTGCCAGCAGAAACTTAAGAGCTCCAAGACCACTACCTTTTTGGCAACAGTAGGGCAATTACTAAATTTATCAGTGCTTTGTTGATTTATTGCCAAGAGAAGCGTCAAACACTCTTGAAATCTGTATGTTATGAATTCAATTTATTTACACTAACTCATTTCACCTAGGTAACCAGGAAGAGATAACATTTGGTCAGTACTGACATGCAGATCTGAACTGATTACAGTAACAATATCCTATTGCCAATGTCCAGGGCTCTCTGGCTTCTTCCCACCTGCTACATTGTTTATTAAATCTGCATTATACTGTATTACAGTATACAAAAGAACTAGACATTTTTAGATCTATGCCAAGTTAATACATAAATACTGTAAGTTGTATGAAACATTCAAACAGACTTCCTCCTCACCTATTTACATTTCAGAATGTTATAACACTGACAAATTATCACTTGGGATAAAACAAGACAGTTCATATCACGTGTCAAAGTTTCTCACAACTTCCCCATTGCCCACAATAACTTTTCTAACAGTTTACATCATATTGAAAAGTCAACACTTATTTCAAATCACTTCCAGAAAGAGTAGATTTCATCATTACAACTACATTTAGCAAGTATTTCCTCCTTCACTTATCTGCCAAATCTAGAGTCCAGACTTCTGCATTTCCCTGCAATAATTGATACTGCAACTACCCTTCCACGTATAAAAAGGTACAAAGAGTGCTCTATTAGGTGGCTGATGTCATTGACTGTTGTAGTATAAATAATGAACTCTAGTCTAGCCAAGTAGTTAAAAATCTGTTTCCTCTTATGCTAAATATGTACGGCAATTTGTTAATTAGATCCACATATCCATGCAGCAACTGATTTATATTCTTTAACAAGATTTAAAAAAAAATAATACACAGTACTTCCCCCAATGAAAAATGTAATCCTACAATTCTGCACCAACCACAGATACTAAAAGGCAGTCTCCCATAAAATTCAGACAAAAATTTTCCTATTCCACTTCAGAAGGTTAAATTCAAAACTTAATATTGCATTTTACATGGGGCACGGTTTGGAATTCAGAAGAGAAAAAGGAACCCCCATATACTGGATTGTTCATTACAATAAGATGTGTTAACGCTTTGTAAAGGTTTGTGGGTGTGCACACCCCAAACAGATATATTACATTTCAAGTTCCAAAGGGGTAGCCGTGAAACTCTAGTTCAGCAAAACAAACAAGGCACTGAATGTTTTCATTTATCAACTACTACACTTCAGGATACTTTTCTGATTGGAGTTCAGCAATGGTATGAACACCTGGAATTTAAATGAATTTCAAATCCCAGTTTAGTACCTTCAGGCCACATTTAAAGGATCACATGGAGATAACATCAGAATGAGGAACTAAAGAGGGGTAGGACACTGGTGAACTGCAACAAACTAGTTATTGATAATACAGATCAAACAGGATGGCAGATGTTGTTTTAGTTTTAACCAGCAATCCAGCATAAGGAACTCTACAAAGTAGAAATCTAGTCAAGTGACGAAGAGCACGTTAAATGACATTTCAGATATTAAAATCTGCCCCAAAGGCCTGTCAATTTTTCTGTTGTGTCTAACCTTCTTCCACCAGCCACTTTTTTACTTGTTCCAAAGGGGCAGCCACATTAGTCTAGTCCAGCAAAAAAAAAAAAAAAAGCAAGGAGTCCTGTGGCACTTAAAAGACTAACAAATATAGTTATCACATGAGCTTTCGTGGCAGAAAAATCCCACTTTGTCAGATCTTCAGAGTGTCTAACGAAGTGGGATTTTCTCCCACGAAAGCTCATGGGATAAATAAATGTTAGTCTAAGTGCCACAGAACCCCTTGCCTTTTTTTTTTTTTTTTTTAAATTTATGCAACTTCCTTGTTCCATCACTCCTTTTCTAGTCTTTCCTTATTGCACTTTAATCTAAGTTTCTTCTGCCTTCGACTGCAACTGACCTCCATCCCCAATTTCTTCTGGAGAAGACCTGACAACATAACCCAGTTTAACCTATTTTCTCCTTCAAAGCCAACACAGAAACTTTTCTTTCAGGTCTCATCTGCATCATAGAGAGTGATGAAGTAGGGCAAGTAAGAAGATGAAGTTAGTCAGGGAAAAGCAAACTATCTCTGCCAGAATGAGGGCATATACTCCAACCTGAATTAATAAGCATGGTCAGTGGACCACAGGGGTATGTCCTTTTTTTTTTTTTTTTTTGAGACTTATTCTTCCCTCTTTTCAATAAGACGGATTTCATTCATGGCTGCAGCACATAATGACTTCTAAAGGTATCCTCCCCCGCAAACCTTGGAATTGCCAGTTATTTTACATCTGTCTCTTCAGAACAGGTAGCTCTTTTCAACTCAAGTAGTCAGCAAAAGACCACCACATTGACTTCAGTATATTTTGGGAGCACATTTAACACAATGTTTAGAAACACCACCATGACTAATTTTCCAGTCTTGCTCCTTTTATATCTTATTCCCAATTTCCACGTATTTACTTGCTAGAGGTCCCTTCGTGCCTCCCCCTCCCCAAGCTCTGGACAGTTTTCAAAATGTAATTTATACTACCAAAAATACAGGTGTACATTCTACATCGTCTTGTTATGGCTTCAATAAATGATAAGAGCTTAATAAAAGCAATGTGTTATGAAGTGCCAAGTAATTACATGCTTAAAAAAATACTGTAAAAGAAGACAGCTTAGTGGTTTAAGCATCAGAGTTGAAATGCTTAACTCATCTGGAACAACAGGGTCAAATACCAGCACATGATCAAGCTAAGCTTTTCAGCCATCCAAGATATAATAGAACAAATTAAGTGCAGTGGGGATCCTGGATGACAAAAGAGGTCCCACATAACCTGCACTGACATTAAATAGTACTTTATTCAAGAGTAGATATTGGATCGGTATCTACCTGGGCCAAAATTTTTCATACCATGGTTGCCCATTACAGGTGCTGTGTACCAGTGGACACATCCCCAAAATCAGTGGTTTTCAAACTACAGTCCAGGACACAGGAGTGAGTTGCAGACTCTCAGGTACTGGGTCATGGCAATGCCCACCACAACACTGGAATGTATTGCTAAAGATGTAATTGTTGGGTCACAGGCATAAATGATTTTTTTGGACTGGGTCCCAAGGAAAAAAGCTTGAAAACCACTGCCCAAGGCTGCATCTCTGCCATCATATACATAGGCACTCTCTGAAATGCAACCAGATGTTACAGAAATGCAAGTTGTTATTTGAAAGATTTTGCCACAAAAACCCCTGAAACTAGGTAAGTGGTCACTTGGCTGCCTGAAGCACCGCAAGTAACAAAGAGCAGTCCTGAAACCCTTTTACGTGGCAATCCATGAATGGCCACCCCCAAGCACACCTGAACTCAAGGAAAGGAAAAAAAGCAAGCTGACAAAGATGCAAACACAGTGAGTTACAGTGACGGCCTGAGACCACAGACTACGGTGGGCCAGCTAGCAGGAAAATCACCCGGAGGGGTCACATCCACTATTCTCCCCAGGACTTGAAATTGGGGGGGGCCTCACTAAATTGGTATAACACTGTTACTAGCTGACAACTGGGGTGGGAAATTCAGGGGGAGTATAAGAGAGGTGTAGGGGGTTTGGGTAGCTCACTAAATTGGTATAGCACTGTTAGTAGCTGACAACTGGGGGTGTTGGGACACTCAGAGGGAGTATAAGAGGGGTGTGGGGGGTTGGGGTGCTCACTAAATTGGCATAGCACTGTTACTAGCTGACAAGTGGGGGGGGTCGGAAATTCAGAGGGAGTATAAGAGAAGTACAGAAGGG
>ML681963.1:135111098-135152502 GCA_007922195.1 Podocnemis expansa
GAAATTCAGAGGGAGTATAAGAGAAGTACAGAAGGGCTCACTAAATTAGCATAGCACTGTTACTAGCTGACAAGTGGGGGGGTGTTAAGAAATTCGGGGGGGGGGTAGGGAAATCCCTGGTCACACCAACCCAACTCCCCTTGGGCCCGAGCGGCAGGGAGGGCAGCAGGCGGCCGGAGCGGAAAGGCGGCAGCGGAAGGGGCCGGCCAGCGGCCAGGCAGGCCGGGGGGCCGGGGCGGGGGCGGCGCGCAGCCCGGTGGTACAGCCGCAGGCAGCTCCGCTGTGGGAGGCCCCGCAGGGCGACCCCGCTCCCCGCCCAGGGCCCGCTCTCACCTCGCCGCGCCGCCGCCCCGCGGGAGCCACCATCTCCCGGCCCGCCGCCGCCGCCGCGGAGAAACGCACCGGAGGGACGCGAGCAGCCCGCAGCAGCCAACCGCCGTGCGCTCATTTCCGGCCCGGCCCCAGAGCCCGCCCGTTGGGGGCGGGGCACGAGCCGGGGGCGGGGCTGCCCCGGTGGGGGCGGGGCCTGGTGCGCCACAGCGGGGCGGGGCGTGCGATCACGCCGGGGTTGTTATTGTTAGTTACGTCATGGGGCATGACGTGTCGGTCTGCGGCCAGGCGCGCGCAGCACGTGAGAGGGGGAAGGGTTCCTCATCTTAGCTTGGCAGCAGCCTCGACACTCCCCTTGGCCACAAGGCTGGCTCGGGCCTGGGGTGGTGGTGGGTGATTGGTGGGGCACCAGACAGCAAACACGTGTTGATGCTGCCATGGCTGGCCCATGCTGAAGCGTCAGGGCCTGGCTCTGCATGGATAGGGTTATCAGATACCAGGCAAGAGGAGGACGTGTCCTCCTTTTTACCTTCATGTGCTGTGCCCGGTAAGGCCTTTTAAAAACACGTGATTTGTGTCTGGCTTTTTACTTAAGAAGGGTTAAAGTATGCTGCAACACCCTATTTTTGGGGGGAAGCATTCCAGGGCCCCCCTAAAAACAGAAGATTATTACATTAATGCTACATTTTTTTCCCATGTGTTTTCCAATGTCTTCCTTTTTATACTTCCCTGTCCACCTGTGCAGGCTTTGGTATCTGGTAAGGCTAAGCATAGATCTGTGTATTTTGTAGGCAGTAAGCTTCCCCCATCCTCTTGTAGACACCCTGTACTTTAGAGGCCTCTGAAATCAAGTGGGAGGTTAAAGTTTAAGCGGGTCCTATGTGCGGTAAGTTTTCCACTGAGGGACTACAATTCCTGCGATCCCTTGGAAGAGAGCGAGCGAGAGAGACCCTGGCTGCCCTCCAGGAAGCAGAGGGGAACTAAGGGGTGTCTGGGGGAGAGAGAGACATTTCTGAATCTGGAAGCTGCTGTGAGTGCGCCTGGGGTTCTTGAGACTGCTAGAGGCTCATTCAAGCAGGGAGCTTCAGAGGTCCGTGGCTACTCAGCCCAAAAGCAGGGACTGAGCCTGGAGCTGACTGAGCTGGATCTGCAGTGAGGGTGTGAGCGTCTGTCTCCTTCCAATTTGGAGCAGAGCTTGTAAAGCCAGGAAGTCTGCTGAGAGACTGACTGGGCCAGAGGGGAGGCAGTGTGGCAGTCCCCTTGAACCAGGGCCAGGACCACAAACCATTGGTTGGGCTCACTACGGATCTGCAGCGGGGTTCTGAGCAGATACACTGGACCATCAGCGTGCTGCCTTGTCTCCTTCATTGACCCAACAAGCACAATCACACAAGCAAGTGGTTTGGGTTGTGAACTCTGGGAAGTGTGCCCTCTGAGTTGGAAAAAGGGCTGTGAACATGCTAGTTAGATAAGTTTCCTGTAAACTGTATTCTGTGTCTGCTCACTGATTTAGTTACTTGCCTCTGTGTATCTAAATTAGTAGTAATAGTCCATTCCATCCTGTTATGATAAATTTCTTTGTTAAGTAAAGGTTTGTTACATGCACTTAAGCACTACGAATATATTATATATATAAGTAGCAAGTTTGGATTAGACCCATCCTACAGATTATTCTTAGCCACATGGATTTGTCGACGGAGGTGGCAGCCATGATGTCCACCCCACCCCACATGTAGCCCCCTGGGTTATGCTGCTTTCAGGGAGGAATGTTAAGTATTGATCTCCCTGATGGGCCTCATCTCCGGGCCATCCAGCTCAAGGGGAAGAATTTTAAGTATCAATCTCCCCTGATGGCCCTCAATCTCCTGCCTGAGTTTCTTCCTCCCTAGCTTTGTGTCAACAAGAAGGGGGGTGAGTTCCTATCCCCCCTGAACAGTTTCTCACACCCCCGTCACCACGAAGGAGGGGTCATTGTCTGGGGTCTCAGTTCCATCATTGGTCCTGACCAGAATCCCACTCCCAATTGGCTGTTTTTACTCTGGCTGTGCAAGATTCTGTTTAAACCCCCTGTCTCAGCTAGCTTAGTGATCTCCCACCCTCGAATGCTAAAGGGGATGTCGCGACCCGGTCGGACTGATCCCCCGACTGAGACAGGGAGCACCCACCCCCGAGACCTTTTTTTTTCTTTTTTTTCCCTTTTTTGGGGTGTACACAAATTGCCGGCCGAACGATTAAGTACTGGGATGTTGCAGCTGGTCTGCCTCCTCGCTTTGGGTTCCACTACGGTGCTAGGACAGGTATTATAAATCAATACAAGCCTCCTACCTCTCTTAATTCTTCTTTTTGGTACCATTTCTGTATAGTATGTTATTGCCTAGCATAGATTGTTATTTCGTCATATGTTCATTAGCCATTTGTATTTTGCATTTTTTATTATAAAGTTGTTTATTGCTCCACTTCTGTTCTAAACTGCTGTCCCCAAATTCCACAGCATACACGGGGGGAGTGTGGGTGTTTAGTTTCTCTCATCTGACTCCTTCATTCTGCCGCCCACCCTTCTTGGCTAGCAAGGAGGAATGGCCTTGAGCCATTGGTAAATACGCTTCAGGTGGGCTGATCAGTGCCTATACCGATATTGAGGCAGTAAAAGGCCAGAAAAGTCCTTGACTTATTATGGCTACTCTCTTGTAGGTTATTGCTCCATACTGTTATTTGGCTATAAGTATTTTAGTTGGTTGTAAGTGTTTTGCATAGACTTTCATGCTTCATCCTGTTGTTTGGTTATAGGTGTTTTACATAGACTTTCCTGCTCCACATTGTTAGTTGGTTATAAGTGTTTTACGTAGATTTTCTTGCTCCATATTGTTAATTGGTCATAGGTGTTTATGGTATCACTATAAAAGTAGGTTTTTTTTATTTACTTGAACTGGTGTCCGTCTCATTGGTGGGTGTCGCCAGTCCATCGCAGTTACATCGCGAACCCTTGGTTCAACAGGATTTAGTCCTGGAGGCTCCCAAGCCACACCACTGAGCATGTACTGGACCCAGCCAGCTGGAGGCACCGCCAAGCTTAATTTCCTGTAAAGCAAAGGGACTGCAGCGGAAGAGTAGATAGAGGATTCCCACAATCCCAGCATCATCACTGGGAAACTAAGGATCTCTTTGTCATCAAACTTAGGTGCCTGTGCGTACATGAGTGTTGCCTGCTCCCAACTAACCCAGGGAGAAAAGGGAGAGGGTTACACTCTCACCAGACATTTTTCACAGGGTACTCACAAGTGACCTGTTGCTTTAGGTGGTCACAACATCATGGGGGCAAGGGGCTGCTGGGCCAAAGTTCAGTAAGGGACAGGAAGTTCCCTAGCAACCCCCCATGAACTTGCCAGCACCTCCCCCAGTTTTCATCTAGTAACAGTGTGATACCAGATTAGTCAGCACCTCCTACACCTCCCCAAAGTCCTCCTGCAAACCCCCTACTTTTAAGTATTGGGGAGAATACTAGTGAGGGATGTGACCAGCAACGCCTGTCAGTGGGTGGCCAGGTGAAAGCTGATTGGTAATGAAACCCGGCAGACCAAGTCACAATCCCATGCTGTTTGTGGGCCCTCTGAAATAGAGGTCCTAGGGCAAATTAGACCTTCCTTCATCCACCATGCCTAAGAGGCGTATGGCTGCTAGCAACACTCAAGGCCTTAGTGAGAATTCTACTATTAAACCACCAATGAACCACACAAGTGGAAAAATGCTTGTTTGTGTCATTGCATAAACACCAAAACCTGTGTCAGTTCTAAGGTGGCCAGTAAGTAAGTAAGCAAGCTGGAATGCCCCAGACTGCAGTTCCAGGGCCCATAAATCTGACAGGCCAGAATTCCAGAGCCCAGGTTCCCGAACCTAGAAAAATCGAGCCTACACATGCCTAAAGGGGGCCCAGAGGTTAAGAAGGTTCTTGGGCCCGTCAAATTAGCAACTAGGCGGCCAACCTCATATGGGAGATTTTAAATATTTGGTGGCAAAACACATTGCATTATTACAGACACACCTTCTAGCACTGGTCCCTGAACTGGGATGTGACTTCCTAGAAGGGCACAGAAGAATCAAGACCTACTTTGCTCCCAGCCCCAGGTCTAGTCCTCATCTCAAAGGGGCACAGACAGGGGTGATGGGGGGAGGAGAGGCATGAGGTTAAAAAAATGGGAGGACCGCTGCTTTAAAAACCGCCTTTAATTTCATGTAATCTAAAAATCTTTGGCCAGATCACATATACCTCTCAAAAGGGTGGATATTGCCATCAAACTAAATTGCCATGTCCAAAGACATGAAAAGATTGGGGGGGGGGGGTTCCCATCACCATTTCCTTTTCTTATCATTTGATTTAGGTAAGAATATCCAGAGTTACTGGAAACTTGCACAACAAATATGTCCTTTTCTGAAACTGCAATTCAGTGCAGATACAATGAACTTCCTTTATCACATGCGGTGGAAGAAGAGTACTGAGTGTGCTTTCTGGGAAAGAAAAAAAATAAGGAAATAAAGAGTTTTGGAATGACGCTTAAAACAGTGTCTGACATAGTTTGTGAGTTTTAATAGCAGAAGTAATTATTTCATTCATCAGTGGAAAAGTCTATAGTGTAATCAGGGAAAACATTTCTATTAAGTGCATATTTACTTACTATGACTTTGTAAGATACTTCATAGCCCCCAAATTATCAGCGTTTGGAGCTGTGAACTTTCCTGAACTGTCAACATTGAAAAAGGAATAAAAAGTTTGACTCAGTCATCTCTGAAAAGAACAAATGGGGGGTTGCTGTGTTCAAACGTATTATGCGTGGCCGTTTTAGATAAATACATCATCTGATAATACCTAATAAAATGCATGATATGTACTGTAAGAAAATTCCATTTTCAGCCTAATTTTTGTAAAAACTTTCCAACAGAATTAAACTATATAATCTGTATCCCATGATGATTGACTCACAATAATCAAAAGACTCATTGTGACTATTCCTATTTTATTCAGATAACAAGAAACTTTTGACTCTTCTACAGACAACCAGAACAACAAAATACATAATCCAGACTAAATTGTACCTGAAAAACTGAGAGCAAACTGTTCAGTTCATGAAGAAATTGCATATATTGCTTACCTGGAATATACTGTTGCCTTAAATTCTTACATTGGCATTCATCATGGCAGTATCTGAGCATTTACAATAAGGATTAATGATTTAGGCTGTGATAGTTCGGAAATACCATAGAAGGCTTGCAGGACTGAACTTTTAATGATTATACTGTAGTTGAAAAACACTATGAAAGTGCTAAGTATTACCTAAAGTCCTGAAATATGACTGCCTGGAACTGGACCAAATGTGACTCATTGAAATTAGAGAAAGAAAAGGATTAATCTGGTAATTTAGTTAATTTCAGATACAGAATTAGTCCCTTCAGTCTGTTATCCAGTCTATTTTCAAGACTGGTTTAAATGTCATAAGCAGCAGGTAGTTGTGACCTTTCATGGGAAATTATTTCTCTCTAATACAGTAGTTTTTGATCTCAGGAAAGTTTCCTGACATTCCACCTAGATTTTTTTTATCCCATCATTACTAGTTACCTCTCTATTCAAATATCTCTAAATGCTTTCCTGAAGTACCTATCAGAATGATATATAGATCCTAAAATATCTCTTCCTTTCTTCTGTTTTCGTCCATAGTCTGAAAAAGAATTCTATTAAATGTGTTGTTCTAGGTTCATTTCTCCAGTGACACCCACGTTAAATTTGCTCATTTGACACCCCCTGTCTTTATATCCAGTATATATATTCTAGTCTGATGACTATCCAGTTTTTAGAACTAATATAGGTGTTAGGTGTCCAGTTGGGATTCTCTTGTATGTAATGTTTTACGACATCATCACACCCTTTTTGACCAGCCAGACTTTCAATGATGAATGGATTGAATCAAGAGGTTCTGCCCCAGGATGGTAAATACTTGATATAAGTGCAGCTTGTAGATAGGGCAAAACTCCCCCATTCCTATTTGAGATGATGATAGAAATGTTGACACAGCCCACAGATTTGTTTGTGAAGGCATAATTGTAATGATCTGTGTATACCGTGGGTGAAAGCATAGTGTCACCTTTACCTTTACAGTATTTATGGTACAGGAAATCACTAATGTGAACATTTAAATTCCGTACACGTGTATAGCCAGTGTCACTATTTTGTCGCTGTATATGCTATCGGTGATACATTGATACAATATCTAAATTGCCCTGTACCTTTCCAGGGATCCTTTTTCAAACACATGTTTTATAAGATTCCAAAGAGGTAGTTATGTTAGTCTAGTCCAGCAAAACAAACAAGGAGTCTGGTGGCACTTTTAAAGACTAACAAATTTATTTATCGCATGAGCTTTCGTGTGGGAAATTTCCTCTTTGTCAGAAGCTTGAAGCCAGGGGAAGTTACAGGATGGAAGCAAAATAAATGCAGGCAAGTATAAGTCATAGCATTTGGTCAGATAGTAATATAAAATCAAAGCAGTTATTAGGATTGAAAGAGTGGTCTACAGCAGTTAGCAGGGAGGTGGGTGGGAGACAAGCAAGGCAAAATTACATGTTGTAATGGGAAAAGAACCCTTAGTCTTTATTCAGCCTTGATTTCACAGAGTTAAATTTTCATATGAATTCCAGTTCTGCAGTTTCTCATTGAAGCTTCAATTTGTTATCCATTTGTTTGAGCACAGCTATTAACAAATCATCAGGAGTGAGCAGGGATATTGAAGTGTTCCCTTATTGGTTTTTGAATGTTGTCATTTCTTATGTCAGATTTGTGTCCATTTATGTTTTATAAGGGTAGATTTGGGTGGCAAATGGACTAGCTTTTCCTGGCAGTCTTTTATTAAGAACAAATTTAAAATTCAATCTTCAAAGCATCTGATGAAGTGGGATTTTCTCCCACAAAAGCTTGTGCGATAAATAAATGTGTTAGTCTTTAAAAGTGCCACCAGACTCCTTGTTTGTTTTGCTCAAAATTCAAAATGTACATTAGCAAACTTTTGCCACTATTAAAATCTCTTTTCAGGATTGACTGTATCACTGCTGTGCTCACCTTCCTTGACATTCATAGGATACTTTAAGATTGGTTCTCATATACATTATGTCTAAATTGCATATTACTTTTCTCTGTGGTTCATATTGGACTTTCTTTTTTTAAAACAAAAAAGAAAGCCAAGGTAAAAGATAGGCAGGCTTTTTCGAAAAAAGCCATTGCCACATCCAGCGATGGCTCTTTTTGAAAAAGTTATTTTGAAAAAGCCCTTTTTGCAGCAGGTGACCAGTTTTACCTGGGCCAAAAAAGCACACTGGTATTTCAAAATACCATGGTGCTTTTTGTTTCATAAAGGCTTTTTTAAAAAAAGTGCTATTTCAAAAAAAGCCAACTATCGCTTTTTTAAAAAAACGCTCTGGTGTTTTGAGACGCTAGAGTGCTTTTTTTCTAAAAAGCAAAAATGGCTCCCTGGACGCAGAAATGGTCTTTTGGGATAAGGCTCCTTATCACGAAAAACCTTTGCAGTGTAGACGTGTCCTTAGTCTTTAAGTGCCATAGAGCTCCTTGCTTCTTTTGCTGAACTAGACTAACATGGCTGTCCTTTTGGAACTTAGCTGGACATAATTTGTTACAAAAGCCTATTAAGCTTATAGCAGGCGTGGCCAAACTGCAGCTCGGGAGCCACATGTGGCTCTTGAATGAAAAAGTGTGGCTCACGGAAGAATGTCAGCAAATCAATTTAGTAGGTAAAGGTATATGGCTATATGCCTCAGTGCGGCTCTTGAAGGTTTAATAATCAACTTGTGTCGCTCTTGAGTTCCATAAGTTTGGCCGCCCCTGGATAGGGTCTGAATCAATGTCCACTGAAGTAAGTAAATGGAAGTCTTTTTTGGTATATGACATTAGTTTTCTTTGTTAAAAATAGGAATGGTTCTAGCTCCAGATTCAGAGCTGTATTTTTAAAAACTTACTCTACAAATTTTGAGACTGTTTTCATTTGCAGTCCTGTTGTAATTTATAACCTGACAGGCGCAGTTTGCAAACTGACTTGCTTCTGGCAATTCTCAAGACACAATAAAGCTTTCATGTATGCCCAGTGGAAAAAAAAATATATGTACATAAGAATTTATTGTTAATGTTATTCAAAGATACTAAAATAGAAAAAGGTCAAAAACCTCTACAAAGCTACTCTTTGGTGTGTTAAACAACCATTCATAATCTATTCAGGTGACTCTATTATCCTAAAAAAACAACAAGGAGTTGTGTGGCACTTTAAGACTAACAGATTTATTTTTTGCATGAGCTTTCGTGGGAGAAGATCCCACTTCCTCAGATGCTTTGAAGATGGGTGAACTTACAGAAAGGAATGAAACTAAATGCAAGGGGGTGTAAAACATAGGATCAGTTCATAAAGTAACAACAAATCAGAGCAGTTTACAGGCTCAAACCATGGGAAGCCTGAAGTCAAATTACCCTTTGTAATGGGAAAAGAACCCATAGTCTCGATTGAGTCCTGCTTTCACAGAATTTATCTTGCATATTAATTCGAGTTCAGCTGTTTCACTTTGAAGTCTTGATGTCCCAGGTACATCTCTAATGACATTATCTATTATCATACCTGACCAAAATCTTAGCTGTATTACTTTGATTGCTAACTGTCTTTTACTAAATGCTGGGAGTAAGCTCACACACTATTGTGAGGTAAACAGGGGATAAAGTAAGTCGGATTGCGCCAGAACAGTGTTCTAGGGCCCACTTTTTTTAGTGGGCACAGTGTTCCAGGGCCCCTAAAAATAGAAAATGGAGCCAGTGCATTTTGGCAGGGGAGGCACCAATACAGGAAGAGAGGAGGCATGCCTGCCCTGCTGTGAACTGCTGGCCGGCCCTGTACATGCACAGGCTGGACTCGAGGCAGAAGCCTCAGAGCGCAGGCTGGAGGGGGAGAAAGTGGCGATTCTTCCCCGTCCTAGCCCTCGGGAGTCTGCGTGTTGCTGGAGGTAAGGAAGCGCAGTGCATGGTGCGGTCTCCCCTTGGAGGGCTCAGCGTGGTGGCGGTTAGGGTGGGAAGATGGGATTGGGGTGGTGGGCTGAGGAGGTGTGGAGGGAGTGGGGGGCTGAAAGGGAGTGGAGTGAAGACAGGAGCTGGAGATTGGGGGTAGGAGGGCTGGAGTGGGGACGTGGGGCAGGGAGCTTAGGAAATGGAGATTGGGGCTGAGGAGGATGTGGGGAAAGAGGGGTCTGATGGGGGCAGGTATTTTGGGGGCAGTAGCTGGGGTGGGGGGGTAGGCATTTGGGGAAGCAGTAGCTGGGGTGGGTGAAGGCGGCCCAGATGGGTATGAAGGAGGCCCAGACTTGCATGAAGGGGGCCTGGATATTTAGGAGGGTTCTGGGGCCCGCCAAATTATACTTTAACCCCTGGAGTTAAACTTGTACCTAACTGAACTGGAGTTTGATATTGGACACACAGTGATAGTTAAGGGCCTGAACCTGTTTCCATCAAAATCACTAGGAACAAGATTAGGATTGTGGAGCATAGCGTACCAGTCATACAGTTCTAAAGTCCTAATACTGACATATGTCCCAATAGTTGGGAGCAACTACTTTAAAAATAAGAGTCAGATCCATAGAGTTATTCTGACTTGTAGCTGAGGATTTAACCAGTACTGATTATAAAAAAATAAAGATATGATGCAATTTGGTTCTTAATTTGTACTGTGTACACCCAATAGAGAGGAGAAGCGGAGAAATCTTAATTTTGAATAATTAAATAAAATATATTTTATTTTTCTCAGTGGACTGCTCACATGAGGATAGTTACTCATCTGATCAAGCTTTATTCAGAAAAACTAAGCTCTATTTACATTTGGGCTAATGGTTAAAATCTTAAAAGCATGTACAGTTATTTTGTCCTTTGGGTAACTAGCTGCACAGATGATGAAATAATTACATGTGGAGAAAATATTTTCAAAGGTATTAAATTATTAGCTAATATGGTATAATAGTTGCAATTAATTGCTCTAGAGCTAACCTTTCTCATGCAAATAGTCCAACTGTTCTCACTGGGACTTTTCAAAAGTGTAATCTGAGCAGGATTTAAACCTGCATGTCTATACATTTATTTTAGAACTTGTATAAAAGCTTTAGTTAGAATTTTTTTTTTAAATCAAGCACCATCTTAATCTAATTCCAGCAGGGGGAGACAGGTTAATTTTGGACTCCAACAGATTGCATTTATCAAAAATAAGCCTGCAGATTGCTTGTGTTTTCTTCAAAAGTTTTTCTCTAAATGCCTTTTCTTGAATAATCTGAATTTCTTGTGTGCTTTCAGGTTGAAATGCTGCTTATAGCTGCAGGTGTTTACTCAAGTGACTGCCACTATTAATATATTTTTCATGGGTTCTTTGCAGTGGTGAGAGGGATGCAATATTGGTGTCATATTGCTGGTTGACTTGCAATAACATAATAGGTTGGAATTACATCTTGTTACAGTCTCACTGCTATGCAACAAACTATATAAAGCTTTTTCTCTATCAGTATAATCTGTCTACCTGTGGTATATACTGTATATGAATCCCCTCAAAACCATAAAAATGAAGAAGTGTTGGCCAATATAAAAATATATTACTGGGCAGAAAAATCTAAGAAAAACATCATTCTGCTGTGCAATTAAAAGAGTGGAAGTGGATTCGAGTGAAGGTAGATGTAAAAGAAACACAATTTTGTAGTGTATTATTGAGGGTAAATACTTTATTTACATACACATTCATTGCATACACATTCATTAGTGAGAGTGACACTACAGAACAGTGAGGAAAGACAGGACAAACAGTGTATATTCATAACAGATTGTACTCATTTAGCTCAATACTTAACCTAAATAAATTATGTCTGGAAGGGTTGCTGAACTGGCACTTCATGACGACTACACAAAATTGAAAAATTTTATCCATTTATCACAACAACCATTTAGTTGGTATAGTTTGAATTAAAATAATCCAGAACATAAAGCTTTAATTTTATTTGCTTTTTCACATATATTTCATGTTACAAGTAGTTAATAAAAAATGCTAATCAGAGAAGTGGTAAACTTCATTGACTGGGTAACTGAAAGAGTACAAGATTTTTTATTCTTTACTTAAAGGCTTTAATTAAGAATATAATTTCTATATTAGAAAAAAATCTGAATACACACTTAAATGTTGGAAATATCAGGAAAAACAAATCTAGTCTTTGTAGTTTAGATGGAGAATTTCCTGGATGTCTCAGAGTACGTGTACTATGAGCACTCAGACTTTTAATTGAAGAGGTAGGGTACCTTTTTTTCAGCAAAGAAGTCTTTTGTTGCAAAATGCTAGTCACTGACATTAAATAGGTATTAACAAAAACAGAGTTTTGAACATTCTAGCTAAAAATCCTGTTCCTTCTCAGTTTCTAATTTCTTGGCTGTTCTGCTGTTATCATTTCACTGCAGGTAGTTCTCCAGTCATCAATGAGTCTTCAAGGGCAGACAGTCTTAATCATTAATGTAAAAACAAAAGCAGAGGGCTTTTTTGGTCTTTTTAAACCAATACTGTTTGTTATCATTAAGCAAAATAAAAAACAAGCCCAATTTTTATTTTTAATTTGAAAATAATAAACATTGAAGAATGTTAAAGATAAGGGATAAAGTAATGACAGCAAGAGAATGATAGAGGGAAATGTGGTAGCATGATAGAGGGAGATGAACTAGCATGGTTAAAAGAGTTATATTACTTGCTGAAATGGGTTGATGTTAAAAAGGCATTTCCTTTTGTTAGCTCTATTAAGGTGGAATAATCTTTCAGTGGCAATAGTGGGACCTCACATGAAAATTTGAAAGTAGCATGGACAGAACACTAAGTGTACTTATAAGGAAGAATTCTGCTTCGCAAGAATAGAAGTCAGATGAGCTAATGGGACTTTTTCATCTCTAGATGCACTGAGTTCAATTCAGCCCTCATGTAAATAGGAGCAATTCATGGAATGGAACTTCAATGAAGTTAATGGTAGTTTTGCCACTGATGTCAATGGGACCCAGATTTCTTTCTCCCATGGAATGAAATGAAGTTATGTTAAAGCTGAACCTGGACACGTGCTTCTATTATACTGTTCACATTTCCCCATAACAGAGGACTCTGAAGTAATTGTTTTTGATGGATTGAAATATGCAGAAGCAGTGGCATCAGGTGCAGGTAATATAATCCTTGGTGACTTTACAACACTTTATATTCCTGCCTTTTATCACTTTGTTCAGTAGACCCTGGGCATTCTTCAACAGTATCCCTGCTGATTTTCTCTTATTAGCAGTACAGGTGCATTGCAAACATGCTTTTTTAAAAAACTGATCTTAAGTGAATGCGGTATGCCTCAGCTCCTTTTTGTAATAGTATTTTCAACATGTATATAACCCTTTTTATGCAAGGATTTCAAAGAGCTTTACAAATATAGGTATTATCATCCCCAATGTATAGATGAGGAAGATGAAGCAATATTGACATCAAACATTTTCAGACGTGTCCCCAAAGTTTGAATGCCCATCATCAGACACCTTCAGGGCATTCAAGAGGACTGTCAGTGCCTTTGCAGAGAGGTCATGGAGATGTATTGTATTTGACAGTGGATATCTCTCTTCTCTATCCTACATATCTCTTCAAATCCTAGTTCAGCTACTTGGACTGGGCACAGGACTCTGCATTTCTTTTTGGGTTGATAGGAAAATCATCGACTTGTTACGTGCTGAAAAGTTAAAAGTTTGTCTCCATGTTGCTGTGGGTAGAATGTTCTTTTCCTAGAAGTTAAATGTAAGTACTGTAACCAAGGGAGGAAGCCACGATACATTCTTAGTATACCATTAGATTTATAATCAACAGCATCACTGGGTTTCTATTCAGCACATTTACTAAATAATCTTTGCTTGACAACAACAGAAACAACATTGGTGGCATGGCTCTCAGACTACAGATAAAGCAGCAGCACGATTCCAGTAGCTGTGGCTCAAGTCACTGAAATTTGAAAACTTACTCAATATTTTAAATTTCTCCTACGAGTTTTAGATATTATGAAACAAAGAAAATATCCCACAGGAAAAAGCACCTCCAGTTCTTTGTGCTTTTATTTTGCTCACAAAGATTTTGTGCTTTGCTTAGTAGTTCTAGTTCAGGAAAAAATGTGAATCTTTCCCTTCCCTTTCCCCATCTATATCATTATACAACTAGAGAAAACATGCTGCATTAGATAAAGGTACATATGTAGGTATATAATAAAATTGGAGGGTCACACACTTTGTTGCTGGTCCCCCAGCTGGGCCCTCACCTCTGCTGTTGGCTGGGCAGCTTGTGCACACTCCAGCCACTCCCTCCTAGGAAGCCCTTTGACTCTTGATTCTGGTCAGATTTCATTCCTCCCCACCTCTGCCCGCTGGACCCTTGCCATGCTCTGGGTCCCTTCCCCCTCCTCCTTACCCCCCATTGGAATACTATAGATTTTGGTGAAAACTGGAAAGTTCAGACTGTGAGGCAAGTCAGTGTGGGGGTGAGAAGCCCAGCTGGGGTGGAGGGGCAAGGAGCCTGGTAGAGGAATGGTTTTTTGAAGGGGTTAAAAAGGGTCCACTAATTCTTACCTTAACCTGTACAGTAATGTCTCTGCATCATCCCTGTATACAGAGTTATCATATAATGATTTTAGTGGAAAGTAGGCTTCTCCAGTTTTTACTAAAATCATTACGGTTTTGCCCATCGATGCCTGGAACATTCCCTAAAACATTTGGAATTGATCAGATGTAGTTTTCAACAGATATCACAGGCTAACAGAGAAACATCCTTGATTTTTAAATACAGGACTTCACTCCTCTTGGTTAATGATAATACTTTGCAATTATATTGTTTTTTTCAACAACTGAGAATTTTAAAGGGCTATGCAAACAATCAATAAAGCCTGACAGCACAACCATGAAGTAAGCAATATCATTTGCAGTATAGATAGGGTAAATTGTAGCTCAGAGAGGTTAAAGGCCTGATTTCAGATCTATGGCACATCCATACACATGCACACACCCAGCTTTGAAAAACTGGGCCATATACAATGTGTTCAAGGTCACAGAATAAGTAATAGTTAAGAACACAATTCAAGTGATAGTTCATGTTTTCTTTCCCTACATAAAATTCCTGTTTGCCCACTTCATGATTACTTCCTTGAAAGATCTAAGCCATCCTCTTGATCTTTGAGTCCCCTTGCAACTCTCAAACCAGTTTGAAAATTAAGAAAGCTGCTTGAGCAGAATGACCGTAACACCATTAATCCACTTTGTTTTCTGGAACAAAGCATTTCTTCCATAAGCATTCAGTTATTTCACCACCTGTTGTTATGGGCATCTATCTTGCCTTGTTTTTCAGGGTCAAAATAAAGCCTCAACACTATCAAGCACTGTTACTCATGAGTAAATATTGATTCAGCAGTAAAAACAAATACTGTATTTTTCTCATAATTGAGCATACACTGCAGGGAATGTGTTATACATAGGCTGGAGAGGACAACTAACACCACTACAAAAGCACTGCTTAACTACTAGCAAAAGACAGGCAGATATGCCAATGGAAAGTTCAAGAAAGTGTTTTAAGAACCTATCAAATTGCATGACCTTCTTAGATTATTAAAAGTAAAGGGATGAGCTTTTTGGACTGTTGCCATAATTGATGATTTGCAAGACTCTGATGAATATTTGACTGAGTTTACTATATCTCAAATGAGTAAGTCACAGAATCTTTAGAGATGTGGCCTACTTACTAATCTTACTCTTGCAGAGAGTTCAAAATATTTTGATGTGTATGAGACAGCAGCTCCCTGAAATATTTAGTACTATGAGCCCAGTGTGGCAGCCCTTATTCCAAAGTGAGTTTTGCCTCAGAGCTGGAGGGTCAGGTCTTGTATTTGATCTACTAAAAAGAGTGCACACCATGTGATAATTTCTTCTGGTAAAGTTCTCTGAAACCAGGGGAAAGTATTAATTAAAAGAAATATATGCAACTATATAACAATAGTTTCCCACTTCTACAGGTACAGAAGTCTCTATACATAATTCAACCAGTGTGATTTTTCTTGTGGGGTTGATCATGGAATTATTTTGGAAGGCTTTAGCGAGTGTATGCGCACTCATAATGCAGAGCTCCACATGAAGTTGTACAATAGGATTTGCGGAGAGGCATGAACAAAAAAGTTCATTGATTTCTAGGTCTTGCAGTCCTTCCATTACTAACATCATAGAGCCTACACCAGCCCTTAGATGGAAGTAGGAACTCTGCTGCTACAGAGGGAGTCTAATCCTGTAGTCACAATATAGGCAAGAGTCTCACTTAAGTCCAATTGCATGCATAAGTCAATTTGTCTATGGTATGACTTAGTTGTTTACCAGTCTGTAAAATTAGCATAATTCCTATCTCATTGATGTGGTTGCAGTTATCAACAGTTCTGGCTGTCCTATTCTGTCTCAAAGATATATTGCCTCATGGACATGCAGAAGGTCCTGGGTTCATTTCCCAGGGGGTTGGACTCGATCTCACGAGGTCCCTTCCAGCCCTATGATTTGATTGATTGACATTTCTCCCTTCCACAGAGGTGGCCTTAGGCAATTGGGGGACCTAGGCAAAGGCCCATTGTAGGGCCCCCATAGGTCCCGATAATCCCCCTCCACAGCCCCAGCTCCACACCACGAGCTCCCCCCCACTGTACTCCTCCCCCATGGCCCTGGCTCCCCACCGCTGACCCCCAACCCACCCTCCATGCCCACCATAGCCATGACAACTCACCCCCCCCATGGCTCTGGGTCCCTGGGGCCAGCCGGCTGGGGCCACAACCCCCACCCCCCACAGCTCCAGTCCCTTGCCAGGGCCCCAACCACCCCATGGCCAACAGCAAGGAGCAGGGCAGGAGCAGAGACCTGAGCATCTGGGCTGGCCCAAGGGCAGAGTGGGAGCCCTGCCTCTGGGACAGCGCACTCTGCCCTGCACCATCCCCTGCCAGCACCAGGGCTCCCGCAGCCCAATTGGCCCTGGGCCTCGGCTCCACGTGGAGCCCCACCCCCACTGCTGGCCCTGGCCCCAGCCCCCTTCCATGTGTTCTGCAGGAGGGGAGGCAGACACCGCTTTGGGGGTAGGTGAAAGGGCCCCTTGCTGCTTAGGGGCCATAGGCAGGTGACTGCTTCACCTACCCTAAAAGCCACCTCTGCCCTTTCATGATCCTATCAATTTCATTTAATCTCATTCAGAACTGCATAACTTCTCTACGGCAATTATAGCAAGTGTTCCTAAGTAAAAGTACAAGTCATGTCTATTTATTTAGTGATCTCTTTAATAGTTGCTTTGTACCCTGCAGAATGTCACTAACCTCTTTATTTCTCAGTTTACCAGTTTGTGAAGCAGATATGATAATACTTATCTAGCGCACAGGATGTGATGAAACGTAATATTGTAAAGAACTTTGTATCTAAGACGCTTGTAACAAGAAAGTATATAATTTCATTGCTACATTTACATAATGTATCTTGATAATTAGCTCCTTATGTTGGCCTTTTAAAAATTGACTTTTTAATATTACTTACATTTATTTAGCACCTACTCCTGCAAAACATGTTCTTACAATGATCCTATTGTCTTCAGTTTGCAGAAGCATTGTCCATAATCATTATTTTGTTTGTGTGGAAGCTTTTGAGTGTTCTTCACCTCTTTCTTGCCTCTCGACTTACACTGATGTCAGTAACATAGATCTGTAAAAATCATGTAAGCTTGCCAGAATTAGCAATCATATGCAAAAGTAAATCTCCATATAGATTTTCAGTCTTTGGAATGACACTCATGCTGTTCAAAGCATGTCATATAAATATGTCAGTTTCCCCACACCTGAATTTATAGTCTCATTTATGTAATATTGGGTTAGGGTTCTGCAGTTGGTGGAAGTGTATATTTCCATTCCCTAACCACAGAGCAATACTCCCTCGAATTATTTTCCCCTTTGTTCTCAGTAAAATGCAACTTTGACTCCTATGAACTTGTTTGAGTAAGGGAGGAAAATATATACAAAACAATTTCCTATGGGGTAGCCATGTTAGTCTATTTCAGCAAAACAAACAAGGAGTCTTATGGCACTTTTAAAGACTAACAAGTTTATCACCTGAGATTTCACGGCAGAAATATCCAACTTTGTCAGATCTACAAAGCATCTGACGAAGTGGGATTTTCTCCCACATAAGCTCATGCAATAAATAAATTTGTTAGTCTTTAAAAGTGCCACAAGACTCGTTTGTTATACAAAGCAGTGTTAGACATACATTTATTGAGAGAGTACGATTCCCTGATTGATAGCATATAAGACATAGTAGTTGAAACAAAGTAAAATAAATCCCTAGTCATTTGTGTATGACAGGCTTTATGTAGGTCAGTGTGAAACATACAAGTAATGTACTTACCAGAGGAAACTTGTAGGAACCCCTTATTAAAATTCCACCACAGAACTGAAGGAAAAATTGGAATGACTTTCCTGCCTCTGATGAAATCACCCCCTGAAAGAGGTTATTTATCCCCTACAGCTCATGTTTTCCTTCAGAAGTTTTTTTCTTTTGCCTTTGATATAGAGAAGGTAGTTCCTATTGGTTAGTAGCCTCAAAAGAAAAACAAAAGAAATGCAGAAAGGAGCAGAGCCCTGGATCCTTCAGTAAGGTTCCCTCATCCTTATTCGGCTCAAATTACATACAGAAACATTTCTATTCAGCTAGTGTATTCAGCATATTTTTCAAGAACAAAGTAATAACATTTCCAGCAAAAGACACAATGTGTTTTGCCAAACACTGTTTCCTCCCTCTTTGCTTATGCAAAAATACATGAATAGATCTTCCAATCTCTTACCATTCCTCTTGGTGAACACATACATCAAAAGCAAACCTGAACTTCCAGTTCATCAGTGGTTTTAAATATCACTTTGAAACTGTAAATACTTTTGATGTTTCTCTAATATTTCTCACAAACTTACTGAGAGATGCATTGAACAAAACAAGGGGGCTTGTGCACTGTAGTGTGCCTGGAAAAGCTCTGTAAGGGATTTGTGGGTCAGGGATGCTTACTTTTCCTTGGATGAACTGGTCCTTCTAAAATTGATACAATTTGCCATGAATACTGTCAGTGAGTTGAAACTATACACGACTGAATCACTTCCCCTAAGATCATTTACAGAGTGTACACAGATAAAACATCACACTTTTTAGTTACCAGTTTAAACTCCCTGTGCAATACTCTTTCTCCTTTTGTCATTTCCCCATCTGAGATTTTAATTAATTTTTAAAAATTAACCCTAAAATCTCCCAGAAGCCTTTATTATTTCTGTTGCAGTAGCAGCCAAGAACACCATAAAGAGAATAGGCAAACAGAAAAAGACCTCATTCATTATTGCTTTGCACCTCATGTAGTCATTTCAGAGCAAAGTGAGTGTCATGTCAATGAAAAGCATTACTAAATCAGATTGGTTACACTTTACACCTATTTTGCACTGGCATAAAAGGCTACACAAGGTGCAAGACAATGACAGATTCAGACTCTGGCAGTCCCTGCTCCAGTGACCTCACAATCCCACTATTTCGCCATTCTCACATACCAGCTCAAGTCTGTAAATGATGTTCTTCATTTTCTATAAAGAAGCCTATGAATGACCATAGTTTTGCAGCTCAGAAATGACCGTTATAATTGAATGAACCCAACTTCCTCATAGGACTTGGACATTTGCTGTTGTTTATGCTGTGTGTGAAGTCTTAATGAAATAATTCAATTACAAAAAATATGCAAGTTTCACAACATACAGATTTAACAAAGAACAAGTTCTGTGCACCATAAAGGAAACAAAGAAGATACAGTTTCAATTCTAAAGGGTTTATAAAGTTCTGATCCTGCAATCATATCAGTGTGGATATGGTTGCAAAAAAATATGACAAAATTACAACATACAAGTAAAAAATGTATAAGGTGATGTTCGGGACATTTTGTTTTATTATAACACGTACCCTATCCTTCTCTTCTGAGCTTCTATCTAAGACCACTGGTCACCCACTTCTGCCCTAGAATAGATATGTGCGTTCTAAGTTCCCCATACCACAAGTTTGAGTCAATGTATGTGTGTGGAGGGAGATGGATAGGCAATCACTGGATTATCATTATATGAACATATCCCATTTGAAAAAACAACAAGAGTCCTGTGGCATCTTAAAGACTAACAGATTTCTTTGGGCATAAGCTTTTGTGGGCTTTAATCCACTTCATCAGATGCAAGTGGGTTGGAGCCCACGGAAGCTTATGCCCAAAGAAATCTGTTAAATGTGCCACAAGACTCTTGTTTTTGCTGTACATAAATGAACATGGCTACCCCTCTACAAATTTTATCCCATTTGAGAGAAACATAGAACAACCCATTTTAGAAGAAACAATTACATCTTTTTAAATATGGACTGTATTTTTTTAAAAAGGCTATAGTTTTTGACATATTTGATGGAGATATGGCCCTGGCCAGACATTCAGGTACTTCTAACCACTTTATAATGGCCATAACCATGGCCAGTTAAGGCACACCTCAATCACTAAAGTTTCTGCACTTGTTCAAATTTCCATAGGCTGTGCAGTCAGGGCGACCATGGCCCAACCACTGCTTAAACACTAGGCCTGTACTAAATCTGTACAGCTGCTGCCAGAGTGGTCTAGAGAATCACTCTGGCTGTATGAGCTGAGAGGGATTGAAATCTGACCCAATCACCCCTCCATCCAGATGGCTGTACAAGCCATATTTCACAAACTGAGTTTTTGACCTGGCACAAGGGGAGTTTGTTCTTGAATAACAAGCATGGGGGAATCATCAGCTGAGAACTTGACTCCTGGCAATAACAGTTAATGCACTGTGTAGATAAGAGAGGATGTATGCAAATACACATCTGTATGTAGATATATACAGCTAATATACTACATTTTCCATTTCATGCATCTGATGAAGTGGGATTATGCCCATGAAAGCTTACATGATAAATAAATTTGTTGATCTTTAAAAGCATCACAGGACTCCTTTTTTGTTTTGCTGAAGTAGACTAACATTGTTACCCCACTGGCAGTCATTACAAAGGTAATTCATATTCTTACCTTCTTATTTATTGTTCCACGCTGTTTGAATCAAAACAACTTGCTTGGTTTGCTGAAAAAGTCTGAACTGACCTTGTGACTTACCCTTCTTAATGTATATATTCACCTACATACTGCAGTTTCCATTTCATGCATCTAATGAAGTGGAATTATAAGCACAAAATAAATATGTTGGTCTTTAAATGTGCCACAGGACTCCTTGTTAGTCTATCTTGGGGGTGGGGGGAGGTTATATTGTTTTCTTACAATTACAGAAGCTAGAAATACTAAAAATCTTTTATAATTTTAAATGAATGAATGCCTGTGAGAATGTGTATACCATGTCTTTAAGTTTGTAGCAGGAAGTGTGCTGGAGAAGGATATAGGCAGACACTCTATTCTGAATCAGAGAAAGAGTAGTTTTATATTGCTCCTTGGAACAGAGATCGTATTTTTCTTCTATGTACATCACTTACCACAAAGGGGCCCTGATTCGTGACTGTGGCTTGTAGTCACTACTGCAATACAAATAATTAAATAAAAATAATACTGAGGATAACAGTTTTCGTCTTTCTAATAAAATCTTTTGTCCCATGTCAGAAGAAAAGAGGTTGACTCATCTTCAAGTTAATTAGTGTAACATTATTCCCCTCACTGGATGCAGTTATTCAATTGGGACAACTTCTGGTCCTCATGGACAGAGCCAAGCTAACAATGTGATTTGGAAGGTATTTCTGTCATCATTTCCTCATTGGTATCACATTCACAAGTATCCCAGAAATCTTCCAAAGGAAATAAGTAGATCATCCAAGGCTTGTGGAAGTCTGTGCAAATGACATTAGAGTTTCTGACAAAGTGAGTGAGATAATATCTTTTATTGGACCAGCTTCTTTTGGTAAATAAGACAAGCTTTTGACCTTACGCTTGATTTTCTTCAGACTGAGTTTATGGGAAAATCAGAGGGGTTAAAAGTTCCAATGCCACCTGATGCTGCTAAATTAAATTTTAAAATAGAGGAAAAGAAGTACGGTATAATAAATGTGGCTATTGTTCTTAGCGCACATGATTGATAAAGGTGAACAAAACCTTAAAATAAAACCAAAGGAAACATTTGGCATGCCACTATTTATAAAATAACAGAAGAGATGCATTATCTCAGTATGATGATATTTTGAAACAAATTTATACTTAATCAAGCCTCAGAAACTCAAGCTCTTTTTGAACTGCTTAAAACTGAACTCCCTGTGAGCAGAAAGCTGCCAACACTAGACCTGTGGGAAGACAAGGGATTACCGGTCTGGCAGACATTAACTATTTTTCTAGATTTGTAAACATTCTATTTCTTACTACCTTCCCTATTCAACAGGTCATAGTAAAGTCAGATGGCACTTTTGCTTGTTTTGGAGGAAGTAATCATTGACAATGTGTCAGTGTGCTAGCTCTGAATTTCAAGCTTTTTGTATATGGTCTGATTTGAAGTATTTTACTTCCAAACCCAGTTTTGCACAAAAATATGCACTGGCAGAGAGCATAGTACGGAGTACTACAAGAACTCTACAACTAACCCTAACCCTAATCCTAACCACACATCAGTTAACTAGAGTAAGCTTATCAGCTGTTTAGGAATCAACAAATCACACCCCCATGTAATTTTCAGAGTAACAGCAGTTCAGGTGTTTATATGTCAACAAACTAAGAATAATGCTAAAGATTTGACAGGCTAATCTTCCTCCTAAGCAGCCCTGCTTAAAGGAAGGGAAGTTAAAGAGATGTGAGATCTAAGATGTTTCAAGGATTTTTTTAATTATTGTAATGCAGCCTTATGCTTACCCATGTTTAAACCGAGCAATCTAGTCCCCTTAAAACCCAGTTAAAATGTTGTGTAACCCTAATGCAATAGTATTCATATAAGAGTTTTAGTGAAAAGAGAAATTTCTGCTGAGAAGAGCCCTAAACCTCTGCAACATGAGACTACATTCCCTATGGGATTTAATAACCCAACTGAGACAACTGGACAAAACTCTCCTAAAGGCTAAAAATAACCATATCTGGTCAAGTGGTGATGCCAATGACTCATTCAGCTATATATTTTAATACTACTTATAAATCTGTGAAAAAGCATGTTTTACTAATGCCTCCGTTCCAATAATATATCACTTTTTCACTAGTTCAACCATCACTACCATCCCGTACTGTCAACAATCTTTCTGAAAGATTGGATTTATCATGGAATTTCAGATGGGCATTTTACCTTTACATTCAGTATTTCATCGCCAATCCATTCTCAAAGTGATTAAAGTCTATTTGTGGCCTATGCAAGGCCGGCTCTACTGTGAGGCAAGAGACAGACATGGCTTCAGGTGACAGTTCGTAGGGGCGCCTTGCCCCCCCCCGAAGATCAGGCTGTCTCCTGCCTCTTCAACTCTTTCCTAGCAGCTCAGGCACTGTTAATCAACCTGCAGCTTAAGTCATGTAGGCAGAATACACTTTAAATCCCTCTGCAGGCAGGTGCTAGAGATTTATGCACTTTGGAAAACCATTTTCAACCTCCATGAACGAGATGGGGGGGGGCGCCAATCAGAATTTGGCTTGGGGCGCCACAACCCCTTGAGCCGGCCCTGGGCCTATGGCAAACAAATCTGGCAGTCTCCAGCATCATAAAGACACTCATGGGTCCTTGAACTGTACATTATAGCAGATAATCCTGGATTATACAATTACAGAGAATGAATTTTCTTCTCACCAAGATGTGGTTTCTCTATGTTAAGATGACGCATACTATCAGAGTAACACTTTTCATTGCTGCTGCTCTGTCCCACAGGTAGGGATGTGGCTGAGGGAAATTATTTTAACAACAGTCTTGAGGGCCCTTTAGCATTCTGTGACTAAAGAGAGGTCTGATTTTACATGTTGACATTTTCCCACATTTTTACCCTAAGTAAACGATGGGGAAAATACCATGTTTGCCACTTAATTTACAATGGAGTCAGTTACTGAGTTAGAAGAAAAGACAGAATGGCAGGAATTCACTGTTCACACCCCTGGGGAACTTTATAAAAAAATCTTTTTAGAGAGCAAGAGCACATGAGCACACTCTGATGACTATAAAAAGCACACTGGATGTACATGAACCCTGTAAAAATTCTCTCCAGCTACTCTGAAATCTTGGCACACAAAACACCATTGTGATCAAGGAAAGTCCCTTCCCTCTGTTTTGCTTTGCTAAGTCTACTATTCAGAAAAAAACAACAAGGAGTTGTGTGGCACTTTATGACTAACAGATTTATTTTTTGCATGAGCTTTCGTAGGAGAAGAAAGCACTTCTCAGCATTAGATGAGGTAACTGCTTCAGTAGCAATACAGCAGTGCTACTCAGTTTTCAGGTCATAGAGACCCCTGCAAATTGTAGCCCAATTCAGAGTATTTAAGATTTCCAAAGGCTTTTTGTTTGTTATAAAAATTGACTAACACAAACGACCCTCAGCAAACAGCATGCACTTCAAAATTGAAGGCATAGTGAAAAAACAAGAGGGCTACATGAAATGCAGCAACCTGGAAAACTGGAGTACTGGTGGATGCAGCAGGTAAGTGAAGAAAATATCTTAAATATAACACTACCTTACCTTGTAACCGGGACGAGGAGATAAATAACCTTGAAATAAAATGGGAATACATAATGGAGCAGCCTCCTCCATTGCATTAAAATTAGTTCCTGAACTCAGCATGATAAATCCTTGTCTGTACTGACATTCTGTGGGAAGTCTTACACTACTGCACTAGCACTGATGCAATTCCATGGGTGTTTGGTTTGCTAGTGTAGAGTGATCATAGGGATTTTTATTATATCTTTTACATCTCTGCTTGAAAGGGCTTGTTTATTCCCTGGTTAGGGGAGATAACATCTAAAAAGCCACACACTGTCAGCTGTAGCAAGTGAAAGAGTCTGGTAACAACACACATCAACTGACTGTTACAACACAACCTGTAGACTACATTGGTCCAACTGCATCCTTGTAACAAGATTAAAAAGTGCCAGTTGCACTATAATTTTTAACTGTGCTATATCAAGTCACAAGGCAACCAGGTTATAAAGGTGTAACTTGACTAGTGGCATCGCAGGCAGTGGGCATAGCAGGCTTGAGCCCTGAATCCCAGAGCCAGTGCCCAAGGTCCACTACTGGGCTGCCTGCAGCAACAGCTGTCTTCCCCAGCTCTATCCCCGGCTAGGGATCCAGGGCTGGGCTGGCCATGGCAGGAGCCCAACCTGGGCCCCCCTTGGGGCCCCGGGTCTTTTTCTGGGCCCGTGTCACTCCTTAACCTGACCTGCATATGGCTGAAGTGCAAACAGAGCATTAGGGGTGGAATCCCTGAAAATATTCAGGCATCTAACTCCCATTGATTTCCATTATCCAGTTAGGATAATTCTCCTTTGAGTGCTGCTCACATCTAGGGGCGTCGCTGGCTGGGGGAGGGATCTGGGGCACAGGCCCAAGCCCCGTCCCCAGGCTGCAGGCCCCGCCCCCTGGCCAGGGACAGGGCTAGGTGCTGCCGCGCCACTGCCCGCAGCTAGGCCCCGCATCCCCAGCCAGGGAGGGGACTGCCATGGCCGTGGGTGGCCCGGTCCTGGATCCCCAGCCAGAGACAGGGCCACCACAGCCACAGGAGGCTGGGCCCCACATCCCCAGCCGGGGACGGGGCCACCGTGGCCACCAGCAGCCAGGCCCCGGATCCCCGGCCAGGGACGGGGTCGCCGTGGCTGCAGGCGGCCGGGGCACTGGTGCTGGGGTTCGGGGCACATGCCCCGGAGTGCCCAGCACCAGCGATGCCCCTGCTTACATCATTCAGTTACAGGTGTCTATGTGCCACAGAGCACAGTAGCTCAGAAAGTCTTCAGCCTTAGCCTGTCAGGGCAGGGCACGTGACCAACGCCCCCTCTGCACTGCGACCGCAGCTATATAGGTGGCCATGACCCTGACTCTCCTAATTCCTTTTTCTGCCCTTAGCAATGGTTTCGGATCAGCAAGAAACTTGGGCAAGCAAGTGCCTATCTTTTACCGTGAAATTTAAGATGCCTGGTTTCAAACCATGCTTAGGATGCTGTAGAGCTTTCCCACTCAACAATCCACATGATAAATGTCTCACGTGCCTAGGTGAGTCCCATCTCACCGAAAGCTGCCTTATCTGCCAGTCCTTCAAAAAGAAGACTCGCAAGGATAGAGAGCTGCGCCTCTGATCCCTTGCTGGGAGCAGCGCACAGGCCTCTGATGCCACCCGAGCCCTAAGTGCTCTGCTGGCTCACTGATCGGTCTGGGCACCGGAGTGCTGGGACCGCTCCTTGGCACCAAGCTCAAAGTCTCGGTCAACATCCCTGTCGGTATCATTGGGGCGCCGAACACTTCGGTCACCAAACCAGCCTGGTGGCAAACTGAAACCGGCACCGCCAACGGCACCACCAATACCACGGGCCCCCACAACGGTGTGGGCGTAGTCCCCAGACTCAGTTCTGGCACCGCGGAAGAAGCCCAGACCAACGCCGACCGAGGTACCAGGAGCCTAGTTGGCACAGGAAGCGGTAATGCCCACCAACCTGGTACCGCTTAGTCCACCGCCAGTACTGCAATCCAGTGCTGGGGACTGCTCCCCGGCTAACCCGATGCTGCCCAGTCTGCCACGGGTACCTCAATCCAGCACTGAGGACTGTTCCTCGGCCTCCTCTCCACACTCCTCCCAGGACCCATGATGCTGTGCTCCCAGGCTTCAGAGGCCCCCTCCCACAGCTCGGTGTCGACTTCGCCCCCAGCCTCAGTCCGCTCTTCTCCTTCATCTAAAATGGTACCAAGGGTTGGAGAACATTTAGGGAAATGGTGCTGCAAGCACTCCCCCTCGCCCACGCCTCGATGCAAGAAGAGATCATCAGGACTGTCTGGGCCAGTGGAGCTTCCCAGTACTGCACCACAACCTAGTCGAGGCCATTCTCCTCTGCGCTGCCTGGAGGCTGGAGCATCCTTTAACAACTGGTCACACGATTGGCTGGACATGGCAGCCAACGATACCTTGGTCTCACGGCACCACTCTGTCCAGTCTCACTTGCAGACCATGGACTCCTACTTCCTGGATGATAAGCCCGATCCAGACTCTGCACGTCATAATAGATGGCACGCTCACTCTTCCTCCTCGTCTGATGAGTATACCTTTGAGAGACCGACTGACCGTAACGAGGACTCTCGCGCCCACCAGAAGCTGCTAGGCCGCCTGGCAGCAAACCTGAATGTGGAGCTCGGGGAAACTAAGAGGAAACTAAGCCCCTCTTCGATGTCGGCTGTAGGGCTCCACCCACCAAGGTGTCTGTCCCGCTCCACAAAGGGGTATATAGCATTATCAAGGCCCGTTGGTAAACTCCGTCCTCGATTCCACCGATATCAAGGGTCGCGGACCGGAAGTACCATGTCCCTCAGGACAAGTTCTCCTTCCTGTTTCAGCACCCCACTCCGGGGTCGCTGGTTGTCGATGCTGTGAAACAGAAAGAGAGACGGGGTCAACCGGGTTCCACCCCTAAAATTAAGGAGGCAAGAAAACTCAACCTCCTTGGCAGGAAGGTTTACTCTACAGCAGCCTTACAGCTGCGCATAGCAAACCACTCGGCCCTTATGACAAGGTATATCTTTAACCTCTGGAATGCCATGCAAGGCTTCCGTGGCATTATCCCGAAAGACTGCCTTAGGGACTTTGACACGATGCTCAAAGAAGGGGAAGTGGCATCCAGAGATGCTCTGATGGCCATCTGGGATGCTGTAGACACAGCCACTTGTATGATGGGATCGGCTGTGGTAATGTGCAGCTTGGCCTGGCTCCAGGGCTCAGGCCTACCACTGCAGCTGCAGCTTACTATTCAGGACCTGCCATTCGAAGGTCCTGACCTCTTCACTGAGGTCACATGCGAAGCTCCATGGCATGAAAGACTCGAGAGCCATGCTCTGGTTGCTGGGGATTTACACCCCACAACCTAACAGACGCTCTCTAAAACCCCATCAACTCCTCCAACAGCAACTTCAGCAGTTAAAGCAACAGATTCAACTGCAGAGTACATTCCCAAGGTCCCTCCAATTTCTCCAGTGCCATCTGGGGGACATGGAGAAGGACAATGTCTGTTCAAGCAAGAATTAAAAGTCCCATGCCCTGCAATCGGGTAGGTGTGGGCAGGCCTCCAAATGCTCATTGGAGAAGAAACAATGCTTTTGACAGTTACTATACGGGCAACAAACCCACGACCCGACCAGTCTCCAACCACTTACACTGCTTCACACACCACTGGGCCAACACCACATCCGACCAGTGAGTCCTTGAGATGGTTGTGGAGGGGTATTGTATTCAGTTCCTTTCGATTCCTTGGGACAGGAAACTGCCCCCTTGTCCAACTCACGGAAGCCGGGAACTGCCCCACTTTCTCGAGATCGAATGCCAGAAACTCCTGTCCCTCAGAGCCATAGAAAAGGTTCCCAAGCAGGAATGGGGAAAGGGGTTTTACTCCTGATATTTCCTGGTCCCGAAATCCAGCGGGGACCGTTGACCCATTTTAGATTTCAGAGCCTTAAACAAGCACATAAGGAAAATAAAGTTCCACGTGGTTTCTCTATCACAGATCCTCCCATCTCTGTCTCCCAGGGATTGGTTCACGGCCCTCGATCTAAAAGACGCTTACTTTCATATAGCCATACAGCCCCGCCACAGGCAGTTCCTAAGATTCAAGGTGGCAAAAGACCACTACCAGTTCACCGCCCTCCCTGTCGGGCTCTCCCTGGCCCCCGGGGTATTCACAAAGTGCACATGGCACTGGTCGCAGCGTACCTGCGCAGATGGGGCATAGGAATTTACCCCTATCTAGATGACTGGTTAATAGTCAGGAAATCGAGTTCCCAAAGTACAGCTCCACATCAGAGCAGTAGTGAGGCTCTGTGACTATCTGGGCCTCCACATAGACCAAGAAAAGTCAAAACTCCACCCATCTCAGAACATAGAGTTAACAGGGGCACACCTAGACACCTGCAAGGGGTCAGCTTTCCTACCCCTCTTCAGATTTCAGTCCATTTGCAGAATCATTATGGAGCTGCAAATGTCCCTCATGACCATGACCTGCCGGTGCCTGCAGCTCCTCAGCCACATGGCAGCCTCCACCTCAGTGATCCAAACAGCACACCTGAGAATGAGGCCCTACCAGCACTGTTCCCTCTAAGGTGCGCGGCAGCGCGGCCGCGCAGGTTAGACCCCTCTCCCCGCGCAGGGGTTTCCAGTCCCCGCGCACGGGGAGGGAGAGGCCGGCAGAGCGGCTGAGGCTCAGCCAGGGGAGTGGGGGCGGGGCCGGCCTGGAGCGGATCAGCTGAGCAGCTGGGGGAGGAGGGGCCGGGCAGCCCCAGGCTGTCAAAGTGGGGAGCGGGGCCGGGCCAGCAGAGCAGCTGGGGGGGGGGCAGGACCGGGCAGGGGCCAGCAGAGCCCCTGAAGATCGGCTGGGGGCTGGTCAGGCTCAGGGTTAGCAGAAAAACGAGGAGTCTGTGTCACTTTAAGACTCCTCTTTGCTCTGCCCTCCTCCCTGCTCCAGGCATTGCAGCTGCAGTATTGGAAGTGGTTTCACTTTGTTTTGTTGCTTCGGCTCCTCACCCCCGGCTTCTTTCCAGCCTCCAGCTCAGGTCCTCTCCCCTTTCCCTGCACCTGATTTTGGGGGAGGTTTAATCTTATTTTTTGGAGGGGTTGGGGCTTTTCTTCACCTTGCTGGGGTCTCAGAAGTGCGCAAAGAGAAACCTGTGACTCCTTCTTTGCTCCCTGCTTTGCTCCCTGCTTGGCTTAAAGTTTCTGGGGACGGTTGTTTCCCTACTGGCTGGGCTAAGCCAGATATTTATTCCTGCTAATGAATCTTGGCTTTTGACAACAAATTTTTTGTTTACAGGTCCAACAAAGTTCACTTTTGATTGTGAGGAGGTTTGAATCTGTAAGATTTTCCTTTTCCCAGTGTGATTTTTTTTTTTCAGTTTGTTTCTCCTTTCCAAGAAGAGATTAGTCCACTATAGATGTGTCCTTAAATTTTAGTAAGATACACAGATGTGCAAGTATTAGCTATTCTAAAGTAGATGCTGGGCTGGGCCTGATCCTATAGTTTAAATGAAGTCAGTGGGAAATTTGATGGAGTAAGGATTGCAATATTTGTCCCTTTGTTAGTTTATCAAATCATAGAAAACAAGCAGCTTGCTTTTGCCTATATACTCTATGCTTATTTTTATTTTGGCATATTTAGGAAAAAACTGATCATTGCATTCAAGAATAGGTGCTGTCCTCTTGGGCGGAGCATTTGATAGTAACAAACATCTACTCTGCCCCCCCCACCCCCCCATTTGGTGTGTATTTCACATAAAAGCAAACAAAACGTTAACTGTCATAAAATAGATATATGTCCATCTGTGGTTTATGGCAGACATAGTAGGATATGATGTTTCCAGAAATTTGTATTTTAGGTAAAAGGTTATGTTTCAGGCAGATCTGCACATAAAAACCGGCAGCTCTTATTTTTTCTGATTTCTCCTTTCCTGTGTGTATATAATCTAAAGAGCATGTCTGTGATTTTTTTTTAAAATACTACACAGTGAGGCTCAAAACTGAGGCTAGACAGGGATTTCTGTACACTCCACCTGTGCCCCCCAGTTGTCGGCTAGTAACAGTGTTAGAGCAAATGACTGAGCACCTCCTATACCCTCCCAGACATCCCCCTGCACCACACCCCTAACTTCAAGTCATGGGGAGAATACTGCTGACAGAGATTACTTTTCCGTTAGAAGCCAACACCTCAAATTCTGTTAGACTTCATGTAGTCAAGGGCCCATCCCTCTGTGTGTCAAACAATGAGTGAATTCTGTGGAGGAACTTACTGTGTTAAAACTGATTTTAACCTTGTCCATAATTACTACATTAAATTTATTGGAGGTGTGCTTCCGTTTGCAACTCACAATGTAAAAACATCAGTCTGGATAGGAGTTCTGCAGTGTGATTCTCCTTGCACCTTGATATAAGCATTAAATACTTAGTTTTGTGACTCCTTAAAGTGGTTGGCTTTACGGTTACTTTAATGTGAAGAGGAAAAATACTTAAGCCATTCATTTGATATTCTTGAGCCTCTGTTCTTGCAATTAATCTCACGCTGTAACTAGGGGCTAGACAGATTTCCCTGGAGTCGGGTGATCAATGGGGCAAGCATTTGGGGGGGAGGCATTGGCTGGGTGGATGAAGGGGGCCCAGGTGGAGCCCCAGATGTGTATGTGTCCTCCAACATCCTCCTTTTTGTACTTCCCTATCTTCCTTTCTATGCTTTGGTACCCGGTAACCCTGGTCTGGCAAAGTGGTTGAGGATTGGATGGGGTGTGGGGGGGACAGGCCTTAACCATGGCCAAGGATCAACTGGGGGAGGGGGCAGGCTGGGAGAGCAGCTGAAGATGGGCAGGGGGCAGGCCTGAAGCCCCACTGAGGATTGGCTGGGGGAGTTGCTAGTTATCCAAGGGCTCCTTTTTACCTTCATGTCCTTCCTCCCTCAGGCATTCCAAAAATAGGTGATTGTCCAGATGTTAAGAGTTTGCTGCACAGATGCACACACGGAATAAAGAGCAGTTGGGGGGGGGGGGGGATCAAGGGGCAGTGGAGTACACAGTTATCCTTTATGCCCAGAAGTTTTTCTATATAGAATGCCTGTAGCTCAGTTGGTAGAACAACAGATTTGTGATCACAGGGTCAAGCCCTGGGTTGGGTTTTTTATCTTTTGGCCTGTTGCTCCTTAGGGAAGGGTTAAATTAGGGGGGGGAAATATATATATATATCAAACACTAATAAAATGAAGGAAGATAAAGTATACTGTGATCAAGATTACTAATAGTGACCAAGTAAGTAAAACAAATAAAGGGTCACATTTGAACTGGCTAGGAACAATTTAGGACCATTTTTTAAAATTGTAAAATGTGCTGCTGTGCAAAATGAAAAATGAGAGGCAAGTTAATTGCTTTCACTTTAACTTTTTTATGTGCTTATTCATTTTGGAAAACTGACAAAGGCAGACAAACAGGACTGAAGAACTGATGAGACAAAATGTCACATAAGCATAGAATAAATTCAAATTATTAATAAAAACAATTTAAATAACATTAATTTTTCATTGTTCTATATTTTTCAATAATTTCCATCACGTGGAGTTGCACAAAAATTTTATTCAGAAAAAGTTTTGCACACGGGTTCAAAATTTTGCACACAAGCCGTCAAACCTTAGAGGGAACATTGCCTACCAGGTCTGGCTCTCCACACTGTTCCACATATGGAGGGATTTCCTAAACAAGGTAGTCTGTTCCCCAGGACACTCTGGGGACACTTCAGGTTTGGAGGGATCCCCAGTTTGCCATGGGGGGCATTTCCTTCAAAGACCTCAGACCCTCAGTGACCTTGAAAACGGATGCCTCAAACTCAGGGTGGGGGGCCCACATCTCTGGGCAACTCTCTACCTAAGGGCTCTGGTCCCACACGAACAGTCCTCTCCACATAAATGTGAAGGAACTAAGGGCCAGCTTGCATGACCTTCATGGACAAGATACGGGGTAGGTCAGTCCAGATTCTCACAGACAATACCACAGCCGTGTTCTACACAAACCGGCAAGGGGGGGTCCGCTCTCCACCACTTTGTGAGGAGGCATGCAGACTCTGGGAATTGGCCATGTGACACAACTTCACCCCATTGGCCTCCCACCTACCGGTGGTGGACAGTGGGCTAGTGGACTCGCTAAGCAGAAAACTGCTAGTGAACCACGAGTGGTCCCTCCACAACAAGGTGTTCTCCCTCCTGATAGACAAATGGGGTCTGTACCTATTGAATAACCCAGGATGGTGGGTGGGCGTAAGCCCACCCACTTCTAAAGCCCCTCCCCCAGCCGAAGGGGAGGTGGCACAAGTCTAGGTTTCAACTAATTTCTTGGGACAACTCAAAGAAATAACAGGGACGGGTGTGAGGGTCACAGGTTTAAAATGAGGGTTTCAGAGGGGGACACCGAGCAGAGAACCCCGGACAGTGCCCACTGCTCCCGAAAGGTGTCCAGGGAGCCAGCGGACGCCGCCCAGAGGAACTCTGCCCAGAGACGTGCTCGAACGAGGGACTGGAAATAGGCCCCACAGTCGCAGACCCCTCCCTCAGCCAACCTCCTTTCCCTGGTCTTATAGATGGCTACTCTGGCGTAGGCCAGGAGGAGGTTGGCGAGGAGGTCCCGCGACTTTGTGGGGCCACAGAAAGGGAGTGCGTAAATGAATAAGTGAGGGGAAAAGTGCAGCCAGAACCTCAATAAGAGGCTCTGGAGGAGCTGGAAGAGGGGCTGCAGCCTGGCGCACTCGAGGTATACGTGCACCAGGGTCTCCCTCACACCGCAAAAGGGGCAGGTGTCGGGATGAGGGGTGAACCGCGCCAGGTACACGCCTGTGCTTACGGCTCCATGCAGGAGCCGCCAGCTGATGTCCCCAGCGGGCCGCGGGATGAGGGTGGTATACAAACTGGCCCACCGGGGGTCCTCGCCCTCCACCGGTGGAATGAGATCCCGCCACTTTGTATCAGGGCGGGATGCGAGGGTGAAGAAGTGAATGGTATGCAGCACGAGTGTGTACAGACATTTACGGGGCGCGGTTCAAAATGGGACCGGCTGCAGATCTAGCAGCCGGCTGGGGGTGTCGGGTGGGGACGGCCGGGGGGGCTCACGGGGCTGGGGCCCGATCAGAAGTTCCGGAGGGCCAGGACTGAGAGGGGGGTGGGGAGTACCCTCTTGCAGGACCCGCTCGAGGTAGGCTCGAGCAGTGGGAGGCAAGGCCACCTTCACCTCCTGGAGTAGGCGTCGGGGGGTACGTGGGGTGGAGAGCCCGATGCGCCGGGCTAGCTCATGGGGATCCACCCAGTCCCCCCGCACATAATCCAGGAGTTCTCCGACCCTGGTGACACCTGCCAGGACCAGCCTCCGCCTCACAGAGGGGGCCTCTGCCACCTGCACACCAAGATGGAGGTTGTGTAGCAGGGGCTCCACGAGGAGGTCCAACCCCTCGGTGGGTACAACTGACCTGGAAGCCGCAATGAGCCTCCAGGTCCGGAGGAGGTCATGGTAGAAGGCCGGCAGCTCGGAGAGGTCTCGCGGACGACCCCTCAGATCGAGATAAAGGAGCTGCCGGTCATATCGGAGCCCTCGGTAGCGGCGGAGGAAGGTGTGCGCCAAGTGGCTCCACGCCGGACTACCTGCACCATAAAGGAGTCTCTGCAGGGCCTGGAGGCGGAAGGTGTGGACCTGGCTGTAGACACAGCACAAGCCCTGCCCTCCTTCCTCCAGGGGGTGGCTCAGAACCCCTGCAGAGACCCAGTGCAGTCCTGGCCAGAAGAACTCCAGAATTGTCCTCTGGAGCTTGGCCAGGAAACCCGGGGGTGGGGCCAGGGTGTTGAGCCGGTGCCAGAGCATGGACAGGACGAGCTGATTGATGACCAGTGCCCGTTCCCGAAGGGAGAGGCACTGCAGCAGTCCTGTCCATCTCCGGAGCCGGTCACCCACCCTGCCCTCTAACTCCTGCCAGTTCTCATCCGGGGAGGGATGGGTGGCAGAAAGGTAAACGCCCAGATAGAGCAGCGGACCCGCGCTCCACCGGATGGCCTGAAGCGCGGGTGGGAGGGAGCTCACCGGCCACCCGGCCCCTACCATCAGGCCAGAGCTCTTGACCCAGTTGACCCGGGCAGAGGAGGCCGCCGAGTAGATGGCCTGGCAAGCCTCCAGCCGCACCAGGTCACCTGGGTCCTGGACCACGAGGAGTACATCGTCGGCGTATGCTGACAAGACCAGCCGCAGCTCCAGCTCACGGAGCACCAACCCCGTCAACCTCCGGCAGAGGAGACAGAGGAAGCGCTCGATGGCCAAAGTGTACAGCTGGCCCGACAGCGGACAGCCTTGATGCACCCCTCGCCCGAAGCTGACCAGTTCGGTCAGGGTCCAGTTGAGCTTGACCAGACACTCTGCAAAGGCGTATAGTGCCCGGAGAAACCCCACAAAATGGGGCCCGAAGCCGAACGCCTGCAGGGTGCCCAGGAGATACCCATGATCCATCCTGTCGAACGCCTTCTCCTGGTCCAGGGCCAGAAGGGCGAACGACAGACCGTCCCTACACCCGAGCTCCAAGAGATCCCAGACCAGATAGAGATTATTAAAAATGGAGCGGCCCGGGACAGTGTAGGTCTGGTCTGGATGGATCACGTCCTGCAGCACGGACCCCAGGTGCAGCGAGATGGCCTTGGCTACTATTTTTTAGTCCATGCTGAGGAGCGAGACGGGACGCCAATTCCGGAGGTCGCGGAGGTCCCCCTTCTTAGGCAGCAGGGCCAACACCGCCCACCGGCAAGAAAGGGGGAGTGCTCTGCTCTCCTCGGACTCGGCCCAGACGATGGCGAGGTCTGGGCCAAGGACGTCCCAGAACGCGCGGTAGAACTCCACGGTCAGCCCGTCCATGCCCGGGGATTTGGTGGGCATGAGGCGCAGGGCTTCCGAGAACTCGGCCAGAGTGAGAGGTAGCTCCAGCCTGTTCCAGTCGCCCTCGCTGATCGTGGGAAGTTCATTCCAGAGCATCCTGCAGGCATCGGCTTCGGTCGGATCCGGGGAGAAAAGACTAGCGTAGAAGGCCCTGGCCCTTCCATGCATCTCCTCCGGATCCGTGAGGGGGGTGCCGTCTTCCGCCAAAAGGCAGGTGACGTGCTTTTTAGCCCCCCTCCGTTTCTCCAAGGCATAGAAGAAGCAGGAGCCGCGATCCATCTCCCGAAGGAGACGGATGCAAGATCGAACAAAGGCTCCCTGGGCCCGAAGATCCTCGAGGGCCCGAAGTTCCTCCCACTTCTCCTGGTGCGCCCTGCAAAGGGATTTCTTCAGGGCTGGCGGCCAAGTGCCTCAAGCTCTAAGACCTCCCGTTCCAGCTGCTCTATCGCCCCATCCCTCCTCCGGCTGGCCCCCTGAGTGTAGTCGCGGCAGAAGAGACGGGCACACACCTTTCCCCATGTCCCACCAATGCCGCACCGAGAGAACAGCGGCCCTCTGCCCCCGCCAGGCCAGCCAGAACTCCCGGAAGGACGCCACGAAGCCCACATCCTCCAGCAGGCTATTATTAAAATGCCAGTAGGCTGGCCCCAGCCTCTCCGCCGAGAGAGAGGCCGTCACGGTCACCAAATGGTGATCCGAAAAAGGGGCCGGCCAGACGCCGGAGGAGTGGGCTTGTGCCAGGTGACTTCGGGACAGATATATATGGTCCAACCAGGAGTGGCGCAACCGATTGTCCCCCACCCGGACACAGGTGAAAGTCACCTCGTCGTCCGGGTGGTGGTTGTGCCAAACGTCCATCAGGGAGTGATGGTTTATTATCTCCCTGAGGACGTTTGCGGCGGCCGGACACTGCTCGTTCCCCGTGCGGTCCCGCTCCTCGAGGGTGGTGTTAAAGTCCCCACCCAGGACCAGGCACTCCCAAGGATCCAAAGTGCCAAGGAACGTGGCCGCCTGCCGGAAAAATTGCATTCGCTCTGGGCCCAATGTCAGGGCATAGACATTGACAAGGTTCAACATCAGCCCCTCCATATGGACCTGGAGGTGCAGCAGGCGGCCCAGCACGACCTCGGCCACCCCCAGCACCTCCAGCTGTAGGTCGGGGGAGAACAGGGTGGCCACACCGGTAAAGCGGGTGGACAGATGACTCAGGAACACCCCGTTCCCCCACTCCAGCCGCCAGCTGGCCTCGGCGGCTGGATCCGTGTGGGTCTCCTGCAGGAAAACCACAGAGTACCCCCCCCCCCGAAGGAAGGAGAGCACCTGGGTCCTGCGGAGACCCACCCTACAGCTTCTGGCATTTAAGGTTGCAAAGGTGACTGGGGCCATGAGGAGGGCTGGGGGGGGATCCTCAGAAGTGGCGGGAGTACCAGCTGCCTCCGTCAGGCCACGCAACAATCCGCGACTAACCCCAAAGATCATGAGGGAGTCGCTGAAAGTGCGCGCCCTATGGTAGGCCGCAGCATCCCGCCTCCCAGTCCCTTTGCCCTCCTTTAGTATGGCCCTCACGGCCCGGAGGACCAGATGGCAATTCCCCCAGCGCTGCAGAGCGAGCTGCACCCGGCTCCTGGCCCCACGAGTGTCTGCCAGGAACACACGCAGCTCCTCCCGCAGCGCCATGGGGTCCAGGTCCTCCGGTCGGGTCCCTGTGACGGCCCCAGAGCCAGCCAGGGTGGAAAGACAGGGTGCAGAGCCCCGTCTCGGCGCCAGTGTCATGGGCGCCGAGTCACCCGGCTGAGCCCTCGGCACATGGGAAGGTGGCGGTGGAGGGAAGACAGCAGCCCCAGGAACAGAGGGAGCCACAAATGCCGCACCCTGGGAATCGGTCAATGGAAAGGGGAAAGACACAATCCCAGGGGCGGCAGCAATAGGGGATGGGGTTAGGGTAGGACTTGGGGTGACATTGGAGGGAGAAGTGGGGACAGGGTCAGGAGCAACACAGGCAAAGACAGGGGAAGGGGTAGGAATTGGGACAGGGTCCCCGGTGGTTAATTCACCGGGGTGCGGCTCCCCTTGACCGGGCGCAAGATTTCCTAAGGAGGAATCAGGGGCGAGGTCCGTGCCGACGCTGGGCAAAGGGATGGGAGTGAATGGATTTTCTCTGTCCTCAGCGTCGGACACGGGGGAGAAAACAAGTGGGAGAAGGGGCAGCTGTCCCGCTAGGGACAACACCCCGGGACCTGGCTGCTCGGTGCTGGCCGTCGCCTCTAAAGGCTCGGCGGCCGCAGTTGGAATACTGACAGCAGCCGGGCAGGTGGAACAGCCCGGGGGTGTCCCCGGAATAAAAGTAGGGACAGCAGGCAGAGGCTGGGGTTCAGGCTGGGTCTGGGGCATGGGAGGGGGTGGTGGAAGATCATCACCACCCAGATCGAGGCCCGCTGGCAGAAGGTCATCCTCCCTTGGGGCTACCAAGGTCAGACCCAGGGCCTCGATCTCTGCAAAGATGGAGCCTAAGTCCCCCCCTGCCTCAATTGATGGTGGTGGTGTAGCAGGTTCAGGGGGAACAGAAGCGGCTCCATCTGCAGCCTCCCCAGGAGGGGGATCAACAGGGGCCTCCTGCAAGGGGGCAGTGCTGTTGCCCTCCTCCACTGCGTCCATCTCCTCAGCTGGCGCCTCCCGCTGGGCCTCAACAGAGGGCGCAGCAAGCGGCTCATTGTTAACGTTGTTTTTGTTGGTATCAGCCCCCTGTAACGACTTTCGGGGGGCCTCCTCCCCTTCGGATGTGATGGGGAGGGACTGAGCCTTCTTCTGCTTGCTGCGCTTCCTCTACGGGAGAGCCTGGCCCTCTAGGATGGTATCAGAGGGCCGACCAGCGGAGGCAGGGATAGGCAGCAAGGGCGAAGGCTCTTCAGGGGAGAGGATCAAGGGAGGGGCATCATGGGGACGGGAACCTTCCCCCTGGGGTGCGCCCTCTCCCATGTCTGGGACCACCACGGCCGCTGCCCTCTCCTCTCTGGGCCCCGTCCCAGATGGTTTGGTGGGGGTGGCGACGGGGCCCGGCCTCTCCTCCGGGCATAGTGGGGTGGTTATCCCCACGTCCTGGGAGGCAGTGGCAGCTGTTTTCTTTGATGGAGAAGGAGAGGCAGCTTTAGTGGCTTGGTGGTTGGGGTCGCCGGCGGTGGTATGGCCGGTGCCCGCTTCCACCTCGGGGGGCCCAGTTGCTCCCTCTTCATGCCGGGCCAGGGGACAGTCCCTCCGGACGTGCCCCGTGGCCCTGCAGAGGAAGCACCGAGCCTCCCCCGAGAAGTAGAAGATTTTATAGTGGGTCCCTTGATGGGGCACCAAAAAGGACCCCTCTAATGCCACTCCGTCACGTGCCCCTGCTGGCGGCAGTTGGAGTTGGACCTGCTGGCGGAAGGACAAAACATGACGGAGGGCGGGGTCCTTACAGCCCAGTGGGAGAGGGCTGATGACGGATATCGGCTTCCCCAGGGTGGAAAGGAGGGGAAGGAGGGCGGCATTGGGGAGGAAGGAAGGGAGGGACAGAGGTGAGGACCGCCCGTACGCCCAGGTCCTCCAAGGATTCCACCGGGACATGGACACCCCCCACCGCCAGGCCCCTAACAACCGCCTCCTGTGTGGCGGCCTCTGATGCCAGGAAGAACACTATCTTACCATACATCTTCGAGGCCGCCACTATAGCCGAGGGCCCCACCACTCTCGCCATCACCCGCATGTAGGTTTCCACGTGGGGCGAGGCAGCCACCAGGAGGCAGCGGACACCGTGCCTCCTGGTCAATGAGGGGAAGGGGCCCCGGCCCCCCGAGATGTTATTCAGGGAGGCGGTGGGGGCAGATGGTACGGCGGCGGGTGGAGGGGTGGCAATCACCTGGGCGTATGATCTGGGGGCTGAAGAACCCCCAGAACTGGTGGAGGGAACAACTGGGGAAGAAGGGGCCGCAGCCGATGGTGGGGCCGCGGGAGCAACAGGGCCCCTGCCCGCCTTTCTCCCTTTCCCCTTTTTGCCAGCTGAGGAAATGGTAGCAGCAGCAGTGGAGGTCCCAGCTGCGCTCCCTAATGCAGGTGCCCCGCTGGGGTTGCTAGAGGTGGGAGGGGCAGCAGCCACGGTCAAGGGAGCAGCCACAGGGATAGATGGGGGAGCAGGCTCAGGGAGGGGTTGAGGGGGAGCTGGGGAGGGATCCATACTTCTATAGGAAAGGAAACCTGGGGTGGGTAGACAAGGTGAGGAACAAAGGGAGAAGGGGGGACCAGGGGACACCACTCCTCCCCGCTAAACAGCAGGCTGGGGAGGAGGGTGTGAAAAGGGGAGAGGGGGGAGACCAAACAATGGGGGGGGTGGGCTATTAAGGAATAAGGGGCAGCAGACCACTCCTCCCTGCTAGGCTGCAGGCAAGGGAGGAGGGCGCCAAGGAAAGAGGGATAGGGAACTTTAAGGCTTAAAGGACTGGCTCCTCCGGCTGCACTGGGTAAAAGGGTTAACTATATTCACAGGGGGTGCAGTGCTCAGAGGAAAAAACCAAAAAGTTAAGGGATCATTAGGTCTGGCCTACTCTGTTTGTGAGGGGGACTACATGGGTGGGATTACTAGGCATCAGGGGTGGGGTGGAAAGGCAGTGGAGAGAATAGGGTGGGCCAGGGGAACCAAACAAACTTTCAAAGATAGGGTGGGGCAGGGGGTGAACTAAAACAAAACTCAAGGGTTAGGGAACTGTCGGGGGGGGGGAGTGTGTAATGGAAGGGGACACTGAACCAGCTGGAGAGCAAAAAATAGGGGTGGGAAGCCCTCCAGCCACTAGGGGTGGGGGAGAAAAAATAGGGAGGGGATTAGGTAATGGGGAGAGGGGGAACTGCTACTGCTGAGGGTAGTTCTGTGGTCCCTGCTGCTCAAAACAGTCCCAAGGTGTTATAAAGGTTTGGGGAGCCTGCTGCTCTCTTAGAGAGAGGGGAGGCCAGGGGGGCAGCAGCTGGGGGGAGGGGGTGGCAATATTAAGTTCTCAGTCTCTAGAAAGCTCACCCCCAGCTGCAAACAGCAAAGTTTCAGTCCTTGGGGCCTCCCCTCAATGATGGTGGCTTCTGGTGGAGAAGCAGCAAGCTCAGGAGCAGCAGGGACTGGCTGGCTGGCTGGAGAGGTGGTCTTCTCCTTGTGGTGGTAGTGGAGTTCTTTTCTTCTGTAGCTCTCCCCCCACTCCCCACAGAGCAGGGGAGTGGGTGGGAGGAAGGCCAGCCAGCAGGAGCAGGAGAAGAAGGTAACAGGAACAGCAGTGGGTTGGGGGGGGGGGTAGGAGCAGGTCAGGCCCAGGAGCTCCTTCCAGCAGGCAGCCCGGCGCAGGCACTGGGGCCTGCCTCCGAGTCTGGGCTGGAGGGACAGCCTGAATGCCCCTGCTGGCCAGGCCAGGGAATAGCAAGGGCTCAGCCCCAGAAGCGGAAGGGCATGGCCAGAGCAGGAAGGGGCAGTATGAGAACACAGGCTGGGCGCTCAGTTGGGCCTGAGCTCCAGAGAGGGAAGGATGTGCCGGCCCAGAGGGTACAAGCCAGGCCAGGCTAGGCCAGGACCAGGCCCACCAGCCAGGCCCTGGCTCCAGGGTCGCCCGGCGCTACGGCCCGCCTAGCCTCCCTGGACCAGGTGATTGGGAAGGAAGCCCAGAGGCAGCCGACTGGGGTGGGCTCTTAAAGGGCCGTCGGGCCCTGATGCAGTCCCCGTCCCCCCCTTGGGCCCAACCCGGGGATGCAGGGAAGCGGAAGGCCTAACCCCTCTCCAGACCTGCGACGTAGAGGAGCTGCCCCCTGCCTCAGGCCCCGGCGACCTGGAGGAGCTACCCTTGGCTGAGGAGGAGAGGCCGGCCCCGTGTGGGCCCCAGGACCTGGAGGAGCTGCCCCTGGCAGAAGAACCAATGGAGTATCCCGACCTGCCGCCCATGGATACTGAGGGGTTTGCCGGGGTCCCACAGGCCTGCTATGAAGGGGACCCTGAAGACGGCTACCCCTTGTGGAAATAGGTACCCCGGGCATGTGGACAGGACAGGGGTTGGAGGAAGTAGCCCAGGGAGGGCAGGATGTTGGGCCGTGTTCCCGGGGCAGCGTGTTTCGGGGGCTGCCCCGCTGACCCTGGGGTAGGCCACCCTGCCCCTGTATAGGGCCCTGGGCTGAGATGCAGTGGAGCGGGTGGGCCTGCATCTCCCTCCTCAACTCCCCCCTGTTTCCTGGCAAAGGAAGTGTTAACCCGTCCCTGACCACCAGACTTCGTACTGGCCCGCCCCGCCTGGGGGCCGGGGCTCCAGACTTCGTACTGGCCCGCCCCGCCTGGGG
>ML681963.1:135152512-135218903 GCA_007922195.1 Podocnemis expansa
CTGGGGGCCGGGGCTCCAGACTTCGTACTGGCCCGCCCCGCCTGGGGAGACATTCTGTCGGTTGCCGAGAGGGCGCCAACCCGGCTAACTCCCTTTCACCGTCTGTAGGAGGCGCTCTCAGGACTGGCCACCAGCACGGCCAGCCTACAGGGTCCTCCCCAGATAGACTTGTTTGTGACACGGCAGAATCGCAAGTGTCCCCAGTTCTGCTCCCTCAGGGGCCGGGAGGAGGGGTCTCTCAGCAACACCTTCCTCATCAGCTGGTCAGTGCCCCTGTTGTATGTCTTCCTGCTGATTCCCCTGATACAGAGGGTTCTCTTGAAAATCAGCAGGGACGGAGTGAACATGATACTGATAGCTCCGGACTGGCCCAGACAACATTGGTTACCACTCATGCAGGATATGTCCACAGAGATGCCACTCTGCCTCCCACAGTGAGCGGATCTCCTGAAGCAGGACTTGGGATGCCTTCAACACCCAGACCTGGGCCACCTACACCTGACAGCCTGGATGCTCTCTGGATCAGTGAGCAGGAGAGGCTCTACACTGACAGATTAAGAAGGTCCTGGTTGGTAGCAGAAGACCATCTACCAGGTTAATGTACACAGCCAAATGGAAGTGATTCTGCATTTGGGCATGGGACAAGGGTGTAGATCCCGCATCAGCTCCGATACACCTGATCCTTAACTATTTGCTAGACTTCAGGGAAAAAGGCCTCTCTACTTCCTCCCTGAGAGTCCATTTGGCAGCAGTCTTAGCTCTCCATGAGAATGTGGATGGGCAATCAGTTTTTTCCCATCCCACTTCCGTCAGATTTCTGAAAGTGGTGGAGAGGCTCTTTCCCCAACCCCGTAAACCCACCCCACCTTGGGACCTGAATGTCATGCTCCAGGCAATGACAGAACTGCCTTACGAACTCTTGGACTCAGCCAGCCTGCTGGTCCTATCCTGGAGGTGGCCTTCTTAGTAGCAATCACCTCTGCCAGAAGGGTTTTGGAGTTGAAAGCCCTCTCCTCAGAACCCCCATATACGAGGTGGTTTTACATCACTACCCATCATTCCTCTCTAAGGTTGCCCTTCCACCTTAACCAAGAAATTTGTCTGCCAGTTTTTTACCTAGACCTCCAGGTTACGCAGAACCAGAGGAAGTGGCATATACTGGATGTGAGGAGAGTGCTCTTGACTTACATCAAGCACACCAGACCATTCTGCAAGACCGCCCAACTATTTGTGGCAGTTGCTGAATGTAAGAGAGGCCTACCAGTATCCTCGCAGTGTATCTCTAAATGGATTATGAACTGCATTAAAGACTGCTACAGAAGGTCGAACACACCTCTTCCTGAGACTGTTAGGGCCCACTCCACCAGGGCCCAAGCATCTTCAATGGCCTTCCTTGCTAAAGTCCCAATCCAAGAGATCTGCAGGGCCGCTACATGGTCGTCGATACATACCTTTATGACACACTATGCCATAGCCCAACAGGCTAGAGATGATGCCATTTTTGGCAGAGCTGTACTCAGTGTGGGTAGACTGTAACTCCTCCCACCGTCCGGGGTACAGCTAGCAGCACCTGTAACTGAATGATGTGAGTAGTGCTGAAAAGAGAATGGTGGGTTACTTACCAGTAACAGTCCATCTTTGAGATGGGCTGCTCACATACATTCAGGCCCCTCCCACTGTCCCCACTAACAGAGTTGGCGAAGGTATATGGGACTGGGAAGGTCAGGGTCACAACCACCTATATAGCCCCGGTCGTGTTGCAGAGGGGGCACTGGTGTGTGCTCTGAACTGACAGACTAAGCCTGAAGGCTTTCTTAGCTACCGTGCACTGCGGCACATAAACACCTGTAACTGAATGTATGTGAGCAGCCCATCTCGAAGAAGGACAATTACTGGTAAGTAACCCACTGTTTTCTGTCAGTAAAATAAATATTTGTGGTATTCCTATAATTGGCGTACCAGCCTTCCAAATAGGAACAAATATTTGTGTAAACAATAGTTTTTGCATGAATTCTGTTTTGAGACTAAAGTTATATTCAGTGTAATACTTAAAATAAAAACAGGGAGCTTCTGAAGAATATGATCACTTTAGATGTTTTTTTTACATTTGTGAAAGTACGTCTGTCAATCTCCTGTAAGAACTCACTTTTTTCATTCCTCTCCCCATCCCAATCAAAGTTATTGAACAAATAAGTTCCAAGTTATACTGAAAATGTTTTCTCGAATTTGTGTCATGAAATAGCAGCAGAACCAGTTTTTCAAAGTGAAAAACATTGCAATCTTGTAGTCCAGCAATAATCAATATTTTCTTTGGCAAGTTAGACAGGTCAGTGCTATTAGACTTTTTTTTTAATAGTGTTATATTTACAGGCCAACTTCATTACTCAAAATTTATACTTCTAGCTCTTTTTCACATGGACAAGCATAGAGCCTGCGTTCTCCAAAATTACCTATGAGATCTGAACACTCAGTTCATATTAAAATTATTGGTAACTGGGTGTTGAAATTCTCTAACCAGCTTTTGATATCTCACCTGGATTGTATGCATCCCAGTATAAACATATTCTGTCTCAGTTGTCTTTATTAATTATGACATATTTCAAACACTGCTAACTTTATTTATGTAGGCAGCATTGTTGCAGCTGTGTCAGTCCCAGGACATTAGAGAGAAAGACAAGGTGAATGAGGTAATTATTGGACCAACTTCTGTAGGTGATAGAGACAAGCTTTTAATCTTACACAGAGCTCTTCTTGAACTTGAAAGCTTGTCTTTAAAGCAGTGGCTCCCAACCACTGTGCTATGGCACTCTGGTGGGCTGCGAGAATCCCCCATGCCGGAGTCACTACCGCAGGCGGCAGCACTGGCAGGCAGGTTTGCCGGAGCCACAGGTGGAGGCCCTGTGCGGCCCCGGCCAGGAGGTTCCCCTAAGCGGAGCACTGGCGGCAGCCCCAAAACAGGGTGCTGTGACTAATGAATACTCATAAGTTAATTTGAATATTCATGAATTTATAATAGTGGTGTGCCACAGCATAACTGAAGGCCTCAAGGTGTGCCACAGTAGAGAAAAGGTTGGGAACCACCGCTCTAAGGTCACTTACCCATGGATCAATGTAAAGCAAATATTGCAATAAACCCAAGAAAAATACAGTCTCTATGTTGGGAGTCATTAAATGTTTACAACCAAGGAAAAGATACTTTCAGAAGACAAATGTGTTTTTCTGGAGCTAAACTTCAATGTAAAGGAGATGAGCCACTTTTGGAGGACCTTATGGAAAAGGTCTTCATGTTACATTTGGAATTACACAAATGCACACTTGGAACCAGACCTTACAAGATTATTGAGTGAGCATGTTCAACTTCCATGAGACCATCCGTGCAAATAATGATCACGCTAAAGAGTGAGGGTAGATCTACGCTTAAAATGATGTGACTTCAGCAGCAGATGTAGCACTTCAGTGAAGCCAAGTCTACACTTGCAGTGAAATTTGGTGGCAGTTGATGGGAGTTATGCAAGCTATGCAAAGTAGTTTATGTAACTCCCTGTTGACTTTCTAACGCCCCTTCAGGGGAGCACCTTTACTGTGCTACACCAAAGAGAAATGTATTCTTGTTGATGCAGGGTTACGCCACGAGAGGGTGGTTTTAGTAAACTGATTTTCAGATCAGTTTAACGGATCTTAACTGACTGTTAAGTTGATATGGAGACAGTGATCTAATGGTGAATTTGCTGCTGTTAACACACACAGGCTGTGATCACAGACCTCCCCTACGTAGTTAATCCAGCTGTGTGAGACGAAGTAGCTCCATCAACAGGAGTCAACCTGCTGTCACCATACTGCAGTCAAGCCAAAGGTTAAATTGGTATAATCTGGCTTTTTCACGCCTGAGCAAGTTATACCAACGCAAGACTGAAGTTGGGGATGTAAAATTTGTTCAATTAAGAATCCCTTTAAACTAAGCCGTGCAGGGCTCAGCTCCTCCTGCCACATGTGTTCACAGACATAGCTGGACAGTCCTCAGTGGCAAGGAGCTGAGTCCAGTCCAGGTGCAGCTCAGTCTTTCACCCTCCCAGCTTAAAAGGTAGTCAGCTTGACTACCATTTAACTGTTTAGGCCAGTGGTTCCCAACCTGGGGTCTGTGGACCACTGGGGGGGCCACAGAGCAGCTCCAGGGGATTCACAGACAGGCTGGGAGCTGGGGTTGGACACCGCTGGGGTCTCCACTTGCCAGGGAGAGTAGCCGGGGGGGGGGGCCGGCGGCCGGCGCTCCCCCCCCCCCCCACGCGGGGACGCGGGGGCGCCCCCCCCGGCGGGGCCCAAAAGACAGGGGACAGGGGGTCCTGGCTGCAGCACTGCCACTGCAGCCCCATATGTCTACCAGGGAGTGGGGTCTGCTATGGCAATGGCTCGCTCCCTCTGCCCAGGGACCTGCTGCAGCCCCATGTAGCTGCCAGGGAGCGGGGAATGCTGCAGCCATGGCTCCCTCCCCCTGCCTGGGGCCCCCACTCCCCTGCAGGAGAGCGGCATGGGCCACATTCTGCCCTGGTGCAGGCCATGTTCTGGCAGCACCAGGAAACCCCAGGGGTCTCCACTTTGGTTTTGTTTTTGTGAGTTTGGAAAGGGGTCCCCAGCCTTGAAATGGTTTAGGCTTTTACATCCCTAGTTAGACCAGGCCTGAGTCTCTGTAGAAGGGAGCCCAGGGTTCATGAATAAGTAGTTAAGGATCTTTCAAGGCTGAAGGCTCCCCAGGAACACAGAGTTATCATTAGTAGACACCGCTGTGCCTGTTGTGGGCAACATACCTATCTGGCCCCCCAACACATAACCCCCACCCCCAGGTGGAGGAGGTAGCAGTCCTAGGGATGCCTTTTTTGGCTGAGCTTGGCAATATGTTCTTCTGGTGGATGGGTGGCCCAGAGGCCAAGCAAGCCCTCACTCCATGGCTCCCAGCCTGCAGGCACAGCAGCAGCATTTCCCTGCATGGCAGCCAGCCCCCCATAGGGTTACCAGATACTGAAGGCTGGAAAGGACAGGGTTACCAGATGTCAGGCAAAAGGAGAACATGTCCTCCTTTTTACCTTCACATCCTCCCTCCAGCAGGCATTTTAAAAATACATGATTTTATCTGGCTTTTTCGTTACAGGGGTTAAAGTCTGCTGGAACATCCCAAACACCCTATTTTTAGGGGAAAGCATTCTAGGGCCCCTAAAAACAGAAGAATATGACATTAGTTCTACATTTTCTCCATGTGTCCTCCAACGTCCCCGTCCTCCTTTCCGTGCTTTGGTGTCTGGTAACCCTAGGAGGGCAGGGAGGTACAAAAAGGAGGACATTGGAGGACAGATGGAAAAAGTGTAGCATTAACGTAATATGCTTCTGTTTTTAAGGAGCCCTGGCACGCTTCCCCCTAAACATAGGATGTTCTGGGGGGTTCCAGCCTACTCCAACCCCTGTAAGTAGGAAGCCAGACAAAACCATCTTTTCACAATGCCTGCTGGCTGGAGGACGTGAAGGTAAAAAGGAGGACGTGTCCTCCTCTTGCCCGACGTGTGGGAACCCTAGCCATGGAGACAGGACGGGGAGGACAACAGCAGCTCGGGACCAGCCACCCAGCACCGCAGCAGACGCGCGAGCGCCGCACTCCAGCTCCGCTCCACGTGACCCGAACCCCGCGAGGGGAGCGAGCCCCGCCCCCTCCGGCGGCGCCGCCACGTACCTTCTCGCCTCCTCCGCAACCCTCCTTGAAACCCTGCTTGCGCAGCCTAACCCGCCGCCCGACGGCCGCCCAATCAGAACCCTACGCGATGCCCAGAAGGGGGTCAGGCCCCGCCAATCCGCGCTGCCCCGGAGGCGGGCGCGATTGCTATAGGAACGGGAGGGCGCTGCGGGCTTCGGCGGAGAGCGGCTGGTGCCGGGCTGCGGGTGAGGCGGCGGCGGCGGCGGCGGCGGCAGGGTCGGGTCCGGTCGTGCTGTCAGCGGCGGGGGAGAAAGGTGAGGAGGCCCCGGGGGGATCGGGCTCCGCTCCTGCCTCTGGGCATGGGGGGCCCCCACGCGGGCCCCCGCCCCTCTTGGGACAGCGGCGCCTCTTGCCCAGGTAGATGGGGGTGTGCGGGGGGGAGGCAGATCTACAAGGGGCCCCCGGGGGTGTTGTGTAGCCAGGGGGTGTCTGAGGATGGGAGTGTGACACCTCTGTGGCGGGAGAGACACTGGCATTGGAGCACGAGACAATGTAGGCTGAAGCAAAGGGAAACTTCCTGCCGGTGAGCTCTGCTCATTTGGGGTGTAGGCTCCCCCAGGAAAGGAGGGGCAGCCCTAATGCAGGCGGAAAGCCCTGCAAAGCTGGGATGGAGCAATCCTGCGTTGGCAGGTGGCACGGCCTGTCTGTCGTGTCTTGATTTCATTAGGTGATTCACTGAACTCATCCTTTTCCCGGCTGCTGCAGGTTGAGGGAAAGGGCTAACCGTGGCTAAAAAGACAGAAGAAAGTGCAGGGCTGGCGTGCTGTCATGTATCCAAAGTAAAAGATGGGTGCTTATTTTGTTACCTGTCGGTGCGATGAACACTAACTCATGTGCACTGTCAAACTTCCACTCTACAGTGCGTGTAAACACAGCTGGCTCTACCAGAAGAGTAGAAAATGTATGTATTGAAAACGGTTACTTACATGTTGTGTAAAACAAACAAGGAGTTCTGTGGCACTTAGAGACTAACGAAGTCACTAGGTGGTAAAAAGTTCCTGCGGGGTAGCCCTGTTAGTCTGTAGACAGCAAAAACAACAAGAGTCCTCCGGCACCTTGAAGACTAAGGAATTTTTTCAGGTATAAGCATCTGATGAACTAGACTGGAGCCCATAAAAACTTATGGCTGGAGAAATTGGTTAGACTTTAAGGTGCCACGGGATTCTCATTCTAGGTGCTAAATTCAGTTATCCAAAATAGCCCAGAGAACTGAGACACTTTTCAGGATTTGACAGAGAATGTGACCTTTTTTTTTGTCTACCAGGGAGGTTGTAGATAACTAACAAATATTCTTAGGGACTGTTCTTCAAGCTCTGATGCAGTTAGTCCTTAATAATCTATGTAATTGCTGTTTGAAGAAGTGACACTTAAGCAACCCAGGGGTGGGGGTGGGGGTGTGTAAGCTCAGCTAGTTTTAACATAGCGGCAGGATGGGGCTTACCTTGTGGCAGCAGACCGTTGATGAACGGTTTATTGTGCAATCACAGTGAGGACTGTGGTTTTCTGGTTCTTCCAGAAAACCCCAAACTCCTTATAACTTTATAATATATTGGTCCAAACTGCTACAGGTGACAATGGTGGTACTGGTCTTCTGAGCAGCTAACGTAGACTGTTGTAGTGTATAGCTAACCAAGTATGCAAAGGACATATTTCAGAACAAAAAGTTAAATCATGGCTATGAAATGTCCATTTCTTTTGAAACGTTCACACAAACACATCTATATGACTTTCAGAACAGCTTGGGTATGTGACATTTTAGTGTGGAAGGGTGGGAATTTGCATTGCCACTACCTGTGAATATTATTTGCAGAAATGAAAACATCTAGTATTTTCAAACTCGGAGCATCTTAGCAGCAAAGTAAGTGTTTCTTTTTCTCACTGAATGAGATGAAATGATGGTGGTTTACTTAAAAAAATCAAATGAGTCAGTCAGCATAGTCCTGCAGTGGCCTCAATGTTCCGATCATTCTGGCCAAGGTCCCCAGCTCAGCCCAGGCAGGACAGGCATGTATGCGGAAGACACTTACTCCCCAGTTCATTAAAGTTTACTCAGGCCTAGTTTCTGGAATACTTTTTATGTGCCCTTGCACAACATCTTACAAGGGTGAGGAGAAAATCCACATAGCAATGGGTACTTCTGTTCCACTCCACCCCATCCTGCAGGTTACCACACAGGGAACTTGCACAGAGTAAGTTACCACGTAGTCAGTGCACTTGTTACGCAACAAAACATTCCTAGCTTTGTAGTATTGGCTTATGGAAATAAAGGACATGTATTGCTTGAACAGTTTTGTTTGTCCAATAATCACAAACTAGCAAACCAGGGAAATACAAAATTAAGGATGGCATTCTCCCTCTTTGATGTGTATACAGCGTTGAATGTTATACATGCAATTTTTGTGTTTCAATTTATTTACTTAATGGTGGGTTTGAGTAAAGAGCAGCTTTACCATCCAGCATGAAAGCACCAAGTATAAATTTGTTAGTTGTGGCTTGGTGCTGTTACATAGACTGTTAGGCCATCTTTAGCTTGGCATAAGAAACTGTGTACAAAACCAAAACCTGGACTCTTAATCATTTAAAGCAAGATTTCTTTATGGAAAGTCTTCAAGTTGCCTATAGCATTTCTGAACATAAAACATTAGCTAATATAATTCAAGAAACTATTTAGGTGTTTTAGACATTCTAGATCTCGGATACATCCATATGACTCTAGTGCAGTTATTGTGTTTATATAGGTGAAAGTGAAAAATTTGGCCTATTGTCAAACTTATTTTACATATCACAGATGTGAAAATATTGACCCATATTTCTAGCCATATGCCTGACTAAACAAATGTTTTTAAATAAAGAAAAGATAATGTTGTAGTTCATTGCTAACTTCAAAGCCCTATCAGGGCTGCCATAAGCTTGAACTTCTGTAGAACAAAGATGTTTGCTTAGTGATGTCTTGTACATCTGTCTTTGTTTGCTCAATATCCAAAAGAAGTGTCACAGAAGCTCTTGTAATATCCATACTAATACCATATAGTAGATATCCCTCCACATACTATAGGCAGAGAACATTCTGGCACTGGAACTGCTTGCCTGCAGCCAAAGTCACTGTACAGCATTTAGTCCCATATCTTCTTCTGTTTAAGTTGATGGCAGAGTTCACATTAACTTGAGTGGGACCAGGAGTTGGTTCTTAAAATGTACAATAGAAAGGTCACTAAAAGAATTAAACAATTTTTATCGTGTTAGAACAATGTTAACTGCAAACCAAGTCCAAATTACAGTTCAATAACTGGACTTGTGTGTTTTATGACTAATATTTCTCATTTGTGCTGGTGTCTTTAAGACCAAGGGTCAGATTTGTAAAGGTATTGAGGCTCTTAACTATCAAGATAAGTGCCAAGTGGTATCTTCAAAAGAACCTCTCTCTCTATTATTAAGGGCCTCAATATCTTTAAAAATCTAGTCCCAAATCCTTACTCCTATAAGTAGTCTTATTAGCTTGTGTTCTGTGGTCTTCATGAAGCAAAACTTTTATTGAAATCTTGGATGAGCTCAGAGTTTGGTTTATAGTGTTTGAGTGTGATATTGAGAATATGGTTACATATTGAACCTGAAAGTGATTTTCGTGGCTCTGAAGATTATGAGAATATGTTTGGGTGTTATGATGTGAAGTTGTTCTAGATGTCAATGGTGGCTTAACCAATGCAAATTTAAATATAAAGTTTTGTAGGTGGAAAATACTAATTGTACTGGGGACATATGTTTGTCATAGTACCAATACCGATCTGCCAAGAAGTTAGGAAGTCTTTAAAATAACATTGATTTTGAAGTTGGTAGGAGTTTGTTCAAATCAGAAATCTAAATCTAGCCCATTGAATTCAGTAAGACTACTTTTGAGGAGTAATTTGCACCAAAACTATAAGCACATTTAACAACCCTTTGGCGAATGTCAGAGCTTGTCAACCCATGGATGCTTAGGAAAGTTCATCTGAATTCAGTAAATATGTGATTGGTTAAATTGCATTAAAACCCTGCATGGACACTCACTTTCAAAATTGACTTGACTTTAATTTGGTTTAGTGAATTTAGATTAACTTTCCTGAGTGTCACTGTGTGGACTAGCCCTCAGTCTTTCTGTATCAGCTTTCCTAGGAAGAAATAAAAATAACTTCCATGAATTGTTCAAAGCAAAAATCTTTATGGTACAAGTAAGAGTTTGCTTTCCTCCCAGTTAATGAACTAGCCTATAAGTACTATTGTGTCTTACTCTAAAGAAATGATTACCAGAAAGCCACTTAGAGGCTGTTAGGCTGCCACCATGTACAGTTTGTGTGTGGATCCGGTTAACACGCACTCCTGTCATGTCCCCCAAAGCCATTAACTTAACGTGCAGGACTCACTAACGTGCGGTGCCTAAAGGCGGAAGTTGGCCTGGACACAGAAACGCGCGAAGTGAGTAGCAACTTAAGGAGTCCGGCGCGCTAGCTAAAAGGGGAGGTTGGCCTGGGCGCGGAAACAGGTAGAGTGAGCCTTCTAGTGCTGCACTCTGGTTTATTTATTTATTTGCCGCGGTCCTGTTTGTGCGCGGTCCATTTAAATGTGCAGGCACGGGGGCTTGTCCCCTGACACCCGCACATTAATGGGTCCCCGCTGTATTTGTCAACTTTCTTAAAGTAACGAAATCTTAACATTGCTATTCAAAAGGATCAGTGCTGAGAACAAACAAGTAAGGGTCAGTTCTGCAAATCTTGTTTTATGAAGACAAGGTCTAGGCCCACGAGTAAGGCGTTAGGATCAGACTCTGTATGCAAAGTGCTATGATGCGATATCACTTTCTGGTGTGGGTTCAAATGGTAACTAATATAAGGCTCATTTTGTTCATTAGTTCTGTCCCAGATATTCATGTGCCTGTGGTGCTTTGTAGCATCTCCTAGCAACATCTGGTGAAGTTTTGTTTAGTAACAGTGTTGGAGTGTTGTTAAAAATATAGTGCTGTCAATGTATGTCGTGCAGAACAAGGCATGTTCTTTCTACTAAATAGCTGAGAAGGGTTAGCCGTCAGAGAACAAGTTGAAAGGCTGAATCAGCTTTGGACAGCAGCCATGGGGAGGAAAGGAAGGACAGATAAGAAGATGTAGTGAAAACAGTGGGAGATGACAAAGCAAAAAACAAAAACCATGAGAAAAGAGTTTAATAGGAAGAAACATATGGAAGAAAATTCCAGTGCTACCTTTGTATTTGTTAAGAAATAGTTTTAATACAAAAACGTACCTTACAAAATGCTCTCTGAAGGTAGATAAAAGATGGTGGTTGCCCCAGAAAACTTACAATTTAAATTGAACATGAGCGCATCATGGTGTTATCACCTCCCCTGTAACTTTTAGTTAAGAGCATGCACCCAGAATGTGGGAGACCCCAGGTTTGATTTCCCCACCTGCCTGATAGGAACAAAGGATTGAACATAGGCCTTACTGTTACCCCAGAAAATCAATTCCCAGACCGTCCAGCAGTCTGAGTCTTAATGTCCAACATTCTAGGGCAATGAGGGTGGGACCGTTATCTGCCTAAACGGACAAATGCCCCAAGTGGAGAATATGGCTACAGCCTGCCGATCAAGCACAGACCAGAAGCAACAAAAGACTTAGAGCCAAGGGTTCTTCAGAAACAAACATAAGGTTTATTACAATGCTTACTCTGAGGATTGACAAAGAATTATTACTCATTTCACATATAGCTTAACAGTAATACAACACATTAAAACTACTCTATGCAAGTAACGCACTAGACAACACTTATATTTACAAAAGGCATTCAGCAAGTGGGGATCAGGTCACTTGCAGAATGGAGAGATCTCAGATCTTAACTTCTTTTTGACCTGGTGTGAATTCCTTATCTTTAAGCTTTCCCTGCCGGTTTGCCTATCATTGCAAGTTACTTGGTAAGGATTGGGCCTCTGTCAGTGGTTAGCGCTTTAAACGGTTTGTTGGTCTTTAACCTTTGCTAGTGATGTTTTACCCTCCTTGGGACCCTCTTACAATTTGAGAGGATTTATTCTCAATAACCTTCCGGTCCTTATTGCCGTTGAGCTCGCTGCCTTCCGTCTCTCTCTGTCGCGGTCTCCATAGCAACTGGAACAACAGTGGCTCAGAAGGTTTTAGAGAGCTCGCAGGTGCACCTACCGCTTTGCGTCAGCGGAGTTCTCTGTGACGCTTGCAGGAGTTCTGACAATGCCAGAGCTCCAAAGCCTCGAGCTTGGGAATGGGACTCATGAATGGCTTATGTGGAACCAAGCTCCCTCGGAAGCATGCACTTTGAGTCAAGACTCAGGTATTGAATTGGTGCCACCTCTTTAGGATAGCCTACACCAGAGATGGTGAGACACAAAGTCCCCCAACTGGGAAGATGTCCCAGTTGTACCCTCTGGCCGCTCATTCCCAGAGACGGTGAGACCCGAAAGTCCCCCAGCAGAGACTTCACTTTGCTGTACCCTCTGGTCGTGGTGTGCGCGTGCAAGCTTTTTGGCTGTGTGATATTCGTTGCTCACAGACTTAACCGCAGGACTCAGTTATCTGTCTGTCTGGAGTGCATGTAAGATTGACTATCCAGGCTCACCCTTCTGAGACTAAGTCCAGAGACATAGCTCAGAGGCTAAGTCCTGAGTCCCCGCTCAGAGACTAAGTCTGGAAAAGCCCTTCTGAGACTAAGTCCCGCAACTTAGTTCTTAAACTTCCACCAGAGACATTGTCACTCTCTCTGGGGTCGAGTGATAGTGTGACTCCTAGTGCAGTGGGAAGATAGCCAGAAGCCAGTGGAACCCAAGAAGGAGTGGGAGAGATCTCCAAAGTTCTGCTGCTATGCTGCTTCTTTTATACACTGTCGTCCACTTTCATCCCTCTAACCACTCACAAAAGGGGTGATTTCATCCTCAACCAGTCACAAAGAAGATGATTTCATCCAGCACCAGGGGTAACTGGACAGTGGGAGGAGAACTCAGAATACTTAATGGGAGAGGGAATGAGGGAGTTCAAAAGTTTTAAAATCATCCTCCATATTGACCTACTTTTCCTTAAAGAGATATATCTGTTGGGTCTGTTACCCCATGATCCATGTCTATGGAGATCAGATTTCACTTGCTGAGTGCATTTTTGAATATTTGCTTTGTTTTAACACTTGTAGATGATAGCTTATGGCTACTTTATCACTAATTATTACATATTATGCTATTTCTAGCTTTATTTTAATGCAAATTTCTACTAGATAGCCTTGCACTATTTTTCTACTCATATATGTCTTTATCCAGTCAAGATTTGCTCTGATACTAAAGAGATGGCAAAAATCTCAGGCTACATTCTGTCTCTCAAGACAGTATCCTAACCTGGACTCTGGGGTATTGTGGGTCCCTCTCGATAACTCCTGCTGAAGCTGTTGCACTTTGGGTAAGTAAAGAGTCACTAAAGCAAGGGGAATGGATTATGGTCTCCTCTACACTCACCCACCCCCACCCATGAGTATTCCTAACTGCCAGGCTATACTCATTCTCACTTTCTCTGACTCAGTGGCTACGTAAGTATTTATCCAAACTTTCCAAAGTAGATCAACTTCAACAGGAGATCTTGAAGAAGACCTCCATCACAATATCCTCAAGGTTACAGCATTCTTTGGAGAGCTAGAAGAATTCTGTTCAAATCCTTTCTTCCCACTAAGTGGGAATTGAACCCAAGTCTCCCACATCCACAGGCTAAAAGTTATAAGGCCAGGAAGTGCTGGTGCCCTTGCCATCACCTCTGGTCAGGTTTTGTATAGGATCTCTGATAAGTAGGCATGAACATGCCTACCAGTTTGGGCACCTGAGGCCAGATAGGTAAGTGTTCTCCCAATCCCTGTCTATACTCACCTAATTTGAGTATGTTGCTGGTCCTTAGTTGGAAGATGTATGGCACCAATGCACTGGCAGAAATTTAGGTGCTTAAGGGAATTTTATGATGAAAATGTAGATGCCAGGGGATTTAGAGTAGCTACAGTTCTAGTGAGCAGCTGAGGGGGGTTTTGAGAATAGCAGAGGTTCTTAACTTTTGAGTATAAGTGCCTTAAATGGGGAGTTAAGTACTTAAATCCTTTTGCGGGTCTAGGCCTTGGAGATTTGTCCAAGACCACAGAATGGATCTTTTTCATAACTGAAATTAATTTGTAGAGGTTTTTAGCTACCAGTCCTGAATTTGAAAGACCCTTAAGAGATCTGCTTCACAACTGTCAACTCTCTCTTGGTTTTTATATGCATCCGTTGATCAGACCATGCTCATCTCCAGAGTACAGCAATAAAATGGGAAATCAGTATGGTTATAAATATAAGCAAGATGGCTGGCACCACTAAATGTCTGAGCTGCGCTGCAAGTGTGCTTTATTGCTTCCACATCAGATGAAGCAGTAATAAGTCAAATTTTTTAGTGAAAAGCCCATTTGTGTAGCCCATAAGCCTGGACCTATGTGCACATTTACTAGGATTGCAAAGGAAATTCGAGAAATGTGCACATACAAACTACTTATTAGGATTCCTCGCTATTCAGTTGCATGTTCAATTGCAAGTTTATGCATGTTGCTATCATTGTAGTTCTACAAATATTTGTGAGCCTCAGTTTTTGAAAACTTGGCTTTGAGTGTTACTTCTCCAAGGAAATCAGTAGTATTATAAAGAGAATTGTTTTCAGGGTTGATGCTTTTCTCTTTTCCAATTGTTAATAAACATTCAAAATGCATTTTTTAGGCTTGCTAATTTAGATATTTTGTATTTTTTTTAATTAAGATGGAGTCTTGTAGAGGTTGTTTTGCCATGTTTGTGTCACTAAAACATGCTTTGAAGTACCTGAGAATAAGTTTAGTAGTGATCTTCTACCGGCTACAGTTTTTAATAATCCAAAAGTCCAGCTGTGTTTCCATTGAAGTCATTAAGAGTTCATCATTGACTTTGGTCAGAGCAGGATCAAGGGTGCTGTGAAATAGATTCTGATTTATTTTCTTTTTCAAACATGTTTTTCACATAAGCAGTTCTCTATTCTGCTGAGCAGCTCATTCTTTTAGACTTTTTTTCTTTTTTTGTTAATCATTCTCTTCGTGACTCGATGCCTAGAAGAGTGTTTTCAATGGCAGCTTAGAATATTTGGTCTCTTTATGGACTTCAATATGTCATTTTTATATTACTACTTTTGTAAGTAGCTTTCTTTGGGTATTCCAAGAAAAAACCTTTTATTCAGTTAATCCTCTAGAATTGTAATACTTTTAGTTCATTTGGAAAGTAACTATCACAGATAGGGCTTTGGACGTCATTATTATGGTAATCCATTAGGTAGTAAAACTATGTCATGTGCTACCTCTTTGGCACAGTTTCCAAAATAACATTGACATGGGCAGTGGATTTTTTTTTCCATTGCTTTCTTGTACTGTACTTCCAGATTTGAGGGTAAATTTGGTGAGTAATATGAATGCAAAAAAAAAAGCATTTTAAACCCAGATGACTATTTTAATTTCTGGATGAACATTATATAGTCTTACTGACCATACAAAGCAAGGATTTGTATATTTCTGTAACAATCAGTGACTAAATATTAGGATGTAATAGATTTTTCTGTCCACACTGTTGTACATGTTCTTTTTTGAACTATAGACAATTTTATGATTCTTGTGTCAGTGAAGAATGAAGGTCAAAACTAACTGATGTTACTCTGTGTAATATACTTAATTTCCAACAGGTACATGCAACTCTGCTGGATGAAATGACACCTAACTATAAGTTGGTGATTATCTGCTATGTCCCCTTCTAGTAACAGGCCTAGATGCAAAGATGATCTAAGTCTGAATAATGAACAGTGAAAATGAAAATAGACAAGCTCAGATTTGTGCATTAAACAAGAATATGCTGTATGATATCACTGAGTGTGATGAGGATATAATTCTTTAAAGGTAATTTAAGAAGGTTTATTTCTAAGCTTGTTCCCCGCAATCTGGTGAGTGGAGGGTATTCAACTCATTTCTCATCTTAACACAATTTTCATTTTTTGCATTGATCTCTCAGCTGGTGAAGAGCTATATATTTGGGATGAAAAGTCCACTTTGGTAATGTTCATATATCCATTTTGTTCATTCTGTTGCCCAAGTCTTTGATAAAAATCTTTAAAGATGCACTATGTACTACCAACACCATAACACTTTCTGTGGCATCCATTACTGTAGGATGAATGCCAGCTTGAGAAGCAGAAATCTAAATTCCTTTGATTTCTCTTTAATATTGTATTTGTTTTCTCTTTAATAGATTTTTTTTTTCCAGTTAGAAGGGAAATTAAGGCATTGTTGCCTATTTACAGAAATATCTTTAGGTGAAGTGTAGCTCTGTCCTTTTGCCTAATATGTTTACTCAGAGACAGAGCTTGCCATTAGCCTGTCTTGTTAAGTGGTACACAGTAGAGTTTGTGACTCACAATAAAGACTGTCCAGCTCTAAAGACTGACTCATAATTTAGTCACCTACTTTTGCATGCATAATATGAGAAATGTAATCTCAGGCCAAGAACACATCTGAATCTGGTGACTGTTGAGCAAGTTTATAATATTGGCTGTTCTAGTAATCGTATTTGACTAATATTTTAAAAGTTCAATGGTTTGTGTAGGCTGTTGGCTTACTTCAAACTACTGTTGGAAACCTGTGACACAAGAACTTGTTGCCAACCAGCAGGACCCCCCAGAGTTTGCAGAGAGTTTTACAGGGATCCCCTGGGTCAGATATATGCATAATAACTCACTAATGGGTGGCACTTAAGATAATTACAATTATTTTAAAATGTATTGAGGGATAATATTTAAGGAGGTATGTCTATATTTACATTTATATTCTTAGGGGAAGTAACCAGGAGATGACATGTGCCAGACAGGTTCCTTTCATGGAAGAGGTCATAGACGCTTATCTCTCTGTCTGGTCACATATGGGTTGGGCTTTGTGTGTTACACTAGATGCCTATTTGCATGCTGAGCCAAATACTAATCAAGAGATTGTTTCCTCCCATAAATTTTCTCTTTTGATGATTTCACAAACAGAAGGAGGGAGACTCCTGTTTATAACTAAAAAGACAGGAGACTGCTGACATAAAGGTGGGGTGTATACAGGGGTAAACTTTAGATCCTTCACTGAGGAGGCAAGCTAATGGCAGGTCACAGCCAAGTCTGGCTGTAAAATTTTGGAAGGACTTTGAGTGAGCATTGCTCTGCAAGATTTGAAAGTATCTAGTTAAAGAAGTCTGACTCCTAGAATGCTTGTTCTCATTTTTATGTTCTTTGTAAGGATTTGTTTCCAGTACTTTGCTTGCTATCAACTGCATCCCTGTACCTTGCTAAATAAAATTCTTATGTATTTTTCACTGTACCCATGGCTGTGTGCTCTGTATTAATCAAAGCAGTTAGCTGAAGTATAACTGGAACTGGGGGTGCTGCATCTTTGGAAGCAGTGAATCTGTGAATACTGTGAGTGTTCAGTGGAACTGGGGCTAGACCCCTCCCAAGAGATGCTTGGAGAGCTTGTGGTTAGTGTATGCCTATCATTAATCTGGAGGTGGAGAGCAGAGCCTATCATGCTTAAGGTGAGAGCTTGTATTGCCTGTGGCTTACTGGTGCTAAGGTCAGGTGGTAGTGAGAGGCCCTTCATCTTGGGGTGACCCCAGAAAGTATCATAAAACCCATTATTAAAACTCAAATATCAGAAAAATATTACAGCCAATGGCAGCCAATATGTGAATCTCTTGTGCATCCATTTCAGTTTCTCCATAATTTCAACCCTTCCCCATACCTGCAGATTTAAACTATCACACTGTTCATTGTTGCATGCAGTGTAGTTGTAGCCATGTCAGTTCCAGGATTTTTGAGAGAGATGGTTGATGAGGTGATATCTTTCATTGGACCAACTTCTCTCTCATCAACAGAAACTGGTTCAATAAAAGGTATTACCTCACCCACCTTATCTTTCTAATGTCATACAGTCATTGGAATGTTGCAGTCCAGTCTGTCTACCCAAATGGCAAAAAAACCTGACCCAGCAATTTATACCTTCTTTTGATAGCCTGATTTTCAAAGAACTGCTTATTGAAAGTCAGTGGGACTTGTGCTCCTAAATTAGTTTCCTTTGAACATCCCACCCAGACTAAATAACTAGTCTAAAAAGAAGTATAAATAATGTATTTAAGGTTCTTAGAAGCTGGAAATATTTCCTTAATTTAAGGAGTATATTTTTAGGAATGTATTTTACACGCACAACTTGCACCCACAGTATCCGTATCCACAAAATGAATTGCAGGTCTAAATCTAATTGCTTAGGCAACTAACTACCTGATTTGCTCACACAATCAGGAAATTAGAGGTTTAACTGAAATTCAGTGGTAGGTTAAAGACTGCATGTGGAAATCTTGCGGGCAGAATTTATGCCTGTAAAAGAGGCTGCCCTTTTGAAATTACCAATCCAAATGTTTACTCTTGTATCCTCACTCCCACACCACAGTGTAGAAATCAGTTCTGAGATACACCAACAGCCTAAATTATTGCTCTCCAAAGAATTAGGAAATATTGCCAGTAGAATTGACAAGCAGGACTCTGATTTCCAATTGCCACTATAAAACTGACCAGTTCCTGTGAAACTTCATTTGTTGCTGTTGTTTCAATGCAGTGCAGATCACAGCAGTAATAGACCTAACTTGCCCGTAAAGTACACATAATAAGCTTTTGATTTTTTCATAGCCCAACTTGAGACACTCAGGGCTTAATTTTCATAGCTGCCAAGCACTTATAACTCCTATTCATTTCAAGTTGAAGCTTACCAGCTGTGAAAGTCAGGCCATAGCTGCCCCTGACTGGGCACATGTGCATGCATAGATGCATGCATTGTCAGAGGCCACTGCTGTAAATGTTGATCTTAATGACTTGACCAAGGCTAAAGCAAGTCAGTGGCAGAGCAATTTTTAAAAATCTACAGTACAGACTTCTGTAGAGTGACTTACAGCAATATTACTGTAACACTGTGCATTTATGAATACATCTCAGAGTAAGCAAAGCAATTACCTGTGGTTTTTAAAGGCCCAGATTATTGTAAGTTTTATCATAGAAAATAAGAGTGCAATGTTTTTAAATGAACAACTTAAGGAAACTGAGAGCAAATACTTAACACCTTTCAAAAGGTAGCATCAGAGTATGATTATTGTGTCCTCAGTGTGGTCATGTCTCTTCTCAGAATTTCATGCTACCTTTTTCTCTTTCATCTGTCCAGTTCACCAGGCTGCTCTCAAAGCACATTTAGGGAAAGTTTTCAGGGAAGTGTTATCTGGATTTCACTGTAGATTTCTTTGTTAGCAAAGGTTGCTGGCCTCCACTGTGACTTAGTACTCATCTACACTTGCCACTTGTCAGCAGTAGTAGACAGGAGATATGCAAGGTGTGTAAAATACCTTGTGTATCTCCCCTCGACTCTCACTTACCTACCCATACACGCTGTGCTAAGACTACCGAAAATGCTGACCAGTCAACTTAGTGCTACTCTAGTTACAGAGCTGGAGTTACAGCATTGAGCTGTAGATCCATCGGAGCCGTCTGTCAGGTTGTGCTTGTCAAACCTGGAAGAGAGCACTGATGGTGACGAATTCCTGAAATTCAGCTCTTTTACAGGATGGTCTTTAAGTAGTCTAAGCTGACAACTCACTTTAACAAATGTCTGTCCTAACTTGGGTTTAATTACCTTTTTCTTCAGGGGATAAGAGGGGAGGAAAGCTGCTTGATGCCTGTGCATCAGTCTACTTTAGAATCAAACCTTTTTCACACGACCCTCCAAACTGCCAAGTTCACAGTATTAATGCACCCCCATTAGCAAACATTGTGATAGCACAGTTGTCCTCTAACCCCAAATAGGCCCGATAATTTGTAGTATGGACGGGGCCATCTAAAGTTATAGCAGTGGGGATCATATATCATATTATCTGACTCTGCTACAAATTGGAACCAGGTGTGTAACTAGGTTCCGTGAGGGTGTTTTTAGGTTAGCCACATTATGAATAAAAGTGTTTTCATTAAGCAATATAAGATTTGTATGTGAACTGGTTGCACAGATAAGATTGAACTACTTCCATTGACAATCTCTTATTTACAATACAGTCATTCGTTAACTGAGCTGATGCATTTAACTACTATGTTGCCTTTACGTTTGTATCTGGGCCCTAGTCTATACTTGCTGAAGTTTTTGACAGCAGTAGACAGGAGATGCACAAGGTACGTAAAATACCTCGCGTATCTCCTGATGACTCTCTAATCAGCTCCTACACACTAGGGTAAGCTGACTGCAAACGTTTTGCGGTTGGCTTACAGCAACTCTAGTTCCAGGGCTTGGGTTGCTATGGGGATTCCCAGAGCTATTCAGCAGGTTTATACTGACTGCTGAATCATACCTAGAAGATCACGTTGTTGGTGGCGATTTTGCCGCCGTCAGTATAGACTTACCCTAAGATGTGTATCCCATAGCACCTCAGCAAGGACTAGGGATTGAACTGGAGAACATATGAAAAGAATAGTACTAGCAGCACATGAAGCACTGAAGTCTAGGAGGAAGATCTATGTATTAGATGATGAGGCACAATAATGAGGTCTTGCCCACACAGGACAGCAGTATTACAAAGTGGTTGCAGGGGGACAGCCATTGGCAAGTTTAGGGTGCTGCTGGCAGACGTGATGGCTTGATTAGTTTCCATGGTACTAATCAGTTATTAGTTATGTTGTATGCAAATATAAGGCATGCCTCTAAGGCAGGGGTCTCAAACTTGTGGCCTGTGGGTGGCATGCGATCCCTAAAGTTATTTCCTGGGGCCCACAACAACACTATGATTATTCATATTTGCAACATTGTTGTACGAAGAGGTTTCAGTGGTGCGGCCTTTGGGCTAACAGACAAGTTCTCATGCAGCCGTCGTGGTGATTTGAGTTTGAGACCCCTGCAGCATGGTGACAGCTGCAGTTAAAAGCCAAGAACTATAGTTAGGGACTTTGCTTTGTTCCTGCCACTTTTCCTTTACCCTGCTGGCTCATCCAGTCTTATTGATCTGGTGCACATGAGTATTGGGAGAGGAGATGATTGCAAGCGTATTAGTCTGTGGTTATTTGTGTTTCTAATACCCTGCTTAATAAGAGTCTCCTCATTAATTATTCCCTTAAAATTGTTAATGAACTTTTGTACAGCTGTGTACTGACTTATTCAAACCTCGCTTCCAAAAGTCCTCCATGCCAAATGCCAAGGTTGTTTTTTTTATTATTATTATTATTATTATTTTTTTTTAAACTTGATTCTTGTGACTTGGGAGCATTGAAAAATACTAATCCTTGGGTACTCTACCATCAAATTTAAGAGGGTACAAACCACTGTCTGTCTTGAGAGTTGTTAATAAGCTCCTTAAAATAAATCTTACTGAATTGTTGAAATTGAAATGTTTAAATAACATCGATAATTATTGCACACTGTTGTATGATCAGGACATTTCAGACTTACATTTAGAGCAATGAACTGCCTCACACGTCAACTGAAGAGCTACAGCAGGCCACAGAGAAGCCATCAACTTTATGCTGAGGCTAGAAATGAATTTGCTGATTCCAACAAATCTATTCAGATTTTTTTAAATAGGAATGAGCCTGCCAAAATTAATCTGATCTATTCTGTCCACAGCTGCCGACAGAGAAAATAACGCATACAGTGCATGACTGGTGACAGCAGCAATAGCAGCTCTTTCCAGATACTAAAGACAAAAGCCAGAGTCAGTCCACTAACTTCAGTGGAGTTCCAAAGCAGCAGCCGTGGTAGTCTAGTTCAGCAAAATAAGCAAGGAGTCCTGTGGCACTTAACTGCTAACAATTAAAGAAGAGTGAATTAAGATGGAGTTGGGGCAGCATCTGTTTAATTCTTTCAGCATTTCTTTTTTCTCATGAAAGGACCACTAATGTCAACTATGGTGAAAGATGCCATGCTTTCTTATTGAGGACTTAGCTGCACACCCAGGAAAACTAGCACTGCATGCTCTAATACTAATATATCTCAAAGGTTTGCTGTCATTAAGTCTACCACAGAGTATTTAGATTTATCTGCATGGTTAGTTAAAGAACTTGTACAAAAATTGCCCTTGTAGTACACACACTTCTTTGGGTTGGTTCATGGTATATTTGTTATGTTATTGCATTCCTTTCTTTAACAAACCTTAGCTTTTATGGACATCACTCCTACTGGAAACTTTTAGCTGTTTTCTGAGAACTATCTACATCACTGACCTGGCAATGGAACATGCAAATACCACATCATCTGTTACTGATCCACTCCTGTCATGAGTAAAAGTGCTAAAACTACTTCTGTAGACTAAAGTGATTTGGAATTTAACAATAACCGCCCAAATGTTAAAGGCTTGTATCACCATATGCCTGACCAATTTGGTGACTTGCCTTTCACCTGCTCTTAAAGGTACAGTGTTCAGAGGAGAATCTTGGTTCTAAAATAGGCAGGTACTGTACAGTTTGTGAGTCCCGCTCTTTTTATAATGATTAGGTGTCTTTCCATTGATGTCAGTAGGCACGACTGGTACCTGCTGCTGGTGTATGATAGGGCATAATAAAGATTTATATTCTACCACCCACCAGTTTAAGTCATGCCCCTCCCTGCTGTTCTACTCTTTCTTATTCTCAGTGGCTCCTGCCTTCAGTTTCCAGCTGCTGCGTTTCCCTGTGATAGGATCTTATATCTTACCACCCCCAGGAGTTGCTGCACAGAAAGAGGGCCTGGCTGCCAGCCCCTGGCAGAAATGTGGGGTAGCACATGACCTGATCCACCTCTGTGTCACCTCTAGATTTCAGCCAGAATAGGATCCTGACTTATTTTGTATAATATCTTGCACACTAATTCATGATTGTGCAGGGCTTTGAATGTCTAAATTTTGTGTATAAATCTTAAAATTTATTGCCTCACAAGATGACATTCTACAAAATTAGTGATATCACAGCGGATTTAAAATAGTTTTCATTTAGACAAACAAGCCAATATAGTATTTTGTGTAATGCCTCATCATTTACCCGTCTGAGGAGGGTACTTGCTACATTGCATATGCCAGTAGCATAATATTACTACCACTTTGACAGCCTCGTGAGGGCTACTTATTAATATAAACACCTCTAAGATTTTAAAATGATCCTTGAGTAATATTTCTCTGCAGTCTATAGTATCCCTTGATCGCTTTATCATGTATAATTAGTAGGGTTATTATTGGTGTTTAATGTGAATATGTTTATGCTGTCCTAGTTTATTTCTCTTTAAAATACTAACTTTAGTGAGTAATGTTGTTTCAGATGATGTGGAGATCTGTCCTATCGAAACAGTGTGTTCTGCTGGTGACGTGCCTCCTAATCAATTTGGAAGCAGTGCCTATAGACATAGACAAGACAAAAGTGCAAGGAGAACCCCATGTAGAAGGAGCAAAAGTTGAACCCCCAGTAAGTAAATGAAAAACATTTCACTATATACTTTGTACTAAATGGTAGTATTTTTCCTATTAATAACAAGTTCATTGATTTTTCATCTTGAAATTTGTCTATGACAAGTTCTTTTAGGTTCTGTAATGAATAATGAATTTTCTTGGTGCTGTAATCTGAGGGGAAGTTAGTAGTATTTCACCTTTCATTTTTCATAATCTTATTCAGTGTTCAGTACCTGCTCCCAGTCTCTTCTTCCCTGATTTGATAAGATAGGTGAAGTAAGGGAGGCAATGCATCAAGCTCCTGATGGGAGGAAGTGCCAGTTGTACAACTCTTCCCAACTAACTGAACAGCATTAATGGGCTGTAAAGGAAGTCCCACCTAGTCTTATTTGGAGGGAAGAATGTTGGTACCAATTTGGACCTCTACAGAAAGCAGAGAAGGCTGAACTCAGGGAAACCCAGAAGGATTTTCACAGACAGTTTTCCCAGTAGCAAAAACACAATGTTAGTGAATGCAGTAGGTAACCATGTCAAACAACGACAGCTGAGACACTGTGTTTTCTAAAGTGGCAAATGGAGTTGCCATGAAACAGTGCATTAAGAACTTTTAGTTATTAAACAATTGTATGCTGATAGGAGAGCACTAAGTGAAGTTCTTTTACTAAACACAAAATCTTGAAGGGGGGTAGTTCTGTACCCCAGCATTCATTTCTAACTGGCTACGTTCCTTTAGATTGTTCCTTTTGCCTCAGACTCGGAGAGGTAAAACCAGTGGAAGTTATCATAGTCTAATACCAGGTGAACTTCTGCTGACTTGATGTGAAACTTCACGCTCTTGGGGCAGCTCTGGCTAATTAGTTCTCACCAACGCAGTTCCGATGGCTGGGTCCTCTGTGAATGGTCCTGTACTTGTAAATTCGCCAAAAGATTTGCACGGTTCTTCGAAGATACCAGGTTATGGGGGCAAACTTGTGGCTGCTGCTTCTATCAAAAATATTCCTAATAAACTCAGAAAATGGAAACTTAAGGAGATAATCTCCTGCAGGGGAAAACTGTGGGTTTGCACCATTCTGAATTGTTACGGTATCTATTGGTCAACCAGGTAAATTTAGTTTTTTAAAAAATCTGTATTTACATGATAGGTCCCAATGTGCATGATGTCCATTCTTAAAACACCTCTCTGTCTTTATTTCCTTGTCATTTGCCAGAACAAAAACAAAATACAGGAATCTAGCTTGTCTATGGTAATAGTGCAAACTGACAAATGCAAAGAAGTTAATATTTTATGGCTAATACACTGAGTCAGCACATTATGCCTTAGTACTTTTGAGGTTTGGGATTATGTGTGATTTAATAGTACCATCTTTGCAATTATATGAAAATTAAAACAATTGGGGGCATATTTTTTAATCTGAATTTTCTTTTCCTGAAGGATACTGGACTTTATTATGATGCATATCTCAGGCAAGTGATAGATGTCCTAGAAACAGATAAACATTTCAGAGAGAAACTTCAGACTGCTGATATAGAAGAAATAAAGGTATGTGCAGAAAATCAGCAGAATCTAACCGAACAAATTTAGACAGCTACAAATCAATGATAGTTTATTAGATGTTGGCATGTTCATATTTTTTTGTTCCCTTAATTTTTGTTTAATATTGATTTTACATTAGATTGTCCAATTTAAATTAGAAAGTAGACTATTGAAAGAGCTTTTCATCTTTGCAGCTACAGGACAGCTGCCCTGTTCCTTAAAGAAACTGTTCCATATAAAACAAGGAGCCCTATGGCACTTTTTAAGGCTAACAAATTTATTTATCACATGAGCTTTCCTCCCATGTAAGCTTATGTGACAAATAAATTTGTTGGTCTTTAAAAGTGTCACAGGACTCCTTGTTTGTTTTGTCAAGCTAGATTAACAAATGGATACCCCTTTGGAACTTGTTCTATATCAGTCTCCCAAGAGGTTTTAATTTGGTTCCCAATTACTACTAAAATTGACTAAATGCAGATATCTTGCTTTTGGGAAACATTTGATTGTGTTGTCTTGCAAAAAGGAAAGCAAAGCCTTACAAATTATTTGAAGTTAAGAATGAACAGTGTAACATTCATTAAGCTAGGTCTTAGCATAGCTCTCACTTTGTTTCCTGCCAAGTGATTTAAGAGCAGTACTGGACAGAGAGCAGACAAGCCTCTCTGCACTTGGAGATGGAAGCAATGTGCCACATGTGAATGTAATGACATGGATGAGGGTGGGAAGGGAGAGAAACACAAAGAAGATTGATTCTTCAAGGAGTTGAGGATGACAAGTTTTGTGCTATACATGGTAGTGATTGGGAAGAATAGAAAAAGACTGAATTGTGTTTCTCTTTCCTTCGCAGCACCTCTACTTCAGGTAGCACTCCAAGCACTGCCTTGGTGCTCTCTTGTCTCTAACTGTCCCCGTCCTTAGTTATGTTCTGTTGTTCTCTGCCCTGCTTCCATTCAGGGGTTATAGTAAGCTGGAATGGTGTTCTGGGACCCCCTGTTTTTCGGGGGGGGGGCAGCATTCTGGGGCCCTCTAAAACAAGAGGAAGGTGCCAGAATGCAGCATTCCAGCGTGTTCCCTCCGGGCCGGCTCAAGGGGTGTGCACATCTGGCAGCTGCAGCCAGACGACAAAGTTTTCCAGCTGGCAGGGAACTGCCCCAGGCTGGGCCTGGGAGTTTTTAAAACTCCTGCCTTGAGCCCGCTTTGACTGAGGAGACTCAGGGCCAGAGGCCTCAGCCTCCATTGGTGTTGCTCCACGTGGCAGCCAGCTAAGGAGGCCGGGAGGGGGCAGGGGCCGGGGCCTGGCAGGGAAAGAGCATGGGGGAGGGGGAAGCTGGTGGCAGGGTGTAGGGAGGGGCTCAAGGGACCACAGGGGTCAGTGGCAGGACTGGGGGGCTAGGGAGGGGGGTGGCATGTCTGGGGAAGCAGGAGAAGCCAGCTGGGGGGGGGTAGGGAAGGGGTTGGATGGACTTGGGGGTGTGGGCTGAGGGGGTTTGGGGACTGAAGGGGGTGAGTGAAGACAAGGGAGCTGGGGATGGGGGTTAGGAGGGCTGGAGTAGGAACATGGGGGCAAGAGCTTAGGGAATAGGGATTGGGGCTGAGGAAGACATGGGGAAAGAGTGGTCTGAGGGGGTAGGTGTTTCAAGGGCAGTAGCTGGGGTGGGGGCAGTAGCTAGGGTATGTGAAGGGGGCCCGGAAATTTAGGAGGGTTCCAGTGCCCACCAAATTGTACTTTAACCCCTGCTTCCATCCCCAGGTCCAGCTGACTACTTCTCATTTTCTTGTGAGGACTGGATATTGGGCAAGGGAGGAGGAGAGAACCTGGTCTAGAGTGCCAGGATGAGGCTGAGGAGAGGAGAGCACTAACAGTCCATTCCTCTTGCATTATCTTTCTTGAAAAGCTCTGCTGGTGCTGCTGCTGGAGCCTTGGCTCCACTCCATTTCAGGCAGTCTCTGGGGGCTGGTATCAATTTTCAGATGCTGGTGAACATTCTTACAGCACCCTCAAGTGGTTGCTGGAGTGCTAGTTCCTTCTGAGCCACTATAGCCTTCAGCAAAAGGGTGGATCTCGCATCACTTTATTGTTCTGCAGTTCTCTGTGGACCACAAGATGAGAACAGCTGGTCTGTGGAAGGGTCACTTCCCTGGAGATCTTTAAATAAAGACATGCAGCAGGTGCTTCTGGGTCAAGGTTTAATTTTGGCATTTGGAGCATCTGCTTTTTTTTCCTAAAAAAAAATGGGGTGGCTTAAAAAGGCTTTCAGTGCCCTATCCTGATTTCTATTTTCATAGATCTACAAAGTGAATACGAGATACTTATGATGTTTATAAGGTCTCAAGACTGACAAAGATGACCATGACCATAGTCTTACAGCTCATGCATAGTGGGCATCTGAAAGTTATAACATGACTGTCTTTATAGGTCACTTATTTATTTTAACAGAGTGGAAAACTAAGCAAAGAGCTAGACTTAGTAAGCCACCATGTGAGAACGAGGCTGGATGAACTGAAAAGACAAGAAGTGGCAAGGTTAAGGATGTTAATTAAAGCTAAAATGGATTCCTTTCAAGGTAAGACTACAAAGCAGACTTACTAGAGTGGTCTTTATCAGATAGGTGCTCAGAATCCATCAATTTTGTTTTCACTGGCTTGTGGTGAGGTAGTTAAGGACTACTAATAGGGCTGGTGCCTTTGTATAGCTAAAAATTCATCGCACTGGTCATGAACTCTTGTTGCTTCAGTAGATCAGCATCATTATATTTAGTAGCTTGTGCTTGCACAAAATAAAACCTCAGAATGTGTATGGACCGATGCTACATATACCAACAAATAATAACTTCTCTATGTAGCACACGTGCATAATGGTCAAATTTTTGAAATCTGGATGCCCCCAACTTCAACGAGAGCCACAGGCACTCAGTATTTCTTTTATTTAGATCTCTAACTTTAGGCATCCAGGTTTGAGAAATCTGGCCAGTGTGCCTAACCCTAACCCTGATTTTCAGAAGTCCTGACCACGCACAGATCCCACTGACTCAATAACGGCTGCAGGTGCTCAGCCACTTAGAAAAATCAGACTGTACATGTGCACTTAACAAAATGTTCCACTGTTCCTATTTAGTGCATACTCTTTGAACACTTCTAGAGTGGCTAATCACTTGATTTGAATGTAGAAGAGCATATGTATATATCAAATGTCTAATCCTGCATAGAGTGACACTCCTCACTGAGGGCTATGCCCTGTTTTAAAATTAAGCTGATTTGACTTTAACAGCACGTAAGTATTTGAAATATTCAGATATTATTTTAATGGATTACATGTGTTTATCCTACTCCTATGTACATATAACTCAAAACAACCAACAGGACTAATAATAAAATAAAATAAAATCAACTCCACCTGAAATATTGCATACACACACACCTCTTCTTCCTTATTACATAATATAAAAACCTCATGTTTAGAAAGATACAAAAATGGAAAACTATTCAAAAGGTAACAGCTTTCAGCTGATTCTCTAAGCTCATGAAAACTGTTAAGTATTTTGTATTCTTAGTTATAATAATCACTACTGGTGTGCACTTTTAATGCCACATATATGGTCATGCTATCCATGAAGTTTCTATTTCTGTTCACTAAGCTCCAGAACTGTCTGACAAACTCTACATAGCAGTGATTCCCAGCACAGAGTGGCTGCAGGGGGTCCATGGACAGGCTAGGAGCTGGAGCTGGATGCCAGTGTCTCTGGTTCCCATGGAGACCCAGGCTTCTGACCAACAGGAAGCTTCCCCCAGGCAGGGAGTTTTAAAAACTCCTGCACCCTGAGCATGCTTAGAGCATGGGCAGGGAGAGTAGCTTGGGGGCGGGGGCAGGTGCAGGAGCTCTAGCCAGGTAAGGGGGGTGGGAGGAAGGGGCCCTGGGAAGGGATGGTAGAGGAAAGGGGGTTGAAGAATTGGGCCAGTGGGTGTGGAAGACTCAGGGGGAGGGGCAGGGGCAGGGAGGCTCCCCCAGGGCGGTGGGGGCAGCATCCTGCTGGTGCAGGATGCATTGTGCCCAGCAGGGGTGCTGCTACATTAACACTGCAGCCAGGGGGGCTGCAAAATTTTTTTGGATTAAAAAAGGGGTCCCCAGCTTGGAAAAGTTGGGAACGACTGCTATAAAGTTTACACTGGTTTCTGTCCCCACTAGGAACACACCTAATACTGCATAGTTCTAATTAACTTTCATGCAGATTCCACTGTTTTTGAAATGATTGATTTTTAAATGTTTTTTCTTTACTTCCAAATGTGGATTAGGTAAAAACAGTGACTGAAAATTACACTTGCAGAGTTGATTTCTGGACCAGAGGCATTTTTAAGATGTTGAGGCAGACCCCTCTTATGTCTGGCCAACTATGATAAGTCCAAGATCCAGGAGTTTAGCGGGTAGGGGAGTATGTCATCTTTCTGTGCTCCTTATTATGGAGTCAGCTGAGAGGATGCTAGTTTGGCCCTCTGTAATACAAACCACTGTAAGGGCAGTTATGCTGGCCAGATCACTAAAGATCATTTTTCCAGATCCACAAGGCACCTCAGACTAGATTCACCAAAGGATTTAGATGTTTAACTGCCACTTTAGGCACCTAAATTCCAGAATTAGGACCAACTGGGATTCATAAATTATGCTTAGCTACCTCTGAAACATGTAGGCTCATAAAATGGCTCAGTGCCTATATTTTTTTTCAATAAAAGTTCTCCGAGCTTGTGCCAGGCAGCACTGCATCAGGCTTTCAGATGCTTAAGTCACAGTACAGTGCACAAACTGTGGGTAATGGCATTCCTCTGCCTAACTCACCTGCCAGGACTGATTCAATAAGTCTGCTTGGAGGGTGTCTACCCAATTAGTCTTCCATAGGTAAGACGACACAAAACAGCTTGAGGAGAAACTCTCCCACTGACATACACCAGTGCTTGGGTTGGTATAACTTATGTCATGTTATTAAGTTGTGGATTATTCACACTGCTGAGAGATGTATGTTATACCAAAGTAACCTGTAGCCTAGACAAGATCAAAGATGCCCATCTCTGAAGGAGGGATGTAGCTTAGTACTCAGCCATTGACTTGACATCTCTCACTGGCTAATTTAGGAGAGGTGCTAGTGAACCAGCTTTTAAGAGTCCCATTCTGAGGAACTTGTCTCTCCCTATTCATTGTATAGGGTATGCTGGTGCCAAACTCGGGCTTTGTGAATCCGTGATTTTTCTAAGAGCCTAAATTTCTTTGTGAGTCTAGCCTCTGACACCTAGGTTAGATGCCTACAGTTTCAGGGATCACTGCAATCCACAAAACTCCTGGCTGGCTGCTGCCAAGTCCAGTAGGTGTCTAAACTCAATATTCAAGTATTCAGAATACAAAATTACCTAGACACCTATATTTTTACTTCCAGCCATGAAGGCTGCTGGCTCACTCAAATCTGGTTACTTTTTGCCACCAAAGCCCCATTGCAATATAGGCATTCATCCACCTATCTTGTCTGCAGGGCTAGATTATGTAGGCATGTTCAGAAGTTGCCTACCAGATTGGATTACATCTATAGTCATGGAGATACTGACCCTGTCCAGGTTAGAACTTCTATCCTAGTGGTTTGCAGCTGCATCTCCAGCATAGGGGAGACAGGTTCACTTTCCACCTCAGGCACAGTGATTGGAGCAGGGGTACAGGAGTCAGGGTTTCCTGCCTTCCAGATGGGTGTGTCCTAATCACCAAGCTATAAAGCCATTTTCTCTAGCCCCGTATTTAAATATTTATGCACAGTGGAATAGCTTCAACAGAAGAGACTGGATGAGCCCCACCTCAGAATATCTGTAATTCAGTGGTTAGATCACAGCGATGTGGAAGGCCCCTATTCAAATCCTCTGTTTTCCCCTCCATGGAAAGAGAGGAGGGGAGAAAATTTGAAGCCGGGTCTCTCACATCTCAAGTGAGTGATCTAACCACTAGCCTAAAAGTTAAAAAATTCATCCCGTCCTCTGTCCATTTTGTGTTGAGTGAGGCAGATGGGGCCTAAGCTGACTGACTCCAGAAGAGGGGTTTGCAGCTGTAGATTGCAAGCAAAGATAGAGTCCTCTTTGCATCCTGGTCTGAAGGGCCTATTTTTAAGACAGGGGTAGCATAGTATATTCCCCTCTGATCAGTATTTCTTATTGACTACATTATGTGGAGAGTTGTCTCAGTTGCTGGCTTTTTTTGGGAACACATCCTTAGGTACATCTCTCTCCCCATTCACTCTAGGGAGCCTAGGTGCCTAACATGGACTTTTTGGATCATAGTGTTGTCTCTGAGGTGTTCGGAATATCACAGTACCCAAGTCACTTTGTGAGTCTGACTCTGTATATGGTAGGGATTGCTGGAGCATACAGTCCTTTAGCGGGCCCAATTCCTCCCCTGCCATTGACTATTATGCTGACTTTACAGCACCTGTGAGAAAGAGAAGGTCAGAAAAAATCCATGATTAATAAAAGTCTTATCAGCATGAGTTTAGGATGGGCATGTTACTCCCATATCTAGCTCTATAAAGTCTTGAAATACTGAGCCTTAATACGCCCATGCAGGACAGAATATTTTGTATGCTACACATCAGATTAGTATGGGTAAAGTTCAACAGTTGTGTGTATGTGGAAGTAAGGACATATTTCTTCAACAGCATGCTTGAAAAACTGTCTGAAGTGCTTAGAGATTTCATTATTAATGGGACATTGGAAGAGATGAATTAGCACACAGCTGAAACAGTCAAAAGGCCATTAGATTGTTTTGCTATACTTTACATAAGTAATGTGAAGGAACTGTATAGGAACAATAGGATCTACATAACCATGTTTACTACCTATAAACAAAAGGCAAGACCTAACTACATCTATACAATACGTCTTTGGCAAGGTTCCAGTGATTTCTGAACTTTAGAAGAAAGTCAGGTCCTCTTAAGACTCAGACTATTTAAAGAGACGCTATACAATCCCTATACCCAACACAGAATCCAAGTGCTAAACTTTATGTATCGTGTGACTTGCATTTTCACAATGCTATAGCCATCATATATGTGGTATCTGTTGACCTTGAGCAACTCACTCAATTGCCCAGTTGTAAAATAGGGATGATAATACTTCCCTACCTCACCGGATAAATACAGTAAAGATTGTGAAGTGCTCATGCTACACTAATGGGGGACATGCAAGTACCTTAGATGGATTTTTACATGCGTTCCATCTGTCCATAGCAGGAATGTGGAAGGTTAAAACATAATACTGCACTTAAAAAAAAATCTATATAAAACAATGATTCACCAGAGAATGTATTTAGGCACAAGCTATGACTTCACAGTGGGAGGATGATGGCTGACCACTGTTTGCTGGCATACGATGGTAGAAAACACAGAGCACAGATGTGACTATCACTAGTTACCAAAGGGGATACCAAGTCAAGGGAGACTTTATACAATTTTCTACATACATCAGATTTCCTCTCTTTATTAAACCACAGTGAGAAGCTGGGCATACCTGCAATGCCTAACTTAAAAGAGTGGATGCCATTCAAGCTAATATTGGTCTATACTATTATATGGATGTATTGACCAAAATCATAGTAGCATCTGGAAAACTTTGCTAGAATAGAAGTGTTTGTTGTTACTGCATGTGAATGTTTTATGATGTTAGAAGCAGCTTCCAAGAAGGGAGGGGGAAGGTTTGCACCCACTTATTTGGACAGAGGGCTTGAATCCCCTTAGTCACTACAAAACGAATCTAAACCTCTACCATTCTGATTTATATTGTTTCACTTCCACTATGACCAGGTAGAGGTGACTTTGCAAGGTGTAAGGCAGTGGGGAGTCAGCTCTGAGAATCTAGTTCAGCTGGATGATGCTGATCGTCAGTTTGGGACTCCAGTTGACCTCATCCTAACTACAGAATCAGCTGTTCACCTATATGGTCATTTGCATGAACTAGTAGTAGTGCAGTGTCTATTCTGGATTGTGAAGCCCAAAATGTTTATGATTTCTGCTTTAATTTCTGCATGTTGAAATTACAGCATGAAAATGTAATACTTTAGCTTGGTAGGAGGAGTGCTGTGCGAATTTCTAGCAGCTCAGTGAAGTTCACTGATCTTCCTTAAACAATGCTAGTCTAAAAATGTTGCTGTTCTTTAATCAAATTGCAAATACCTATCCAGTCCCTAAGGAGCCTCAAATACTTGAATAATGTAAGTTTGTATTGAAAGCTTTTAAATGCTAGAACTTTCTCTTTCAAACTTGTTTGATATGTTTTTATGATCAGAATAATGTTTTAAAAACATTTTTACCTTGTTCTTTCAGACACTGGAATAGACCATCAAGCTCTCCTTAAACAGTTTGAACACCTCAACCACCAGAATCCTGACACGTTTGAATCTAAAGATTTAGATATGTTGATCAAAGCAGTGAGTGCTAGATATAACATATTGTAGCTGTTCACTTCCTTTTAATGATCATGTATTTCTCAGCAGTGAAAGCAAAATCTTTTACTTTATATTAATCTTCTTTAAATACCACACAGATCTTAGTCTTAGAGCAGAGGTTCTCAAGGTTTTTGTTTTTTGTCTTTGTTGGGACTCCTTTCGAAAATATTCCAGTCTGTGATGACCCCACCCTCATGTCATGCCAGCCTTACTGGCATGCGTCACAGCTCACAACTCCCCTGATAATAACCTCAACCACTTGATGGGTCTTGACCCCCAGTTTGACAACCCCTGGTTTAGAGGAACTCAGTTGACTCTCTTGTTTATTAGAAAGCTTCTATCCCATTGGCATGTGTTTATCAGAGACCTCGTTAATTTTTCAGGTAGTATCTTGTATAGCATTCTCATTCTTGTGGCAGTATGAACAGCTTTGGGAACAAAACATGACTTATGAAAGGCATTGAAATAAAATGCAGTTTTGATAGCTCCATATTATGCCATTAGAATATTTTCAGACTGTATTTTTACTCCTTAATGACTAAGCTGGTCACATAATGATTTTAATATAATCTAACAATTGCCCCACTCAAAGTAGCCATATAGATTTTTGGACCCACCTTGCTTCAATATTAAAACACAATAGAATTTCAGATATCAGTAGTAAAAGTTGCTTAATGGCAGAGACTAAGCATATATCAGTCACAAGCCTGATTTTTTGCTCAGCTTGACATACCAGTGAGAGGCTGAAAGTGCAGCATAACTTTTTCCAGCAGTGCAAAATTATGCCTCTCATGAAAAGAAAGAGATTTTAACCTCAGGTCTGTAGCACCTAGGACTATACTTCTGAGATCAGAAGCTGGCTGAATGTTTTTGAACAGAGAATTTGGTGAATTTAAGCCTATTTCAGTATCCTAATTCTAAAATGCTCACTCTTAATTTCCTCTAAGAAATATTTTTTAAAAATCTTACCATTTATGAGGATCATCTCATAAAAATTTCAGTTGGTTGGAAGAGAGGGAAATCCTTAGCTGACAGTTCTTTCTGTTCTTAAACCATTCCACCTTCATATACCAGGTGAGATGATGCCCTATTTAAAGGGTGCATTAAGGGGTCTTTTACTCTATAATTATTTTTAAAGACATGGGGCATTTTGGAGATCAATTCTAAATAAGTGAGGAGGCAGTATCATTTGGGTCTAAACATCTTTTTGGGGAGAGCACGAGGATGCTGAACTTCCTTTAATACTGTTAGACATGAACATCAAAAACTGAAAACTATCCAGCTGCAAACTCCTTCCAGATGTAAAAACACCTGCAACACCTAGCCTCATAAGTGTATGTCTAGATTAGTATGTGGTCCTGTCTTAGTGCAAGTTAATTGGCAGTCAGTTAACTCATTAATTCCCATGATTGTAAATGCTAGTCTAGACAGTCCACAAATGTTTGGTTCCATGTTTGTTCATTAAACCCTAAAAGATATTTGTGTCCTGGAATAAACACTGAGAGTGTGTACATTAGCATTTACAATTTTAAATGGGTTAGGATGATTCATATTAGGGCATGCTTGTTCTGGAATAAACATCTACCCATAGAGCGAATCAGGAAATAGCTATTTGGGAGTAATTCTCCATACAGATGAGTCCTAACATAGACCTTTGACTTATCCATTTTCACTCTCAGTATTTAAGGTAATCTGTAGTTACAAATCAAAGGTTAGCATTGCTGTGACCTGTCAGTATGGGGTAATCCAGATAGTCTTATAGATTTTAAGCTCAGAAGGGACCATCATGATCATCTAGTCTGACCACCTTCATATCACAGGCCACAGATTCTTACCCACCCACCCATCCACTCCTGCAATAGGCCGATAACCTCTGGCAGAGTTACTGAAGTCCTTTGATCTTGATTTAGAGACTTAAAGTTACAGAGAATCCCTCATTTACTTTAGTTCAAACCAGCAAGTGCCCTGTCCCTCATGCTACAGAAGGGGCTGCAAAGCCCACAGGGTTTTGGCCCATCTGATCTCAGAGAAAATTCTTTTCCATCTCCAAATGTGGCATTCAGTTAGACCCTGAGCTTATGGGCAAGACCCACCAACTAGACACCTGAGAAAGCATTCTCTTTAGTAACTTAGAGCCCTACCCATTTAGTGCCCCATCTCTGGCTGTTGGAGTTATTTGCTTTTTGCAGTCAATGAACTTTATGCCACTGTATGCATCTCAACTCATCCTATCCATAAATTTATCAAGTTAAGTCTAAAGGCAAGTTAGGATTTTTGCTCCCATGACTCCTCTTGGAAGGCTGTTTCAGGACTTTGATCCTCAGATAGTTGGAGACCTTTGTTTGATTTCAAGCCTGTATTTGCTGGTGCCCACTTCTTATTCATTTGTTCTTGTGACAACATTGCTTATCTTAAATAACTCCTTTCTTTCGTGGGTCTTTAACCCTCTGATGTTGGGTACCTGCTACCTCTTAGCTCCTGGGAGAAAGTGCACTATACTAGCCTTGTATCTGGTGCATCTTATTTCCTTCACCATGCCAGTGCAGCCACACTGACTGGAACAGGTGTGGGGAGAATAAAGTCAAACTGCACCTATTCTTCAACCCCTCCCCATCTGTGTGGGATGGAGAATAATGGCTCTATGTGAGCAGCATACACAAGAGAGTAAGAGTGCCTTACTGCTTCTTACACCATTGCCTAGGCAAGAAACATAACTCGTTTGATTGCTAAACACTACGTTCTGTTTAATGATTGATTTTGCTGAACAAGTAGTGTAGGGAGAGACAGATATTACCTCTGTTGAAAGATGATCCCCAGTTAGTTGACTTTTTTTCTTTGACAAAGCAATGGCAATATTGCCAACTTCTAAGCTATGCCATCTTTTTATCATAAACATTTCTTTCTTGTAGGCGACAAGTGACCTGGAAAACTATGACAAGACGCACCATGAGGAATTTAAGAAATATGAGATGATGAAGGAGCATGAGAGGAGAGAATATTTAAAAACCCTGAATGAAGAGAAAAGACAGGAGGAAGAATCCAAATATGAGGAGATGAAGAAAAAGCATGGAGATCATCCCAAAGTGAACCATCCTGTGAGGACACAATGAGTACTGATTTCTTATCCTGCTAGAGAAAGCTTTACATACCAAAGAGCAAAGGCTTATAATAAAATAGGCCTGGGTGACATCTTGTTCATTTACATATGATCAGCATTAAAATGGGGAAATAAAGAGTAATACTGTGTGGATGGGATTTTCAAAGTGCTCAAGCTCAGCTCCCATTCATATCAATGAGAGTTTTACCGCTGAGCTCAATGGAAGCAAAGAGAAACCAAAGCTGAGTATTTTAGAAAATCCTACCCTCTATGCTTGTTATCTTTGCAGTGCTTGTTGTACGGTTACGTGATATACTGACAAAATGCTTGTTCATAAAGAAGTTAGAGATTATTGAGGATTATTTTGCTTCACCAATGCTCACACTGCAAATCCCCACAGTACAGCTAATTTGCCTCTGGACAAGGAGAACAGACTGGAATTCACTTTAGACAGAGTTCCTAAATGAGGGGCTGTGCAGAGGTATTCCAGGTGTTCCTTTATCCAGAGGCTGGGCATTCTGCTTCATTGCATCTTCAGCTCCTATCTTGTGACAACACAGAAGCCACTGAAGTCAGTGGAAGAAGACTGTCAAAGGTTAATGTGGGTTTTGGATTAGTCCTGTAAAGCAGGGTCTTGCTAAAAGTTTTTTAAAAGTTTTGAGAACTTTAATTGTAGTTCGGTGCAATAAAATTACATGTAACACTTTGATCAGTTTCTTTTTGTAATCAATCTCCAGGGAAGCAAAGACCAACTGAAAGAGGTGTGGGAGGAGGCAGATGGGCTGGATCCTAATGACTTCGACCCAAAAACATTTTTCAAGTTACATGGTAAGAGAATAGATTTAGTTTTAAAAGGTGATTTAAAAGGTCAAGTGATTCTTGCATTATCTATTTGTTTTGAAAAGTGTTATCTTCTGTTGGGGAAAAAGTCTTGTCACACAGGCTATTTGGATGTGTCCCAAAGGACAGAGGAGAAAATGAGCAGGTTTGTCAAGTTCAGACTGTTCATACAAGAGCTCTCTTTACACAACATAGGGTACATGTATCATCATACAGCTACACACCCAAATGAAACAATGCAAAAATTCAATACAATAATTTTTAAAAAGCTTGACATAGCTCCAGTAGGCAGTATGTCTAAAGAACAAATCTGTTTCTTCAATTGCAAGAATTTTTGTAGAGAAAATGACCTTAGTTGTCATTTTGCCCATAAACTGCACCCTTAGGGTGAACCATAGAAGGTCTGTTTGAATGAATTTGCAGTTTTCCCACATCACTCTACATGAATAAAAAAGATTGCCAGTCATTCTACTGCCTCTGGAAAGACAGAGAATTGGGCCCCTTCAGAGGGTGTTACACTCTTTAAAAAAAAATAAATTGATAATGCTGCCTCTAATATTTCTGGTTTCTGCATCCAGAAATTGAAATAGTAGCACAGAGGTGTAAACTTTGCCCATTCATCTTAATGGGCTATTTACTTTTAAGCATCATTACAAACCCTTAAATCCTATCACCTAACTACTTTATTGTTGAGCTATATGCAAAAGACTTAGACTTCCTCTACATGTTGAGATCATGTGCTCCATGTGGTTGATTTCTAAAGTGCATTAATGTGTTGTGCTTTAATTGGTCTGTATAGATCCTGCTGGTGTGTACTAAAGGTTCCCTGATGTGCTTTAATGTGGTACTGGTTCAGATCTTTCAATTAGTATGCAACATCTTAGTAGCATTAGAAATAATACTGCACAGTACCTCACTGTGGAGACAAGCCATTACTTGGTGCCTCAGCTACAGGTACCTGGATAGTTTGCAGTTTAAATGAAGGGCTGAATAACAAGTGGAAGAAACTAGATTTAGTTGTGGTTTTGATTTTTGACTAATCCAGCTCACACAAGAAGGAAAAAAAATGTATAAGCTGAAATGAATGCCAGCTCCAACTGAAGTAAGAAGTTCTAAACTGTTTGATCATCTTTTTGACTGTGGTTTATGAGTATAGTAACGTTCTATGCAATGTAGCCATTTTGCTTCACATTCAGAAAGTATTAGATTTTTTTTTCCCCTCCTAGGAATGTAAGTACAGCTGTATAGCTTCTCCTTTTGTGTCAGTTTTACCAAAACAGAAATAGCCATCTCTTGTCATTGAAAATTAACATATACAAAAGTTCTGTGATGCAGGTAATTTACAATATTATATAAACATTTATTTGAATTAGACTAGACATTCTTTCAACCATTAAAGTACCCTATAATATTCAGATTAAGAATGGATGGTCATGTAGCATGAGTTACTGATCCATAGTTATAACATATTTCAGGTATTTCCTTTGCATGACTTGCCAGACTCATTCTAAAATGGGTCCCTTTCTGAGGAATGGAATATTTATAGAGCAAGTCAGCAGAATTCTGTAATTTGATTGGAGAAACTTCTATACATTTATCCAAACTTTTCCACAGATTCCTGTTGGCCCTGGATATATTTACAAATCTTCCAGAATCATAGAAACTTGAAGGGACAATGAGAGGTCAGGAACTGCAGTCCCTGTACTCATGGCCGGACCAAGTACCATCTTAAACCATCCCTGACAGGTGTTTATCTAACCTGCTCTTAAACACTTCCAGTGATGAAGATTCCACAACCTGCCTAGGCAACTTACTCCGGTGGTTAATCACCCTGGCCGTTAAGAATTTTTTCCAAATGTCCAACATAAACCTCCCTTGCTGTAAGTTAAGCCCATTGCTTCTTGTCTTATCATTGGTGGTTAAGGAGAATAATTTTTCTCCCTTTTCCTTGTAACAACATTTTAGGTTATATCTTGGTCTGGTACAGCTACCTTTTTCTCATGTTGAGCCATATCATACTGTGAGAGTAGTAACACTGGGTATTCTTATTTTAGGTTTAACTGTTAAACACCAATAAAACATGCCTCTCCACCACACCAGCCTCCCACCCCTGAAATCTGTGTCTGTCCAATAAGCACTAGAAAAACACCAGAAATGGTAACATGTAGCTAAGGGTTTGTCTACATGGAGCAGTAATGCAGACTGCAGGAGTGTGATTTCTAACTTGCATTAATTGGACCTTGTAGAGCCTGCAGGTGCATACCAAAAATTCCCTAATGTATTTCAGTATAGTGCTGTTTGAAACAGTACCACTTTAAAGCACATTATGGAACATTATGAAGAAATTACAGTTTATATAAAAAGAAACCCTGAGAACTCCCATTTTTGGACTTATACATAACTTAAAAATTGCTAAAAAATAAACCCTCTAAAATAAAAATAAATCCCCAAAAAATCAGAAGGCCTTGATTAGCACTGCTATACCTGTTTTGTTAGCATCTTCTTTTAGTTTAAGATGTGAGATATCCTTTAACTTTTCTTATTTGAGAGTTAAAGGAATCCTTGCAGTCTTATCTGATCATAAACAAATGTCCAAATCACCAGAAATCCCATGCAGCGCAGCCAAGGCCTGATTTAATGTTAAGTGAAATAACCTCCATGTTATTAGATAAAGGGGTAAATCTAGCCTAGATTCCAGTCTGGCACTGCTTATCTGACCCATTTTGAACTATTGTATTCATTTTCTGTATTTGCTGAATTTACATTTTCAACCCTTATACTTTTACAGATGTCAATAATGATGGCTTCTTGGATGAGCAAGAATTAGAAGCCCTGTTTACTAAAGAGGTAAAAAAAAATTTTTAAATGTCAGATAATTTAATATGTTGATGCTTCCCTTCTCTTTCTGAAGGGAAGTTTATTTATTTCATTTTGACTTAGACTCCAAACAGAAACATTCATCCCAAGGATTGAGTGACTTTGAAGTCCATTATTCCACACACCAGTGAGGGAGAGAAACAGTGTTTTAATGTTTAAGGCAGAGGGCTGGGATTCATGAAACCTGGATTCAATATTTTGCTCTGCCACAGACCTTCTTGTGTGACCTGTGGTAAAGTCACTTGGGTCCAGATCCTTAAAAGTATTTAGGTGCTTAACTCATGGATTTCAGTGGAAATTTGGTACCTACCATAACTACTTTGAAGATCTGGGCCTAACTCCCTCTGCTATGAAAATGGGGCTATTGGTTCTTGTCTATCTTACAGGAGTGTTGTGAGGATAAATACATTAGTGAAAGTAGCACACACACATGCCATTAAACTGCTTATTTAAAAAAAGCCATTAGTGTCCCTACCACTACCCAGCCTCTCAAATCTCTCTACTCCCCCTGAGCCAGAGAGAACAGATAGGTCTGTGTCCTTAGCATTGACACACTTGGGTTGTTATGAATTAAAGGAGAGTCAAATCTCAAGTGCAGAGCCCTTACCACAGCAGTTCCCAAACCGGGGGTCATGACCCTAAGTGGCATCCCGTCCTCAGCAGATGGGGTGACAGCAATCCCAAGCATGCAGAGGATGCCATTGTACAAAATGGCCCTTGCACAGCATGACCTCAGATGCACCATATGCATGAGATCATGTCATGGAGATGCTATTTTGTTTTACAAAATGGCATCCTCCATGTAGCATGATGTCACATACACCATATGAGTGTGTGGTCACATAGCACAGAGGATGCAGCGTTAACTTGCATGTACAGTGTGTTTGAGGTCACACTGCAGGGAGGACTCCATTTTTTAAAAGGTAGTTTCCATGCTAACTGAGGTAGTGGGAAACAACACATCTGAAAATGAGGTCATTTAGGGAAAATGTTTGGGAACCGTTGTCTTACAAAGAGCCACCTTGCCAATAGCCTCCTCTTTTGTACCAGTGGGGCTTTGGTATGATATAGAAAAAGAGGTACCCTTTTAGACAAGTATGTTCCAACTGTTTATGGTTTTGTAAGTTAAAACTGTAACTTTAGAAATCAACCCCCAAACCTAGAGCTAGCCAGTGCAGATCAAAGAGTACAGAGCAACAGTATGGACAAGAAGAGACACCATGTAACAAGTGGATACTGAGTCCAGCACCAAATTTACATCCAGGCTCTGCAGTTCACTTCCTGTAGTCACACCTCTGTACCCAAATGAGGTTCCATTGGCTAACTGAGCTTCTCACCTGGGCTAAGACAATTGCAGGATCTGGATCTAGATTTTTATGTGAATTTAAAACATAATCTTGTGTAGAGGACATTATAGTAGTCAACTTGAATTAGCAACATGCTTCATTCTTGTAAAGCTCACTTTCTACTTAAAACTATCATGCTAAAATAAAATTATTTCTGTACATAGAGCAGTCATTTATCTTGATATTAATTATTCAGTCAAAAGCTAAATATAATGGAAAAGTGTATCAGTATACTATATCAGTGGTTTTCAAACTATAGATCAGGACCCAGGACTGGGTTACAGATTCTCGAGTATTGGATCTTGGCACCCCTTGCTGCCACTGCTGCAAGACTGGAATGCATTGCTCAGAGATGTAATTGTTGGGCTGCAGGCATAAATGATTTTTTTCAACTGAGTCCTGATGAAAAAAGTTTGAAAAACCACTGTCCTAGATGGCTTAAATTGGTAAAACTTTGTTTTTAAGCAGTAGTTTGCACCATTATCTCAAATGTGCTCTATTTTGAATAAGCAGACCTTGCATCCAGCTAACATATACTACATATATTTTTAGCTGGAGAAAGTATATGACCCCAAAAATGAAGAGGATGACATGGTGGAAATGGAAGAAGAAAGGCTAAGAATGAGAGAGCATGTCATGAATGAGGTATGATCTGAAGTTTAACAGAGTTGACCAAATCCTGCCCTGTTGTACCTGTGCAATCCAATCCTACTGAAGTCAGCAAGGTTGTCCAGATACAACAGAGAAAAATTTAACTCATTTTACTATGTATTGCATCACAGGCATGCAATAATTCAAACTATACAATGCTATAATCCCAGGCCTTATCTTGTACTGTCAAGAAAGGCGATGGATGGGGTTGCTTGGAAAAGTCCAGGTTCCCACTTACTAATAACCAGAATAATCATGCTGTAGAGTAATCACAGAACATGGCCTTCCATCCCTACCAATGTCCCAGGATCCTCAGACATTATCTGTGAATTCTGAAGCATGGAATAGCACAGGGATGGCCTCTGTGCTTTCCCCTTAGCTTGCCTGTTACATGTCAGAACACTTCCAAGCTATCTTGCCATTGCCCTTTGGCAAGAGGTCTGACAGCAACAGATGCCAGCATTCATTCTTACAGATGTATCCTATGGGTACTGGGAAGGGAAAGGATGATGCTATGTAGAATTGCTGTCCTGCAACACCACCACTTTAGCCAGCTATATTCCCTAAGGTTGAGGAGTGCAGTGATGTCATGCTTCTATTAGTGAGAGGAAGGAACAGGAGGAGGAATTCTGGGACAGTTTAATTTGTTTCCTGCTACTTTAATCTTCTCTTTACAAAATGGAAGGTTAGGATGGCTTGCTGTTATTGGCAGCAAGTTTTCAGTCAGCTTTCAGTGTGAGTTTCTTTTTGACTTGAAAGGCTAAGAGAACTACGTTCTAGATATTGAGGTCAGTTATATTAAAAATCCTGGCTTGAAGCTGGGACAGCTCAGAAACATAAGGCGGTTCAACCTAATCCTGCATTAACATCTTAGTATTTCCAGTGAGAGTCTGAGAGAGACAGTAGCAAAGCAAACATTTGGAAGGGAAACCAAAATGAAAAACAATTGACACTTCATGGAATGTTTTCAGCCTGCCTGAACATTGGCCTTCTTGGTAGACACTATCTATTTTTGCTCAATCTGCACACCAAAATGAATTGTGAAATGTTTTCTCAGGAAAGTGGTATGCACATTAGTCAGTTCTCTTCTTAATTCACGTATAGCTCAGTATTAGAACTGGGCAGAATATTTCCAGTGAAATTTAGAAATCTAGAAATGTAAGATCATTTGCTTTTCTTACCAATTTTATGAAATTGTCAAGAAAAATCCCTGGAAAAAAAGTTGCAGTTTTGCACTTGAAAATGAAAGCATGTCTGGTTTAATATGAAAAAAAATGACTTCATGATTAAGTTACTATATAAATGTCGGTTAAACCCCCGCAAGTTTCATATACTACACTAAGATATATTCCATTTTGTTTGTTTTTGCTTTAACTAGATTGACATCAACAAGGACCGGTTAGTAACCTTACAAGAGTTCCTGAAAGCTACAGAGAAAAAAGAATTTTTGGAGCCTGATAGCTGGGAGGTAATAATAGGATGTTTCAGGTGAAACATATGGTAGTGTTATGATCAGTTTAACTAGGAAACTAAGGGGTATGTTTTTCTCTGATTTCATTTTTACTCCTCCTTAATATGTGCTTGTGTTCCATTGTTGGAGGCGTTGCCTAAATAAAAAGTAACGTAGCTGTTCAAGAACAAATAGAATAGTCTTGTGCCATCATGCAGATTACCTGAAAACCTGTTCTTGGACAGGTTTTTGAAATAGAAAACAGACATTTTGGCTATGCATTTCTTCAGATGGAGAACAAAATTCATTTAGAAGCAGAAGCAGTGATTTTTCTTTTTCCCCCCCCACCTTACCTCAAATTTTAAGCAGGATTCAAGCCGTCTGATAAGAGGAAGTAATGAATTCCGTCATAGTACCATATGTTTGTTGGAAGTATCAGACTAAAATTTGCTGTATTATCATTTGTTGATCTTTAGAATTCAGCTAGTTGCCATAGTATTGTGAAGATTACTAATTTTCCTCTACAAGTTGTGGGTATTTTTGTTATTCCTGTCTGGGGGTGCTTAGCTGTCTGTGTTTTCTTGCAGACACTAGATCAGCAGCAGCTCTTCACGGAAGATGAGCTGAAGGAATTTGAAAGTCATATTTTGCAGCAGGAAGATGAACTCAAGAAGAAGGCAGAAGATCTTCAAAGGCAGAAGGAAGACCTACAGAGACAGCATGACCAACTTCAGGCTCAGAAACAGGAACTTCAGCAGGTGCTATCATTGTAATAGGAGGATTTCTCCCTGTTGACCCTTTTCCTGAATTTTAGAAAGGCAAGGAAATGCTACCTCTGAAGTCATTGTCCTTTTGGGTAGCGTATTAGCCAGGAGGGCTGCAGGTGAATTTTAAACTAATTTTTTTCTGCAGCAGGATACAAAGTATGACTCCAGCTTACACCAAACAGTGAAGCTGAACTTTTGTATGTTGCCAAAAATCCATACTCTTGAATTATGCAAGAGGAGAGGAAGCTGATGCTGCTGAGTTCAGTCCCTTTTTTTGCTTTTCTTTCTCTCCTCACCTACCAGGTTGTACAACAAATGGAACAAAAGAAGCTACAGCAAGGAAATCCTCCATCAGGACCAGCTGGGGAACTGAAATTCCAGCCACGTATGTAAATTATGTTATATTACATTACAGACAAGCTTTTAAATCTAAGATCCCATTTAAAAGTTTTAAAAAGCACCTTTCTTTCTGGTGAAATTGTAAGTATAACTTGTCAGCAGTGATCCATTTTAGGGAAAAATCACTGAGCTCTCTTTAGAAAACTTCAATGTTTTCCTCTTATAATAATCTTGAGACCCAAGTCCATTATTAAAATGTCACTAAACCCAATAATATCAGATTAAATAATAGTCGCCCTGGAAAAGTCAGAGTTCACATTTGCAGAATTTCTGCAAAAACATGGTGAGAGAGAGACTCCCATAGGCTTCTCTGAAAACATCTTAGCCATATTAAAGATCCAGAAGTAAAACAGAACAGTTATATAGCATGGAAGACTTAGATACAAAACCTTGCTGTTCATAAGAATCTAATTTTAAATTATTTGCTGAAGTAATTCATGTAATATAATGCATTATTCTGTTCTGAAAAGTGATCATGTAAAAATGGCGTCATGAACTTTGTGTATTTATTGTCTCAATTTCTGGTTTAGACCACTCATTTTTCCAAGTACAAAGTATGTTTCTACCCCTTTCCCTACCCAGCTGCCAGACTGGAAAACTCTGTTTGGAATCTGAAAGTCAAGCTTGCTTGCACATTGTCATGTGTAATAATTTAGAAATCTGAATTTATTTAGTTGTTGTGTTGATGACGTGTAAGCCAGAGTAAAACCCAGCTCAGTTTTTCTTAGCTGTGCAGGCTTTGCAGTGTTGGGAGGGTAGAGTGAAAATACGTTTGTCACCAAATTGACACAGTTGAATATACATAAGGGACAGATTTGTTTAGTAATGTGGTGTCATTTGTGCCCTCTGAAAATTCATACTTCCAGGAGTTTGATAAATTGGATAACAATGTGCAAAAATGGTAGAATAAAGACAAATATAGGACCACGTTTCTCAGAGGAGGGGGTGGCACTTAAGAATCACCTGCAATATTTACATATGTCTTATGCATAATCTGCATGTGCAGGGTGTGGTTCATTAAAGTCAATGAATGTTGGTTCAGATCCACAGTGATTGTATGTGAAACTTTGCAAGCACAATTTAGTTCTGGCCACCTTGAAAATTTTGTCCTGTAGTTTTGAAATAGGAAGTTAGAACTTTAAGTCCTTATTACCAAACCTTTTATTTTTCCTGAAGCTTGTCTAGTAAACTTTTGAAAAGTTTGTGACCAAGAGTTGGGGATAGTTTTATATTTATAATATTTAAGAAATAGAAAACCTTCCTGCATCAGAGATGTATATCAACTTGTGACATAAGCATTGCATCCTTTTCCATGGGTTGTATGCTTCTTTGGGAGCACTCTGAAAATTTTCTTAAGCAGGTGGTCAGTCAAGATGGGATTTTCAAAAGGACTGAAATCACTTGAGAGTCCTGGGGACTTGTGCCCCTATGTCACTTAGTAACTTAGGCAATTATACCCAACCAGCTTTCAGTAGGTAAGCACATTGTGGCTGGTTTTGACAGGTGGGTCCTTTGCATAGGGCAGGTCTGCACTGCCCAGTGTTTTCAGTAGCAGTCAAACGGATATGTGCAAGTTTTTAAAAATAACTTGCATATCTCATTTCAACTGCCCTGTGCCCCACATGTTCACTGTGCTGGGTTGAAGGGAGTGGCCTACCTTTGACTCAGCGCTATTCCACTTCCCAAGATGGTTTTAATAGATCAGCTTCCTGATATACTGAATGGGTCTTCACAGACCTGATGAGGAAAGTTGACCTGATGGCAGAAATTTTGCTAGACTAGCCCATAGCATAGCTCATGAGTAAGCTTCCTGTTCCCGTTGAGAAGGACAAACCCAGCTGTTGTAAATAGTTGCATGTTTCATAGCAGAGAAACTGGTAGGTAGTGAACATTGTCTACCCCTCATGCACTTTCCAGTGTATATCTCTCTTTTGTGCTTTAAATGAGTCATGCCTTTCCCACACACCTGGCATGCTTTCACTCCTGAATGAGACTGAAATTAATTTGGCTTTGTTAGTTTCCCCGTTTAAGCACTCACATCATCAGCTATTCAGCATGGCACATGCATTATGTGGCTTGTATCTCACACTCACAGCCTTGGTCTGGGTCTTGACAGATCTTTGAATAGCAAGCAACTGTTCTCTGGTTAACGGCTGCAGCAGAGCTAACCAGAAGGTGTTCAAACTTCTTCACTCCCAAGTTCAGTGATTGCAGTTCACTCTTAAATCCCCTGCAGTTCACTTGCTAAGCCACACAGTTCTGTGAATAACAGCAAAATAATTAAAACTCAAACCTAACTTTAAGCTCATCCTGATTCCTGAACGTCTGAAAGGAATAACAGGGTGTTGGGTTTAGTGAACACAGTGCTGGGTGGTGTTGGTATGATATACAGGAAATAAGACAATATGATCTAGTGATTCCTTCCCATTTATGACTTTAAGATGTCAAAACCATATATACAGGACAGTAATTCAGGAAACATTCCATGCTCTACTGAATTCTTAACTGTCACTTTGCATGGTTACCTACATTTTTCATAAGCGCCTGGTTCCCAGTGTTGTCAAACTCTTTTCTATTTCCATGTAATTTGCTCCAAGTGGGAAGCCTGGCTTTTTTCATATCACATAATAAACAGAAAAAAGGGTAGTAGAACAGCTTCTCACGTGTGTGATATATGCAAATACCAGTAATAAGTGAGTTTTGTGGCATTTAGTGTTCTTTTCATATCCATTTTTCCAGTGAAAGTCTCCCTGGTCTAGGTTATGCAAACTGATAATCTGTTAACAGGGTAAAGCTCAAAGTGAAAACATTCTGTCCATCAACTGCAATAAGTGACATGTCAACTGCATGTTTCCCTCCACAGTATTCTCTGTAACAGTGTGTTCAATGTCACTTATCCTGAATATCTATACAATTACATTTACTTGTGCTTTCTTACATGCATTGTGTGAAATTATCAGGATAACAGTAGAACATTTGATTCATACACAGGGAATTCTCATTTCCCTATGTGAAATACTGTACTCAGTAGGAGAAGAGCTAGAAGAGGAGGGACAAAAGTAAAAAGTAGGGTTGAGAGAGAAAAGGTGGCTTTTCTGAATGTCTGGGGAAATCACTGACTTAGCTCAAGACTTTACAGTAGTTTAACTGAGACTTAAATATAGGCTAAACGGGTTACACAGTCTCACAAATTTAAAATGTAGAATACATCTGTACTTTAGTGAAAGTGAGGGTTATAGTTAAAGATGCTGCTGGGAATAAGACAAGTGGTATTCCTATGTCTTGCTGATGCTGATGCTATTATGATGATTTCAAACTGTTTATGCAAATTTGCTTTTGTGTGTCTGGCATAAAGCGAGTTACAAATATTTTAAATGCTCACTGAAGTGTGTCTGTCTCCCGTGTGTGTTCATCAAGTTAATTTATTGAAAACCATGCATGGGCAGTTAGTATTCCATCCACTTGGCTTCACCAAGTGGCAGTGAGAAAAAGAACTGACCACAGCCCTAAAGTTTTCAAGAAACTATGATAATTTACATTATTCAAGGAAGGGTGAGGAGCTAATGAGTTCATGGATTGTGGATGTGGTAGGGCATAAAATGCAATCAAAGCAAGATGTTCATATTTTCAGAAAAAGACTACACATCTGTCTGTGCATCAGTGGTTCACTTCATCCTTGTTAATATGATACATTTCAGGAAAAGCAAATTAATCTCCAAAGAATCAAGAAGATTAACATACTAGACAGAATGTTTCAGAGAAAAATAAGTGTGGGTGGAAATAGCTAGTAACCCAAGGGAAAATTCTACGTCAGTGTGTTTATGATTGATTTGAACTCATCCTCATGATTTTCATGTGTGCACTGTTGCTCAGGTACATGAATCATTGAATCAATTGCCATAAACTCTAGGTCATGGAGAGTTTGGTTATCAAATCAGACCTTTTTAAAGGGATAGTAAGATGTCAAGACCAAGGGTCAGAATGGGGTAAAACCTGAGTCTGAATAACAGAAAAATGTGTTGTCAAGTTCTGAGCCAAGGTTGTGACCAAGGATCAGCGTCTGAGTCAAGTCTCAGGGTCCAGGTCAGGAGGCTAGGTCCAAATGGCAGGGAGGCAGGGAATACAATAACAGGGAGCAGAAATGGTTGTGGCAACTACAGGAGATCCACATTGTTAGCTGGACACTTCCTGGACTGCCTTTTGAGTTTATGGGGGGAGGTGAGTTGTGAGGCTGCTGCTGTCAGCCCTCTTGAGGTGGGCCTTCCTGTGGTCTAGGTCTACGGGTCATGGAGCACAAGCTGATTATAGTTGCATCTGGGTAGCACCATGAGAGCTATATGCTGCCTGACAGCTTACTAAGCCTGGGTTTGAATTACACTAGGCCTTGCAAAGAGACTATAAATCATTTACCTGAACTATATAGCTTTCCTTTTTTGGTGCAAGTATAAGGAGTTATATTCTTCAGCCAGGATTACACTTAAAAATTAGAGTGACCTCACTATGTTTCTCAGGGCTGTGAATAATTTTGCACCTACTATGACATAGTTAGATTGACCTAAGCCACTGTGTAGATACTGCTAGGTTGATTAATTTTTCCATAAAGTGAGTTGCCACCTGTCAGAAAAGTGGATTAACAACTTCAATGGGAAAAAACTTCTCTGTCCATGTTGGAAACATGTACCCTATTTCACTGCAGTGGCCCAGCTGCTGTAGTGTAATTATTCCTCTGCAGTGGCCAAAGTTTAGATCTACCCTTAGTGTTCATCTGCAGCAGGATTAAAAAAAAAAAACAAAAAAAACCAGGGCTAGCCAAGGACAGCTGACTGAGTCTCTCACAAGGTATGTCTACACTGGAGCCTTAAGTCAGCTTAGGGAAAGCCATGTTCACATTGGGCTTTACTAAGTCAACTTAAGCGTTAATGTCGACTTTAAGTTGACTAATGAGTTTTAGATAGGTCCTCTAAACTGTAGGCTTTGTTAAGTCAACTTTATTAAGTTGATTTAACAGAGCCCTCTGGTGTGGACATAGCCTTTAAGTCGATTTTGTTAAGTTGACTTAACTGAGCCCTCAAGTGTAGACATAGCCACAGGGCTTGAAGTGCAGGGCAGAAAAATCACTGTGCAGATGTTCAGGCTTGGGCAGGAGCCCAAGCTCTGGAACCCACCTTCCTTGTAGGGTCACAGATTTGGGGCTCCAGCCTGAGCCATGATACATGCAGCAATTTTGAGCCCCGCCAGCCTGAATCAACCAACCCATGCTAGCCACAGCCTGGCACAGCTCTTTTATCCTTGTGTAGATGTACCATTAGTATTTATTCTTGTGAAAATGGAGTACTGCAGCAGGGAGTCTCTTTTAAAAACACACATAAGTTCCTATTGTTGGTGTATTTTGTGTTTCTCAAAACATGTGCTCTGATTTATTTACAAGTAAAATGCATGCACAATGTTGTCAGGTTTTTGTGGTTTGTTTTTGGTTTTTGTTTGTTTGTTTGTTTGTTTTTGCAGATCACTTACTGTAGCAATTTGTTTAATTAAAAAAAAAACAATTTTGGAGAATAGTCAGCTTCATGCCCACAAGGGAAAAACATGCCTTGAAGATGAATGTTAATACTACTGAAACACTCCATCTCTGTATCTCAGGGCAGGTCTACACAAATTACTTAAAATAACTTGCACATCTATGCTTGGCTTCTCTACTCCCTGCACACACACACTGTACTGGTGTGAAGGCAGAGGCCTCCCTCAGAACCAGCATTACCCAGTTGCTGGGGTGGTGTTGCAGGATTGACTGTCTGATCAGGGTTTTCTGAGACCTGCCTTCAATTTAAAACCCTTTTTTGTTTTGTTTTGTTTTTTGTTTGCTCTTATCATGAGACAGAAACTAAAGTGTAGGGCTCCTGCAATCCTTCATTGGCTGGAAGATTAACTGAATGACCTAACAAAGCTTTTAAATCTGTAACTGCAGATTCTTATGATTGTTTTCCTTTCTGTAAACTTGCACCCTTCCTTTCCCTGCTCACAGTTAATAGTCTAAATGAACTTCCATTAAGATTGTCATTGCTTTTAATTATCCTTTTCTCTTGTAATCTAGTCCATTCCTGTTGCACTTCATTGTCATGATGTGTAAGCATTGCTATACCCAGTTTTGCATGACCTTTTCCTTTTTTAATCTCTGCTCATGAAGCCTTTTATACAAGTATCTCAGAGGACATTACACACACAAGAATATATTGAGTTGGGGGGAAAAAGAGGCAACAGAGGTTTACTGTTTTAATTTAAAAATTATAAAAATATAGAGCTAGAAGGGACCTCCATCTAATCCAGCCCTCTGCACAGAAGCAGGACTGTAGAGTCAGATAGTTCCTGAGAGGTGGTTGTCTAACAGGTTCTTAAAAATGTGAGGATTCCACAACCATCCTTGGAAACCTATTCCAGTGCTTAATAATCTGTATAATTAGAAATATTTTTGTAATATAGAACCTAAATGTCCCTTGCTACAAGTTAATCTGATTACTTTTTCTCCTACCTTCAATGGACATTGAGAACAATGGATCATCGTTCTCTTCGTAACAGCCTTTAACGTGTTTAAAGACTTATCAGGTCCTTGAACAGTCTTGTTTTCTCCAATGTTACAGCGTTGGCCATTCTGTTCTTAAATAGCAGTAGGGGAAGGGGAAAGCTACTGTTTGAATAAAGCAGTTAAAATCGAGACATGTATTTCATAAGGCCCAGGCATGATCTATGGCAAATCCAGTTACGGAAAGGGAGGTTTAGGTTGGACATTAGGAGAAAATTCTTAACTGTCAGGGTGATTAATCACTGGAATAAGTTGTGTAGGCAGGTTGTGGAATCTCCATCACGAGTTTTTAAGAGCAGTTTAGACAAGCTCCTGTCAGGGATAGTTTAAGATGGTATTTGCCCTGCCATGAGTGCAGGGAACTGGACTTGATGACCTCTCATGGTCTCTTCCAGTTTCTATGTTACCATTGTTAATAATGTTACCACTGTTAATAACGGTTTGGAACCTAATGGTCATATTAGCACTATCTAGATCATTTTATTTACAATAAGCACATTGCAGTGACATTGGAACCTTGTCATTTTCTTTCAAGGACTTCTCAGATTTGGGATCAGTTTACTTGAGAAATTGACGTTGTTTCTTATTTTGTTTTACAGCTGGGGAACACCCAGTCGGAAATGCACAAAACCATCTTGCAGGTGATCAGCCTTTACCGCCAGGGCACATACCAGTTCAAGAAGCAGCTGCTGGAAGTGATCATATTCAGATTCACCCTTAACCACTCGTGCCTCAACTTTATACCGTCTTTATTGTTTTAGGGGTAAGGGGATGGGATGGAGTTCAGGACTTAAACAGAATGAGAGTGAAATGTGAATGGTTCACTTTCTTCCCTTGCTTGTAAAGTCATTTGGAATGGTACAGCTTTACAATTCAAATTCAACTGATGTTTTAATTTAGATTAATCTTCAATGCAGCAGTGAAAAAGATAATAAGGAAATCAATTGCAGGCTAAAAGGGAGCACAGTGTGGGAGAGAAGGAATAGAAAAAGTCACAAAAAGGCATCATCTCTCCCTTTTCTTTAAATTAATCTCCCACTAGCTCAATCCCTGGAGCATAGAAGTCCTTATTACCAAAAATCAGGCATTAAGCAGAACTTCATTCTTTGGAGAACTAAAGAACTGGACTAGAGAACCAGCTAAATGCTGTCTTGTATGGGAACATGGCCAGGTTCTTGGTCTTTCCTTGTTACTTTTATATAAGTTTGAGAGAGAGGGAGAGAAGGTTGTGGGGATTTTTTTTTGTTTTGTTTTTGTGTGTGTCTAGAGTTGAATTACACTTCTGCAGTTCCAACTCCTTGCTAGAAATATCCCAAAAAAGAGGTCCAGGGACAGTTGCAGCCAAATCTAGTAGAGCCACACTGGCATAGTAGGGCACAAGGAGGAGGAACTGGGACCTCGTATGTAGTACCGGGCCTCTCTAATGGAGGGCCCTGGTGTTAAGTTTGTAAGCAGATTCTTGAGAGGTGCAAGTTCAGCCAAACTGTTCAAGATGAGGCAACAACAGGAAACATGGGGAGATTTGTTCTCTCCTCCACATGGGTTTTACTGCTAGAGGCATAATCCAACCATAACTTTATTTAACACCCAGAATGAAGGAACTGTGATCCTTGTCTGAGCTCCCTAGGCACTACTGTAATACAAATAATAATCTCTGCCATCACAGTTGTTTTCAATCCCACAGTTCAGTACAGTTGTATATAATTCAGAACAAGCCTTCTTTTAAATTCAAAATAAAACTGGATTTGCCATAGATCATGCCTGGACCCTATGAGATAAACATCTCAAGTTTAACTGCTTCACTCAAATATTAAATTTCTCCCTTCCCCCACCGCCATTTAAAGGTAGAATGGCCAATCCTACAACAGTGGTCAAACCCTATTCTAAGTGCAACATCCATTTTGTTATGTTGTGGTATCCAATGATCAGATCATAATAATCAGTGTCTTATATTTGTGCTTTACAGAAAGGTGGATATAATGTAGTTTTATCTCCATTTTTTTATTCCAAATCCTCAAATATCACAACATTAATAAAATTCTGTGGTATCTAGGTGCCTAATGTAGGCTTTTCCTTACCTTTGTGTATGCCACAGCGATTGTGACCACTCCGATGCAATGATGCAAGACAAGCTACAGTTTTCCTTTGTCGTTTATTATAGATCACCATTCTTCTGCATGCAGAATCTCTTAAGAATTTTACACTGCAGCAGCATCACTCTATGCCAACCAGTAGAAGTAGCACCTCACAAAGTAGCACAAACTTCACATCAGCATCTGTCAGCCTGCGGTCAGTTTACTTGCCATGCAGTGTTGTTGCTTTAGCCATCTGTCTTCTTGTCATACCAGTATTATCAATGTAACCCCCTTAAATTGACTTTTTATATGAGATACAGAACGTTTTTACAAGAAATGGGCAGATTTACCATCCTGTCCTACCCTGGATTTTTGGATCAAATCCAGCTCTAGTTGCAAGTAAAAACTCACCTGTTAAGTGTCTGGCCTAAAACATACATGATATTGTCCACATTGCACTAAAGTCTATGTTAAATGGTTCCCTTCTTTTCTTTTGGCAAAGGGATCAAGGAGTGAATAGACCTGGAAACTGAATTTACACTAAGAAGTTTACCCTTCAGGTCAGGCTTTGCCATGTTAGAGTATTGAAAAGTGTCCTGCTGCTGTCCATGCAACATCTATTTCTGAGGTTAAAGGGCTTCTCTCTAGGAACAGTCACTAGACTAGAGCTCTCATCTGGCACCCTTCTCCAGTACTAAATACAAAAATATTTTTTGTAAAAACAAAATAAAAAAGGATGTTTGAGTTCTCCGTCTGTCAGGAACACTCTGCCTTAGAAAGAGGTTGTGCAGGATGATTGAAACAATGCTTATAAATACAATGTTTAATTGACTTGTAGCTTTAATGACTTGTAGCTTGTTCTTTACCTTCTGTTGTTTCCTGCATGAAACTTTTTAAAGAGGGATACTTGTCTATGCATAAAACAGACTAAAAAGTATTACCCACTTAAAGTGCGCATCTCAACTGAGGATTTTGTCACCTTCATACTTTCAAAGAAGCTTCTCAAGATCGTAAGTGAATAAAAAAAGCAAGAGTCAGTCTCTTCAACTACACTTTCAAAGATGTACCAAGGACTTGAAGTGTCATGGTTACCACTGTTTTTAGGCCTACTTAATTTTGTCTGAAAGGCCATTAAAAGAAAATTGAATGCAAGTTGGTTTTGATATGAATTCTAGTACTCTAAAAGATGTATACAGTGAGTTCCACATTTTTATTTTATTTTATTTTGGGATGAGGGGGCAGAAAGAGGGGTAGATTGGTCAATGTTGTAAAAATTCATGTCCTCCAGTGCAATATTTGTAGAAAAAAATATTGTCCCCCTCACACTTTGTATAGATTAGATTTTAACTGGATTAAATTGAAATAACTCAAAGTGAGGTACCTGGTGGTTTTTGTTTTTTTTTTTTTTTTTCCTTTTTCTTTTAAACCAAATTATGCTTGGGAAAGATTAATGGATGACCACTGAGTTAAGTGAAACAATTTGCATGTTATTTGCCTCTTTTGATGGGAAGCAAGTTAATTAACAGAAGGGACATGCAAATAATGCTGAGAATCTGATGTAAATCTACAACTGCAAGAAACTTACAACTGATATTACAAATCTGTTTTAAACAGCCCCTGGTGTTAGCAGTAGTTTAGCACATACAGCTGTGCCAGACCCATCACTGACTGACAGTCTTTAACATACAAAGATGAGAGCATGGTTCAATTCCCAATCTGCAGAGATGGGATTAGTTCCCAGTGAGAAATAGAGAGCCTTGTTGGATCTGGTACATATGCCAAGAATTAACAACAAAACCTTATGCAGGGGAGAAGGCAATGAGCTGCATCTATTGAAAACACAAGAGCGTCTCTAAACTAATGGCACAGAGAAAAATCAAGTTTGTCTTGCTCAGAGCTTAAATCCCAACACACTCTCACTCACATATATGCACATTTCTGTAACAGGGAGCGAGATAGTTACCAGCCTCACATTGCTCAAGTCCTACCCACTGGGCAGGTGGGAGACCTTGAGTATTGGAGCCGGGTCCAGTCGGTCACAACACAATGCTCCTGGAGTTGCAGAATGAACCCAGAGTCCATTATTTTTTTCATCCTTTCTATATGGCCAAAGCCAGAAATTAACATATTTTGTCAGTTGTTTACATCATAGAAACATGGCTTCTTGATTGTCTTATTCCTGTCAGTCTGTATTGTGCTGATGTGATGTTCTCATTCTTCAGCCATCTGGATCTCGCTTATCTTCAGTCTGGCACTCCTGACCTTCCAAATTACACATGCATGCCAGTTCAATCACTTCCCTTGGCATCCCCTTCTATTACTTTTTTACATAAAAAGAGAGGTAGAAAAGGTTTTACCACTACATCCTTTTTGGAAGTTGCATATGATTAAAACATCAGCTACAGTCTTTACTATTAGTCTGGCACCTTTAAAACATAACTGTTGCTCATTGCTGTCCTCTTTACAGCCCAGCTGCCAGCTTATTTTATGTTGTGAGTGTCTGGTGTCACAAGGTGATGTCAGTTTGCTGAAGACCATAGACTATTGAATCATTCAGCGTTACAAGATGTTTCTTTTGTTCTTGCTTAAAGTCAATTATCTTTTGCATAAGAGAGGAGGAGAGGGGAAAAGTTCAGGCTCAGACTCACTACTTCCGTCAGCTGCTAAGGTCTATGGGTAATTTTAGGCCAGTATGGCCTACACTACCTCAGAGCAGAGGGTGGTGAACAGGCTCTCTGCGGTCATGCTGCCAGCTGCTCTGGCTGTTCCCACGTCTCAGCAGTGGGCTCCAACCTGCAGGTAAAGGAGGAATCCCAGGAAGGCCAGGGTGGTGTGGACAGGATAAAGCCCAACCTCAGCTGCCCCTTGGCAAAGGAGATACAGAGGCAGAGATGAGTCTACTCATCCTACCACTCACTCTCGTAAGACTGAGTATGTACTGAAACTCTGGGGTAAGCTGAACTTGTTCATTTCTGAAATCAGATTCTCCTACTCTTTTGCATGGTGCGTAGTACCTTGCTCTGTGAGTATTCCCACTGATTTCAACAATACTGCTTGTGGAGTAAGGCAGTGGTTCTCAAACTTTTCAGTAACACGGCACACTTCAATGAGACAATTCCATGGCACACCCACTTTTTCCAGATGAATTGACTGCTCATAAACACATTTACTATGGTTACAATCTTACTAGAGTGGTTTGCAATATAGGGAATACAACAAGCTAAAGAAAGATCAAATGCACTAATGTTTCAAATCCACTGGAAAAAAAATACACATCTTAATTTTGCCCTTTGGCCACCTGTGTTTAGAATATTCATGTTTTAGAATCAAAAGACAGATACCTCACTCTTAATTTGATGATTAATTTTCATGAGTTTTATGTAACTTTGGATTTGATAGAATATTGCTCAAGATGAAACAATGTTTATTTTACATTGATTTTCATTACCTTTGTACAAAATTTCCCAGCACACTTGGACAGTTCTAAGCACACTGACTGAAAACCAGTGCGGTAAGGTGCTACTCAACATTAGAAGTATCAGAATCATCTGGCACTAAGTATACTTTAATCTCTATATAAAGGTAGAATTTATTCCCTTGGAATGTTCAGTTCTGAACCCATCCATCTTCTGTTCTCAGCGCTATTCACTTTCTTACAGTACAGATCCCAAAGCTTAACAGAGAAAAGGTCTTACCAGTTTATATTTTTTAATCACTAAAATTGAGAGGTGATGACTCAAAATATTCATTGCCCCATAGCTGTGCCTTGTTACACTATGAAATCTATAGAGAAGTGACACAAAAATGAACACTGTTCAGTAAATCTTTGCATAGAACTTCTTCACACTTTGGAAATCCCTTGGGAGTAGCAATGAGTGATTTTGAAGTCCATGATAGGCAGGCAAGCTGGAGAGGCTCATAGAGGCCAGAGAAAAAAGGTGACCAGACAAGGCTTACGCAGGTGGACTTAAGACTCCAGCATATCCACAAGAACTATGGGATTTGCAGACCAAAACCGCTATTAATTTAAGTAAGATTGAAAGACAACAGTCACATATGAACAGGAGAAATAAATGACTAAAACTTACACCTCAAGCAGCAAAACATATATTAACCTACAGCAAATATGGTTGATTAATAAAGGTCACTGCTTCTGAGTCCTTACCATTACATAAGCTGATTCGTAATGATGTTTTGTGTCAATTGTCTCTTTCTTTATGCCTTAAGAAAGCTCGCTAGTAAAGAGATGGCTAACACCCTAAAGCAAGGGTAGGCAAACCCCAGCACGTGTGCCGAGACTGGAACATGAGCCCATTCAGAGCAGCATGCAGTACCTTCTGCAGTACCACAGAAATTGCCACTCCTGCCACTGAAAGCCACTCTGGGTGGCTTCCTTTGGGTGCAGCTGGGACACAGAGGGGTCATAGAATCATAGGGTTGGAAGGGACCTCATGAGGTCATCTAGTCCAACCCCCCTGCCAAAAAAAGCAGGACCACTCCCACTAAATTATTCCAGATAGAGTTTTATCCAGCCAGGCCTTAAACATCTCCAAAGAAGGAGATTCCACCACCTCCCTAGGTAGCCCATTCCAATGCTTTACCACCCTCCTAATAAGCAAGTTTTTCCAAATATCCAGCCTCGACCTCCCCAGCTGCAACTTGAAACCATTGCTCCTTGGTCTATCCTCTGTTACTACTGAGAACAGCTGAGCTCCATCCTCCTTGGAGCAACCCTTCAGGTAGTTGAAGGTTGCTATCAAATCCGCCCTCAGTCTTCTCTTCTGCAGGTTAAATAAGCCTAGTTCCTTCAGTCTTTCTTCATAAGGCTTGTGCTCTAGCCCCTTGATCATTTTTGTTGCCCTCTGCTGGACTCTTTCTAATTTGTCCATGTAACGGAGCTATGGCCGCCCTCTGAGCCTGAGCCAGAGGGCTGGCCCAAACGCCCTCCCTGGCCAGCCTGGGGAACTGAAAGCCTTAGGCCCTGGGAGCGGAGGGGCGGGGCCAGAACAGGAAGGGGAAGTGTAAAAGCCCGGACCAGGAGCTCAGTGGGGGGTGAGCTCTTGGAGGGGAAGGGGGTACCGGTCTGCTGGGAGCTGAATCAGAGAAGGCAGGCCTGAGCTCGCCAAGGGGCAGCTGACCCTTCCACCCGCCAGTCTTACGGCCCACTTAGCCTCCCTGGGCCGGGCGACTGGGAAGGGAACATGGAGGCAGCAGACTGGGGAGGTAATTTCAAGGCCTGCAGAGCCCAGAGGAACCGACCAGCCCCGGAGCCAGAGCCAGAACCAGACCCTGGCGAGGCTAAGGACCCCTAACCAACAGTCCATGTGACCTGGAGGAGCTCCCCTCTGCAGAAGAAGAAACCCCTGCAGTATGTGGACCCCAGGACTTTGAGGAGCTGCCCCTCGCTGAGGAGACCGACAGGTGTGGACCCCACGACCTCGAGGAATTGCCTCTTGCCGAGGAGGCCGTGATGTACCTGGATCTACCCCCAATGGATGCAGAGCGGTTCGGGGAGATACCCTAGGCCAGCTACGATGGGGATACTGAGGACGCCTACCATCGCTGGAAGTAGCTGCCCGGGCCTCGGGGCGGGAGGAAGTGGCCCAGGGAGGGCTGTGAGTTCAGGAGGACCTGTGCCAGTGTGCTGCAGTTGGGGACCCCGCTGGCCCAGTGACTCTCCTCACAGTCACTGGTAGGGCCCTGGGCTGAGACGCAGTGGAGCGGGTGGGCCTAAGTCTCCCTCCCCAACCCCTCACTCGTGTGTCCTGACTGGAAGAAACCCAACAGTGATTCCTAGCCACCCGAATTGTGCTCACCCTCCCCGTGGGGGGCTGGGGCCCCAGACTTTGTGCTTGCCTGCCCTGCCTGGGGGCTAGGCCTTCGACTGGAAATTGGCCTGACCCACCCAAGAGGTCGTGCCTGAGACATTTTTTTTTGGCTGCCAGGAGGGGCGCTGCACCGACTAACTCCCCTTCACCGCCAGTAGGAGGCGCCCTCACGACCGGCAGCCAGCGCGGAAGGCTTACAGTCCACATCCTTCTTGTAGTGGGGAGCCCAAAACTGGACACAGGATTCCAGATGCAATACTGGACACAGTATTCCAGTGGGGTCCCCACTTGTCTATGCCTCCATATGACACAGAAAAAAAACTGCCCAGACTGACTTCTCTCTGTAATGTGATGCTCCCCAAAGGAGCCACTCCTGGCAGCTTCTCTCTGCAGCATACCTGGGACCCCCAGAAAGGAGCCGCTTCTTTTTGTGGCATGCCTGGGGACCCCAGTCCCTGGGCAAACTGTCAAGATGAGCCACTCTGGGTGACTTCTTTCTGTGGCATGCCTAGGAACTGTTCCCACTCCAGCCATGACCACTGCTGAATTTTCAGGCAGCTGCCACATTTTTTTCAGCAGACGGGGGGCCGCTGGCACCAGCTGAGGGTTGGGGAGGAAGGACCGGCACCAGAGTCGGCAAAAGTTGTTGACCCCTGCCCTAAAGATACAGTTCAATACTAGCAAACCAGAGACTGGTGAGGGTGTGACACTTCTCTGTTTTTTTATGTGGGAGAAATACAGATGACAGCCATGTTTCTTAGTTTAATGTAAAATATTCCATAGAAGAAGGAACAGAAGATGCAGACTGTGAGGGTGTTTTTATTTCCTCTGTGACTTTTAAAGCTGAAGAATGCCAGATCAGATGTAGGGCTGATATGGAATATGGATCACTAGAAGAAACACATTTTACAACTTGGGATGATCTCCATTCAGTGAAGATGGTGGACATCAAATAGCAATTCTATCCCTGTCTTCCTAGTGTTCAATGAAAAACTATTCTGTTCCTTTTAAACTTCTAACCAGAAGGATAGTTATTATGAGACAGCATCCAAATACTCTGGCTGTCACTCCTCATGACAATTAAGGATGGGAGAACTGGTTCTGATCCAATAAAGAATTACGTGAACCTCTGCCCAAAATCCAGGCCCAGACGTAAGATAAAATTAGGAAAGAAACATGATACACTGGTGCAGGGTGGCACCAGAAATCTCAGGTTCACATCTCAGATGGGACTGAGGAATTTATCATTTGTTGGACCTCCATGGTCTTCATCCTGACAGATGTCCTAAATAAAGACAGGAATTCCTCTCTCTCTCCAACTGCCACCCTCATTGCCCCCGTGGAAAATGTTGACCAAAAAACTTAGATTTGTAGAAAACTGAAATATTTGGCCAAAATCCAGAATTTAAATATTCTGGGATTTGGCCAAAATATTTCAGTCCTGAAATGCTGCTAAAGTGCTTTGTGGGAACATGGAGGGTAGCTCATACTGCAGTTTTCCTGTATAGGTAGAGCTCCCTGGTTGGAGAGCACTGACGGGGCACTACATGCATCATGGTGGTCTCATCACAGCAGTGTAAAATGGAATTGAACAATGGCTGGGGAACCTAAGCCAGAGAGAAAATGAGAACACAAAACCTGAATGACATGTCTCAGGTGCCACCAAAGTGGCATTTTAAAATTTAAATATTTTGGGTTTTCTTGCTAAAATATTTCAGTTTTCAGATCTTCTTTTGACAATACATTTATAAATAAAACCTTAGTTTTTCCACAGAAAACAGACACTTGCTTATAAAAAAAAGTTTTTATCAAACACACAGTTTTCCATTGTAAACCAGTTTCAAAGAGTTGCAAACTCTTTGACTAGCCATAGTCCTGACTGAACAAGAGCATAGCACAGCAGCTAATACCACTATCTGCATTAGGTTCAGCTGCATCCAGATTGATGACCAGAGTTGTTGTTCTTCCAAACCATCCTGTTGTATCATTGTTTAACTTCCCACCTTATTTTGTCTCTTTGCTTTCTTTTTTGCCTTCTGTCTATTAAAAGTTCGGCTTAGCTGAACAAGGCATTAGATTTTGCAATCCTGCTACAATAAGAAAAGACAATTTTTCTCTCTTCTTTTGTTTTGCTTTTCTTCAATGTGTCTTGTTTTACCTTAGAAGGAATAGATGTCGACAGTTCAGGGATATTTATAATGGATTCATCCCCCTTTTTTAGAAATTCACTGTAGTCCAAACAGTCCAATATGATTTCTCTTTTTGTTTTGCATTTGTACAGTGCCTAGCACAACTGGGTCCTGGGCCATGACTGAGGTTTCTAGCAACACAAATTACAATATAAAGGATACTATTTAATAAACATACAAGAAATAAGGGAGGTTTGTTAAAATAGAAACTTTACTTTTTAAGTTTCAAATGCTTTGACATGTGCAATTATAATAAGGTCTTAAAATGCATTTATTTGCTGTCTATTGCAATGGGAATTTGCCTGCAGTAATGGATGCAAAACAGAACCACAATTAATTGTTTAATGCTGTATAAGGGAAGAAGGATTTTGAAACAATGCTATTCCCCTTGGGCCCAAGACACCTTTTGCTTATCCATACAACACATCATCCAACACTCTCACTAAAAAACACCTACAGATGTCATCTGTACACTGAGAAACAGAAGACAGTGACTTTTCAGGTCATATGAAATGTAATGCATTACCTGATTAGAAAACACAAACTATAAATAACAATGAGAGGTGTAGAGAGTGTTTCTGCCTTTGCCAAGGAAAAACATGCAGATCTATGAGAGCTGCTCAGCTTCAATAAAACAGAAGGTAGGAAAATAATACAGTATTGCAAATAAGCAGAATTTCACATCAATTTAATCAGCAATTTAAAGCATTTTGTAGTTTTTAAAAAGGAGCACTTAATTTGTTACCACATATATATTTCTAAGTTCATTTTTTCCTTATCTTGCATATTCATTAGTTTTACTGAAAGTGTTTCTGAGCAAAGACTTTGTCTTCTCAATGTAAAACAGTGCTGCCCAAATAATAAAGTTAATGCATTGGAAACTTGGACATACATTAACATTCTCTTCAGCATTCACTTAGGTGGCAGTCTGGATAAGGCCAGTGAGTGTCTTTATATGTCTCAGATATGAAAATATGTAACACTATTGTTACAGAGCTCTTACCTCCTCCTCTGGTGATACCACTTCTGCTTCAGTTTCCATTTTCTCCAAAATGAGCTCCACCCTTCTGGTGTATTAAAGATCCAATATCAAATGGCCAGCCTGGTCACAATAATCCAGCAAAACAAGCTACCTCCCTGCCCTTGGAAACCCGTACCCTGACCCCTGAAAGGAAGCAGATGCTACCCTTAGGTTACTCACAAACCCTGTTTCAGTCACCTTCTTCATCACAAAAGTACTTGCCAAATCCACTGCTCTCAAATACAGGCAATACCCACCAGCCTTATTCTCCTCCTTGGTCTTGGCACACTTTCTCTGCCACACCCCAGGCTGGAGAAATCCCACCAGATAAGCCTGTTGATTTTCATTGCTCTAAGGGAAGGCTGCTTGCCTTGCATGCCTTCCCAGACTACCTTGCTACAATTTACAACTTCCCCTCTAGAAAGCTTTGGTTCTGGACTAATCTGAGAACAGAACCATGCTGAAGCCATACCAAGTAAAATTATAAGCATAAGTTGCATTTCTAATGTTTTGGAATGATTTATTTCTGACATTTTAAGAAGCTTATAAAATTGTCACCGGCTTTTTTTTTTTTTTTTTACTTATATTCATCCCATTTTTCTTTTTGGCAGGATATTACTACATGTCACAGGGTGATTGCCTCTGGCCCTGCCTGTGCTATAATCAGCTATCTCCCAGCCTTTGGGGAACACTAAGGTTGGATCCCAGTGACCCAGGTTTACAAAGTAGTGTGGAGATACCCTGTCATTAGCACTGAGAGGACTAAGGTTGACTGAAAAAAAACAAAAACAACCATCATGCGTGGCAGGGAATTTGAGACCCTAACGCAGACTCAGACTCAGGCTTGCACTACAGTCCTGAAAATCGAAGTGTAGCAATTCTTGCTCAGACTAGAAACCAACACCCCTGAGTTTCAGAGGCTGAGCAGGAATATATACATGGCTATTTTAACTGCTATAGCACAAGCCTGAGTCTGTAGACGCAGGAGCTGGGTGGGGCTTGCTGCTGTAGATTTTTAGGGTTTGTTTTCTTTTTTTTTTCTTTTGCAGTGTAGACTTACCCTCAGAGAAAGCAACTACTACAAGAAACAGGCAGGTTCTTAAAGAAAGTCCTGATGTAGGATCTGCAAGAGTAGAGACCTATAATGACAAGTGCACTGTCACAGAGACCTAAGGAAGACAGCCTGGAAATCAGTGCTCTGGTAGTCCATAACGAAGCAGGGAAAGATTTAAAGATAGTTCAGAAGGAGCTGAGAAGTTAGGTTGTGAATACTCCAAAGGGGAGTAGAAGAATTTTTTTGTTTGTTTTGCGTTTTTTGCATAAATCTTTCAAAGAAAACAACAGGCCCGCCTTAACAGCTTTAATAGAAATTGGTATGACACAATTGGGTTGCCAGGCAATCTAGGAGCTCCGCTTGACTGCAATTATGTCCCAGTTGCCCTGGGCAGCCCATCTAAGTTTTCTTCTGAATGCTACAAGACCGTTCCATATCTAGTCAGCTGATTCATGCTCTTGTACATTTTCTCCTTTCTTTCTGTTCAGAAGGCGCTCCTCTCCCACAAACAGATATGCAGGGCCTGATTACAGAAACTCCAGCACAGAGCAATGCCGCTTCATGCATCTTGTTCGCCTCCCCACAGATGTCATCTCTGCAGATGCCTTCCTACCAGTGTCACACGTCTTTTATTACAGCAGTAACATAATGCAGTTGCTACGCTTCACTTAGCTGAAACACAGTTAATAACACACCCTGCATGAGTTACTGGAATTGTGACTATCACTGTGGAGCCTTAGGCCTACAGCCATTCAGCTGAGGAAATTCAAACTAAGAAATTGGGGGTGGTTGAGGGGGAGACATGGAACACATTTCTATGGTAAGAAGGGGAAAGAAATTTTGGGGGGTGGGGGGGAATACATCTTCTTGCCTTCTCTTTAGCTGTGGGCTGATGCTTCTGCCTTTCTGCAGCTGCCTGGCAGTGTACTAAAGGACAGGCATTATATACAGGACATTTTAAAAATAACTGCATACATCTTATCTTTGGTAATGAATGTATGTGAATTCTAAATCTGTAGTTTTTCTTTGAAGCTTGCATTTGTTATTCATTTGTTTGAGCACAGCTATTAACAAATCATCAATGGAGCAAGCAAGGGGACTGAACTGTTCCCCTATTGGTTTTTGAATGTTCTTATTTCTTATGGCCAGTTTGTGTCCATTTATTTTTCTGCACAGAGACTGTCCTGTTTGTTCAATATATAAAGCGGGGGGGGGGGCATTTCTGGCACATGGTGGCATAAATCACATTGGTGAATGAATCCTTAGTGGAGTAGCTGGTTTGATTAAGTCCTAAGATGGTGTCTTCAAAGCATCTGAGGAAGTGGGACTTTCTTCCAGGAAAGCTCATGCAATAAACAAATTTTAGTCTTTAAAAGTGCCAGAGAACTCCTTGTTTGTTTTGCTGAACTAGATTAACATCACTACCCCTTTGGGACTAATCAATATCCAGGACATGCTGCTGGTGCTCTCACCAGAGTGAAATTTCTGATTTACACAAACCAAGTGTAGCTAGAGAAGGTTAACAGACAGGTGTGGTGTTTGTTTGGGGGAGGGGGTGTATTTTGTCTGAGAACTGGCTACCTGGTAACCAGAGGCATTGCTACCATGGGGCTCTGGGGACCTCAGCCCCCCTGAAATTCAGGGCCAGCCTGAGCAGTCCACTTCTAACGTGTCCAGGGATGCAGGCCTGCACAGGGAATGCTGCTGGCTGGGCACAGCAGGCAGCTGTGGGGTCTGCTCAGCTGGAAGCTGCATCTTCTGGCTGGTGAGGAACTGCCCCAGGCTGGGTCTGAGAGTTTTTAAAACTCCCGCCCTGGCCTGAGCTGCAGCTGTGATTACTTCTGGGGGCCACGTAAGGGTGGGGGGATGGGACAACAGCCACGTCAGCCTGATGGGAAACAGTTGCAGGGGAGGGGGTTGGCCTGAGGCAGCAAGGGCCAGTGGTGGGACCAGGGGATTAGGAAAGGGCTCGGGGGACGGGTAGGGAATGGCTCAGGGAATCAGTGGGGTGGGTCGGGAATAGATCTGGGCCAGCCAGTGGGGGCTTGGGCCCCAGTTAATCTTTAGATGTAGCAGCACCCCTCTGGTAACTAAATATATTTCATCTGTCCAATTAGTTGGGTATGTAACTGGTGGATTATTTTTGTCTCTAACAACCTCCCATATTTTGTTTTTGAACCATTCCTCTGGTTTTAGTATATTTTCTGTCTCCCCCAGGGGTGGGGTTACCAGATGTCAGGCAAAAGGAGGACATGTCCTCCTTTTTACCTTCATGTCCTCCATCTGGCAGGCATTTTAAAAATACATGATTTTGTCTAGCTTTTTACTCACCAGGGTTAAAGTATGCTGGAATGCCCCAGAACACCCTATTTTTAGGGAGAAATGTTTCAGAGTCCCATGAAACAGAAGAATAGTACATTAATACTACATGTCCTCCCTTCCAGGCTTTGGCATCTGGTAACCCTACCCAGGGGTAGCGTGGCAGCTACCCGATTTTTTCATTTCTCTTTGTGTGGCTTCTTCTGGTAGGCTTTACACCCCTTTTTTAGGGCAACAAGGATTCGGGCAGTGGAAGATGGGTGGCTGGTTAATTTTTAAAGCAAATGAATAATTCCCACCTGCCAGCCTGGTGTTTGGGCAGGACACCCTTTTCCTAGGGTTACCAGATGACAGGCAGAAGTAGGGTCACCCGATGTCAGGCAAAAGGAGGACATGTCCTCCTTTTTACCTTCACGTCCTCTGTCCGGCAGCATTTTAAAATACATGATTTTGTCTGGCTTTTTAGTTACTGGGGTTAAAGTCTGCTGGCACGCTGTGGAACACCCTATTTTTAGGGGGAAGCATTTCAGGGCCCCCTCAAAACAGAAAAATATTATATTTTCTCCAGGTGTCCTCCTTTTCATACATCCCTGTCCTCCTTTCCGTGCTTTGGTATCTGGTAACCCGAAGAAGGCCATGTCCTCCTTTTTACCTTCA
>ML681963.1:135218913-135362843 GCA_007922195.1 Podocnemis expansa
GGCCCCCTAAAAAGAGCAGACTATTATGTTTTCTCCAGGTGTCCTCCAATGTCCTCCTTTCCGTGCTTTGGTATCTGGCAGCCCGACTTTTTCCTCCTCCTACAGATGTTGAGCTGCAGCTGGAAGGCGTTTGCGAGTCGGGAGGTGCCGCCCAGCCACGCACCCTCGGGGCAGGGGTGAGGGGAGGCCGAAAGCGAAAGCGAAAGCCCCGGGCTCGGCCATAGGTCGCTGGCTCGGGCCGGGGCTGGCAGGCGGGCCATGGGGCGGGCGAGGGGCCCCGCGGGGCCGGGCTGGCTGCGGCTCCTGGCTCTGGGCGGGCTGCTGCGGCTGGCAGGTGAGCGGGCGCGGGCGGCCGATGGCACCAGCCCCGGGCACCGATCCCAGCCCGGGGCCACGTGGGCCGGGGCGGGTTTGGGGAGGCAGCCCCTCGCCGGAGGGGAAGGTTTGCCCGGCCCAGCAGGGCTCTGCGGTGATTCAGACAAGCCGGGCTGTGGCGCCGAAAGACTAACACGTCAGTGGGAGGAAACCCCGCTTCCTCAGAGGCTCTGGAGGGCTAGCTGTCAGGCAGAGGGAGGACGGGTCCTGCTTTTTACCTTCACGTCCTGCCTCCAGCAGGCATCTGAAAAAGCCGTGGTTTGTCTGGCTTTTTAGGTACAGGGGTTAAAATATGCTGGAATAGCCCCAGGACGCCCTGTTTTTAAGGGGAAGTGTTCCAGGGTCCCCTACAAACAGAAGAATGTGACATTAGTTCTACATTTGCTTCTTGTGGCCTCCAGTATCCTCCTTCCCTGTCCTCCTTTCCGTGCTTCGGTATTTGGTAACCCTGTGAAGGTGGGGAAACTTAGAGAATGGGAGGAAATAAATGCAGGGAAGTGGAAGTTAACAGATGCCATCAGGAGTTAAAGTATAATTTGGTGGGCCCCAGAACCCTCCTAATTGGGTGGGCTCCCCTCCCACACCTCAGCTCCTGCCCCCCAAACGCCTTCCTCCCACCCCAGCTACTTCCCCCCAGGAACGTCGCTGGCCCCAGAAAAGACGTCGGGCATGGGCCCAGGCCACATCCCCTTGGTCACATTTCAGTGCCCGGGCCCAATCATTCCTGAGGCTCCTGCCACCTCCAGCCTGGCTCCAGATCCCCAGCCAGTTTCAGGGCCAGGAGAGGCAGGCACCGCTGCAGGTTTCCCAGCCTCAATGCTCAGCCAGGGCCAGGGCCAGGGCCAGGAGAGGAGGGAGCTGCGGAGGGCACCCCAGCCAGGGTCTCTGGTCTGGGGCAGGGCAGTCCAGACACTTGGGGCACCGGCACCAAGACTCGGGGCACAAGCTTCATGTGCCAGGTGCCAGCGACACCCTTGCTTCCCCCAATATCCATTCACCTGCCCCCAAAATCCATTGCCAGCCCCCAATATCCACCCCAATACTCACTCCCTTGTCCTTAAAATCCACCCCCTGCTCCCAACACCCATCCCCCAGCTCAGGTGCCACTAATACCCCCTCCCCAGCACTTAGCAGCAGTGCTCTGGCAGGGGCGTCGCTGGCACCTGGAGCTCGTGCCCCAAGTCCCAGCACCAGTGCCCTGAGTCCTGACACAGCCCCTGCCTCTCCTGGCCTCCAGTCAGAGATCCAGGGCCTGGCCACCCACAGCAGCGGTGGTGGCTGCTTCTGGCCTCATCTTAGGTCAGGCCACCCATGGCTGTGGCTATCACTGTCTGCCTGGGCACCCACGGCTGAGTGGGGTCTGAGCACAGAATAGGGTGGAGGACGTGGCCCACAGCCAGGGGACGGGGCCTGGGCCTGGGCCCGGGCCCCCAGGCCTTCCTGGGGCAGCAACGCTCCTGCGCACTGGGTCAGGAAACTGTAGCCTGTGCATGTGCAGGGGAGCCCACCCCGTCCCTTGCTTTGGGCCCCTAAAAGTAGAAAATGGTGCCAGAACGCTGCATTTTGGGGCCTGCTATTTTTCAATGGAGGGCCCTGGAACGCAACATTCCAGCCCCATTTTCTATTTTTCGGGGGGGGCAGAACACTCAGCCCCTAAAAATAGTGGGCCCTGGAACAGTGTTCCAGGCCATTCTGGCCCACTTTAACCCCTGGATGTGATTTGACCTCATCTTCCTTTATATGCTGTTTCCCAGTGTTTGACTCTTAAAAGCGGCTCTGATTTGCTGTTACAGTGTGACCCGTTCCCATGACTTACACTTCCCTGCATTTATTTCTTCCCATTCTGTAAGTTTCCCCATTTTCAAAGCGTCTGACAAAGTGGGATTTTCTCCCATGAAAGCTCATGCAATAAGTATATTTGTTAGTCTTTAAGTGCCACAGGACTCCTTGTTTGTTTTACTGAACTAGACTAACACAGCTGCCCTTTTGGAACTTTTGTTTCATTCTGTTCCCGCTCTGCAGTTGGATTGCCCGGCTGGTGGAGCCCTCCCTGGAACACTCATCCCCGTTTATCTCTCACCTTTGGCTTCCTCCTGAGTCTGTTCCAAAGGGGTAGCCCTGTTATTCTTGTTCAACAAATCAAGGAAAGAGTCCAGTGGCACTTAAAGACTAACAGATTTATTTATTACGTGAGCTTTCATGGGAGAAAGTACCACTTTGTCAGATACAGAAGCTTCAAGTGACTCACAAAGTGGGATTTTCTCCCACAAAAGCTTGTGCGATAAATAAATCTGTTAGTCATTCAAGTGCCACTGTATTCCTTGTTTGTTCTCCTGGCTCTAGAAAACATCCCTGCATGTTTGTTTGAATCAGACCTTTAATATATTTCACTTTCAAAGGGGCATTCGTTTAAAACATCGCCACTTGAGGCTGAGCTCACTGATGCCAGACTCTGGTACTAAGCCTGGTGCCAGAGTGGTTCTTTTAATTTGTTTTGTTAATGATGATACTCTCAAGGCAAGAGTTCAACTGGTAAGATTAAACCTAATTAGATCTCAAGCACTAGCAGCCTAAATTCCCCTGGTATTTTCATTGGCATAGCCTCTGCTATGCTATGCTACCTCTACCCAGGGTTGAGTTGCTGTGTGCAGTGGGCAGTTGGGTTTAACTCCAGCTGATTTTAACCATGTTCCTACATGGTGAGCAAAATGATTTTCTTCTGTTAGTAATTTGTCTAATCGGTTCTTAAAACACATTGGGGCCCTTTTGAATGAGCTGCACTATATAAATGCAAAATCAGTCCTTGAGTACTATCAGAGTTGAATTTAAGGAGTGAAACTGGTACAAATAAGGCTTGGTGGTTTTTAACACATTTTTGAACAGCTCGTTGTACGAAGTTTTTATTTACGTAAAAATAAGCAAGCAAGTTGGTTGGAATCTGGACAAGCTACTGCCTTTCAAGCTGTATACCTCCAAGTTGGCAATCTTTTCACACAAGCAAGGGCACATGAAGGATTGAAATATCAATGTACTTGGGCTGGTTTGTTGCTTGTGTGGACAATAATGGAAACGTGTGATTCAGGAAAAAATGTAATATTTCTGAACAAAGTATCCGTTTACCTACTTTCTACTACTTGAGCCCTGGTAGTGGGTTGGCACTGCTAAAAACCATCCCCCAGTCCAAGGGAGGAGTCGCTGGTCCCAGGGATCAACCGATTATGGAGACAAAATAATCAAAACAGGAACAGGTATGAGGAGTCAACGGAACAAAAGCAGGGAACCAGAAGGGGACACTGAGCAGAGAACCCCAAACAGTGCCCACTGCTCCCAGAAAGTATCTAGGGGTCAGCGGACACTGCCCAAAGGAACTCTGCTCAGCTATGTGACCGGACTAGGGAATGGAAAGAGACCCACAGTCGCAGGATTCAACCCCCCCCCCCCAGCCAACCTCTCCTCTCTGGTGTTATAGATGGTGACTTTGGCCAGTGCCAAGAGGAGATTGACCAGGATGTCCCGTGACTTTGTGGAGCCACAGATGGGGTGTGCGTAAACAAACGAAGGGAAAAGTGCAGCCAGAACCTCAACAAGAGGTTCTGGAGGAGCTGGAAAAGGGGCTGCAACCTGGCACACTCAAAGTAGACACGTGCCAGGGTCTTCCTCATGTCGCAATTTACTTCCTTTCTAGCAGATTCAGATTTTCTGACTGTATGACTTAGTGATACACACTGGCATGGAGGGTAGAGGCTCACATCACTACAGGAAGTACCCAGTGCTGAATGGCTGCACCCTTCAGAAAATACTGGTTTTATGGGCACTTTCCTGTGGTCTCAGAATCAGTTATGCACCCACCTCACTCAGAAGGTTGAAGCTGGTTCCTCATTCAAGGCTCTGGGTTCATTATTCAAAGGCTAACTGAAAGTAATCAGTGTGAATTTTAGAAATTTCACCAAAAAAGATCTAGAATAAAATAAACATTTGTAGAAATGTTTATCCAAGCAATCCATGATGTCCCAAGTAATTCTACACGGTATAATTGCTTCTTACTCAGTAAGAAACTGAAATTTCATGAAATATAAATGACAAGCTTGGCTTGCTAAACCCTGGTGAAGTCTATGCTAGGAACCTACGTGCAAGTCCTTCAAGGGCTGGGTATGTATATTTGTTGGTAACCCATACTGAAGGCCATGCCAAGTTGTCTACATTGCACTGTTGCCCATACTCGCTAGATTAGAGTGACCGCAGATATGGTTATCTGTGCTACAGTCACATTTTTCACTTGTAGTGCAAACATGCCCTATGTGACCACTTAAAGTAGTCTTGTAAAGGATGCCACATGTTCCTGTTGGAGCCAGAACCTTAGGGCTGGTAATGCAGTAGGCATGGATGGGGTAACTCCTCACAGTCACATAAACTGGGATTTATCTCAGGATAATTGACTCTGTGAGGAAGGCTCTTCTTTACAGAAGTAAATTGAGGAATTGTTTGGGAAAAGTAAAGGAGTTCACGTAAATCAACTTCTTGCTCCTCTAGTACAGTGTTTCTCAGTTGCTGTGTTACAAGACAGAAGTGTGTCATGGCATAGCTGGGAGTGTGTTGTGTGGAGACTGAAAGCTTCCCCTCGCCCCCTCACCCATCACCAGACAGCTGCAGTGGCAGGAGCAGGGAGTGTGCCTGTGCAACACAGGCAGGCTGCCCTGTTCATCTGTGCGTGCCCAGGAGCTAGGGCCAGCCAGGGGTGAGGCACTTGGAAATCTCCTGCTCTGTGGTCAGCCGTGGCACTGACCCAGGTCAGGAAATGTAAAATGCTGTGTGACCCTGGGCCAGGCCAGGGAGTGGGTTACTGCAGCTATGGGATCCCCTCTTGACTACCCCAGGTGAGTTTGCTGGAGGGGAGCACTCAGAGCCATGGATGGGGTAGAGGCAGATGCAGCCAGGGGCCTGCCGTTGTGGCTGGGGCCACTGCTGGGGGGCTCCATGAGGGTAGTGGCTATGACTGGGCTCGCAGCCAGGGTCAAGGTCAGGGTTACTGCCTCTGCTGGAGGGGGTGGAGCCACTGCCAGGGGTTGGGGCTGTGAGTGGAATTGGGGCCGAAACTGGGTCCAGGTTCAGGGCTGCTGCTGTAGCTGGGAGTCCCACTGGGGTTGTGGCCATGGCTGGGATTGGGGTCAGGGCCACTCCCATGGTCAAAGCTGGGTCCAGAGGCCTCTGCTGGGGCTGAAGGCTGGGGCCCACTGTCACTGCTAGGGTAAGGGGCCACAACTGCTGCTAGGGTCTGGGGTCAGGCCCGCTGCTGCAACTGCAACCAGGGGTGCCCTGCTGGGGGCTGTAGCCATGGCCAGGACCACTACTATGGCTGCTGCCATGAGAATCCCACCTGGGGCCAAGGCCATTGCTGGGATCAGGGCCAGAGCCTGTGCCCACAGGGGAAAGAAATCAGCCTGCAGGGGAGCCTTGCTATGTTGCAACTAGCGAGGAACCCTCCTTGTTTGTTTCACAAGACTTAAGGAGAGCTCACCAAGATGAGGGACCATTGTCACAGGTCTCTTCTTGATCTTCATGCTGCACTACAAAATCCCATGTGTATAGAACATGGCAAATGGAAGATAGGGAGAAGAGCAGAAGTGTACCTGAATGAAGATAGCGTCCCCAAACAAGTCCAGAGGCAGCCAAGCAAAATATGGGTATATGGAGTTGCCCTTTTATAATAGCTGTCACTTAGACTTGCCAAAGATTGAGATAATTATAGGGATTCTGGAGTTCTTCCCTGGGTATTTTGAAACAGCCAGTGAAATTCTGAGATATTTCCAAAGATATATTTATGCATAAAATGTACCTGCATGTATTATTCAGCTATCTTTCTCCTCAAAGGGAATGGAGACTTTTATTTCAGAAGGTAAAGAAAGCAAAATATAGGAGAGACTGTTCTAGATTTGATTCTGACAAATAGGGAGGAACTGACTGAGAATTTGGAAATGGAAGGCAGCTTGGGTGAAAGTGATTATGAAAAGATACCATTCATGATTCTAAGGAGTGGTAAGAGGGGAAATGCAAAATAAAGATAGTGGATTTCAAGAAGACAGACATTAGCAAACTCGGGGAGCTGTTAGATAGGATCCTGTGGGAAGCAAGTCTAAAGGAAAAAATAGTTTGAGAGCATTTGCGATTTTCCAGAGGTATTATTTAGGGCACAGGAGCAAGGTATCCCACTATGTATGAAAGATGGGAAGTAGGCAAGAGACCACGCAAGCATAACCAGGAACCCTTCAATGATCTGAAACTCAGAAAAGTATTCTACAAAAAAATGAAAATGAAGGCAAATTACAGAAGATGAATATAACATGACAAAAGTAAGTAGGGATAAAATTAGAAAGATCAGGGCACAAAATGAGATTAAATTAGCTAGAGATATAGAAGGTAACAAGAAAACATTTTACAAATAAATTAGAAGCCAGACAAAAACCAAGGATAGGGTACATCCAATAACTCAATGAATGAGGAAAGCAATAACACTAAATTTGGAAATAGTGGACATACTAAATGCCTTTTTTGTTTCAGTTTTCATCAGAAAGGTTAGTAACAATTGGACATTTAACACAGTGTATGTCACTGAAGATGAAGTAGGATCTGAAGTTAAAATAGGGGAAAAAATTTAAAAATTACTTAGATAAGTTAGATGTCTGTTGGTAAGACCTGATGAAATGCATTCTAGAATACTTAAGAAGCTGCCTGAAGAAATATCTGAACCATTAGCAATTATATTTGAAAATTCATAGAAGATGGGAGAAATTCCAGAGGACTAGAAGGGGGCAAATCTAGACAATCTGTAAAAAGGGAATAAGGACAATCCAGTGAATTACAGACCAATCAGCTTTACTTTGGTACCCAGAAAAAAAGTGGAGCAAACAGTCAGTCAGTTTGCAAACACCTAGAAGATAAGCAGGTAAGTAACAGTCAACATGGATTTTTCAAGAACAAATGTTGTCAAACCAGCTAATAGCTTTCTTTGAAGGGTAACATTTCATGGATGGAGGGGTGCAGTAGATGTAGTACACCTTGACTTTAGAAAGGCCTTTTATAGTGTCTCATGTGGCTGTCTCCTAAACAAACTACAGAAATACATGGAGCTATTACAAGGTTGGTGCATAACTGGTAGGAAAACTGTTCTCAGAGAATCATCAGGGTTCACAGTCAAGGGCATATTGAGCAGGATCCCTCAGGCTATGTCTGCACTGGGAATTTAGTTTGAATTAAGAAGGCTTAATTCAAACTAAATTAGTCCATGGCCACGCTGGCTTTTCGTAGTTCAAACTAAGGAATTCCTTAGTCCAAACTTGGAAAACTTGATTTTAGTTCAAACTAACCATTAGTCTGAACTAAATGCAGTTTGACCTTCTTCCTCCCAGGGTGCCTTCTTCTTTTTATGGATTGGCTGGGGACATGGCCCTTCTTGGGTGCCATGTTGCCACAATTCTCATGGTACCCTCCTCCTAAACCAAACTAACATGTCCTGTGCATGGACATGCTAGTTCAATCTAGGTTGCTAGTGTGGACATAGTAATTCAAACTAAGTTAGTTCAAATTAATCACAATTAGTTTGAATTAATTAATTGGAACTAACTGAGTTCAAAAGTAGCTTTCTTAAGTGTAGACATAGCCTCAGGGATTGGTCTTTGAGTCTGGTTGTGTTGAATACTGTCATAAATGATTTAAAGAATTGTATCATGAGTATATTTATAAAGTTTGAAGAAAATATCAAGATGTGAGAGGTTGCAAGTGCTTTGGAGGATAGTATTAAGTTGAAAGTGGTATGGACAAACAGGAGAAATGGTTTGAAGTAAATAGAATGAAATTCAATAAGGACTAATGCAAAGTATTCCACTAAGGAAGGAAAAATCAACTGCACACCAACAAAACAAGATTGCTTGGGCACTGTGGGCTATGCACTTTCAAGCTTGACAGCCAGCTTAAGTGCAGCTCTGCCTCCTACAAACTTCCCAGTGTTGCAGTCTCTTGGGGCCTCTTGCCCTAGAGCCAGACTCACCATCCCTCAGGCCATGGGGCTGGGGGCCCCAAGACTTATCTGGGCAAGCTTGTTCTGTCTCACTGTACCTTCTAGGTGCTCCTAACAGCTACTAATCCATGTTCTTCAGTTCTGCTTCACTCTGCTAGTGCACTCCATACAAACCTCTACCCAACTCTCACTACTTGCAGCAGAGGCCTTTTTATCTGCTGTGACCAGTCACACCAACTGGCCTTAGGTTCTTTAATTGGCTTCAGGTGCTCTAATTGGTTTCAGAGCAGCCCTGCCCTTGTTACCCTGGAAACAGTGATTTATTAAGCCTGGGGCTAATATATCTACCTCTCAGCACTTTCTTGCATCAGGTAGAGTTCCTCTGGGTGGCATCCGCGGGCTCCCTTGATGCTTTCTGGGAGCAGTGGGTGCTGTCCAGGTTTCTCTGCTTGGTGTCCCCTTCTGAGACCCTTGTTTTATACCTATGACCGTCACACCCATCTGTGTTTTCTCATGAGTTATCCCCTGAAATTAGTTTGGACTGGGCTTAGTGCTTCCTCCCCTAGGCTGGGAGAGGGGTTTTAATAGTGAGTGGGCTTCTACCTGCCCACATAGAATCATTGGGTTAGAAGGGACCTCATGAGGTCATCCAGTCCAACCCCCTGCCAAAAAAGCAGGACCACTCTCATTAAATTATCCCAGCCAGTGTTTTTGTCTAACCAAGCCTTAAATATCTCCAAAGATGGAGATTCCACCTGTTCCCTAGATAGCCCATTCCAGTGCTTCACCACTCTCCTAGTAAGAAAGTTTTTCCTAATATCCAACCTCGACCTCCCCAGCTGCAACTTGAAGCCATTGCTCCTTGTTCTATCCTCTGTTACTACTGAGAACAGCCAAGCTCTGTCCCCCTTGGAGCATCTCTTCAAGTAGTTGAAGGTTGCTATCAAATCCCCCCTCAGTCTTCTCTTCTGCAGGCTAAATAAGCCTAGTTCCTTCAGTCTCCCCTCATAAGTCATGCGCCCCAACCCTCTAATAATTTTTGTTGACCTCTGCTGGACTCTTTCTAATTTGTCCATGTCCTTTTTGTAGTGGGGCACCCAGAACTGGACACAGTATTCCGGATGTGGCCTCACCAGTGCCAAATAGAGGGGAAGTGTCACATCCCTCGATCTGCTAGCAACACTTCTATTGATGAAGCCCAGTATGCCACTGGCCTTTTTGGCAGCAAGAGCACACATTGACTCATATCCAGCTTCCCATCCACCATGACTCCCAGGTCCTTTTCTACAGTGCTGCTACTTAGCTGATCGCTCCCCAGCCTGTAGCGGTGCATGGGGTTTTTCCTTCCAAAGTGCAGGACTTTGCACTTGTCCTTGTTGAACCTCATGAGATTTCTATTGGCCTACTGCTCCAATTTGTCTAGGTCTCCCTGAATCCTGTCCCTGCCCGCCAGCGTGTCTACCATTCCCCCCAGCTTGGTGTCATCCGCAAACTTACTGAGTGTGCAATCTGTCCCATCAACCAAATCATTAATGAAAATGTTGACCAGAACTGGCCCCAGGGGCACACCACTCATTACTGGTTGCCAACTAGACATGGAGCCATTGATTCCTACTTACATCCTGATATCCAAGAGGAGTACCCTCTTGTACCAGGTAGAGTTCCTGTGGGTGGTATCTGCTGGCTCTCTTGATACCTTCCAGGAACAGTGGTTGGTGTCCCGGTTCTCTGCTTGATGTCCCCTTCCAAATCTGTTGTTTTGAACCTATGACCTTCACACCCATTCCTGTTATTCATTAGTTGTCCCTTGGAATCACCTGAAGTTGGGTTCAGTGCCTCCTCCCCTTAGGCTGGGAGAGGGGTTTTAGTAGTGCCCACCCACCTCCCAGTCCTTTAGTTGGAACACACTCCTGTAGCCGTCAGGCTTAACTCTGTCACAACACATATAAAGTGGTAAATGACTTTTCTAGAAAGGAGTAGTGCCAAATAGGATCTGGGGGTTATAGAGGATCATGAGCCAAAATATGAATCAGCAGTGCGATGTCTGTAAGTACTTCCTACACTGTAGTTCCTAAGGGCCTGGGGCTGTCTGACTTGCCTCTGTTATCTCTCTTGTTTCAAATAAAAGCAAAGATTGTTATTTATAAAGCCAGTATCAATTTAGGAAGGAAAGCTTTCATTAGATTTCTATTGAGATGGGTTATAACGGATTATGTGTGAGGAAACAGCCTACTAATATACCAAATGATCCTTGAGCCAAATAACTGCTTTAAAGGAAACTTGTATTTAGGATGTTTTGCTCAAAACATATACTTTCTGTTTCTGAAGAAACTCTTCAAGTGCAGATGAAAGTTGAACCATTGATGGTGTCACTGAATGATAATATCTCCATACCATGCAATATCTTTGGATATGATACACCAGAACTGGACATTAAAAATGTGGGAGTTACCTGGTATCTTAAGACTCTGGGAGCAGACCAAGAAGAGAAAGTATTCACCTTTCATGCTGGTGACCATATTCCCTATAGAAATGGAACCAGTATGTCTGACAGTGACCTGAAAAGAGGAAATGCTGCACTTTCTGTACCCCAGATACAGTTTAAGGAAGCAGGAATATACAAATGCCATGTTACTGTCACCCCTTCTGATGCTTATGGAACATCAATGTTAGAGGTGGTTGGTAAGTGATTTTATTATAACATTTCTTTCATATTGTATCACGGGAAATGGAAGGCAGAAGATTTGAGTATAGGAATCCAGCATAGCGGTTAGAGTTTCCTAACTTCACTGAGCCTCTGTGGAAGAGTGGGAATTGCATGATATCAGTGGAATAACCCCCCAAAATGGGGTAATTTGTTCTGTCAGTAATGGTAACGGGGGTGTGGTGAGCACAATATACCCTGGGGAACTTATATGTGGGTCGACAGTTTTTGTTAAGCTAAGATCTTTTGGGGTGTTGTGGTATTTTATACATATCTTTATCTTACTGCCTTTTGAAAGGGCACAATTCCTGTTCCTATTCACTGGCACTTTCTTTGCCACAAATGGAAAAGACTGCAGCTCATGTCCCCCTGCAACATTTTCCACTGTTGTATCTGTTTAAATATTGCCCTTCCATGAATTGTTTTTATAGGTAAGGGGAAAATATGGACCTAAATAGCCTGTTTGTCATAACCTCTAAGGTTTTAGCCAGAGGTAAGGTTTTCATTATCTATATCTAAAACTTGCCGTGGCATTTTTGCTATCCAGGAATGCTCTAAATCTGAAAAACTCTATTAATTCTCTCTACATATTATTTACAAAGAGCAGAGAATAACAAAACTGCAAAGGTCCTAATGCATGTTAGTGCTGTTCATCATCCAAATAATTTTTTTCTACTGTTTTCACATTTCTGGGAAAACAGGAATAGATTAAGGGAAAAGATTAAATGTTGCACATATCAGACGTTTAGTTAATGGGTAGTGTTGTAACAACTAACACTATTAAAATATCAGCACAGCTATGATTATAACCATAATCTAATCTTTTTCCCTCCCACACACAGCTCAGCCAACTGTCAACCTGTCTCCAAAGGACATTACGATAGAAAGTCACAAGGGGATGACCCTGTCTTGTGAAGTCAATAAGTTCTATCCAAATTTGGTTGACATTAAGTGGATGATGATTTCAAAGACTGACCAGAGCAGTAGTGTAGCAGCAGAGGATATCTGCACAGAAGCTTCTGTAGAAAATGAAGATGGCACATTTAATGTCACTAGTAAATTAAGACTGCAACCATCTTTGCAAGATAATGGCAATGTCTATAGATGTATTGTGAATCACAAAACATTTCCTGCCAAATTACTTCTCAATACCACCTTGACTGTAACAGGTATTCATTCCCTTTAAAGTCTTCTCTTCTCTGTTTCATTTTTGAATTTACATGTTCCAGAATGCTTGGGCTAGACCTCTTTTGAAGGAATTTGAACCATGTCAACCTTTTGCTGTCCGCAGGTATAGAGGTTAAACTAAAGGGGAACACCCCAGAACAGTGTTCTGGAGCCTGCTGTTTTTAGGGGGCAGCATTCCAGGATCCCCTAAAAATTGGGGAATGCACTGCAACACTGCGTTCCGGGGCCCCCTAAAAATAGAGGAGCGCTCTGGAATGCAGCATTCCAGCGTGTTCCCCCAGGGCTGGCTGACAGAAGGGGCTGTGGGCTGGAGGAAGCCCAGTCACCTGTCCCCCCTTTCTGGCACCTGCACTAGCCCTGCCCCTTTGTGCTGGGCTCAGGCAGCATGTGTGGCCCATGCCCCCTCTCACAGACCAGCTGGTGCCTCAGCTTCTTTCCTTTCCCCTGGCCCAGCCTGGCCCTGCTCCTTGGTGGTGTGGGTAAGGGGGCCCTGGGGGCTGGGGACAGTCAGGTTCCAGCAGGGAAAGGGCGTATGGGGAGGCGTGCTTGAAGAAAGGGTCGGGATGGTGGACTTGGTGTCAAGTGGGTTGGGGGGCTGAAGGAGGTGGAGTGGGAGAATGGAGACAAGGGGACTGAAGGGGACTGGGAACACGTGGAGGAGGTTTAGGGGCCAAAGGAGGTAGAGTGAAGATGGGGGGACCTGGGAGGAGGGGAGTTAGGAGGGCTGGAGTGGGGGCAGAGAGCTTAGGGAATGGGGATTGAGGAAGACATGGGGAAAGAGGGGTCTGATGGGGGGCAGCAGCTGGGGCAGGGGGCAGGCATTTGGGGGGCAGTAGCTGGGGTGGGTGAAGGGGGTCCAGACCTGCGTGAAGGGGGCCTGGAAATTTAGGAGGGTTCCAGGGCCCACCAGATTATACTTTAACCCCTGCCCAGGTGTCATTTTGGAGAGATAGCAGATTAGGAGAGTTGAGCATGCAGTAACTGACACCTAAAGAAACCACTGGCTTGCTGACATGCTAGCCAGAAATGGGGTGGCAGATCAGTTCTGCAAAAAGAATGGGTTAAAATGTGTTGGCACCACTGACACCTCTGGATATTAGAGCTGTTCCAAGTGCATCATTTTAGTGGGATGTATTTTTGGTTGTAGGAAGGGATAACAACCTTTTAGTTGAATTGATCCAGACCTGTTTTTAAGAAGACTGTTTTTGACCTTGGAGTACCTTACAACACATTGTTGTCTTCATTCTTGACGGTTTGTGACCATGTAATGTTTTAAGTGGGTATTTCAATATCCTCAGTGGCTTCTCATTATGGCTGTAGGAATCTCTGATCTGATCCAACAATACATGCTTGTCAGTTATTCTGCAGTCTCTTTCGTATTTCATTGGGTAATACTTTTAGGCCTACTTTAACTCTTCTGAGACATTTCAAATATTCAGCAAGGAAATGAAAGAGTAGATATGTTAAACTAAATACTTCATTTGCTTTGAGCAAGTTTAGGTTTATCAGAATTTCCTTTTTTTCTCTCTCTCTTACAGCCCCGACATCAGATTCAAGTGTTCTAACTGGAGCTGTCCTTGCAACAATAATAGTTTGTATTATTGTGCTCAGTTTGGGAGCTTTTGTGTACAATACGTATTTTAAGAAAAGTAAGTAGTTTTAAAGGTGCACTGTGCTGATGATACCTTAATGACAATTAATAGACTTAGAATTCAGATATTCACCAGAACTAACACTGATGACAAATTAACAAAAATCAATACATCAGGATGCTTTTGATCCACCTACCAGCTAAGGGAAGGCTAGTCACATCTCCGAAAAGAAGTACAAACCATACTCTTGTTCCCTTGCTTATCCAAACCCTCATTTTCACTAAATGCTTCAGATGCCTCTGATGCATTTAGGAAGGAATAAGGGGTCATTCTGAATTTGACTAGAACATTTTAAACAAACTGAAATATGGTAGTTATCAAACAGGAGAAGTGATACCCTTGGTAAGAAATGTCTGGTTTCTTATACTGTCACGAAAGGATTTGCTCTTAAAGTTGCCTTTTTCTGTTTAATAGCTGAGTGTGTTATGCTGAGGTCTTCCGCACAGCATCAGTAGTAGCTGGAGCTAACTAAAAGTGATAACTTTGCACAATATGATGTTCCATTTTTTTCAGTACTAACTGTTCAGGAAAAATAGTGACTCTCACATAAAGAGGGAGATGTAACTCTTGCTCACATCATCCCCTTCTATGAGAAAGCTTCACTTGAAAGGCTACACATTTGAGGACTGTATGTATCTGATCTTATAGCCACTTATCTAATAAGCAGTTTGGATAAGAAATAACAAATGGGGCATTTTGATCAAGGGAACTCAACTGTGTGGTATATTAAAAAAAGACACAACTGGTAAAGGCATTTAATAGTGATAAGCACAATGATTTAGCATATAGAAATACAGAGGAATTTATGCAGCAGTGATAGAAAAATTGCAATTCACTGTTTAGTTTGTCATTCTTCAGAATGTGGTGCATCATGCAACTAACTTATATATTTTTCCTTGCAGTTCCACCAACAGTAATCGCATTTATAGGGAATGTGGAAATGAAGCATTTGGAAGAGGCTTGTTTGCATTGCCAGATTTCTGGATTTCGTCCAAAACCTATAACAGTAGCTTTCTTTTTAAAAAAGTATCAACAACAAAAGGAGAAAATTTATTCTTGGAACAGTGAAGAGAACGACATTGAACACGATGAGGAAAGTGCTGCTCTCCTGACTCAGCAGAAGAATTTTCAATTTAAGATCTGTTTGAAGTCACTAGATAATAGCACTTTTGATGTTCCATGCACCGTTTTTGTGTCTCCAGACGTGCATGAGCTTGACAGAGCAGAGCTTTCTCTTGAAGTTTCACATGAGGCCTTTCAGACATGTCCAGCTGTTCAGGCAACACACCTGAAGGTCATAGGTAAGCAAAGTGCTGTGCAGTATGAGAAGTTTAGCTTCTACAAGTGCAGTCACTGGCTGGATTAAGAATGTAAAAACTATACATACTGAGTCAGACCAGTTGTCCATTCAGCTCAGTATCCTCTCTCCAGTAGTGGCCAGTAGCAGAGCTTTGGGGGAGTGTATAGAATAGGGCAATAGTGGAGTGATCCGTCAGTCTTCCCCTCCTAACTTCCAGAAATCTGAGTTTTAGGGACACCAAGAGCCTGGTATTGCATCCCTGACCATCTTAGCTAATAACTATAGATGAATCTAGTCTCAGTGAAGTTGTCTAGTTTCTTTTTGAGCCCAGATGTACTTTTAGGCATCACAGCATTCCATTAGTTCCACAGGTTAATCATGTGTTGATCAGAAAAGTAGTTTCTCTTGTTTGCATTAAACTTGCTGCCTATTAATTTCATCAGGTGACCCATGATTTTTGTATTGTGAGAAGGGGTAAATAACACTTCCCTCTTCACTTTTTCCACACCATTCAAGATTTTATAGACCTCTGTCATATGCCTCCTTAGTCATTTCTTTTCTAAGATGAACAGACATAATCTTTTTAATTTCTCCTTTCATGGAAGCTGCTCCAGACTTTTGTCATCTTCCTTGCCATTCTCTGAACCTTTTGGAATGCCACTATATTCTTTTTGAGATGTGGTGACCAGAGCTGGTCACAGTATTCAAGGTGTGGGCACGACATGGCAATTCTTAATATTTTTTTGGCTTTCCTGATGACTGCTCTGCATTGAGCTGAAGGTTTGAGTGCTATCCATGATGACTCAGCAATCTCTCAAGCTAATTTAGATCCCATCATTTTTTTACAACATGCATTACTATGCACTTTTCAGTTTTGAATATCATCTGCTATTTCATCACTTAGTTTGAGATCCTCCTGTTAACTCTTTGCAGACAGTTTTGAACTTAAGTATCTTGTATAATTTTGTAATTATTTTTGCTTATAGTTTTATTGGGGACAAATTTATAGCTGGGATTACAATAAAATGTATCTTCTCAAAGAGAATATTTTAGCTCCATTCTGTAAACCTATCTGACGGGAAATTTAAGCAGCATTAAATTTTGGTAAATTTTGGTAAATTTTTGATATACAGCATTTTGCAGCTGGGTGTTCTTTGTCTCTGAGGTTATAAGAACCCAGCAGTCTTTCCCAGATTCCTTTTAGTGAGTCCAGAGGAGGGCAACAAAAATGATCAAAGGGCTGGAGCACAAGCCCTATGAAGAAAGACTGAAGGAACTAGGCTTATTTAGCCTGCAGAAGAGAAGACTGAGGGGGGATTTGATAGCAACCTTCAACTACTTGAAGGGTTGCTCCAAGGAGGAGGGAGCTTGACTGTTCTCGGTAGTAACAGAGGGCAGAACGAGAAGCAATGGTTTCAAGTTACAGCTGGGGCGGTCCAGGCTGGATATTAGGAAAAACTTCCTTACTAGGCGAGTGGTGAAGCATTGGAATAAGTTGCCTAGGGAGGTGGTGGAATCTCCATCTCTGGAGGTGTTCAAGTCCCAGCTGGACAAAACACTGACTGGGATGATCTAATGGGAGTGGTCCTGCTTTTTCTGGCAGGGGGTTGGACTAGATGACCTCGTGGGGTCCCTTCCAACCCTATGATTCTATGATTCTATAACAATCTGTAGCTCTAACTATCCTTACATGGTGTTCTTGGTGGTAACATATTGTGTCCAACCTATGTTATTAACTCAGTACTGAATTCTTAGGCATCTTCTCATATTTTCCCAAGAACTAGTAAAGTCACATGGTGTTTCCCTAGCTTTCATCTGAAATGCTTGGAAACATGGATATTTGTGAATGACAGCCCCTGTTAATACTCAAAAGATATCATAAATTTTGCATTAGAGAACTTAAAGGTTATGCTTGAGATATATATATATATATATATATATATATATATATATATATATAGATATAGATATAGATATAGAATCAAAAAGCAATCATAGCTGCAGTGAAGTATGCCTGGGTAGCACACTGGCTTGTGTGTCTTGCCCCAATGAGGGCATAGTCACATTGAAGTGGCTTCCTTTATTGGGGTAGGATCTAGATCTAGCAACTCTCATTCATTCAAAACCAGGGACTATTGTGTACAGGCCCTATATCAGAGTACTTTTCTACTATGTCATTAATAACATGGGTGAGTTTAGCTGTTTAAGATAGGTTTTAAACACTGTCTTGGCATCACATTTTCAGTGTGGAATGGCAGCAGGTACATGTATATTCAGAATTATTCATTACCCTGTATGTTGACATTGTGTTCTTGATTTCAAGCTCTTTACAGGTTAATTGATTTTATGTGGCTGCTTCTGAAATTTAGTGTGTATGATCTAGAACTGAGAGAAGATAGCTAGCTATGCTTTCTTAAACTGACTGCTTAGAACAGATGTCTTAGCACATAGCTCTAGGTACAGTACATTAATGAAGCAACTTCCTTTAGAGACAGCAGTATGCAATATCTGCTTTCTGTTCAGTATATAATAGTGATAAGTGGCCAAAGGAGTTCTGCTTGTATGCAGAAGGGTAGATTTTTCCTGAATAAACATCAGAAAATCTCTCTCTTGCAATCACATGTTAAAAACTGCAGAAGGAGGCTTGAATGTGACAATTATTATATTTATTTTGATCCTTCAAGTTCACCTTTAGATGCACTTGAGCACAGTATTTTATTTGGCCCACTGCAAAATATTTTATTTTTTAGTGAATTATGAAACTCAGAAAAAAATGAATTTTGCCTAGTAAAGCCTCAGTAGTTGCAATTTTAAGAGGTGTTCCCAGCATGTAACATTGTCACTCCTTGTCTTCTCTCCCCCAGTGGAGAAAGATAGATTGATTTGTGTTCATGGGTTTGCAGCAGACTCTGACTGGGGGGAATGTGGTTTGGGTAATTTCCAATCCCAATTTGAATGCTGGTTTAAAAATATAATTTAGGGCCTCTAAAGTTGTGTGCAGTAGAACACCCACCCATATATCCTGATTGTTCAGTGCTAAAAGAGCAGTGAGCTGGATGTGACTGAAGAATCTAGACATAAGGCTGCCTGCAAGATGTTCATCCCATTAATTTCTGTGGGAGCTCAGTACCTTATAGGGCTGGTCCATCTGGTGGTCCTCAAATTTTAAAAAACGTATCCTTGTTAAATGTGCAAATTGTTTACCTTTCTAGCCATTCCAGTGTTGGATCCAGTGCTGTGTTCTACAGATATGCCAAGACCAGATGTGCCTGTAACTTTGAGTTGCAGAATTCATTCTTTCTTCCCTGAAACAATTGAACTGGGTTGGTATAAAGATGGTGATCGTGTGCCAGAGGAAAAAGCCTTCATTAGTGATGTGACTGATGGACCAGATGGACTTTTCTTCTGCACCACTAGATTAACATTACATTTCACAGTTGAGGACCTTGGAAGGAGATTCAGATGCAGAGCTAATCTTAAAGGCTCACGCCAGCATAAAGAATCTTCCTGGAAGCTGGAAAATTTGAGTAAGTTAATCCTCAAAATATCTGATCACCAAAACACACACTGCTTTTAATGGTAAAATCATTGCTGTGTGGGCCACTTCCCATAATACTCAGGATTCCCTTTAAAACATGAAATACAACCCTCCATAGAGGGCCAGCAAAAGGCCTAGGCACCACTGAAGCCACATTTTGTGGATTTAACTGCTGCATAGGCCTAGAGCAGCCGAATCTCTGCATGGGGTAGAATTTCACCAGAAGGTCACATCCCCACTAGTATTAGACATTAACACAAACATTATAATCCCACGGTACACAAGACAATTGCAGTTTTAATAAGTAGCAGTGTTAATGGCACCTCAGTGAATTAGTGTATGCTAAAATATGGATTTTTGCTCATGTAAAATACCCAAACAAACCTTGGCAAAATACCTTTTAAAGTCACTGCAGGTTTTGCCTGACTAGGGAAGGAGTGCATAAGTACAGGATCACATTTTATTCTTTTACTATCTAAAAAGGAAATCCAAGAACAAATTCCTCCCCCAGTTTTCTGTAAAAATTCTGTGCTTCATTCAGGTTACCAACATTATTTTTGTGATTTTATAACTGAAGCTTTTTGCATGTGTGGGCCTTATGTAGCCTACAAATATCCCCAGCATCCATACTGAAATGTGGCATGTTTTAGTTTTTGAAGCATTCCTCTGGGAAATCAATATGATAGTATCTATATAAATAAAATAAGACTCCAAATTATGGAACAGACTTTCCCAGAGATAATATTTCTGTTTCTGGCAGACAACAGATGCTATTTCATACAGAACTGTATTACTGGGAATTTTTAACTCTCCCTGCAGTTTTACTCCCATTTTCATTCCTGTTTTCTTCTGTTATTTTATTCCTTCTTCCCCTGTTACTCACGTGCAGCCATTAAGCTCTTTTCTGTCATTGGGAGCACTGTTGTGAATTTCTACTTAATAGAAACATAGTGGAAGGTCTATGCTTTAGCTTCTGTTTTCTTTCAATTCCCTAATGATTTCACTTTTGCTGTATTTGTTGTTTGATTTGCAGCACTTTCTCCGAAACTCTCAAAAATTGTATGTGAGCCCAGTATACCTGAAAATGGGAAGGCCGTCACATTATCTTGCCAGGTGAGAGATTACTATCCAGCACAATGCCAGGTGCGCTGGATAAGAGGCTTTGAAGAACTCAGTAAGACGGCAGTTACAACCCAGGATTCTCAGCTTGATACAGCAACAAAGCTGTACCACAGAAAAAGTCAAGTGACATTTAAACCTGAACCAGAGGACCATGCAGTAGAGTTCACAATTGAAGTCATTCATTGCAACAGAATTATAAAAGAGTCCTATCCCCTCATGCTAAAAGGTGACTATTTAATTGTCTTTGTGCAAGGCATTCCTGGTTTCTCCTTTTGTCTTCTTTGCATTATATGGGAAGGCACAGGCCTACAGCAGAAGGTGATGCTGTTTGGACCAGTGTTATCTCTCCTGTGGATATTTGGTCAACAACTTTGGGGGAGTACTGTACGGTGCATCTTCTCCCCTGGCCGTTCCAGCCGAAGCACATCTCTTCCCTGGCAACAGATTCCACTGCCACAGAGTTGAGGTGAGGTTAAGGAGTAAGCATGCAGTAGAAATGTTGCTCCTGCCATCTTCACCACTCTGTCTGGCTCCACAATGTTCTGCTCTCTTCCTCTTGAATGTAGAGGGGAGCACACAGAATATTTTAATCAAGTAGAACATTTGTCCCACTGTCAATAGCCAACAGCTTTCTCACAAGCAATCCTACAATAACAAGACAGCATGTGTAAGGTAGGAAAAAATATGCAGTAAAGAAAGATATAGATTGAGAATTTCAAAGCTGTGAGAGGATTTGGATACCTCATTGCTATTAACTTTAATGGAAATGGGGCATCCAAATCACTTAAGTAAATTTGACCATCTCAGGCTTAAGCAATTCTTGGAAACTTGAAAAATGCATGAGCAAAAATGAGAAAATAGGCACTCTTAGGAGTTATGGAATATTTCCTTCTTCATGTTGTTTTGAAGACTAGAATTGTGAAGTGGCTTACTGGGAACTGTATCAAAAAGCAAAGAGGAAACTTTTTTTTTTTTTTTTTTTAAACTCAGTAGCTGAATAATTATTGAGAGATATAGAAACTGGAGGGGTTATAATCTTCACAGCTTTTGTAAGCTAATTTCAGACACCAAGAACTCCTCACATCACTCCATTCCCCATCACATTCTCCCTCTGTGCCACTCTCCCATCCCCCTCTGTTTCAGAGAGTCCCTGCACTCTTACCATCTCCCGTAAGCGAGTGAGCTGTGTCCCCTCTCTTCCAGGTCCATACCATTGCTTTCCGTTCTACCTCCACATCAGAGTTTTTGTGTTTACCATCCATTTGTTCTCCCCCTTGGTAGGATATTCTTGTGGTCCCCATTTTTCTCCTTGCCCTTGCCAGGGTCCCTATTGTCCCATGCCAGGGGCTCTGGGTGCCTCTCTGTTTCTCACTGTTATTATGGTTTTCCCCCCTTCTCTCTGAGAGAGAAGTCATTCCAGGTGTCAGCACATGATGGACAGAGCTTAGATGGAGGAGGAGGAGGGTTAGAATGCAATGTGTTAATGGGTGCCATCAACTAGTTGTTGAATCAACAGACAATTAGATACATGGCTGATGCTGTTGTTTGTGCTAACCAGACAGCATCCATATAAATGCATCTCCCTCTCAGTTTTCCATTTTCTCATCAAAATCAGTAGCATTCTGCCCACTGATGTTTACAGCATTCCCAGAAATTTTGGAATTGAGCAGGTGCAGCACATAAGAGTTCTTGCATTACATCCAACAAAAACAGAAATGTCATCAAATTGAGTATAGGACCTTATTTCTCTTGACCAATTATGCACATGTATTGATGGGGGATACAAAGTTATTCTTGTAATATGTTTAACGTAACAAAAAAACCCAGTCATTTCCATAATCCTGAGCCCTTTGTTACTTCTTGTATATTATATCCAGCAGCTACTAACCTGAAGATGTTTTTAATGCAATTCTCTTGACACCCTCCTCTATGTATATTTAAAATTAGCACAAACTAGAGTAGTACTTTCTTGAATACTAATTTTGTTCGTACAGATAAATATTTCCACATGTTTTGCAGGTTTTCCAAAAGTTACAGGCATTGTTTTTAATCCAAATGATGTGGAATATGGAAAACCCCTCTCCCTGACCTGCAAAATCACAGATTTCTATCCCAAAGATATTGAAGTCCAGTGGTTTCAAGAGGATGTTCAAGTCAAGGAGGGTTCATCAGTAGAAGAGCCAAAGCAGGATACAAATGGCTTTTTCTACACATCTTCTGAACTTCAGCTGAAACCCTCTGCACTAGATTATGACAAAAAGATTGGTTTAAAGGTGATGCACAAGACTCTGACAAAGTCCATTACAAAAAATGTATACCTTAACCTACCAGGTAGGTATAACAAATCTGTGGGTCTATGACAGAGCAGTGATTGCTAGAACTTGAGGGAAAAAGTATTTTTGCTTTAGAGGGCTAGTTCTACCAACCATGGTACAGTAGGGTGTAAGTTAAACCCTCCTCTCTCACAAGATCCCAGAGCCCAGGTTCCACCCAGCCTAAAATGTGTACACTGCAGCTTTACAGCTCCACAACCTAAGCCCCATGAGCCTGAGTCAGCTGACACACGTGAGCTGTGGGTGTTGAACTGCAAGGTAGATGTACCTTTAGACTGTCTATCTCTCCCTTCTGAGAAGAGTAGGGCATGTATTGCAGGTGGGTGTTCCTGACACACATTTAATCACAATCCTCATCATTCTAATGAAGTGCTTAGCAACATATGCCACTCTTCAGCCTTACTCCTGTTACTGGAGAGAAGTGATATGGTGGCAGAACTCATTCATGCAGGATCCGATTCCCTTGCTCTCTCCGTTCTGCTTAGCACAGGGGTGTCAAAATTACGGCCCATGGCCTGGATTTGGCCTGCAAAACTGCTGTTTGGGTTGTGCCTGGGAGCTCTCGCAGCAGAGAAGTGATCAGCAAAACAGACAGGCTGCCAGCACAGCAGAGCGAGCCTGCTTCAGATTCACTCGTGATCTGAGTCACAGCACAGGGAACAAAGGAAGTGCTTCAGCCAATCCCAGCTTAGCTCTGCTGTGGTCTGCCAGCTAATCAGAGTCTCAGTCACAGCAGACTAGGCTGTGCTCCTGGAGAGCCACTACACCATCCCCCACCCCAACTGTTCACTGTCAGTCACTCAACATGCTAATTTGATTGACAGCACATTGCATGAATCACATATAAAAAAGGTAAAAGTGGCTGGGGCCCAAGTGGGAACAAGCCAGTCAAAGTCCAGTAGGGAAAGAGCCCAACCAAAGACCAGTATGTTCAATGACTGACAGTGACTGTTGCTGGGGGAGGCCGGAGCCCATGGCCCAGCCTTCCTATGGCTGTGACTGAGGATGATTGCCTGTCACCATCTAGTAGGAGAAGTGGAAAGGGAAAGGGAAGGGGGGGTGTCAGAGGCTGCACAACAGGGAAAGGGGGGTTAGGGAGCCAGCATGGGAAGGGCAGCCCAGAGTTGGGAAAAGGGAAGGTGTTGCATAGCCTACAGGTTAGGGGAGGGGAAAAAAGGAATCCCATGCCACTCTGAACATGGCAGGGGAAAGGGTTGGGGAGCCTGTGTGGACACCTGGCCTGCAAGAGATGTTCTGCCCTCCAGTGTGGCCCCCCACATTGAATGAGTTTGACACCTCTGGCTTAGCACTTTTAACCTTTATTGATACAACAGAGTACTGTACACTCGGCCTTGAGCAGGATCAAGACCAGGTGCCCTGTGCCATAGAAAAATAAATATTTTATTTTTTTGATTTTTCTTTTCTTGATAATCCCATTGATACAGTATCCATGAGTATTGTACTGGTACAACATTTATAATAGAAAACTATCCTTCCTTTTTAGCCAAGTCTCCTGCTGTTTCTGAGATAAGAGCAAAACCTGCATCGCCCAAAGTCAATGATACTGTCTGTCTTGAGATTTCCATATCTGATTTTGCACCTAAAGATATAAAAGTTATATGGTATAGAGAATGGATGGAGTTACCTAAAGACAACTATAATAACAATGTTCAGATTGGAGAAAATGGTTTATGTTTCTCTACAATCAAAACCCAATTTACTGCTACTGAGTTTGATAATGGAAAAATGTTCAGATGTGAGGTTATTCATCCAACAACAAACTCCTTCACAGAGAAAAGTTTTATACTGAAACTCAATGGTAAGTTGGATTTTTAAATTAAAGGCCTGTGATGGGGTACTCACCTCTTGAGCACCTTTTAGCAGCCAAGCACTGGTCATTTTTTTCACCCTGGTGCCTCCTGGAAGCTACTGGTGGACTTTGGTGGATCATGCATGATTTGGCCTCTGGCTGAATCACAGAGTCCAGAGTTAAGTGAACAAATTCCAGGGTAGTAAGAGTCCAGACAATGAACAGTCCCATTTCCCCACCTACTTCTAGCCCTGGCTCTGTGTCCTTTTAAGTCAGTGCTTTGTTTGGCTCTCAAATAAGTTCTGTCACCTTATTGCAACTTATACCACTGTGGCAGCAAGGGAACCTGGGCCTGCCTACTGCACCAGGTTCCAAACTTCAGGCGATATGAACAGTAGCTACACAATGCTTGCCTTTACTTTGCTGCTGTTTCTTTGTGGGGCCTCTTCCTACTTGGCCCCTTTCAACTTCACTGGTCCCTTAGCATAAGGTTTCCAGATTCTCTCTCTCCCTGCAAATCCAGCTTAAGCAAATGCAACAAGAAACAAACTCTGCTTCTCCCTCAAGCACCTATGACCACAGCAGAGCATCCTCACCCCCTGCACCAATCAAGGGACTAACCTTTTAAACTTTTGCAGCTCCTTTTATTTGAGCCTGCTGGGCTCTGATTGGCTGTTTCCATGAAGCCTCTCTAGGCAGGCCTGGAGGACTCACCTTCACTGACCCTTTTGTTTTTTCACTTAGCTGCTTCCTTGTGTGTGCTATTGCAGAGTAATAGGGACTCCTGTGGGAATCCATAAAAGCCAGTTTCACCCCATCACAGTGTCAGTTTTAGATTGGATAGAATCAGGGTTTAAAGAAGTCTGGAACGCCCTGGAATGCTGTTCCTGGGCCCACTATTTTTAGGGGCTCAGCATTCTGGGGCCCCTAAAAATAGAACATGGAGCCAAAACGCTGTGTTCCAGGGCCCACCATTGAGAAATAGCGGGCCCTGGAATGCAGTGTTCTGGTTTCATGTTCTATTTTTAAGGGCCGTACACCGGGTCCCTAAAAATAGCAGGCCTTGGAGCAGTGTTCCACTGCGTTCCAGTGGGCAGGGCCAGGGGTATTGCTGAGGGGCTCAAGCCCTGCCCCAAACCCCTCCCCTTCCATGCCCTGCCCCCAACCTGGGGCCTGATGCCTCCGCCCCAACCACGCTGCCGCCCAGACCTGGGGCCAACTCCCTCCACAGCTGCGCCGCCGCTGATGAGTGTGGGGTGGCCCAGCTTGCCCTGGGGGTGGATATTGGGGGAAGGGGGTGGGGCGCTGGCATGGAGGGGTAGGAGCTGGTGTCTGGGGGGGCCCACAGGAGGGGGGCACACTGGCACGGGAGCATTCTGGGGCCCCCAAAATTATACTTTAACCCCTGAATAGCACCATACTACACAAATACACTCATTGATTTCAGTGGAACTAGCTGTTGGAGGAAGGACCAGATTTTAAAAATATTTAGGCAGATAAACTTGGCTATCCATCTTTGGGCACCTGAATAACTTAAAAAATCTGCTGCCTAGATAATACTCAGCGCAAGTAAAGGTATCAAGATTTGATCCTGAATTAGTTTAAGTCTCTGTGTATCAGAATAGAATTCCCTGCAATGGGAGGCTCAGTTCTGAACCTCAGTCCAGCTCCCTGTTTCAAGGTGATGGACTAAACTAATGATATCTGTTTCCTTAGCTCTACAGAGAAAATGGTCTGTTAGGTATATAATCATTAAAGTGGAGATAAAACCTCTCAAAATACTAATGCTCAAATCTTGGCTTGTTTAAATGATCAGGGAAAATAAGTGAAATGAGTGTATTTACACATTTAAACAAACATTCTCTGGGCTGGAGAAAGCCTACTGAAGTTAGTGAAAAGGCATGTGAGTTCAGAGGAGTTTGAATGAGGCCCTGTGAGAATGAATGTGAAAACAGATGTATTAAATAACAAGATGAGAACATATTTATAAAGATGCCATGGAACTGTACAACATTTTATAATGCATATAATTTTACATTTTCCAGCAATGCTGATGATAAATGTATAGTTTATTATAGATAATGTGGCATTTCTTCCTACTTTACAGATTTTTCTACCAGTACTGGAGATATGGCTCCACAGCAGAACCATGCATCAATGGGTAAGTTTTATATCGATGTGAGATAAATTGCAGATCCTCCTTAGAACAGCAGCAGCCCAAAACATCATCTTCTCCTCCTCAGGCACAGGTGATAGAAGCCTAGTGGGAGATGTAAGGAGGCAGCAGTACTGCTTGTATGTCCTCATCCCTCCATTTCTCTTATGGGTGTGGGTGTGGGATCAGGGCTGGAGCAGGCCGGATAGTTGTAGTTCCACCATCAACCCTACACTGAAAGAATCAACACAAAAAACCATTAATTTTTGCATGGAGTCCTTTTAGTTGTGGAACCCCCTTGAGGATGGCCAAGAGAGATTCTGGAATTTATGAGGGGTAGGGTACCTGAAGAAACCCAGAGACCAGAGGAGGAACGTGAACACACAGGGCTTCCACATGGACATTTTTGACCTCCAGCATATTCACAAGAAATCTGGGATTTGGGAACTGAAAACCCTTTTTGTTTCACCCATGGAGGTAGCAAACCCACCCACAGCTAGAGGAATGATCTCCTGGAAATTCCACAAGGGGAATCTGCTTAGGGATGATTTGAACCTAAACTTTTAAATCTTCATTTAATTAATTATGAAGGGGTTCACTCACTGCAGGAACACCTCCTTATGTCCAGGCATGACATAGCAATTTTCTCCCCATAGGGCACCCCTGCCTATAGTCACTCTGTTGTTCTCTCTGGTCTCTCTTCCTGTCACTTGGCCCTCTGGTCACTTCATGATTTAGTCCATCCCTTCTGAAATAATAGAAAGCCCAACACAGAACAGTTTCATGGAGTGGTTGTCAAACTTTTTTCCTCTGGACCCAGCTCCAGACCCCTCTGCCATGCGGCAACCCTCCGCTGAAAAAAAGTGACTGCTGTCAGAAAATTGAACAGTGACCATGGCTGCAGGGTGGGGGTGGGCTGGGTTGCCCCCTTCCTGGGAACACCACAGACCAGCTGGGAAGCAAGGGGCAGCTACCCCGCCTCCCCTTAGTGCGGCACTGGTGCCGTGAGTCAGTAGCTTTGTAACTTTGATGACCATTGATCATGGAACATGCAGGGGTAATCCCACATGCCATGCTTCTGTCTCAGATCAGGAAGTATGTCAAGTCTCTAAAATTGCACATAGTAGCTTGTGATTGAGCCGGTGCTTGCCCTCTCTGCTTGGTTTGGTGACTCCTGTTGCTGTCAGTGTGTGTAAGGCAGCAACACTGTGGGACTATCCACTCCCCTTCAAATTAGGACCTTGTTATAACCTGTGATGCTTCACAGTTTCACTCTGCTGTGGGGCACAGTAGTTTCCCAGGAGTCCCAGGCCTGCCGTGAGATTTGAGATAGTGGTGAAGTTTACTGCAATACAGACCTCTTTACCTTGTTCCCCAGAAAGGTTAAGTCATCCTTCTGCAAGGCCAGGTCTGTGTACAGCTTAAACTTCTCCATCCAGCAGATCCATCCCTGAGCTGGATTTTATTCTGCAAAATCTTGGGCTCAGATTTCCACCTGAATTCCACGGCTCACATTGCCAGCTGCTGTGCTGCAGAAAACTCAGAGCTCAGACACTATTGCCATGTTTCACCCACAAACAGCAGAGCTGAGTGTAAGTTAAGCTGAGCAAGTGGAGCTTTATTAAACCCTGTGCAGTGCTCTGCCTGTGTGGATCAGTTTCTTCCAGTCTAACTCCCCAAGTTCCCTAAGTGTCCCATCCATAGCAACCTCTGTAAGGAACATGGGAACTCCACTTAGCATGATATACCATCAACAACAGCTTTATAGCACTCAAAGTGTTAACCTTCCCCTTTTGTTTTGCTCCTTTCCACAGCAGACCTACAATGGCCTCATTGCCTTTAGGGCCCTGTGAGACTATGAATATCAGGGAGGGACCATTAAGACTGATAACTAAAAAGGAAAATGAAAAGCAAACTGCTCTAATGAAAAGCAAACTGTTCTAATAGGAGCCATGTTAGAAAGTATGGTATTAATATTAAAATCTACAAGTTATAATTTGTTTTGCAAGCAAGGGAAGTCAACCCACTGAAAAAAGTGGCAAGTCCTAATTTGCAAAAATAACTGCAGTCCCCCCCACCCCCCAGCTTCCAGAAATGGTGGTATAAGGGGGCGTTCAAAGTTTTTTTTTCTTTTCTTAATTGTGTCTGTTATTAAGGCTGCTTGCGAGTGGCATCAGTTCTTTTCATACGGTCAGGGGATGCAAACTGGAAGCTAAAGCTTGCCTTTTGTATGTGATCTGTGAACAACCCTCAGTCCCTCAGTCACTTGAGAGAAGCCTCCATAAGTACACAATGAGTCAGAGAGGAGGCATAGAGAGTGCTTGAACAACCATTAGTGCCTCATTGTTAATCCTAACAACACTTTCACATCCCTGGCTTTTGTCTCAATGCTCTGCACTGAAGGCTGATGCTATGTTAGGACATCTCCCCTTCCCCCAGGCTCTCCAGAGAACCACCCCCGCTGGCAGGGGAGCCGCTCCTGATGTGGCACCAGTGCCCTGACCCATTAGCTGCAGGTCTGTGACCCAGTACTGGGTCACAACCCAAACTTTGACGACCACTTGTTTGCTTGGTCCCCCCAGTGCCTTGATTCTAATACCCTTGCTTTAATGCTTTTCAATGCCCTTTTTTCTATCTCCAGGTTCAAGCCCCCTTGCCAGTGGCTGATAGGGGAATTTGGGTGCTCCTACTACATTGGGTTCTAGTCGAGGGAACCTATAACCTGCAGCTAAGTCTGCTCAGTTCTACTCCTTTCTGCAGTTTCCCTAGACTCTTGCCTACCTAGTGCTTCTCAGGTCGTTTCCCCTACGAGCTCTTTGAGGTGATCCTTCTCTTTTGCACACCATGAGAACCTGCTCTGCCTTCATGGCAACTACTTTGCCAACTGTTTGCCAGTCTTTTCTGCTCCTCAACAGCTAGGGTCTCAGGGCTGCTTCTTACTCCCTAGGCTTTGTCTTTACCAAATCTCTATTCCCAGAAAGTGGAAACAGCCTCTCTCAACTTGTATAGTAGCCTCATCCTATGAGGCTATTACTGCCACTCTTTTCATTCATTTGTAGGTAAGGATTTTTTGTTTTGTTTTGTTTTTATTTCATAGCCTTTCATTCAGTCTAGTTTCCTTAAAAAAATGCAACTAACCTTTCTTCTTTTTTAAATTTTTGCACTATTCCTTTTATCTGACATTCTCCTTCTAGGAAAAATTTTTTGATTCCAGGCCGACTCAATTTTTCATAAGGAAACTTTCTTTTCATAGACTATTGGCTACAATGCCTTAGAACGCGATCAGCAATTTTTTTGGTTTTTCTCACGTTACACAGTCTTTGTCTTTTTAGTAAGTTTAACTGAGCATTTAAGGAACAATGACCTGGTAACTCTCTAAAAATGACTCTTTTTCTTTCATGACTGTGTAGTGTAGTACTATCTTTGTTTTTTGAGCACATCATAGGACATTTTTCCTTTTGTTGGTATCTCAATATTCACCTTCTCATTTTTAGAGCAAGATTTGCTGTCAATCATCTTATTTCCAGATCTTTTGATATGTACTGGAATCCAAGCTGTTATTACTTGTGTTATTTCTATAGTTAGGAACATTATTTCTCTTATGTCATTTCTGCTTTCCAGAATCCCTGTTCTGATTGTCATCGTGCCTGGCAATCAGATAAAATTACAGCCATCAGAATGGTACCATAATTTGATAGATTTTTAGATTTCTGGATTCTGAGACTAGGAACACTCACTGATCTACCCATGCTGTCACCTATAGACCTGGCAAGTTGGCCCCAGTTTTTATAAATAAATTCAGAAGTTTCATTGGCCATAATGTATATGTTTTTCCTTTCCTTGTTTTTTTTCATAGTTACAATTGGGCAAATAGTGGAGTAACTGTCCAGCTGTAGTTTGATTTCCCATGGGTAAAACTCTCAGTGTTTCTTTATTAACGTACCTCTTTTCCCCCCTTTTTTTTTTGACACTGATATTATGAGGCAGTCCATAGCAATCCATGTAATTTTGTACACTAAATTCCCAGTGAGCCTCAAATTTGTTGAGTACTTCTCTTTTCATTATTCCCTTTTACCCATGCCCAAAAAGTTTGATCTAATAGTTTCATTCTTAGATTTGTAAGTGTGTCTCCAGCAGCTATTTGCAGCACACACATTGGTGTTGTTATCATTGCCAGTCCCAAAGCTTGGGCTTGAACCACTTACTGATTTCTAAGAGGTGCTTTTGAATGTGATCCAAAAAATTGGGCTCCATAGTCTAAACTGGTCTTGTCAATGACTACCATCATCTATTTCTTCTTATCTACACCCCATTTGTTTCTAGCTACACTAAAGTTGGCTCAACCTAGTTTTACCATTTTGTATGATATTATCTGTGTGACCTAGCCAAGTTAATATATTGTCAAACAATACTCCTAGGACCATAAACTTTTGAACTATCTGAAATTTTTTACCATAAACAAGTCCAATTTTCCCCTGATTTTTCTCTCTGGTTAAAACCATTCCTTTTGTTTTTGCAAGTGAGAATTTAAATCCATAATCCAGGGATGTCAAACTTAAGGCCGGGGGAGGAGGGGCAGATCCAGCCTGCCGAGGTCACTAATCTGGCCCGCAGAGCTGCTGCCTGGCCTGGGAGTTCTCTGCAGCAGGAGGGAACTGCAGACAGGCTGCCACTGGCACAGCCAGGATAGAGTTGCTTCTGGCTTACTCACATGAGCCTAGTCATAGTACAGGGGAACAAAAGAAGCATTCCAGCCAATCCTGGCTCAGCTGTGCTGTGGTTTGCCAACCAGTCAGAGTCTCAGTCACAGCAGGCTGGGCTGGGATCTTAGGGTGTGTTCACACAGCAGTCTTATTTCAAAACAACAGAGGTTGTTTCAAAATAAGGAAGGCCACGTTCACATGACGCACCGTTGTTTCGAAACAATGGGTTCCGTTGTTTTGAAACAACGGTGTTGTTTCAAAACAACTTAAACCCAATGTGGGGACGAAACAACATTGTTTCGAAATGATTGTTTCGAAACAATGCTGTCAGAACATATTGTTTTGAAACAACGGTGACTTGTTTAGAAATAACTGTTGTCTGAACATGCTATTTCGCTTTGAGTTTTTTCTTTAATTCGAATTAACAAACTTAATTCGAATTAACTTATTTCAAAATAAGGTGTTATTTCGATACAAGTTGTTTCGAAACAACTTGTATTGAAATAACCCCCTGTGTGTGAACGTAGCCTTAGAGATCCCCCGCACCGCCTCCCACCCCAACTGTTCACTGTCAGTCAGTCAGCCAGCATGCTAATTTGATTGGCAGCACATTGCAGAAATCACAGATAAGAAAGGAAGAAGTAGCAGGGGCCCATGTGGGAGAAAGCCAATCAAAGGCTAGCTGGGACTGAGCCCAACCAAAGACCAGCATCCCCCATCTTTAAAGCATCTGATGAAGTGGGATTTTCTCCCATGAAAGCTCATGGTATAAATTTGTTAGTCTTTAAGTGCCACAGGACTCCTTGTTTGTCATGCTGAATGACTGACAGTAAGTGGGCAGGGAAGGGAGGAGGCAGGAGCCCAGCCTGCCTGTGTTGGTGACTGTGACAGACTGATTGCCCGCCATGTGGTAGAGGAAGTGGAAAGGGAAAGGGAAGGGCTGTCCAGTTGCTGCTCAGCAGGAGAGGTCTGTGTGGGGAAGGGGAGCCTACAGGGCAGAGAAAAGGGAAGGTGTCCAAGCCTGCGTGGTAGGGGAGGGGAAAGGGGAGCCCATGTCATGCTGAATGTGGTAGGGGAAAGGGCTGGGAAGCCTATGTGGACACATGGCCCTTGTCAGGTGTCCTGCCCTCCAGTGCGGCCCCACACACTGAATGAGTTTGATACCCCTGCCTTAATCAGTACCCCACTTGGAAATTTTCTGGAGTACCTCATTTGAATTTTCCGTGGTTCTTTTAAGTCTTTTATGCTTAGTCCTTGTATCAGTCATCTGCAAAAAAGGGAATGATGGGTTACCTGTCTCCTTCCTTGAGATGGGCTGCTCATACACATTCAGTTTTAGGTGTCTATGTGCCACAGCGCATGATTGGCTGGAAACTTTTTGCCCTGGCCTGTCAGAGCAGGGTCGGTGGCTAGTGCCCCCTCTTGTTGCTCCCACAGCTATATATATGGCCCCAGTCTGGATCCTCCTCAGTCCATTCTTTTCATTAACTCCAAGTAGCAGGTATGAGGGGAGGGACCTGAATGTATGTAAGCAGCCCATCTCAAAGAAGGATGGTTACACAGGTAACCCACCGTTGTTCTTGAAGCGCTGCTCATATCGTTCAGTTCTAGGTGACTACTAGCCGTACCTTGGATGGTGGGCAGAGTTAATATTTCCCCACCGTCATCATGTCTATGCTCAGACTGGCATCCCCAGAATCATGGTTGGGTGATGGAATGACAAGTTGTAAAGCATGCACTGACGATCACGGTATTGACCTGTAGATCTGTCTGGGAGAAGGCTTGCACAAGGGATGCTGGAGAGGTTATCTGCTATTTTATCTGGAGAGCTTGAGGCTCTGGTAGGAGGGTGACATTGATCCGTTATAGTGGCCCTCACTATCAATCATTAACTCATCCAGCAAGGGAGTTGTTGTCATTGGCAACGTTTCGCTATCCTGCAAATGTGGCAAAAGGTTGCAGTGTCCCAAAAGAGGGAGGTGGCCTCCGCATCGCAATTAGTCTGGGTTTAGTAACCTCTAACATGTAATATTCTGATGCGGGATTTTAGTGGAACACACCAGAGGGATGGGTGTCCTGCTCCAGTGGGGAAGGACATGTGGGTAAGACACCCACGGAGAAAGGAGAAGGTGACTCCATACAGAGGGGCCCATTCTCCTATCCTTTGGGTATCTGAAGGGAGGGGTCTCTGATTTGAGACCCATCTGCCTAGGTGAGACTGACCAGAGGGCCTTCAGAGACACAAATGAGCCCCAGTGCTTATAGCTGTTAGCTGTTAGGAAAAAGAAGGGAAGTGGGCCTTCCAGGTGGGCCCCGCCCAGTGGAGTAATCCATCCTACTAGCCATTGCAACAGGGAGTGAAGGTCCCCCGAAAGAGCTCCCATTCTGAGTTCTGAAAAAAACTCCTAACAGCCCTTTGGGAAAAAGGGTTTGGACCAGGTGGATGGGGTGAGAGGGAGGGTGAGAGAAAAAGGAAAGGGGTGGTTGAAAAGCCTTGCTTTACTCCGCCTGCTAGGATCACGAGTGAGGTCGGGTATGCATCAGATAGGGAGATAAAAGGATCCCCTATCCTAGGTCCTAGCAGTTATTCACATAGGTTGCAAGGCCAGTTGTGGATTTTCCCTTTCTTCTTTTTCTTCTTTCTTTGACAAAGAAACAAAGGAGAAAGGGAGCTATCTTTATGGGTACTGGTCCGGCAGAGGCTGCTTTGTTATTGGTTCGTGCCCACTTTCCTCAGCCAAGGAGTGCTTGGTAGGCACGCAGCTCCTACATGACCAGTTATTGGTCCCCTGCCTTGACCCACGAATGGTAAGGTGGAAAACATGTCTTGCACTAGGCAAGCCGCCTCATGTCAGAGGTGGCAGATTAGAGGTGGAAAAGGGGGCTCACAGTGTCAGGTGTTAACTGGTTGAGCCGATCTGGGATCAACAGTACAACCCCCATACTTGCCCTTTTAGTTACCGAGGGATTCCGAGGGTCAAGGGGTGTTTGAGGGAGGTACGTGTCCCCTCTTCTACAGGCAGGGCTGGCGCTAGATGGTAAGCCGGCCCTGCATTGCAGGGAGGCACCAGTATTTGAGGGGCACCAAAAGGGGACAGCACTGTGGTGCTTCTCTGATGACATCATTTGTCTGCGCCAGCATCGCTCTGCTGCGAGGGTGTGCCACAATCCCCAGCACCGGCCCTGTCTACAGGAAGAAGGTGGTCTCCAGCAATGAGCCCTACTCTGCTCTGCTAATAGGTTGGAAATGGGGTAGTCCCGGATTGGAGATGGTGCAGGGAGACCCATGAAATGTAATGGTCCCCTTGTTATGGATGTAAGATACCATTCACTTGGGGGGGGGGGGGCCCAAGCAAGGGGTGATCAGGGGATCCTGTTACAAGTCGTGCTACCAATGGTAGACTAGGCTCATCTAGGTCTACTTCCCAAAGGCAGAGGATGTCCCCGCCAGGTAAAGGAAAGGGGCGGGTGTGCCTAGGGCAGACTGTATGGGGCATAACTTGTCCCTCTCAACCAGAATTTGGGCAGGTTCCACCTCCTTGCATAAAAAAGGAGGGGTGCCCCCTTCCATGTTAGTAAGCATCCTACCATGTGGGGGTAGGTCATGACATTGGGTTTAAGGATCTCCCAGGGAAGACGTAGGCCAGCTCCTAGTCTAGGCATCAGCTGGAGCTGCTCATGGCCCTGAGGACTCTAAGGAGACCCTTCTGTTATGGGGCCAGAGGTCTCATCCGTCCTCCCATTGGGGAGCCAGGGGCCAGGAATAGTCAGAGAGGGGTAAGACAGTGACAAACTGAGCTGTAAAGAAGAAAAGGTGGAAAAACCTCTTTCTGTCTGACGGTTGGTCCAGCAGGAAGCAATGCACCCCATAGATCAGGGGGCCATGAGCAAGGTTCTGCCCTATGGATCAGTGAGGCAAGAGTTGACCATATTGCTCATGGGAAAAGAATGGTCATCCTGCAGGAAGGGAGGGGTAGGGAGCCACTCTCCCCTTCTAAACCCCAGTGGAGATCCACAGAATCTTCGAGAGGTTCGTGGGAGGCCATAAAAACAAGATAAACGTGACGTGAGCTGTATCCCTATACAGCTCTGCAATGTTGTCACAACTACCCTATGGTCCTTCCCTTTTAAGGTCAAGGCTAGAGGGAAGCTGTATTCCTCCCCTTCCTCCCTTTGTCAAGTAGGAGGGAAAAAGGTAGCTGCTTACTTACCCACCCTGGTGTAGAAGGGCCAACTGACAGGACTGCATGTTTGTTCAGGATCAATGTTCTAGGATGGTACCACCAACCCAATCACCGGCTTCAAGGTGGTTTGGGGTTGTGGGTGGATACCGCTGGCAGGCTCCCCCGTCCCCTGTGCAGCCCAGTTGGTTTCCTGTCTGGGAAAGATCCCCAGGCATGCAGTTTGTGGGTAAAGGAGGGGCTAGGAGCAGCCCTCCTCCTTCATCCCCTTCCCTTCCGGGCTTTCTATCCAAGGGTCTTAGAATTTATACATGTATATGTGTGCATGCGCGTGTGTGTGTGTGTATAGAACAGGCATGACCAAACTGCAGCTCGGGAGCCACCTGTGGCTCTAGAATGAAAAATTGTGGCTCCTGGAAGAACATCGGCAAATCAGTTTAGGAAAGCAGGCCCAACCTAGGAGTTCAGGAGGGGGTCAGGATGGTGGGGAGAAGCACAGCATTGTCAGGGATGGCAGGGAGAAGTGCGGCATGGTTGGGATTTTAAAAAACTCGCCACTAGGCTGCGGTCTTCTACATCGAGCAGCAGCTAAGTTTTTACCATATAGCGCTAATTTTCTTGGTAACCTTAAGTAATTATTAGAATCTGACATTAGTAGGATCAGTAGTTGTCTTCTTTTTATGATAAAATTAAAGTGTGCAATGAATTTTCAACTTAATAATTTTGTAGTAGGTAAAAGTATATGGCTATATGACTCAGTGCAGCTCTCAGAGGTTTAATAATCAACTTGTGTGGCTCTTGAGCTCCATAAGTTTGGCCACCCCTGGTATATAAGTCCGTTTCTATTCCATTTAGAATCTCTTTGACGTTATTTCCCTTAGGGCAGTACTTCCCAACCTTTTCCAGGCTGGGGACTCCTTTTATATTTAAAAAACCTCTGTGGCCCCCTAGCTGCATTTTTATGCTAGTGGTGCAGCACAGTGTGGCCCCTGGGGACAGAATGTGGCTCCTGCAACTCCATGGGAGCCTCTGCTGGTGGGATCCAGCCCCCACCAGCAGAATGCAGCCCCCACTGCTCTGGGGGAGCCTCCCTGTCCCTGCTCCTCCCCCTGACTCTTCTTCACCGGCTGGCCCCTTCTCCAGGCCCCTACCTGGTTCCCCCTCACCCCTCCTCAGGGCCCCTTCCCCCACACCCCTAACCTGGCTGGAGCTGCTGTACCTGCCCCCCCCCCGCTACTCTCCTGAGCATGGTCTTAGTATCCTCAGGAGGCGGGAGTTTTAAAACCCCCCTGCCTGGGGGAAGTTCCCTGCCAGCTAGAAGCTGGGGTCTCCATAGGAACCCAAGACCCCAGTGGTGTCCGGCCTCAGCTCCCAGCCTGTCTGTGGACCCCCAGGAGCCACTCTGTGGCCCCCAAGGGGTCTGCAGACAACAGGTTGGGAACCACTGCTTTAGGGTGTTACATCTGATGAAGGTTAGTGGTTTGGCACTACTTTAGAGGAGAGATTAGGGATCCTGAGACTGTCTGGTGAGGCAGTGGTTTAAGGTTCCCGGTCCCTGGGTACTGGTCCTGTGGGCCCAAGGGTCTGATGCAGTAGGGGCCTGCATGCGTAAGAGAGGGCTAATTGTGTCCAGTGGGGTGCAGATTGAAGAGGGTGGCACCAGGCTTGGGGAGAATTTGTTCGGGTGCAGGAGGGTTCTGAGCTTCCTAGCAGGGCATCCTGGAGGGCGAAGGGGTTCTGGATCTCCATTCACCCCAACCTCTATTGCCGCCGTGTGGGGAGGATCCCTGATGGACCCACTGTCACAACTGCTGGAGGGCCTGCTGTGGCCTGGGGGGGTCATCTTGCCACTTGAGGTGCGTGCATGCCCAGGGACTTAAGGGTGTTTCTAGGGTCCCTCATGCCATGCAGCATAGAGTCAGTGGCTCTTGCAAAGAGTGATTGCCCTTCAAAGGGAAGGTCTTGTGTAGTCTGCTGCATGTACTGGGGCAGGCCCGACTCTTGAAGCCACACCGCTCTCCTCATGACAACGGCTGAGGCAACCCCACAGCTAGCCATGTCAGAGGTGTCCCAGGCAGACATGAGGGCATCATGGGAGGCCAGCAAGCCCTCCTCTAGAACCAAGTCGTAATCCTCCGGGTGTTTCCAGGGGAGAAGTCTTGGAAGCACCACATGGACTCCCATAGGTGGAGGGTATATCAGACAACCAACACCTGGTGGTTGGCAATGCGGAGCTGGAAGGCGGAAGTTGAATAAGTCTTCGTGCCTGGGAGGTCTAACGTCTTAGCCTCCCTCGAACTTGGAGAGGGGGCTGGTTGACTGTGCTTGTACCACCTGAGAGCTCAGTGCCAGGTGGTTAACCAGGAACGGAAACATCTCTGGGGAAATGTGGTACTTGTGGCTGGTGACTTTGGAGACTGGAGGGGTAGAGGCAGGGGTCTGCCAGTGTGCCTGGCAAGGTCGTGCATGCTATCATGGAGTGGCACCGAGACTGTGGCTGGGGGAGCCACAAGCCCCAGGTCAAAGAGGGGATCTAGGTCCCCCCTGAGGGGCTCAACCTCCAGGCCCAAGTGCACCATCAGTTGGTGGAGGAGGTCATGGTGGGTGCTGGGGTCCTCCCTATAGGATCATGGCTGAGGATTACAGCCTCATCCAGGGACTAGGACGAGCGGGATCTTGGGCTGCTATCCCTAGGCTCAACAGTGCCGTGGGAGGGCTCCTCCTCAGAGGTGCTGGGCAAGTGGGACCAGCTCCAAGGGTGGTATTGGGGAGAACTTGGTACCGGTGGCCCCTCACGGGCAGGCCAGTCACGCCCTGGGCTTGGATGGGTAGGAGAGTGTGGTGTCGATCCCCTGTGACTTGGGGAATGGCCTCTGCCACGGTGCTGAGCAGACATAGTCGGCACTGTGGAGGCAGGTCTTATTATAGCCTTTGCTGGGGTGGGCGGCACTGGGAAACATGAGGGAGCTGAGGCACCGGGGAAACAGTAGGGAGCCACGGCAGTGAAGGAGAACACTTACGAGAGTGTTTCCATGTCTGCTTTCGCAGTGCCGGGGAAAGGGCGGATTGCCTGTGTTTCAGCTTGGTGCTGGGGAAGGTGGTCTCTGGGAATGAAGGAGAGCCCAGCTGCAGAGCTGGGGTAGACTGGCCTTGCTCTGGAACAGCCTGCACCCCAGAAAGGAAGGCAGGTTTCCCCTTTGGCTTTGGGGCCACAGGGGTATGGGCGTCAGCAGGAGTAGAATAGCCTTTGGGGCCTCGAAGGCCTCTGGTGTCAAGGGCACCGGGATGGGTTCCGGGCCTTGTCCCCAAGAGGAGATTGGTCGGGGATACCCAGAGCAGCGCTGGTGCTTTGGTGCCAAGATCGATGCCGGGCACAATTCCTGTGCTCTGCTGGGATGCAGTGCCAAGAGGGGCCCGGTGTCGACTTGGCATGTGGTGCCAGTGGCTCTACAGGGGTCCCCGATGTGCTGGGGACAGGCTGCAGTGCTTGCTCCATAGCCAAAGCACAGCACCTCTGCTCTCTGTCCTTCAGGATCCTCAGTCAAGGACTGACAGATCGAGCATTTGTCTGCCCAGTGAGATTCACCTAGGCATTTAAGGTACTTCGTTGGGGGTCATCCCTCGGGAAGGCCTTGCTGTAAGCCGCGCAGGGTTTGATCGGGTGATGGGTGGGAGCAGTGTTCAGGCTCTGGCTGCAAGGATTCGGTGAGAACACCAGATCATGGTGGGACTGCGTTCACAAACAGATCTTCTAGCGCGAATGGATGGCTCACAAACACAGTGGGACAGACAGGCACTTGGACAAATGCACAAACGGGCTGTTCTGTAACTGTCGCTGAGGACAGATAAAGGAACTAGGGAGGATCAGGGTCGGGGCCATATATATAGCCATGGGAGTGGCCAGAGGGGGTGTTGGCCAGTGACCCTGCTCTGACAGGCTAGGGCAAAAAGCTTCTGGCCAATAGCATGCTGTGGCATGTAGACACCTAGAACTGAATAATGTGAACAGCACAAAAAGAGGAAGTACCCGTTCCTGTCTATGCACTTTGTGGAAGGTCATTTACCATAATGGAAAACGTATTATGGCTGATAATACTCATTTGTCGAGTTCTGTTTATAAGCGTGTAGGTTTTTGGTAAACAGGTCCCAGTTAGGGATGTAAATGTAATCTAAAAAGATAACAGTTTAAACTATTAAAATTATATCGGTTAATCATTTAACTGATATAGTTTTGTATGACCACCAGGCCCAGACACCTCCCCTCAGCACCTGGGTGGTGTCCCCAGCTGAACGCCATGGGGGAGGATCCCATCTCATACCTATGATACCCCAGGTTCTACAGTGTAGTGCTCCATAGCACCTGCAGCAGGGCTTTGTCCTCCCTAAGCAACAGCAGAGCTGCTTCTGCCAGGGCCCAACACCATAACCACGGAGACCAAGAGCCCGCACCTTTGGCTAACTCATGAGTATTAGTCTTAATGGTAAGACTAATCTTTATTAGTTAACCCTTTAATATTTTCCATCCCTATTCCCAGTTTGCTTTGTTAAATTCTATCACTAAGAAGTGCCTTATCCTAAGGTGATCCAATTTTATAGGGACACTCCTAATATTTGGGGCTTTGTCTTATATGGGTGGCTATTATCTTCCACCCATTCTCCCAGTTTTTCACACTTGCTAGTCACTCTACTTATCTTTCAAAATATTCTTTGTTTTATTCCAGTTTTGGCTAGTTTATGCAAGACTTGAGGCCTTCTCTCTGTAGCATGTCATATGCTTGTCTTAGTCTTTAGGCTTTTGTGGGTCTTTGTTTCTAGTCTCACTGTATGGTCAACTGTGCATCTTCCTTTTCTGAAACCACTTTATACCTCAGTTATAATTTTTCTCCAGGTAATTTACTTGTTTTACCTGCATCATTTCGTCCATAATCTGCTCCACATGTGATGTGAGGGCAATAGACTTGTGTGCAGATCTTGTGTGCAGTGGGGTATTGAGGGTCTCCAGCACCCAGGGGCCAATACTTGTATTTGCGCTCCTCTCTACCAGCTGTGAGGGCAATGGGGAGATGCCCCCAGGCTTCCTGTTCCCTTGCTATGCCCAGTGTGGGGATTGAGGGGCTGGAAGAATGGAAGGTGGAGGGGCTGACATGGCACAACTTGCCAGGGATGTCAAAGGGTGGGCAGTTCCTCCTCCAAGGGCCTGACTGGCACTTGAGGCATTGCCCTGTCACATCCTCTCCCTCCATACCCTGCTGCTTGTTTGTATCTTATCTGATTTTCTAATTGTATCACCACTGGTTGATTCCATTTTATTGGCAGCAGTCGTTTTTCTAATATGTTATTCTGTAACCATGACAGAATCTGTAGACTCTCTTTTGACAAATGTTGATGCATTTAATTATCTTTACCTGGAGTTGGTCTTTTTTCCCCTAATGATTGGAATAAGCTCCTTCACTCTAAAATTTTTGTTTAATCCATCACATCAGCAATATGTTCTCTCTAGCCATTTAGTAGTTCACAGTCATCCTTAATTAACCTCCTTTTTCACAAAATGCATTATTTTTATTCATATCATTACAATGCTTCTGGAATTTTTATTAAAACACTTGTCTTCCCTTAGTTGGAAACCCCACTGTCACTGTTTTCAGTAAGACTAAGTATATATTTGCTTTTACTTAAAATTCCATTCATTCTCTGAATTCGCTTATAGATTTCCAAAGGTTTTGAATCTTTGTTCAGTTACCACAAAGAATTTTCTCTGGCTTCCTTTTTGATAATTTTCATGCCACTGCCTTACGTCATTTATAATTCAGTACGTTGTTACTATTCATTGTAACTTGCAGGCCCCATTCCACCAAGGAACCAGATTTCTAAGTTAGGGGCAATTTGATGTTTTGTAGATGGCCAGATCATCTGCTGTTGTAATTCCTTTAGTTATGTTATCGAATTCCTCTAAGTTGTGACTGGTACAGTTACTGCTTAAATTTGCAACACATTTATTCTGCAAAAAGCCCTAATCAGTTTTTGTTTTTTGTTTTTTGTTTTTTTTAAATTCCAACTAGGAAATCCTTTTGTGTTTTGACAGTTCCTCAGCTTTGGTACTCAATAAGTGTAGGAAAGTGATCATGTTCCGTTCCACTTCTTTATGAATTTTCCAGCTTCCTCTACTAGTTATATATATTGCAGTTCTCAAATCTAAAATGGAAAGGATCTCTCCATTGAGCTAAACTTAATAGTGCTCCTGTATTCAGTATTACAGGTTATATATATCAATAAAAATTGTTCTAAGCATGTACCATTTAGATCAGTTTTCTTACTTTCTGATAGCTGATTATGGCTATTAAAGTTCTCCACAAATTATGAATGGGTTTTTGACACTAATTTTTTTAGTCTCAAAATAAGAATTTTTACATGAAAGATGAACATTCTGAATCCATAGACAAGTGTGTGTGTTCTGCATGGGACTCTCCATAGAATTACATTCAAAATGTAAATTCTGCATGTCTATTTGGATGTACCTAAATCCCCCTTTTGTAAATAAGCAGACCCCCCCCGTCCTCTTGTACCTTCTCAATCCCTCTGAAATATATAAGATCCCAACAATTTGAAGACAAGTTTACTTCTTAGCCATGTTTCCTACACCCTTATTACATCAGGCTTTTTTGCCATTTCAGAGATGGCTTTCTTAAATTCCAGGCATTATTAAAAATATGCACCTTCCAGCTAAAGATTTTAAGACCATGCTATTTAGGATGTATTATTCCCTTAATTTAAAATTGCATGAATGTGGTCTATTCAGATATTTATGTGGTCTTTAGATATTTTACTACTGTGGTTTGCTATTATTTTAATCCTTTTATTCCCATCCCACATCTTCAAGGTGCAATTAATTTCCATAATGAGCACTATACATTTCTCTTCACCTACCAGGCAAAACATTATCTACCAGTCTTCTGATCTTCTTTCTTTTCCCTGACCAGGATGTGTTTGTTCCCTGACATCTTTTTTCTTATTTGTGTATTTTTTCCCTATTTTCCCTTTTGAAAGCCTCCATACGTGACACTATGAATAATTTTAATTTTTTCCATTTATCTAATGCATTCTGCTACTACATGTCAAGTATATGTTGCACTGTGCCCTGCAATGGCTATGTTTAGGTTTTCCCTTCTACATAGTTCTCTAATGAGTGATTTCCTCCATATTTTTTGCATGTCATTGTCTCCTTACAAATGGCTGCTGCCTGTCCATACTTTTGGCATTTATCGCACTTCAGGGGTGTGTGCTTGTGGGAAATATATGGCTTACTCCAGCAAGATTGATACTACATTTGGATCCTATCCAGAAAAATCCCACCTTTGAGTATTATTCATGCAGCCATAGATGGCTGGTTTTCTCCTCTCCTACTAAATAGCTGTTAAAACATTTAGCTTCACCTATATTCTTTCTGACATTATACTCAGACAATTCTAGTGGTATTCCATATACTACCCTCTTGCTTCTGTCAGGAATTTGGGCAGTTGAAAAGGAACTTTCATTTTCCCTAAGGTTACAATTTTAAGAAGATTTTTTTCAGCATGCTCCTTATATATACATTCTATCAAACAGATCTCCAACCTACAGTCTTTTATCTTGTATGTCACCAACACTTTATCCATTCTGCCATTTTCAGGGGCTTAACATGTGCTATTTTCACATCTTTCTTTGGTCGTTGATTTGAAACAGTGATAAAATGTTGACTTTTATCCTGTTTTTGTTTTCATTTTAGTGCATTGCTTCAAGTCCTGCTCTGAGACCATTCCTCCTCTCCTGTTGTTTTTCTTTCATAGTCCAAGGCTGCTTTTTAGTTTCAGGCTTCAGCCTTCTCTCGGTTGGGGGTCAATTGCAGCCCTCCACCCAGTCTGTTCCTACACCCCAGCCTCACCCTCTTTAGTTAGATGCCAGCCCCAGCTAACCTAAGCCCAGTTCAGGTCAGTCCAGCCTTTCCTACTTGCAACCACGCAGTCAATCCCCTTTCTGCTACAAAGGGCCTCTTTTTATACTAACCAGCCTACTCTTGCGCAGATGGTCTTTGTGAGCATTTAAATCTAGCTACTCTATTTGACCTCTCAGGCCCATATTAACTCATTCAGGGCCCTTGTGGGGTTCACACTCTGTCACATGTAACAAAAAAAGATATCAGTGACATGTAAATGGGCAATATATTACTATGTAGAAATAGAATTATAACTCTAGCAGCAGAACATGTCCTAATCAGTGAATGCAGCAAACTAATGAAGTAGCCCTGGTCCTGAGACCTTTATTTGTAATAAATTTTTTGTTACTTGTATCTCTCTTTAGGCCTTAGATCCATCAGTCAAGAGGTTAATACTTTGAAGATAAAGTGCTTAACTAGCAACCCAAGGGCTGGTGAGGATGTGACACTTCAGTGTTTTATACATGGAAGGACTGCAAATAGTGCATGTGTTTCCTGGTTTAAAGGAAAATACCCCATTGAAGAAAGAATAGATAACACAGACTGTGACATAGAGCCTGGTTTTATTTCTTCTGTAACATTTAAACCTGAAGACCAGGACAAAATATACAAGATCAGATGTGAAGTTTCTACTGATGATGACTCTTTTGAGGATACATACATTTTAAAACTTGTATAATCTCCATTCAGGTGAAGCAAGTGGCCGTCAAACAGCAACTATCCTAGTGCTTCAAAAGATCATGAACAGTTACTCCATTTATTAAAAAAACTTTCAGGAATTAAATTTTTCATTGGAGTATTCAAATATATTCCCTTTGAAAACTGAGGTTTAAGAAAACATGGACCATTCAGGACCCAAACTCCTCTACAGGATTGAGATTGTCTAGACCACCTCACCCTCCGCAAGTATTTTTTATTTTTATTTCTTGGCCAGAGACTGTAATGGTCCTGTGTGATGCTGTCTGGATTTAGGGGGTCATTTATGGTTGCAAATATGAAATATTAATATGAAGAACAATACTCCATGGGCAATATGCAATATTTAGTACCAATAGAAAAGTTGTAATCTGCTAGGAATGATTCTGTGGATTCTATGTAGGTGTCATATCTGTATTAGAAGTTAGGAATATGTTTGGTCTATTTGTGTTTCGAGTTATTGGATTCTGGGCCACTCCCAGACTGGATGCATGCAACCATTGTCCACTTAATGGCCCATTAGGGAAGCTCCCAGGTATAATGGGCCTGGAGAGGAACCCATTGAACCAACAGGACTTGCCCATGTGACTCAACTCCATTTTGATTTGCAAAAAATCCACACAGCATGGGGAAAGTCAGAGGTGATAAAAGGCAGCAACATCAACTCCGTTTTGTCTTCAGTCTCAAGTCTCCAACCAACACCCATCTCTGGAACTATTCCTCTGTGACTGGACAAATGCCTGAGGCCCACCCAGGTGCTGGGTATACACCAGAGGAATTGGACTAACCTGCAAACTCCAAATTCTTCCAAGAACTTGCTTTCTGTGGACACTAAATCATTTGTATGTATGTGATTCACTTTGACCATTTAACATCTCTCATATTTTGTTTTCTTTTCTTTTTATATTAAACCTTTAGTTTTAGTTACTAAAGGACTGGTTGGCAGCATGGTATTTCAGGTAAGAGCTGAGCCTATATTGTTCTGGATGATGTGGCTAGCCCTTTGGGGTCAGGAGAACCTATTTCTTTTTGCTGATGTGCAGTAAAGGGGGATGTTTCTATTTTGTTATGCTTCGTGATGTGGGGAATCAGAAGCAAGTTTTGTGACTGATTGGGAGACTGGTTTAAGAACCACCCATCAAAGTTTGGGGAGTCTGGCTCCTGGTTTTGTAGCCTGCCCTGATTTTTGCACATTCAGGAGGTTATCCCAGGAGACCCAGTCACAATTAGGACAAAGGAAAATGGTTTTAACACCAGCAGAGTGAATCATTAAATAAAATGCAAATTCACCAAGACGTGGAAAAAGTTGAAGTATTTTTCAAACTTAATCGGTATCTTAGAAAGCTTTTATTGTAGCAATGACGAAACATAGTCTGGGAGTGAATTTAAAGGAAACCTGTTGGCTTAACCAGGAGATTTTCAATCATCTGAAAATAAAGAATCCTACAAAAAGTGGAAAGTAGGACAAATCACAAAGGATGACTATAAACAAATAACACAATTATGTAGAGGAAAAGTCAGAAAGGCCAAGGCACAAATGGAGATCAAACTAGCTGTAAGGTATAAAGAGTAACAAAAACCCCCAATTTTTAAAATACATCAGAAACAAGAGGAAGACCAAGGGTAGCATAGGTCCATTACTCAACAAAGTGGGAAAATAACAGAAAATGTGGAAATGGTAGAGGAACTCAATAATTTCTTCATTTTGATCTTCACTGAGAAGGTTGGTGTTGACTGGATGCCTGATGTAGGGGAGGGCAGTAAAAATGCGATAGGATCAGAAGCTAAAGAACAAGTTAAAAACAACCCAAACAAGTTAGATGTCTTCAAGTCACCAGGGCCTGATGATATGCACCCTAGAATGCTCAAGGTGCTGACTCAGGAGGTATCTGAGCCATTGGCTCTTATCTTTGAACAATCGTGGAAGACTGAAGGGGTCCCAGAGGACTGGAAAAGAGCAAATATAGTGCCCATCTATAAAAAGGGAAATAAGGACAACCCAGGGAATTATAGACCAGTAAGCGTAACCTCTGTACCAGGAAAAATAATGGAGCAAATAATTAAGGAATTCATTAGCAAACATCTAGAAGAGAATAAGGTGCTGAGTAATAATCAGCATGGATTTGTCATGAACAAATCATGTCAAACCAACCTGATAGCTATCTGTGAGGGGGTAACAAGCCTTGTGGATGCAGGGGAAATAGTACATGTGGTGTATCTAGACTTTAGTAAGGCTTTTGATATGATCCTGTATCACCTTCTCATTGACAAACTAGGGAAGTACAGCCTGGATGGCGCTACTATAATATGGGTAAAAAAATGGTTGGATAACCACTCCCGGAGGCTAGTTATCAACGGTTTACAGTCATGCTGGAAGGCCATAATGAGTGAGGTACTTCAGGGATCGGTTCTGAGTCTGGTTCTGCTCAATATTTTCATCAGTGATTTAGATGACAGCATAGAGAGTACACTTATAAAGTTTGCTGATGATACTAACTTGAGTGAGGTTGCAAGCACTTTGGAGGATAGGATCACAATTCAGAATGATTTGGACAAACTGGTGAAATAGTCTGAGGTAAACAGAATGAAATTCAATAAAGACAAGTGCAAAGTACTCCACAGAAGGAAAGAACAATCCATTGCACATATACAAAATGGCAAATGACTGCCTAAGAATGAGAACTGCTGAAAGGGATCTGGGTGTCATGTGTACCACCTAAATAAGAGTCAACAATGTAAAGTGGTTGCAAAAAAAAAAAAGCAACACAATTCTGGGGTGTATTAACAGGAGTATTGTAAGTAAAACATGAGAAGAAATTCTTCCACTCTACTCGCAGGCTAATTAGGCCTCAGCTGGAGTATTGTGTCCAGTTCTGGGAACCTCATTTCAGGAAAGATGAAGACAAACTAGAGAAAGTCTAGAGAAGAGCAGCACAAATGATTAGAGGTCTAGAACACCTGACTTCTGAGAGAAGATTGAAAGAGTTGGGTTTGTTTAGTCTGGAAAAGAGGAGACTGAGAGGGGAGATGATAACAGTTTTCAAGTACCTAAGAGGTTACCACGAGGAGAAGGAGGGAGAAACATTATTCTCCTTAACTGCTGATGATAGGACAAGAAGCAATGGGCTTAAATTACAGCAAGGGAGGTTTATGCTGGACATTAGAAAAAAATTCCTAATTGTTAGGGTGATTAACCACTGCAGTAAGTTGCCTAGGGAGGTCATTGGCATCTCCATCGTTTTTAACAGCAGATTAGACAAACATGTGTCAGAGTGGTTTAAGAGGGTGTTTGGTCTTGCCATGAATTCAGGGGACTGGACTCAATGACCTGTCATGGCCCCTTCCAGTTTCTATGAATGTATGATGAAGATATTTTTCCTGTATGACACCCAGAAAGATAAGTGTAAACTTTCCTCAAATACTTCAATACATTCCCTTAAAAATAGAGGTATCATTGATAGTATATTTCAGGCGTGGCCAAACTGCAGCTCAGGAGCCACAAGTGGCTCTTGAATGAAAAATTGTGGCTCCTGGAATAACGTTGGCAAATCAGTTTAGGAAAGAACCCCCAGGGTAGGAGTTCAGGAGGGGATCAGGATAGTGGGGAGAAGTGTGGCATGGTCGGGGATGGTGGGGAGAAGTGTGGCATGGTCAGGATTTAAAAAAAAAATTGCCACTAGCCTGCAGTCTTCTACATCAAGCAGCAGCTAAGCTTTTACTGTAATCACCTAATTTTCATGGTATCCCTAAGTAATTATTAGAATTTTACATTAGTAGGATCAATATTTGTCCTCTTTTTACAACAAAATTAAAGTGTGCAATTAATTTTAAACTTAGTAATTTTGGAGTAGGTAAAAGTAGGTGGCTATGTGGCTCTTGAAGGTTTAATAATCAACTTGTGTGGCTCTTGAGTTCCATAAGTTTGGCCTGCTATATTTGAAGAACTTAAAGAGCTGTGACTTAATTTTTAATGGTGCTGAACACACATGGCTGTCATTGATTTCTGTCCTGACTTTAATTGGTAAGCAAGATTGGAAATCAGTCTTTAAAAAATCTTGTCGATTCAAAATCACTAATAGTTTCAGCAGGCACTGCAAAGGGTTATGAAACTTTTCAAAAGACCACCTGAAGTACAGTCTTCTCTGCTAGTACGCTAAAGTAGGGGGTCTCAAACATGCGGCCCGCGGGCTGCATGTGGCCCACAGAGCTTCCTCCTGCAGCCCCTGATAACCCCCAGAATCCTGGGGCTCCCACCTTTCCAACCTTGGAGTTTTCAAATGCCGAGCCTCTCTGCAGACGGAGACCAAGCAGCCTCACCTCCCCACTGCGTTATCAGCCACTGACAGGGAGGAGCTGAACTGCTGTCTGGGAGCTGCCTTATTCACATGCAGTAAGTGATTGCCCTATTCACATGCAGCACTTGATCAGGAACTGTCTTATCCACATGCAGCAGCTGAAGCAGGCTGAGCTGTCCAAAGAAGGCTCAGGTGGGGGGGGACCCTTAAAGGAGGGCAGCCTGAGCCTGTGGGGAGGTTCACAGGTAGCTCCATTCTGAGAGAGCACCAGAAAGCCCCACCACTAGCCACAGCACAGCCCCCAGGGCTTTCCCCGCTTCCGGTCCCGGCACAAGCAAGAGGTGTTTCTCCCCAGGAGGGTGGGGTAGTGTTTTTTTTTCTTCCGCCAGCCCCAGTGCTGCTAAATTCTTGCAGGCAGGGGATGTTTTCTCCTCTGCCGGCCCCACTCAGCCAAATTCAAGCGGGCAGGTGGGTGGGGGTTGTTTCCCCTTCTGCCAACCCCAGAGTGGCTAAAGTCGGGTGGGCGGGGAGTTTTTTCCCCTATGCCAGCCCTACCGCAGCCAAATTCGAGTGGGCAGGCGGGCAGGGGGTGTTTCCCCCTCTGCCAACCCCAGCACAGCTAAATTCAGGTGGATGAGGGCAATGTTCCCTCTAATTATTCTTAGGCTGTGTGCGCAAAAGATTGCTTTGTGAGCACCATTATTAGCACTATTGAATTTTTTTGTGTGCACTTCATTTTGTTGTGTCCGCAGGTTTCATGACCTGTGTGCGTGCACACATGCACACAGCTTAAAGAGAACAGTGAATGAGGGGTGTTTCCCCCTCTGCCAACCCCAGCATGGCCAAATTTGAGCAGGTGGTGGGGAGGGTGTTTTCCCAACCACCGGTCCCAGCGCTGCCCCCAGGGCCAGGCAGGGGGCTGCTCATTTACAGTCCTGTGGAGGGCTCTGGCCAACCTGTTTGCAGCCTGTCCCTCTCCTCCCCTTCTGGCTTGAGGATACATGCAGCCCCCTCTTTTTAAAACAAAAAACCCAAAACTCTTCTAAAACAATTTAATTTTATTTAAAAAACTAAAACCTTTATAAAATTTAATTTCAATTAAATTTAATAAATCAAACTGCATTTAATTTATTTCAATTAACATCAATTTGAATCAATAAATTACATTTTAATTTAATTTTAATTAAATTAACCAGTGGTCCATCAGGGTTTGAAAAAGTTTTTTTTTTTTTTTGCCCTCAAACCAAAAAAGACTGGGAACCACTGATTTATAATGTAAAATTTTAAGTGTGTTTGTTTACTCTTTGTCTTTTTGATGATTTTGCCATCTTGAATGGAAGTAATTCTAAAAGGAAACGTGTGTTTTGGCTTTGGAAAGACTGTCAAAATTAGCACAGGCTTCATGTTACAGTTTCAAAAAAAGTTAATTGACTTTTATTAGCATACTATATTACTCTTCATTTTTTACTGTACTTCCACATCATTGTATGAAAAGGTTTCAGTGTTGCAGCCCTCGGGCCAATATCCTAGTCCTCATGCAGCCCTCGAGCTGATTTGATTTTTGAGACCCCTGTTCTAAAGGAAAACTGAATGTGATGGATGTTATACACTCCCTATTCCTACATCTTCTTTTGTACCAAGCCTATTTATAGTGTTATAATGTAATCCTAAACACAGTGATGATGCTTTTAAGTCTGCAAAATAACAGATTGTATGGAATAGGAGATGAAAGTGCTAACAGGGTGATTGTCCTTTTTTCAACTGCCCATGATAACAGCAGCATATTTTGGGTTGCAGAGGAGCTGGAGGAAAGTTCTAGTCCCATGTGACAGGGCTGTAAAGTGAAGCTGAATAGTTTTAGCAAGCATATACTGTTAAAGAGTCACTCTATCTTTCAAGCACCATGTGTGCTAAGCAGGAATACACTAAAATAGGAAATAATTAAAAAAAAAATTTTCAAATGTACATTTTCCACCCTAATGATCCCATAAAATGGAACAGACAAACTCACAAGAGAACAGTTTTAAGTGTGCTCAGAGCTTGTCTAAATATAAACAGTATAACATGCATAATTGAAGTAAAAATGACCTTTATTCTAGCTCAGTGTTACTTAGGGTGGGTATTGCAGTAATTTAAATCTATTGCTATCCAGAGAACCTTCCAAAGAAGAACACTGGTTTGTAGACACAAGGGGAGTGTCTACATTTACAATTTAATTTGAGTTAATGAGGATTAATTCAAATTAAATTAATGCATGGCTACACTGGCTTTTATTAATTCAAACTAAGGAATATCTTAGTTTGAATTAATGAAAACTTACTTCGAAGTTATAAAACCTTGCTTAACTTCAAAGTAAGGGTTAATTAGAACTTCTTAGTTCGAATTAACCCAATGTAGCTGTGTTAATTCGAAATATTAATTTGAATTAGCACGTTTTGACCTTCTTCCTCCCAGGGTGCCTTCCTCTTTCTATATATTGAGTGGGGGCATGGCCTTTCTTGGGGGCCATCTTGCCATGGCTCCCATGGTGCCCTTCTCCCAATTCGAACTAGCAAATCCTGTCTATGGACATGCTAGTTTGAATGGGTTTTCCTAGTGTGGCCATATTAATTTGAATTAACTTAATTCAAACTAATCATTATTAGTTCAAATTAATTAGTTTGAGTTAAGTTAATTCGAACTAACTGTCTTAGTGTAGACATAGCCAAGGAGTTCTTCCCTATATGAGGATAATTCTAACAGAGGAATGTTGGCATGTGGACAGGCGCCTCAATTTACTATTAACAGTCATGGGTAAATTCCAGACAAAATGTTGCCTCTCTTTATGATTTCTAGTTACCTACAGCAAATTCTCCAGACTTCAGACAATTTCTTTATTCTAAATTATCCACAATTAAGGCAGTTATTGACCATTAATGCTACATGGTGTATAAATATGGTAACAATCAGGGTTTCGATTTTTTTGACATTCTCTATCAAAATGAGCTATCACTCTGATAGTCACAGCAGCCACCTGCTGGCTCCTACCCCTACCCACAGCACTGCCTTAGGAGGAAAATGAAAGCCCCACTACTGAGCCAACCCAGGCAGTGAGGCCCCTAGCCCTACTTCAGAGCATGGGGAGAAGAATGGGTTACCCCAGGCAAGGCTGCCAGTTGCTCTGGCTGCTCCTGTATCTCAGCAGCAGGCTTCAGCCCACAGAAGGAGGAATCCTTTGTCCCCTAAGGCTTGTAGGGGGTGTGTGTGCCTGTGGATTCCCCCAACTCCTATTGGTAAAGTGGTTATGGGGCAGGGTCATTGGGGTCCTGAGTTGGAGTCTCCAAGACCTGTGTGATTATGGTCCTGGTCTGACCTCAGCCCCCAATTACCAGCTTGCATGGGGAGTAGTAGGGGGGCATGGGAGTATCTGGGTGAGCAGGCGTGATGTTGCCAAACACTCATGGTTTCCCAAGGCTGAAGCTCGTTCCTTAGTTACTGCTTTATTCAAAGGCTTTACAAAGTCATTACTGTTCAAGTTTCTGTTCTTAGAAATGTCACCAAAATAAATGCTTTCGTGTGTTCTAACAAACGACATACAGTCAAGCAAGACCCCTAAGCCTTCATGATGTAATTGCCTCTTACTTGTAACAAGTAACTGACATCTGAGATTGTATAACTCACAAATAACATGTTGGGTCACCACAAAGTAACACATGCCTGCAACTATTAATCTGTCCTGTAGCAGAGGGCACTTGGCTTTCCTGACCTGAAGTTTTAATTCTGTGCAAAATGCCACCATCTCTTACGCCTACCCAAAATAACTGGCATTCCAAATGACTCATCCTTGTCACCATTAGACCGTTCTGAAGTAGCTGGTACATGCCATTCTCTGACATACAGCTTTATTTGTTTCAGGGGGTAGTTGTGTTAGTCTGTTCCAGCAAAACCAATGCAAAGGAGTTCTGTGGCACTTTAAAAGACTAACCAATTTATTTCATTATTATTATTAGCTTCATTTGTGATTCCTGCCTTCCTTTGTTATACAAAGGAGCACTTGCAAACTGCAAAGGCTATGAGGTGGCAGCATTTTGCCTGCAAATATCAACTTAGGTCCAAAAATGGCATATGTCACCACCTTCAGAGCAGTTTAACAGCCCCTCTCACTGACTGCCCAACGTGCATACAGCCTTTAACAGCTGAAAGATTAATTTTACAGCCTCTCTCTATAAACTGTACAATATGAGCAAACCTAAAGATAGTGACAACAGCATGGAAAAAATAGTCTATGCCAGTGATTCGCAGCCTTTTGTGAGTCGTGACACACTTGGCAGCATATAGCGGCTCTACAGGACACACTAGTCTATTCCCTCCAGGCCAAATCCAGCCATTTCCCCAGCTCTCCATGACACACCACTGTGTGGTGACACAGTAATGTATCGTGACACAAGTGTTGATAACCACTGGTCTATACCAAGAAATGAGTTCATAACTAAGAGAGTCCACTGGGCAAAACTTAAGAGTTAGGCCAGTGGTTCTCATCCTGTGGTTTGTGGATCCCTGGGGGGCTGCAGAGTGGCTCAACGGGGTCCACAGAGAGGCGGCTGGACAATGCCGCAGTCTCTGCTTGCCATAGCCAGGCTTTCAGCCAGCAGGGAGCTTCCTCCAGGCAAAAATGCCTGCACTGAGGGAGAGCAGCCTGAGGGGGTGGCCAACTGGCAGGAGCTCTGTCAGCCAGATAAGGGGGAGAAGGGGCTGGGAATGGGAAAGCGGGGGGGGGGATGCGGAGAATGGGCTGGGAGGTAGGAGTAAGGGGCCATCGCTGCAGCAGCCCCAGCTTCCCGGCAGGGGCAGGGGCAGGAGGCCATGGCCGCAGTAGCTCCCCACAGCCAGCAGGAAGCTGCCTAAGTCTCCCATCCCATGCTCAAGGCAGGAGAAACAGCCTGGGGTTGCTGGGGCCAGCTTGAGGAGCCACTGCCAAGAATCAGCACCCAGGACCTGCGTGCCCATCTGGATCCTCCCTCACCCAGGGCCCCCTTACTTGGTGGCCGGAAGTGGCGTGGCCCAGAACCAGAGCAGTCACTGTGGCCACTGCAGTTCTGGCTGCCGGGTAAGGGGGCTTGGGGAGGGGTGGAGGGGGATCCGGATGGGCATGAAGGTCCAGGGCACCAATTCCTGGTGGTGGCCCCCAGAGCTGGCCCCGGTGACCCCAGAAGCCGAATGGGCCGAAACTAGGGCAGCAGAAGCAGCTCTGGCCGCCCCATGAGAGCGCATCCGGCCAGATGAGCTCCAGCCCCCAACCACAGCTGCAGAGCTGGGGAGCCTGAAGCAGGTGAAAGGGAGGTGGGGGGGGTCCTGAGGAGGATGGGGAGGCTGGGGGCGTAGAGAGGAGGGGTTTAGGCTGGTGGGGGCAGGCTGGGTGTATTGAAGGGATGGGGGCAAGGGGAGGCTGGGGGTAAATAGAGGAGAGGAAGTTAGGAAAGCAGGTGAGAGAGGCTGGGAGTATTTGGGGAATGGAGTGGGCAGGAGGAGGCTGGGGGTACAGAGGGGAGGCGGTGAAGCTGGCAGGGGGATGGTGTGTATATTTTGGGGAGGGGAGCTTTTGGAGTGGATGAATGGGGAGGCTAGGATGGGTGTTTTGGGCGCATGGGTTTGGTTGGGGAAAGCTCGGGTGGGTGGAGAGGCTGGGGTTCATGTTTCTGTGGTAGTGGGGGAGGCTGGGGTGGGAGAGGCTGGAGTGGGAGTTTTTAAGGGTATTGGAGTGGGTGGGATTGGGAGGGCTCAGGTGGATGGGGCTGGGCATAGGATGTCAGTGTGGGAGTACATGCTGGTATTGGGCTTGGGGGAGGCTGGGATGGATATCTCTGGGCAGGTGGGAGTGGGTGGCAGAGGCTAGTGCGGGTGTCTGTGGGAACGGGATTGGAGGGGGGTTGCAGTGGGTCAATCAGGGGCTTGGAGTGGGCAGAGGAGACTGGGGTGAATGTCTCTGAGTGGATCGTGGTGGACAGGGGAGGCTGGGGGAGCCAGTAGCAGGGTGGGGAAGGGGTTGGGGGGAGGGCACATTTTTGGGCTGCTTACCCTCAGGGCCAAAATTTGTATTTATAGCTCTGCTGGCAGGGGCAGGGGGAGGGGGGCCATGGCTGTGGTGGCTTGGCTCCCCGGTAGTGCAGGTCAGATTATGCCCACTCAGGCCGCATTTGGCCTGTGGCAGTTCTGGCCACTTCTGCACAAATACAGCCAGGGGGTGCCGCAAAGCTTTTTGGACTAAAAAGGGGTCCCCAGCCTTAAAAAAGGTTAGGAAACACTGAGTTAGGCTGAACATTTCTGAACTCTAGTTTTAAGCCACACAGTTTATTGTCACTTTCTGGATGACTTCTAAAAAGAGACACGTAAAAGAGAAGTACTATGCTAGGTTTTCCTGGTAGACCAAATCCTTCGGCTATATCTACGCTAGCAAATTAGTTTAAGGATGCTTAATTCAAACTTAGTACATGTCTACACTAAGCTTTCCTTAGTTCGAACTAAGGAATTAATTCAAACTAATGAATGCTTAGTTCCAACTAGTAAAACCTGCTGGTTAGTTTGAACTAAGCCCTTAGTTCGCTCATTAGTTTGAACTAAGGACAATGTAGACCAGGCCTAACCTTTAGTTTGAACTTCGTAAGTTCAAACTAAGGGCAGTTAGTTTGAATTAACAAAGTGAACATATTCAAACTAATGTTAGTTTGAATTAGTCCACATTGTTAATTTGAACTAATAAATTTGAGATTAGTTTGAACAAGATATTTGGGCCTTTCTTAGCTACTTGAATTGATCCACATCTGTGTTTTACAAAAGGCTGTTTTGACCCTACATTTTATTATCCTCACTTTGTAGGGTGTTCTTAATGTTTAAATTTTTAAGTGGGCGTTTTGATCCTGTGACTACTTATGGGGAAGGCATTTTGAAACTGTAATGTGATATAACAATGTGCCTGCAGTTATTCTGACAAGTTCCAGAGGGATAGCTGTGTTAATCTAGTTCAGCAAAACAAGACTTGTTAGCCTTTAAGTGCCAGAGAACTCCTTGTTGTTTTGCAGTTATTCTATGATTCCTTTGGTAGTATAACAGCTAGTAGAAATTTTGATCCTACTTTAACTTTCTTATGACATTGATTTCAAATTCTCAGCAAGAATTATTGTGTGGGAATAGACATTGTCCACTCAATTCATTTTTTTAAACACGAGCAAGCATAAAATAATAATTGTCTTTATTTTTTCATTCACAGCCCCCACATCAGATTTCCACTGGGGTAGCCATGTTAGTCTGTGTACAGCAAAAACAACAAGAGTCCTATCTCAACTTTAAAACTAACAAATTTCTTTGGGCATAAGATTTCATGGGCTCCAGGGGCATCGCTGCTGCTAGGCCCACAGGGCTCATGCCCTGGATCGCCCTTGGCTGGCCCTGCCCCAGCTCTGGCTCCAGCCACCTGCTGCTGGCTAGCAACAGCAAGAGCCAGATCCAGGCTGGGGCCACTTGCTGCTCCTAGCTGGCAGCACAGTGAAAGGAGATGGATCCAGGCTCTGGGCTGCCTGACGCTGGCAGCTGGCAGCAGCAGGAGCAGGATCTAGGCTGGGGCCACCTACTGCTGGCCAGCAGCACAGTGGCAGGAGCCAGATCTGGGCTGGGGCCTCCTGCTGCTGGCTGGCAGCATCAGGAGACAGATCTGACTCTGGACTGCTTGCTGCTTTCCAGCAGCAGCAGGAGCCAAATCCAGCTCGGGACTGCCTGCTGCTGGCCAGCAGTGGCTGAGGCTGGATTGGGCCCACCTGGGCCAACAGCTGCTTGCTGGGAGTGGCTGGAGCTGGATTGGGCCCTGGGGCACCAATGCCCTGGTGGACTCCAACTCACTTTGTCAGATGCAGTGGGTTGGAGCCCACGAAAAATTATGTCTAAAGAAATCTGTTAGTCTTTAAAGTGCCATGGAACTCTTCTTGTTTTTGCTGCATCTGATTTGAACAGTATAATTGCAGGAGTCATTAGAACAACTTGCATTATTGTACATGGTTTGGGTACTTGCTTGTACATTAGGTGTTTTAAGATAAGTAAATAGTTTTAAAGGGGCACTATACTAATAATATCTTAATGGCATCTAGCCAAGTTCTAAAGGGGTAGCCGTGTTTGTCTAGGTCAGCAAAAAAAGCAAGGAGTCCTGTGGCACTTAAAGATTAACAGATTTATTTATTACACAAGCTTTTCGGGGTGAAAATCCCTCTTTGTCAGATGCTTTGAAGATGAGGGAACGTACCAAATGGGATGAAAATACATGCAAGGGAGTTTAAGAAATGGGAACAGGTCATACAGTAACAGCAAATCAGAGCAGTTATTAAGATTCAAACACTGGGAAACAGCACATAGATCTAGAGGGGGAAGTCAAATTACTTGTTGTAATGGGAACAGAAGCCATAGTCTTGATTTAATGCTGCATCCACACAATCTAATCTACATATCAATTCTAATTCAACTGCTTCTTGATGTCCCATTGACTTTCTTGAGCACAGTCATTAACAAATAATCCATAAAGTGATTAGAAAGCGGGAAGTGCTCAGCAACTGGTTTTTGTGTGTTGTGATTTCTGATTTCAGTTTGTGCCCATTTATTCTTTTGCACAGAGACTGGCCTGTTTGTCCAATGTATAAGGTGTGGGGGCATTTCTGGCACATGATGGCATAAATCACATTAGTGGATGAGCAGGTGAATGACCTTTTGATGGAGTAGCTGGCTTGATTAGGTCCTATGATGGTATCTTTGTTCAGATATGTGGGCAAAGCTGGCAACGTGGTTTGTTGTAGGGGTGCATGCCTGCTTTATTGTTTCTGATGTTAGGTCTGTAGGTGCTGGTGAGTAGCTGTTTAAGGTTAGGGGGCTGTCTGTAGGTGAGGAGAGGTCTGGTCACCACATACAACCCCCAAGTCAGACCTCTACAACAGATCATAAAGGACGTACAGCAGGGGTCTCAAACACGCGGCCTGTGGGCCACATGTGGCCCCCTAAAGCTATTTACTGTGGCCCGCAACGACACTATCATTACTGATATTTGCAATATTGTTGTATGAAAAGGTTTCAGTGGTACGGCCCTCAGGCTAACATACTAGTCCTCGTGCAGCCCTCATGGTGATTTGAGTTTGAGACCCTGATCTACAGCCTATTCTAAAAGATGATCCCTCACTCTCTCAAACCGTGGGTGACAGACCTCTCCTTGCCTACAGACAGCCTCCTAACCTTTAACAGATGCTCACCAGCAGCTACAGACCTAACAACAGAAACATTAAAGCAGGCACACACCCCTGCAACAAACGGCGTTGCCAACTTTGTCCACATATCTGCACGAGACACTGTCATAGGACCTCATCAAGCCAGCTTCTCCATCAAGGGCTCATTCACCTGCTCATCCACTAATGTGATTTATGTCAGCATGTGCCAGAAATACCCCCACAGCTTATACATCGGACAAACCGGAGAGTCCCTGAGCAAAAGAATAAATGGGCACAAAACTGGCATCAGAAATCACAACACACAAAAACCAGTTGCTGAGCACTTCCATCTTTCTAATCCAGGGGTCAGCAACCTTTGCCAACCCCTGTGTCAGCCCAGCCCACCACACCCTCAGTGGGTGCTGGGGGCAGGGCCTAAAGGGGGCATGGCCAGGCCTCCTGTTCAGGGGGCAGGGCTAGCTCCCACCCTCGCCAAAGGACAGACCCCGGGTCCCGGCTGTGCCACCTAGCCCCCCGCGGCCTCCAGGTCCAGTCGGAGGTGCCTCTCACCCCCGCCGGCTGGTGGCTTCTGGCTCTGCAGTCGGAGCGGGAAGCAGGGCCCCAGATGTGCCCCACTCCCCTCTAGCCCTGCTCAGCAGGGGCAGGGCCAGCAGGGGTCTGGGAGCCACACGCTGTGGCTTCTGCCGGCCTGGCACTGCAGTACATGGCTCATGCTGCCCAGCCACAGAGCGCTGGAGAGCGAGGCCAGTGGTGAAGCCTGAGTGGCACTGCATGCCACTCAGGCTTGGCTCCTGTAACATTTTTTGGCGCGGGTGCTGGGGGTTGCCGACCCCTGTTCTAATTACTATTTGGACGATTTGTTAATTACTGTGCTCAAGAATGTCAATAGGACATCAAGACTTCAAAGAGAAACAGCTGAATTAGAATTGATACACAGATTAGATTGTGTGAAAGCAGGATTAAATCAAGACTATGGCTTCTTTTCCCATTACAACAGGTAATTTGACTTCTCCCTCCTCTATGTGCTGTTTCCCAGTGCTTGAATCTTAATAACTGCTCTGATTTGTTGTTATTGTATGACCTGATCACATGTCTTACATTCCCTTGCATTTATTTTTATCCCATTCTGTAAATTCCCTCAACTGCAATGCTTCTGACGAGGTAGGATTTTCTCCCATGAAAACTCATGTGATAAATAAATCTGTTAGTCTTTAAGTGCCACAGGACTCCTTGCTTTTTTTAAAAAATCACATCTAGTAGCTCCTGTGAATGTTTGAATTCTAAGCTTTAAGACTAGTGACAAATTAACAAGAATCATAACATCAGAATGTTATCCACTCACCTATTAAGTGATGGTTAGTCACATCTTCCAAAAGCTGTGCACACCACACTTTTGCTCCACTGCTGATGAAAATGTCTATTTTTGCTAAATGTTTCAAGTGCCTCTGAAAGCTCTTTGTGAAAAAACTGGGGTCATGCTGTATTCGACGAGAACATTTAAAACAAATTGGAACATGATATCTATCAAACAGGCTTGGTAAGAAATGCTCTGTTTTCATATACTATCACAAACGGATTTGCTCTTGAAGCTGCCTTTTATTGACTTAGTAGTGGGGAATGTCATTCTGAATTCTTCCACATAAACACAGCATCAGTAATAATGGGCATTAATGTAAAGTGGTAATTCTTAACTGTATGAAGATCCATTGTTATTTGTGTAACTGTGCAGAAAAAACACTAAGTTACACACACACACACAAAGGGACAAGTATCTCCTGCTCAAATCACTGCCTTCATGAGAGGGATTCACATAGCAGACTGAAAATTCAGAAGCTTTAAATAGCTGTCCATATGTTCACTTATTTTTCAGCTAATGGGCTGGGTCAGTCCAGGGGCTATAGGGACTGAAGCCCCAGACCTCGACCTAAAGAGGAGCCCCCTAAGACACCTGCATGATTCAGCCCTCACTACCCCACTCAGCCCGACACAGTGCTGGTGAGGCTTGGGGAGGGGTGCTGGAGGGTCCATGGGGCTCCAGTTGCTTCTGCTCTGCTCCCCAGGCCAGCTGGTCTACCCGAGGGGCAGGAGGGGCTGGTCTATGTTTGCTCCACTCTGGAAATGGGGTTGGCTGGCAGGTAGCCCGGGGCTGGGGCAGGAGCGCTGCAGAAAGCAGCCTCTGGCCCCAGGGCCACCCCAGCACCAGCTAACCCACAGGCTGCTGTGGTTGGGGGCTGTGGCCCCAGGCAGGGGACCCACAGAGGTGGGGGCTGGGCATTTAGGCTGGGAAGGAGGCTAAAGTGGTGGGCAGCCCGGGGCCCTGAGGCACCTTAATTCAGCCCTGGCCCGCAACTGTGGATAAGAAAAACAATTGGGGTATTTGAATCAAGGGAACTCAGTCTATCTGTACAAAAAATTAAAGTATAAAATACGACAGCATTGGCAAACATAATTAATGTTGGTAAGCGCACTGTTGTAGTGTACAGAAATACATTGTAATGTTAGCAGAGACAGAAACAATTCAAGTTCCACAGGGGTGGCTGTGTTAGTCTAATTCAGCAAAAACAAACAAGGAGCCCTGCGGTACTTTTAGAGGCCAACAAATTTATTTATTACGTGAGCTTTCATGGGAGACAATCCCTTTGTCACATGGCATCTGATGAAGTGGGATTGTCTTCCCTTGAAAGCTCACGTGATAAATAAATTTGTTAGTATTTAAAAGTGTCACAGGACTCCCTGGTTTTTTTTTTTTCCAATTCAGTTCAAGTCGTCACTTGTCACGCTTCATAACGTGATGCGTGAAGCAGCTACCTTACCTATTTTTCCCTGATTCCACTAATCATAACACCATTCATAGGGAACCAGGAAATTAAGCGTTTGGAAGATGCTTTTTTTTAATGTTGCCAGATTTCAAGCTTTCCTCTAAAACCTTTAACTATAGCCTTTTAGATTAGACAGATATATAAAGTATCAACAAGAACAAAAGGAGAAAATTTGCTCTTGGAGAACAGTGAAAAAGATGACATCAAACAAGCTGGACAAAGTACTGTTCTCCTGACTATGTCACAGACTTTTCAGTTTTAGGTTTTTTTTTTACAGATGTAAGGGAATGATACGTTTGACGTTCCATGCACTGTTCTTATATCTCCAGCTATGTGGGAGCTTGACAAGACAGAATTTTCTTGTGAAGTGACACAAGGCCCTTCAGCAATATCCTGCTGTTTAGTCAAGAACTATGATTGCTGGTCATAGGTAGGCAAAGTGTTTTGTAGCATGCAAAGGGGTTGGTTTAGCTTCTGCAAGTGCAGTAGGTATCTGGGTTTCCTGTTGACAGGTTCATAGCTGGCATAACAATAAAGACATTTCTCAAAATGATTATTAAGTCCAGCTCCACACTGCAAATCCACATGGTAGGAAATCCAGCCAATATTAACTTTGTTTTTTTGCTTCAGGTTATCGAGGGTGGATGCTTCTTTCTGAGGGTAAAAGCCATTCACGCTGCCTGAGCCTACCTTTCCTTTGGACGATTTATGGCTCTAGATCCGGGGTCTCAAACCCACAGCATGAGGGCCGCATATGGCCCCTAATATTATTTTCTGCGGCTTGCAACAACACTATCACTATCAATAGTTGCAATATTGTTGTATGAAAAGGTTTCAGTGGTGTGGCCCTCGGACTAACGTACTAGTCCTCATGTGGCCCTCATGGTGATTTAAGTGTGAGACCCTTGCTCTAGATCAGTGGTTCCCAACCTTTTCTCTGCCGTGGCACACCTTGATACCTCCAAATTTTTCAAGGCACACCACCATTAAAATATTCATGAAAATTCAAATTAACTTAAATTGCTTATGAATATTCATGAACCAAGGCCCAGTGTTTCAGAAATGCGGGGTAATAGGGGTACAAGAGCAGGAGTGGCAAAACAGGGGAGGTCAGGAGTCGGCAGGAGTGAGCGTGAGGAGCACAGCAGGGCAGGGGTGGCAAAAGAGGACAAGGGCAGCCATGTGGGGAACAGCATGAGGGTGACAAGAAGGAGGTGAAGGGAGAACAAGAGTGGCTTTGTGGGGGCGCAGAGGAGAACCTGGGGAGTGGGAAGATAAGGCAGGGGAGCCTGGCGCAGCACCCACTTCCCCTTTCTCCAGAGTGCCTCCCTGCCACCCAGGGCAAATCCTCACCCCACTGCTGCTCCCCCCCCCCACCCCAGTAGGTCCCATCCTCCCCCCCCCCAGCCCGCTGCTTCCTGTGATGGACCCTCCCATCACTGCCGGGGACAGAACTAGGCTTCCAGCCCCTAGCTACACCCCCCACACACACAGCCACCCCAAACACCAGCTACACACACCCCTAACCGAACAGCCACCCCACAACCCCAGCTACACACCCTCTGCTACACATCCACTCCCACCCACCTCTGCTACAAACACACATGTCACACACAACCCTCAGCAGCCTCCCTCCCCACCCCAAGTCCTTACCTGGGCTCTTTGCAGGCTGCTTGACACAAGCTGCTCCGCCCTGCAGGGGGAGATTCACACACTTCCAGCCTCCTGCCCCTCTCTGCTGGCTGGGCCTAAGGTGGATCCACTGGAACACTGCATTCGGGCTGCTCCCGCTATTTTTAGGGGACCCCTGGAACTCCACATTCTGGGGCCTTCCTCTATTTTGGGGGGGGGGGGCAGAAGGCTGCCTGCCTAAAAATAGGGGGGGGCTCCAGAACCGTGTCCCAGTGCCCTCCACCTTACTTTAACCCCTGCACAGCTCACGTGGCTGGGCTGAGCAGGAAGGGAACTTCAACTCTAGCTGTTGGGGATGCTCCGCGGCACACCAGTGTGCCCCGGCACACTGGTTGGGAACCACTGCTCTAGAGATCCTTGCCTGAACACATGGCAATGTTGGTGGTAAGATAATTTATTCTGCCTATGTGGCTATGTTATTATATCAGTACAGAATTCTGAGCCATCTAGTCATTACCCCGTTCCCTCTCTTCCCCCAGTAAAATGTTAATGTCACAAGGCATTTTCCTAGTTTGCTTGTGAAATTCTTGGAAGCATAAGCTTGAGAATGGCAGGTCCTTTGAAGCATTCATAAAGTATTGGGATTTTTAAAAATGGAGAACTCCAGTGTTACGCTTTAGATGGACGTAACACCTATAGGAATTAAAGATACTGGGACATACTTCTAGATAATATGCTAGCCTACCTTTCAAAGATGAAATGGTATGTGAACTCGACGTGTGTTTAGCATCTGAAAAAAACCAAAACACTGGCATATATGCAGTCATTAGCAAATAATGGATGGTGACCTCTTTTTGTTACTTCTCAGAGATGCAGGAATGTGGATTTCATAAGACTGACTGCTATCCTGAGCTGGGTCTTGATCGTACATGACTGGAGTCAGTATGTACTTGGCTTTTGATTTCAATAGGCACAAGTTCAGGTGGTGGTCAGAGCACACATACGACTGCTTCCTTTTGCTGTGTAAGTAAGGGTAAAATTCAACCCTTACTATGTGGTAATGATGCCTCTAATTTGGTGGATGTCTGCACCTGAACCTTATTATTTAAGTGGCAATAAAATAACATTAAGATCTTTTATTTTAATTTCCTGATATTGTATGATATTCATATAGAAACGCTTACATATATTTGTTCTTCCATTTAACAATACCAGAACTTAAAATTTAAATCTGTTATTTTGATATGTTGACTACTGTGATTGATGTGACCCTACATCTGCACACTCTCATTCAGAATCAAGAGGCCCAGATTTCACAGAAGTTTTTTACTGTGTCATTGACACCATTGGCAAATTTGAACTGCTTATGGTAGAAATTTTGATGTTGTGACATCACAGTGTCAAGCTGATTGACAGGTGCTACACATAGATTCATATGCAATGGGAAAAAAATCATAGCAGGAAAATTTCCATTCTTACAAATACTCATGATGTCTTCGGCATATTTTGTAGTGTAAAGTAACTGGTGGAAGGTTAGAGATCTAGGCTACAGGACTTAGAAGTGAAACTGAATTGTTTTAGCTTTTATATATTGTTAAAGAGACATGCTGTAATCTAAACAAAGCTATCCCTCAGGCACCATCTACATAAGCACAATGCACTAAGTAGGACAGGTCTAACAGCGGAATAGTCACACGCAGACAGGGCCATAGGTTTCCTGTAATAATTACAGGCAAATTCTAGACAAGACTTTCCCTAGTCCCTATAGTTTCTAGTTCCCTATTGCAAATATTACAATTATTTTAAATTCAGTTATATACCATTAATACAGTCTTTTAACATTACCCTTACAAAATAAATAACTATCTTACTAAGCAGGGTTTTGTCATTTCAGAGAAACAATTTTCTAAGAAATTCACAATCCACTGCCTTCACTGTATTCCTTAATCTATCTACCTGCCACCTGGGTAAATAGGCTAACCTTGGCCCTATTTCCCACATTGTTTTTTTCTCCTTGTCTTCATAGTCACATTGCCTTTGGAACTATCTTCCCAGCTGCTGGTTTCCAACCCAACAGCTGAGCTACTGACATCTCAAAAAATTTCCAGGGCTAATTTTCCAAATCAGCAAAGGGATATTGATAATACCTGCCACCTACATCCTCCACCACTATTGTATGTGCATGCTCGTATTCTAGGGCATTAAAAAAAGTAGTTATTTTATGAGAGTGGGGCCTCTAACAAAAGACATAGCTCTGTTCATGTAAATACTTGTAAAAATCATCTACCAGATTCTCAGGGCAAATTGAAGATTAAATGAAAAGAAACAAAAACTGCACACCAACAGAAAGAGTTAAATACTCACTAGGTGGAAGGAGGAGAAGTTGCTGCCTGGATCTGTTGAAGGAAATATTGGTCTTTTAGGGGCACAGCTGACTCTGCCTCCCAGATTTAAAAGGCCAGCTATCTGGAGAGCATGCTCCCAAAGGCTTCCATGGAAAAGGGAGCATTGCATTGCTCGCTTGGCTGTCATAAAGCAGGGAGAATTTGGGAGAAGGGGGCTGCGAAGCACCTTGTCGCCCTCTAGAGCAGGTCAGTTTCCATGTAAATGATAAGATTTCTGCTCAGAACTAAATTAAGGAGCCCTCTGTGTCCACCACAACACAGAACAGTGCTGCAGCCCTGGGAACCAGCGGTACCATGGAAACTAGGCAGCCACGTTGCCAGTGCTGGCAGGCTGAGAGAAGGGGCTTTTGTGCAGCTGGTGAAGAGTCTCTGGGATTTTGCCAAAGGTTTTTTTCCTGAATATGCAGCCTACCTGTATGTCCCTGCAATAGGCCCTACTGCTGCCAAACCATTTAGAGAAAATGTATTTGTGCTTACTAGAAAATTTCTTTTCTTTGAGTGCTAAGATCCACGGCTTCTTTACAAGGGCTAGTTTGGCTGATTTGGGGTGGGGGTGGGGGGCAGAACCATATCTGTCACCCATTTGCAATAGGGTGTGGAATCTGGGAATGGCCCCTTGATGTGGATTAGCTTCCCAGACAGGAAGGTTGGCGAGGGGTGCTGCAGAAGCCCATGTTCTGTTGTGCAGAGGTAGCGGCAATAGCCTGTGAAAACAGAGGATTTCTGTTCAGCCTTTTGGTCCAAGAATGATTCCTGTACACCACCCAGGGGAAGTATAATTTGGTGGGCCTTGGAACCCTCCTAATCGTCCAGGCCCCCTTCACACATGGGTGGGCCCCCACACAGGTGGGCCCCCTCTTGCACCTCAGCTCCTGCCCCCCTAAATACCAGCACCCCATCCCAGCTCCTGCCCCCCAAATGCCATCCCCCACACGCCTATCCTGCATTCCAGCTCCTGCTCCCCAACCGCCAACCCCCCACCCCAGCTTCTGCCCCCCAAACACCTACCCCCATCAGACCCCTTTCCCCAGGTCCTCCTCAGCCCCAATCCCCATTCCCTAAGCTCCCTGCCCCCCATTCCTAGCCCTCCTAGCCTCCCACCCCCATCAGGCTTCCCCAGCCCACCATCCTGGCCCCGTCTCCTTCTCCCCCTCCCCACACACCCTACCTGCCCCCACGCTTTCCCCACCAGCTGCCTGACCACCTCACCCCCCCACCCCTAGCCTCCTTACCTGGCCAAAGAGCTGGAGTGGGGGGCAGGAGGCCACGGCTCTGGCTGCCCAGTCAGCTGGCAAGAAGGAGCCGGGGCTGGAGGCTGGGGCCTGGTTGCACACACGGCCAACCCCCATCCAAAAGGGCCGCAGCCACGCAGGCTCTGGGGAAGGGAGGGAAGAGTGGCCAGGCTGGCTCCAGCCCACAGCCCCTCCCTTCTTCCGGCCCAGAGAGGATGCGTCAGAACACTGGTTCTGGCACACCCTTCTATTTTTAGGGCGTCCTGGAACTCAATGTTCTGGCACATCCCCCTATTTTTGGGGGGCCCTGGAACGCAGCATTCTGGGGTGTTCCCCTATTTTAGGGGGGCCTGCTGGCTCCCTAAAAATAGGGGGGGTCCAGAACAGCATTCTGGGACATTCTCCCTTACTTTAACCTCCCTGTAGAGTTAGTTCTTCATTTTTCTTTGCCTCCCAAGCAGTTGGCAGCTAAGACAGACTTCTCCACTGCAGAAATTTTCAAGGGAAAATTTCAGACTTTAGTTCAAAATTTTGACTCAGTAACGTGTCCATATGATTCCTGGTCACATCCCAGGGCTGTATTTGATTTTTTTTGGATGATTGTCCCCCTCAGCGCTGTTTCACCTTCTGAGGCCTTTGGAGTAGCTGCTGCCCCTTCAGACCTCAGGGAGAGTACTAGGTGACAAAAAGATGGTGAAGGACAGGGTCTGTGTCTCTTGATGCCTATAGCCAGTGTCCCATTGGGAGTTTCTCTGGCTTTGTGAGAAGAGTACAGTCTGAGTGGGGTTCCCTCCGCCTCCAGTCCCAGACAGGAAAGGTGCTAGGCAAGATTTGAGAGGTCAGATATGATGGACAAAATGCAGGCAACAGCCCAGGCCAGTGTAGGTTCATCTAGCTCTCCTCTCCGCTGCAAGAAAGGAGGCAGCCAGGAAACTGATGGGAGCCCTCAGAAAGTTAAAATGAACAAACAAGGACTCCTGTGGCACTTAAGGGTAACAATTTTTTTTTTGCATGAGCTTTCATGGGAGACTGTCTACAATGTTAAGTGCAGATATTTTAATGTGCGAACTGAACTCAGTATTACTAGGTGTGTGTCAGAAGATAAACAGGAAATAGGGTCAAGAGAGCCTGGAAATGCTCTGACTTGGGAAATTCCTCTGTCACTGCAGACTCACATGTGACAGTTCTTTAAACCTTTATTGTGTTTCATCTGCTGCATGGTTTGAAAATGTCATGGTAAGCCAGAGCTGCTTGCAGCACACAGCAACCAATAACTCACAATCCTGCTAAGAGATGGTATCTAGACACTCTCAAGAATGTCTTCTGCTCTTTTAATAGCACTGGTTGGGTTAGAGTGTAGAGGTTTGTATCACGTATCATTTTCCTGTTGCTAAATAAAAATAGTGCCCAGAGTTATTTGCTACAGCCAGTGACGAAAACACCCACCAGACATTTTGACCTCACTTCACATAATCTTGTAGGACCTACATCATGAAGTGCTTACCCAGTCTTCCCTTAGGCAAACTTCTCATTGACCCCAGTGGGAACTTTGCTTGAGTAAGGCCTGCAGGACTGACTCTTTAGTTTTCTCTGTCATGGGGTTAAATCCTTCTCACCACTGATTTTCATGAGACAATATACTTGAGTGAAGTCAGGTGCTCTGGATCTGATTCAAGAAAGACTCTCACTGATGTCAGTGGGCTTTGTGTCAGGCCCATTGTGCTTCTGTGTACTGCAGACATGGTGTTTTTCACCTCTCAAACTGGGGCATTTATATCTGAATGGCATTCAGTGTGTGAGGTCAGAATGCAGGGAGCACCACTAATCAGTGCTGATCTTGCACATTGTAGTGACACTGCAAGGGGAGTTAGGCAAGGAAGAGAAACATCTCTTCTGCTCATGAGTCCTGTTCCACCATCCTTGTAAGGCTTCTCACTTATCCACCATGTTTCCTGTTGCTGTCATTGCTTCCATCTTGAAGCTAATTAATAAAAAGATGAAATCTCATCTTCTCCCCTTTTTTTCCCCAGTCTCATAGCATTATCTGCTGAAGGAAGATGGCATACAAAGGGGAGAGTACAGGTGAGTCATTGACTTTTACCTTCAATGTCAGGGCCTTGCAGCAATTCAGTTTCCTCTGCTAGTGAAACTGGAGTACAGGGAGTCAAGCATCATCTAGTGTGACTGAGTCATTCACACTGTTGCTGATTTTCAGTAGAGGAAGTCACAAGTTACAGGAAGACAATCTGTTCTGTGGGATCACCTGATCTTATGGCCCTCCATGATCATAGGATCTGGGTGTTTCACATTCTTTAGTGTATTTATGTTTTTGACACTGGTGCAGTAAGGAGCACTAAAATCACAATATGCATCACCGGTGGGGAAGTGAGACACAAAATGACTTGGCCAAGGTCACACAGGAGATCTGTGAAGGAGCAAGGTATATGGCAGTAGTCCCATGCTAGTTCCCTAATGACTAGACTGTTGCTCAGTAGCCACAGACTGGCTACCCAGGCAATGTTCCCTGTAAGTACTCGTGGACTGTGTGCGCAAACAATTTCTCTGTGCGCTCGAAAACATTTCTTTGTGAGCACCAATATTAGCACTATTGAATTTTTTTGTGCGCACTTTAGTTTGTTGTGTGCGCAGGTTTCATGACCTGTGTGCGTGTGCACACACGCACAGCTTAGAGGGAACAGTGTACCCAGGTACAGTTCCTTTCTTCCTAGGAGTTCCAGCTCAATTTTTAAATGTTTCCTTGCCTGCCTCCAGGCTCTCCCCTCTCTGCAACCGTTCCCCCATGTTCCATGGAACCTGCTTTGTCTTGGCAACTTAAAAGTCTGCCACTGCAAAGATCAGAAGAACAGAGAGTCATCATACTGCCTCTGTGCCCCACAACTTGGCAGAGGCATCACCCCTATTTGTCCCAGTTCTCTAAAGTCAACCTTGCGAATAACTTATCAGCTGTGGAGGGAGATCATTAAAATCCGCAAAGCTACTACATTGTCCTTAAAGCTCACCTGTGCTGTGACACATGAAATACCTGAGAATGGCTAGGCAACAGATCCAACATGACAGCAGCTTTACCCTAATCATAACTGTCTCAGGACCACCTTGTGCTTCTTCTATTTGTTTGTATCCAGCTGTTGCCTCATGCCTCAGACTTCACTAAAACTTTTTTGAGCAGAGTTAGCTGTGTGCACAGCACTAGGCATGTGAGGGCCCTGCCCCTGACTGGGGTCTATAGACACTACCACAATACATATATTAATTAATACAGCCAACAGCACATACATCTTTCATTCAAGGATAAAACTGCTTTATGAGCACATAAGCCTCACACCACCTGTGTGAGCTATGCAAGTGCTCAGACAGGCTGAGGATAACTGTGCTATAAACACCCAGATACACAGATAACATACAGATATATTAATAGGGGCAAAGAGAGGCTAAGGCCCAAATTTACACACTAGTGATCTGCACGTTAAGAGCATTCTCATAAAAACACATGGGCAGACCCCTCTATCAAGGTGGCAACAGGCTCTGAGTGGACAGAGTCCACCTCTGCAGATCAGGTTGCAGGACAAGGGCTTCGCTGACTAAAGGCACCAAGTGAGCTAATAACTGAGATGAGAGTACAGCCTGGTATTACTGCCTCCCTCCCACACCCCATGCCCCAGAATCTAAAGCACTCTGCCTCCCACACTGCACTGCAAAATAAACAGAACAAGATTATTAGGATATCTTAGATATATCTTGGTGGTTTTAATAGACTATTAATCTTTACAGTTTTATGAATCAAATCCAGGGAACAAATGAAATGCATGATACTGCACACAGCTGTTTTTTGTGTTTTTGAAATCTATGTAATTCTTAGGGGTTTTTTGGTAAACAAATTCTTCAGTGCTTTCTTGCATGAGTAAATTATATCTGCACAAGCAACGCTATGATACCCAAGCCATGTATGTTGGTGTGTGTGTGTGTGTAAAAAACCAAGGTGGATGGGGGCAGTGGAAAAGTGTAAAGAAACAATTACAAGTTTGAGCACTTTTTGTCAATTAATTACATTATTAACTACAAATAGTCAGTCAGGAGATTCAGCTACTGCCATTTCCTCCTGACAAGGCTTCCAGCAGGGCTCTTCTGTCACTTACAGCTTGTGCAGAACACAGCAACGAGTTGCTCACTGGCTTGAGCAACTATGATCATATTACATCTGGCCTGCATTCTGTTCCAGTCCTATAAAGGGTAGATTAAAAACCACTAAGGCTAATTCAATATCATCGTAGTATGTAGGAGCTGACTTTATTTGGTACCCGCTCCTGTCTCCTAACCAGCCCATTCATTTTTATGGCATTCAATCATCTCAACTTCGTAGTTGATGGTCTTCGCTGTGGTGGCCACTGTGACATGGACATTACTCTGCCATGATATCTGTGTCAGTTCTTTTCTCCCCACCCCACCCATATCATACTCTTTTAAAGAAGTAAATTTAAAACATCTCTGCTATGACTGCTTTTGGATCATTTGTCCCCAGCTACCACATGCAGCTGCCTGAGTTTGCATCTGGTTTTCACTTTTTTTTTTTTTTTTTGCAAGTGGATGCATTATTGACATTTTTACTGCTTTTTAATTTTTGATGATGTCCACTAGTGCTTTGTGGCAGGACCTTTATAATTAGTATTGGGTGTCTATACTACTACCATTTTTAAAACAAAATGCTGAATGATTTCAATGAAGTATTTGGTAGAAAACTGATGGTACAACAGGACTTAGTCTTATTAACAGTGACTAAAAATTACATTGGAACTCGAGAAATACCTTGATCATTCCTTGAACAATTTTATTATTGAGAAGATTCACCTTTTATCTTATAAATCCATTTGCTAAACTGAATCTTCTCCACCTTATTGTCTGAATCATGGCAGACACTTGGCTTTTATACGACTTTCACAAACACAAAAGACTTATTCAGGGCCTGATCCACAGGGCCTGATCCACAGTTACATAGGATGACTTGCGATAAAAGTTCCTCACATATGTGTTTGTAGAACTGGATTCTTTCTTTGATCACTCAGTTTCCTCTATCTCCCCAGTATTGCCAAATACAGCATTAAGCAGTGGGAAGTGTGAGCTTCTCATACCTTAATAATCACAGTAAGCCACTTCTGGACACCTGCTAGGGACTACTCCCATTAGACATCCAGGGGCCCCTCAGAAGTTCAAAACCCCAACTCACTGTGAACTGTAATTGTAGAAGTCATTCAGTGTCATGCTGAGATTGTTTTTTTTCATACAGAAAGATAGTATTAAATTGCTGACAGGATCACTCATCACAGAGAATATGCTCCTTCAATGCAAACCTGAAAGCTTAGAAAACTTCAGCTGTTGGGTGTTCTCAAATCCCTTGTATATAACAGCGATGGTAACAAAATAAAATGTTGACAGTCAGTTCCTAAGGGGTAGTGTGTTAGTCTAGATCAGCAAAACAAAGACTCCTTTAAAAAAAAAAACCAAACAAAAACAGTCATTTAATAAACAACACTCTTTTAAAATAAAATGTGCTTCACAATGTTCAATATCAGGAGGCATTTAAAAACATTTTGCTCCCCCCCGCCCCCATAACTTTTGACTCTGAAATTTCTTTTGTGCATTTAAACCCACCAAAGAACATGAGAATTCAAACTGAGGAAAAAAAAGGTTGATAACAGATTCACAAAACTCTTGGTTAAATTCACTGTCCACAGAAATCTTATCATGCGATTCCTTTCTTTTTCCTTCTCTTCCTTGAGATCCATCACTGGAGAAAATTAGGACAAGATATGCAAAGATACACAAAGGATGGTCCTGAAAACAGTTTAGCAACAGCAAACTCTTTCCTCCCAGCTTTATCTTCCTCATCTCAGAGTAAACCAAGAGAATCCATGTAGCTTGAGTAATACAGATTCCCTTGAGGGAAGAAAAATCATGAACACTTACATGGCAAGTTCCAAAGGGGTAGCTGTGTAGTCCAGCAAAGCAAACGAGGAGTTTGGTGGCACTTTTAAAGACTAACAAATTTAATAACAAATAACACTACTCAAAAACCAATAGAAGAACACTTCAATCTCCCTGCTCACTCCACTGATGATTTGTTAATAGCAGTGCTCAAATAAATGGGTAACAAACAGAAACTTCAGACTGCAGAACTGGAATTCATATGCAGATCTGACTGTGTGAAATTAGGACTGAATAGGAACTATGGATTCTTTTCCCATTACAACAGGTGATTTGAGCTCGCCTTCCTCCATATGCTGTTCCCCAGTGTTTGAATCTTAACAACTGTTTTGATTTGCTGTTATAGTGTGATCTGATCCTATGACTTACACTTCCCTGCATTTATTTTCCTCCCATTCTATAAATTCCCCATCTTCAAAAAGTCTCACAAAGTGGGATTTTCTCCCACGAAAGCTCATGCTATCAATACATTTGTTAGCTTTTAAAGGCGCCAGCAGACTTCTTGTTTGATTTACGTGGTAGAGTTGCTTAAATTGCTTTTCATGTAGAGCAAATCCCAAAAAGTGCTTTAGTGTAATATCTGCTTCTAAACAATTTCCAATAAATATTTACAAGTATTTCTTATACCTTAATATAAGACCCTGTAGAGACTAGAAAAAAAGATTGCGACCTTTCAGGTCATTTGAAATTCCCCTGATGATATTTATCTATGCATTTTATAATAATATCATGGTAGGATAGTGACAGGTGGCAAACAAGAGAGTAAATTTTTAAAGGGCATACGACCTCCTCCTGTATCAAGAAGAAACATGCAAAACTGCTTGTCAGGAGCAAAATGGCACAGGGTCACTAAAAGAGAGAGCAGGCAAGTAACACAGTAATTAAACTGAATTTTAAAAAAGTAACTTAAGCACAAGAAATGTTATTTTAGGCTTTTCCTTTTTTTTTTTTTTGAAATGTAGCATTTACTTTTGTTTTACCAAAATGAAAAATATCTATATTCATATTTTCCTTGCATGCTATAGATGAGTCCTTTTTTGAGCATTAGCTGTTTTGGACAGGGACTGTACCTTCTCATTGTAGCACCTGTTATATACTTTTAGCATGGTACAGTAATAAAATAACAAAAGCAGTTTGTTAACCCTTTGGAAAATGGGACACATTTACATGCTACTAAGCATACACTTGGCTGGCACCTGGCTAGAGTCAGTGCAAGCCTTAATACTGCTAAAATTTATAACTGATTTTTAAATGGTACTGAGATTCCACCTCTAAAATTGCATTTCATTTTACCATAGATGCTTACTTAGTGAATATGCAACTTTCCTTTTGACAACTGCTTGCATTAATGTATTATCATACTGACAATTTCCAAAGGGATAGCCGTGTTAGTCTAGTCCAGCAAACAAAAACAAAAACAAAAAACAAGGAGTCGTGTGGCACTTGCAAAAAATAAATCTGTTAGTCTTAAAGTGCCACACGACTCCTTGGTTTTTGTTTTTATCATACGGAGACATCTAAAAACTGACTAGACCTACTCTTAACACAAATTGTTTTTAGTGTTCTCTTGTGCTAGTGCATGACAGGCAAAAAGCTGTCATTCTGAAACTTCTTTGAATAAAACAAAGTTAGTACTGCAGTCTCACACAAGCATTTTATGAAATTTCAATGCCACACAATCTGTGTTAATAGTGTGGGCCCAGTCCCTACTCACGCCTCGACACAATTCCCTTTCATTTCAATGACAGGTTGCGGTATAGGGAAACAATATACTGTAAACTCCATTATCGAGGGTTTATGCTGCAAACCATCCACAAATGAAATGCTAGCGTTATTAATGGGGGTTCTTTATGTAGAGAATTTACAGGATCAGCATAATACGGACTGGCTATATCTAGTTTTCTCGTATCTATTTGTGAACTGAGTAAATACGGATAGTATCTATTTTCCACTAAGTGCCCGATCCTATATTAACAGAACCCCAAAAACAAGCAGGCAAGGGGAATTTAATTTCAAAAGAGATAGCCGTGTTAGTCTAGTCCAGTAAAAAAACAACAACAAGGAGTTGTGGGGAATTTAAGGCATGAAGGCAATTCAGGCTTAGACCTTAAATGAAAAGGAAACAAAGGTGACATGGCACCAAAGAAGTGCACTGCATTGTTCTGTAAATCCCTCCCTATTATCATCATTTTAAAAGCTGAACACAATGAAAAGGTGTTGTGTTGCTGATGGCATACAAAGAGTGTTTGATGTAATAATTTGGGTCTGCTCTTCATCTTCTCATTGACGCTGACTGTCTAGATAATATCTCTGATTTTATTTAATATCCTCCTTAGTTGATGGAATTTACTCTCATTTCTAGGACTGAGATGAATTTGCATCGGTATCCTACTGCACCGTGGCAGGGCTTTTATTTGTTTAAATACAGCCACTTAATGAATTTCAATCTTCCTAGTTACAACACATTCTAGTCACATCACAGCAATTAACATCTGCTCGTCTTCGTAAAGACGAAACAGTTTTAGAGCCATTGCTGCATTATAAAATGCATATAAAATATTCATGTTTGTTTTGTAAAAGGGTTTTAAAATGCACAAAAGCATGCATTTCATATTGCTTTTGCAATTAATATATCAACACGTACAATAAGGACTAAGTAAATCTGTCAGTTTATTTCTTTAAAACATAAAGCCACCATAACTGGAAGAGATACCTTTACATACGGACCTTTCCTCTTGCAAATCTTACTGCATGGTATTTTTGTTATTATTTAAATGGCATTTAGCTTTAATAATTATTATTGAAAACTCCCCCCTGGCTCCGTAGTGTGATTGTATTCGTGGTTATAAAACTAGTTAAAAACATTAACTGTATGAGAGGCATAAACCATATGCAAGATCATAAATAATGCAACCTGCTAGGCTACGGGTAAACTTACTTTTCAAGAAAAGGCATCAGTCCCTGTGGATGAATCAATCCAAAATGCTCATGCAAATAAATAGGAGAGTCTGAACTGAAATAACAAGCAACACAATAGAATTTTCCCACACCCGAAGTGTTACATGCCTTTAAAAAAATAAAATTAACTTTAATTTATTCTGCAATAAATAATGCCACACCCACCTTGTGCTACCAACCTGGGTAAGAAAAGAGAGGCCACCTCAGCGTTTGTGTATATTGCATCTTTCCAACACAACAAGCCTGTCCTCTAAAACGGTGTCAGGAAGGCTCATCGGTTATGCTAAACTTGGGCTTTACCCTGAAAGACCGCTTCCTACTGGTGCTTTTGGGCGACAACGGGATGGAGTCTATGATGCTCCGATCTTCCTCCAGCTGCCTGGCAGTGCAAGACGGGGTGGGCACTTTCACCGTGTTGCCGAACTTGGAGTAGTCCACCGAGTACCGCCCATCCTCCTCGGCCACGATGGGGACAAACCTCTGGCCCCAGAGGATCTCGTCGGCCAGATAGGAGGTCCTCGCTTGAGTGGTGATGCCGGTGGTCTCCACCACCCCTTCCAAGATGACGATGACCTCCAGGTCCGCGTGGTGGTTGAGGTGTAGGGGGGAGATGTCATACAGGGGGCTGTTCTTGTCTATCACATGGTAGATGATGAGCGGGGAGACCAGAAAGATGCTGTTGCCCCCCACCGGGTTCTCCATCTGGATGTCGATCTGGTGGAGGGGCATCACCTCCCCCTCCAGGCTGGTGGTCTTCTGCACCACCTGCATGCGGATGGTGGCGCTGATGATCATGCTCTTGCGCAGGTCGCCCACCCGCAGCATGAAGCAGAGCCTGCCCTCCCGCAGGGCGATCACCGCGTGCTTGCTGAAGATGAGCGTCTCGGCCCGGCGATGCGCCTGGGCCGTCTTCATGAAGATGCAGCCCAGCATGACGGCGTTGATCACCAGCCCCACGATGTTCTGCACGATCAGCACCAGGATGGCGGCGGGGCACTCCTCCGTCACCATGCGGCCCCCGAAGCCGATGGTCACCTGCACCTCGATGGAGAAGAGGAAGGCGGAGGTGAAGGAGCGGATGCTGGTCACGCAGGGCTCTTCCTCGGGCCCCCCGCCCCGCAGCCGGCTGCCGCGGTCCAGGTCCCCGTGGGCGAAGGCGATGAGCCACCAGGTCATGCCGAAGAGCAGCCAGCTGCACAGGAAGGTCATGGTGAAGATGACCAGGGTGTGAGGCCACTTGAGGTCCACCAGGGTGGTGAAGACGTCCTGCAGGAAGCGGCCCTGCTCGCGGATGTTTTTGTGGGCCACGTTGCAGGTGCCGTGCTTCCCCACGAACCTGGCCCGCCTCTCCCGGGCGCGGTAGCGCGCGTGCTCCGGGACATCCTCGGCCAGGCGGGTCAGCACGTACTCCTCGGGGATCAGCCCCTTCCTGGACAGCATGGCCCCGCTCAGCGCCGAGGGCGGGGGCCTCTGCGGCGGGAAAACGGCGCTGCAGCCGCCTCCCGCCGCCAACCCCGCACACGTGCCGCCCCCCGCAGCCACGTGGCTGCCGCCCCGCCCCGCCCCGCGCTCCATGGGGGGAGCTGCCGCCGGCCCCCCCTCAGCGTGCTGCTGACAGGTGTGACACGCTGACCGGCCGACAACTGGGGGTGTTGGGACATTCAGGGGGTGTAGGGGGTGCTCGGTGACTTGGTATAACACTCTGACCAGCCGACAGCTGAGGGGTGTTGGGAAATTCAGGGGGTGTAGGGGGTGCTCAGTGACTTGGTCTAACACTCTTGCTAGCTGATAACTAGGGGGTGTTGGGAAATTCAGGGGGTGCTCATTTAATTGGTATAACACTTACTAGCTGACACCTGGGAGGGGGTGTTGGGAAACTCAGGGGGGTGTACAGGTGCTCACTAAATTGGTATAACACTGTTACTAGCTGGCAACTGGGAGGTGCTGGGAAATTTGGTGGGGGAGCTGGGGGGTGTCAGGGAAATCCCTGTCCCGATGCTGGCACAGCCAGCCCACAGGACCAGCAGGAAACAGGGCTGGCCTCAAGGCTAATGGAAATGAGCTGCTTAAATAGCACAGGGGTGGGGATGACCCCTGGTGGGGGTTTGATACAGTGAGATGAAGCTGCCCTGTCTCCTGGTTTGGCCACAGGTCTAGGCTTGGTGTTAAAAGCAGAGGAGGCCTTAAGCTGTTTGGGGCTCTAGGTGAAGGCCCATTGTGGGGCACCCTATAGGATCTGCTCCAGCTCTCCTCAGCTGCACCTGAAACCCCAGCACCCCACCTGGGGGCCCTAAACCTCCAACCCCCACCTGCAGCTCTAGCTTCTCAGAGCCAGCCCCTTGTGGTCCTGGTTCCCCACTAGGGGCCCCACTACTGCCCCACCACCAGTTCCTGCCTCAGCTGCCTGCCACGTGTCCTGCCGGCTGAGAAGCAGATGTAGGGCTACTAGATACCAAAGCCTGGAAAGGCGGACACCGGAGGACATGTGGGGAAAATGTAGTATTAATGTAATATTCTTCTGTTTTTAGGAGGACCTGGAACACTTCCTCCCTAAAAATAAGGTATTCTGTGGCATTCCAGCAGCCTTTAACCCCTGTAAGTAAAAAGCCAGACAAAATCATGTTATATATTAAAATAGCTGCCAGACAGCGAGCATGAAGGTAAAAAGGAGGACATGGCCTCCTTTTGCCTGGCATCTGGTAACCCTAAGCAGACACAACTTTTGGAGCAGGCGAAGGGGCCCCTTACTGCTTGGGGCCCTAGGCGGGTGCCTGCTTTGCCTACCCTGAAAGCCACCTCTGGTTAAAAGCGCTTCCAAAACATTGCTATCATTATGCCATGCTGGGCCCTGGAATTAAATCATGCTAGCGGGAGTGGTTTGGCTCTGCTTCTATTTACATTCTGTTGCTGTGCTGCAAACCATCCCTGTCCGTGTGCTTCCTTTTAGCAGGGGAACATGGTAAGATTATAAATAAAATGTTTTTAAAACGGAGGTTTGGCAGGTTTTCCCAGGGGATGGTCTGCTCAGATTGATACCCCAGTTTCAGAGGAGGGATAGACTCAATTGGGATAGTGAGCCCTTGATAAAGGTCTCTTAGCACATTCATTTATAGCCTAACTGTGAAGGCTAGGTTTTAGCACCATGAGGCTCAGTAATTCTAGATAAGCTTACTGGGGGACCAGTTTTTTTCTCCTTCCCATCAGATTCAAACATTACATCTTGTGCAATTAAAACTCACATTATGGAAGTTATAAAATATTGCTCTAGTTGAATATGGTGCAAAACTGCAGAAATTCTCAACTTCTGGTTGCTGATATAGGTGATAGACAAATGCAAACATCTTTTAGCTGACACTAGGGCACAAAAGTATGCTGGTTTGTAGACTCCATAAATATTTACCTTAAAATTAATTAGTCTTGTTTCCTCAGTGGTGGTCTTGGTGGGGAGGATTTTTGAGAATAACTTAACCTCTGTTGGCTATTTTTAAATATATTTCATTTTTTGTTTGTCTCTAATTTGTGCTGAGAAAAAGAAATAAAATAGCTCTTTTAAAAAAAAGCTTTAATTGAAAGGAAATTCTGGGGATGTTGCATTGGAATTTCTATTTAAATAGTAGGTAAAGGTACATTTGAGACTCAGTTAAATCCTGAAGGATAGAAACTTTGTTTACAGAGGCCCTGATCCAGCAAACACTTAAGACCATGCTTAAATACAAATATATAAACATGTTTAAGCATGGACTTAAATAGATCCAGGCCTAATCAAACCAGCACTAATTGAATTTTGAAGAATTATTTTTAATTTATCCCTAAACTTTTAAAAGAAAGTTTACTGAATGTCTAGATCATAAAGCAGAAGAGGTTTTCTGAAGCCAGGGGTCAGTGCTCCAATATGAGGCCTGGAGATGTGAACCATAGCAGGAAGGCATGTGAACACAAACGTTTGTTTGTTTGGACTTGGCAAATGCAGAAGAATGAAAAGGAATGATGGAAGTCTTAATCCTGCTCCACATATATTTTAAAACAACAGGAGGTTCATTTCAAGATACATGTCAAAACTGCTAGAGGAACTAACGGAAGAGGAAACTAGAGCTTATATGTTTGTGTGTACATAGGTTCCAGCACCATGTTCAACCAAGAGAATGTGTATTATTTAATTTCAGAATCTGGAATGATTTTTCCAGACTGTTTAGTTAACAATATTTTTTTAAAGGGCATCATTAGTGAGTTTATGCTCAAAACTAGTTGATTAAAAACAGTAAGTATGCTGTTTTATATTTGTGCCTGCACAGTGAAATGATTGAACTGCTTAAGTTTACCAGCATGCCGTGGCTGAGGTGCCTTTCTTTTGTGTTAATGTTAAAGAGGATACACAGGATTTGCCCTGCGTAAAAGGAACAGGTTGGTGGTTTCTAGGGGTTGTGTGCATATGTTTGGGTGGTTTAAGTGCTCTGCCATAAAATCTAAGTAGTTATGGGTATTGATTTACTTGATGATGTATCAGCAGTATAAAGGAGGTTAGTGAGTGGGAGCCAACCGGTGTTTGAGGTTGAACTGTGGAAGTTGCATCATTCATCTAATACTCATGTGGCCTGACTATTGATTTTAGAATGAATATTGTTGACTATACTTTTTCAGCCTGGAAAAATAATTTGATTCCCAAATTAAATTACGGATGTTGCCTGGGCAGTTTATTTATTATTATATATAAACAGCTATATAAATGCATCCAAACATATCTCAGATTTACAGATTCCTCTGACAGGCTGTTTTCAGTATTCTTTGCCTCTCTCCCTCATGCCTGGGTAGTCTTTCATGCGTTTTTGATATCTGATGACACAAAAATGGGGTGAAATGCTCTGGCACCCTGGTTCTGTGGGCTGTGCTCTGAGCCCAGGATGGTTTCATTTGTCCTGTTCACTTTATTTTTCTTGACACTATTTTGGTGCTGAACTCTGAAGTACACCACTTGGCAGATGAATATCTTGAACTGCAAAGTATGTATGTTTAACGTTTTAGCACATTCCATTCACACACTTAATAGGACTGTGTTTGACTCAAAGAAGATCATTTTACGCTGTTTTTAAAATAAGAATGGACAAACTAACAAAGCATCAGACTCCAAGGGTCCTGTTCTCCCCCTCATTGCTGCTTGTACGATTACTTATGCCAGTGTAATGTGAGTACAAAGGACATGTAAAAGGATTCATTTAGTTAGTTATGTTTTGTCCTTGCTTCACAGAGTCGTAAATTCCCAAACAATAAGAATGTGCTGAGGCACTAGACAGTCAGGCCCTTTGTTCTTGAATAAATAAATAATCAATCACAATGTCATGCTCCTATTCTTTCCATAGTCCTCCAGAGGGCAGTAACTACATTCACTTGAAGAGAAACTAAACAAAGAAAAAATGACTGATACTGTTTGTCTTAAAATAATCCTATCAAAAAGAAGATAGCTCACCTGTTTCGTTGCTTGGGGCAATAAGCCAGCAGTGGAACTGTGAACTACCTGAGCTGCACTGTCAAGGATGATCGAGCATGCTATTTGGTTTCAGGAAATCTCAGTACAGTATTGAGGATTAGGGAGGGTTTCAAAGTGTTTCTCACTGCTGGTGGCTGTCACTCACCTAGGGTTACCAGCTGTCAGGCAAAAGGAGGACATGTCCTCCCTTTTACTTTCATCTCCTCTGTCTGGCAAGCATTTTAAAATATGTGATTTTGTTTGGGCTTTTACTTGTAGGGGTTAAAGCATTCTGGGATGCCATGGAATACCTTGTTTTTAGCGGGAAGCATCCCAGGGCCCCCTAAAAACAGAAGACTATGACATTAATACTACATTTTCTCCATGTGGCCTCCAATGTCCTCCTTTCCAGGCTTTGGTATCTGGTATCCCTACACTCACCCACTTATCCTGTTTGCCTCCCTCTCCAGCACTGGCTGACTGTGCACACAGCTTCAGTTTGGAGAGCAAACCCAGTGACTTATAACGAAGAATTTGAATATCAGACTAAAGAGCAGAGCTGTCTCTGTAAATCAACTAATAGATGCTCACCAGAAAAAAAAAAAAAAAGGGTGGCATTTCTTCATGAGACAACTTGTTTTGGTTCTAGGTGTTGTAAGATGAACAAAGGTTTACAGTACTCACAGGAACAACAGTGAATCTGAATGTTGTACCTGAGGATGGACACATTACATAAAGATGGGATAAGTAGACCTTTTGTTTCTACAAAATGAGTTACTATTTTAATGCATTTTCTTACTGGTTTGGCTTACTGCATCATTTTTTTTTGTGGGAATCATGCTATTATTATAATGGAACCTTAACTATAAAGTGACATTAGAAGGACACTGATATTACAGTTTACTTTCCACTTTATTACACTATGGACCACAATGTACTTAAAAGATGGGTTGAGCCTGGCAACATCCCATGAGGTCTGCAAGTGCATAAACTGAGGTGGAGAGAGCTAAAAAAGCAAGTCAGCAGAACTGGGAATAGAATCTGACTGCTAATCACATTAATCTGACATCAGTGAAGCCAGAATTTTATCCTAGAAGTTCTGATTCTCTAGTGAATGAGGAATAATATGTCCTATCTTGAAATAGAACTGAATGTTATAAAGAAACACATTTTATATGGAGTCCTGTGGCACGTAAAAGACTAAGAAATTGATTTATTGCATGAGCTTTCATGGGAGAAAATCCCACTTCTTCAGATGCTTTGAAGATGGGGGAATTTACAGAATGCTGGGAAAAGTGATAGTGGTGGGGGTATCAGACTCTACAGAATAATTTCGTCATATGGAGCTAATGTGCTGCTGCCTCATGCATTAATAGTCTCTGGAGTCCCTGCATGTGGGTGACAGGGATCAAGGATCAGCTGAAGGGCACTGATTTTTTTGCCTTTGTCTAGGCTGCTGCAGCTCTGCACCAGGCACTGCATACACCTAAGCATCCTCAAGATTTTAATCTTGCAGGAGTAAGGGCCCTCTGAAGCCCTTAGGATTTGGCCTAACATATAGATGAGATAGTTTTCTCTCATACTGTAGAATTAGATGTAGAGCGCTGGGAACGTATGTTACCTCTGTTACTCTTAAGTGTTATTTATTGAATCAGGCCTCCAGGGTCACACATTCATTCACCAGCAAGCTACCACAGAGAAGGAAATTGGTTAGCTATGGATCAGAGGAAACTGTGATATCCTAACTCTCTTGTGAAGCTTCCCTGTGAAATCCAACTGCTGTTTTGAATGCCCTCATCCTTGGTTTCATTACTGAGAAATCTTATTCCTACTGTAGTTCAGTGTTATTCTCTCACCATTAGTGACACAGTCTCAGATATAGACGCTACGTAGTCTGTGATACTTGCACAGGATAGAATCATCTGTTACGCATAACCTTAAATTATGTTACTGCTGTAACACAGCATTTGTAGTGTTGTAGCTGAATTGTTTGGAGTTCCCCTTGCTAGCAAGTTTCTTTTGAAGGCGAATGTTTTTTGCTTGCTTTTTCACCTCGTCATATGCAGGTAACAATGACCTATTTCATTTATACACCTTCTCAATTTTACTGTTCCAACCTAGTGCTAGAAGCTCCTATTGACCATATAGTCTCAGAATACAATTTGATGCCATTTCAGATGCTTTGTACAAATAACAAGCTAATACTGCAAAAAGGTCATCATTTGAACTCATTTCTGAACTTGAAAACTACCTAACGTGGAACATAAGCAACATTAACTGTCCTCTGTTTTTCCTGCTCCCCATTAAGGCACTGGAGGAGACTGCATGAAAAATATCCCATGATAACTTTGCGGTAGCTGGTTGCAGAAAACAGTCTTTTGAAAACAACCATCTAGTGTATTACTCTATCTGGATGTGCCCAGGCATGCCTGACTGAGAAAGTGCAGAAAAGCAGAACGCTCCTTTCTTAAATTGTATGAATTCCCAAACAGGCAAGAAGATGACAAGGATGTTGGGCGGAAGTCACTGGAAAGACGACAAATTCACTGCAGCCTCATACTGACTCATTTATGTAGAGAATGTTTGTTTTTGCTGAAAAAACTCCTTCATATCAGGTAAGAGAAGGCGTTAGGATGAGTAGTTGTCTAGCAATTAAATAAACAGTAGGTTGATTACAGTGGCTGTATCAGCACCCTTGATAAAGGATAGTCCAGATACATGTGTATAATTTATTGATGAAAATCACAGCGAACAAAAGAGACAGTGTTAGGCTGGGAGTGCTGGGCTCTGACATGGATCAAAATCCTGGGCAGATTCTCAGTTTCTCCACAGTTTGGGAGGGGTCTTTGGATCCAAGATTTTGGCCATGTCTCTAGACAGTTCAGCTCAATTCAGGCTGAAATTGGAAGCAGGCACATACCCCTGCAACAAACCACGCTGCCAAGTCTGCCCACATATCTGCACAACAGATACCATCATAGGTCCTAATCAAGCCTGCTACTCCATCAAAGGCTCATTCACCTGCTCATCTACTAATGTGGTCTATGCCATCATGTGCAAGAAACGCCCCACCACCTTATACATTGGACAAACAGGCCCATTGCTGCGCAGAAGGATAAATGAACACAGAGCTGATATCAGAAATCAAAGAACAAAGAAACCAGTTGCTGAGCACTTCCATCTTCCTAATCACTCAATGACTGATTTGTTAACGACTGTCATTAGAGATGTAGCTGGGACATCAAGCCTTCAAAGAGAAACAGCTGAACTCGAATTAATATGCAAGCTAAATTCTGTGAAAGCAGGACTTAATCGAGACTGAGTTCTTTTCCCATTACAAAGGGTAATTTGACTTCAGGCTTCCCATGGTTTGAGCCTGAAAACTGCTCTGCTTTGCTGTTACTGTATGACCTGATCCTATGTTTTACACCCCCTTGCATTTAGTTTCATTCCTTTCTGTAAGTTCACCCATCTTCGAAGCATTTGAGGAAGCAGGATCTTCTCCCACGAAAGCTCATGCAAAAACTAAATCTGTTAGTCTTAAAGTGCCATACAACTCCTTGTTGTTTTTTTACTGGACTAGACTAACACGGCTAGCCCTTTTGAAATTGAAATTGGATGGCCTGAATGAGAAAAAGGGACACGGGTCATGAAGCTAACTGGATGCACTGTAGTTAACTAAAGGAGTCCAAGGCAACATTAGCAGTGTGAACCAGTAATCTATACTGCATAAAGAAAGAAAGGGAATTATTAACAGCCTCAGAGAATGCTAGGATAAGGAAATTGATGCTTTAGGGGAAAAAAAACCCTTTGATGCACCTCTTATCTGCTGCTGTCTAGGCTAGTACTTTGTGGTATGCAGAATAGAGATAAATTTAGCAAAATCTATGACACAACCGTCAGTCCACTTACAAAAGTGAATTACAAAGCATCATTGTGGAGGTGTATTGGATAACTGGATCCTGAGGGAAAATAGATAATTATTTCCACCCAATGAATCATAGATCTCAAGTGTCTCTCCACACCCAAACTGTGAAACACCAGCAGTTTTATTGCTTTCAGCCATTTTTCCTGTTGCATATTTTTTCATATTTTCTGCTGAGCACCTACCTTAGCCTGATCTTTGTGATGGTAGAGAAGGAACAATGTTGAAATTACATTATTTTAATGTATACTACATTGAAATGTATACTGAATGTATATTAGATACAAACATTTTCCAAAGGACTCCAGTCATGAACAGCTGACAACTTAAGGCTGTAAATATGTCTGTTTCTCTCCCCAATTCAGTTTAGTCTCCAAAACCAGTACTTTACAGGGAATTGGAATTGCAGCTTTTCAGACTAAGTGGATATTGCTATAAATATATAGAGAGAGCAGTTTCCTTACAGTTGCACCTGCTGTTCTCAGGAAAAAATGGAGTAATGAAACATTATCAGCAGAGTAATAAAATAAACCCTGTCCCAGTTGTCTGTATTTGCTGTACATTGTACCACAGTTCAGCCATGTATTCATCTCATATCAGTCATTTCACTGTTCCTTAGGTCCCAAAAAATTCAGCAGGCAAAAAGGAAATGCATATGGATAATTTATTAATACTTAACATAGAGACCCACTCAGGTTATTTCAAGACTGGAAAAACTCAGTCGTTTATTATGAAATAATATTTTATTTACAGGTAATTTACATAATTAGAAAACGTGTAATGCAATTGCACTTTGAAAGGCTTCATTTTATCCTATTATTTATCAGCTTGTACAAAAGAAGCAAACACACTATCTTCTTGCTCCAACAGAATCTCGGGTTTATCATACTCCAAAATAACCCCCCTCTTCATTACAATGACTAAGTCTGCATTCAGAATAGTGTGAACCCTGTGCTGTAAAGTGAACAAATGAAACGCAAGTTAAATTTATTGAATAATACTGTGCAAGATGACAGGCTTCTAGAAATCATTATTCCTATTAAAAAAAAACCCAAAACAAAAAAAACCCCCAAGCTTGATAAAGGTATTTAATCCAAAGGAGTGAAATTTCATTACTATGCAAATTATGTAGCTATATATATATATATTTACCCTAGTCCTGAAACTGACTTCATGGGGGAAATCTCTGTATCTGTGGACAGTGAAACTGTGCAAGCCTAGAAATTTACTCCTATGGAGTCACCTGCAGGAGATTAGGGCTACAGATGCGCTTTTACAGTATTTTGATATTGCTAAGAAAGGAAAAGGGCCACACTTTTTTAATGATTAAAAATTAAGGATTCAAAAGGTGTGGCCCCTTTCCTTTCTTAGGATGACTGTGTTTCTAATGTAAATGTAATCTCAGCAGCTGTGTTTGCAACTGGAGTTGTAATAAACTGGTTTATTTTAAGAATATTTTTGTATGAATTGTGTATTTTAAACCTGTTAAAAGTAATAAAAATAATGTGCGTTGGCAACTTTAAAAAAAGATAAACAAACCAACTAAAAAAATTCCCTTCCTTCACACATGTCCAAACAAACAAAGCAATGACACTAAATGCAAAATAGTTAATGCATCACTACATGAAAATGTTAATGAAGAGAAATCCTGAAATTCTAAACTGTATGGCAACTGTATATCAGTCATGTTCAATGTATATAAAGTAAGACTGTAAACAGTATGTAATACCACATACATGCAAGAGGCCAAGTTATGAGTCTTACAGTAATTATGAGTTTCCTGACTTCTGTGTATGTAAAATGACAATCATAATATAGCTTTAACTTCTTTTTAACTATTACAATAACCTCTTGTTGCATTGCCCATACTTATTTTTAGAAAAGAAAGAACTGAAAGATATTTATCAGTAATTATATGACTGTCAAGTACATTACTTTGGGTTCAGTTAAGATTGTCTCTGTATTAACAAACTCCAGTTATTACAGTTTGAGATCATTATCTAATCATTTTAGGAATACACTGACTAATACATTTGATTACATTTAACAATAAAACCAAGTAATGTTTTTGAGAGCAGCTAAAAAGGCTTATTTACTTAGCTTATCCAATAACAATGCACTATCCAACAGTAAAGCTATATAGTTGTTTCTGTTCTTTATGAAGTATCATGGCTTAATAAGGGCCAAATCTCACTCTCAGATAGGCTTGTACAGTTTCTATTGAAGTCAGTGGAATTACACCACAGTTGAATTTGTCCTAAAATGAATAAGTGACAAAATATAGATGATATCCTTAGATGTGGTCTTTTGAAGTCAATGGTTATTATGATTGTGGAACACACCTCAGATTACATGATCAGTATTTAAAATACAAATATAAGAACTACTTTCTAAATGGTGAAAATGGCAAATAAATGTAATTTTTAATTAAATAATGGTCATGTTACAGAGCAATAGACTAGAGAAATTAACAATGTACATTACGCATTGTTTAACATTTCCAATACTTGTTTGCATTGAAGAAGCCACATAAAGTATACTTACTGCTATGGTTACCACAGTACGGTCAGCAAATGCAGTCATTACAACCTTCTGAAGAATGTTCTCCTGCATAAAGGGACAACAATTATTACTTTTAAATAACAGATTTCTACAGTGATGGGACAGAAATAAAAATGAGTGTCAAACAATTTATACATTCCAAAGGGGTAGCCGTGTTAGTCGAGTTCAGCACACAAAGGTGCTGTGGCACTTTCAAAGACTAACAAATTTATTTATCCCATGAGCTTCTGTGGCAGAAAATCTCGCTTCATCATTGAAATTACCACTAAGTTTTATAATTGTAAAAAATGATAAAATAATGGCATGCCAGGTCTAAATTAGGATATTTTATAATCATCCAGAATGGGCTTAATTCTGTGAGGTATTGAGCAACCCCAATGTACTGAAGTTTGATACTACTACTATTTCTTACATAGCACTTTTCCTTTGCAGACCTGAACCACTTTACAAAGAAGAGTAAATATCATGATATTTATTTTAAAGTTGATTTAAAAATGTAGTCCTCATGTTGTCACAAAGGACAATTCATTTTACTGTCAATCCTGCTGTATTTTGGCATCTCTGCTGTCTGTTCTTTCTGTCATCCTGAAAGCAATGCAATGTTCTGACGTACTTGGTACAGTTGACAGCACTGGGGTTGTGTTTTGCTAGCTGAATCTGACTGGTTCCACAGCAGAGGAGGTCTTTAAGACTGTCCTAAAATACTTGCTTAGCTGTCCTCAAAGAGGGTGCATTTACACTGGCAAGTTAGTTTGAATGAAGGAGCCTTAATTCTAACTAACTTAGTCCCCATCCACCATACACTTCCACTAGTTTGAATTAAGGAATTCCTTAATTTGAACTCATGAAAACTTAGTTTGAATTAGTAACACCTGCATTTTGTTCAAACTAAGAGCTTAGTTCGATTCTCAGTTCGAACTAAGGGCAGTGTAGACCAGGATTAAGCCTTAATTCAAATTAGAGCACTTAGTTCAAATTAACAAAGTGCACTAATTTGATTTAACATTTAAATTGAATTAGTGCACTTTGTTAATTCAATTTACTAAGGTTGGGTTTAGTTCAAATTAAGGTTGAAGCTATTAGTTCGACTTTGTACATTCAAACTAACTTTTGTAGTGTAGACATAGCCAGAGTGTTGGCCCTTTGCTTTTCATGAATGCACTGGTACATGCCAAGCTTAAGCTCAGGAAGGCAACATCATTAGGATAGTTATCCTCATATTCCCTTTTCTGAAGGGATACATGACCCAATGAATGGACTGCTTGCTTAACAGATCAAAATTCAAAATGTGTTTTAAGTGGTCTGTGGTTATTTGCTAACTTCTCTGTTATCACCAGAGTTTCTTAGCACCACACACAACAACTTGCATTGCCCAGAACTAAAGACTTTTAGGCTGTGTCTACACTAGCAAATTAGTTTGAATTAAGGAGCCTTAATCTGAACTAATCTGAACCCTGCCTACACTAGGCTTTGCCCAGTTTGAACTAAAAGATTTTTTAGTTTGAACTAAGCAGAACTTAGTTCAAACTAGTTAGTTTGGCTAGTTAGTTCTAACTGCTTAGTTTGAACTAATTTGCATATTTAGTTCAAACTAGCACAACACAGACATGCTAGTTCTAACTAAATAAGTTTGAACTAGCAGTTAGTGTGAACTAAGCACATTTTTTTAGTTTGTACTACCTTTTAGCTTGGACTAACCACTCCTGTTTAGTTTGAACTAAAAAAATGCACTTAGTTCAAACTACTTAGTTCAGACTAACCAAGTTCGAACTAAGATTTTAGGTGTAGACAGAATCTACATTTGCGGCAGTCAACTGCAAGTTACACAAAGAACATAAAATTCCTTGTGTAACTGGCGGTGACTTTGTTAGCCACCATTACACATTAGGGGGAAGCCTACCAAAAATTGCTTGCAGTCGGCTTTCCCATGCCCCCTGGGTCCCAGGACTTCTGGGGCAACTTCTGGGAATAGCATGGCGAGTTCACACTTGCCGCAAACTGCTGCTGGAACACCGAGCTGATGGCGGCAATTTTGCTGCCATTGGTGAAGACATATCCATAGCCTTAACTACTACAATAAACCATTACAATACAATTCTGCACTTATATAGAACCTTCCTTCTGACATACCTTATAACAACAGCCTTTGATAACAGAATTTAATGTAACTGGGAACAAAGAAACTTAGAACATTCCATTCTATTTGACTAAGACCAGCCAGTGCAGTTTACCCTTTAATAGGGACTACAGCTTGGACTTAGAGGCAATGCAATGATCTAATAGGTCTTTTTTTAATATTCTTATTTATTTATGTGACCTTATTTGCAGCCTGTTTCAGGGCAAAAACTTGTCCTCTCCATCATGCTGAAGGAGTCACCAAGAATCTCAGTATGCCTGGCTAGCATATGTTGGAAGAGGCATAACATTAATAACCAACTATGTCCCCAGCTGACCATCACAGCCAAACCTCTGAAGACATGCTTACTTTAGGAAACTGAACTCTCAGTAAAAATCATTTCCATCATTGGTTCAATTTCCTAGTACAGAAGTGCTTGATGGACAGTGAACTATTAACCCTTACTAAAATGGATTTGTCAGAAGAGTTAACAGAAACTCACATACATGGGTACTGTCTGATTAGACCAGCCTGTAAACACACTTCCATGAAAAACTGTGTTAATGCATTATTACACAGAATTATTTTACATAAATTTAATCTCAGGTTATTATCAACAGCATAATTTCCTTCTTTGAAAAATCATGTGCCATGTCAAAAATACTTGAAATGCTGTGAACTCACCGTTGCCATGTCAATAGATGCTGTGGCTTCATCCATGATGAAAATACTTGTCTTCCGCACAAAAGCCCTTGCTAAACAGAACAGCTGTCTTTGCCCCTGGCTAAAATTTTCTCCTCCTTCTGTGACTATGGCATCTGGACAACAAAAGTAATATTTAGGCTGTTGGGGAGTAGGGAGGTATAGAGAGCATGTTGACAAAGTAAGTACTTATGTAAAGGACGCTGAAGACAAGACTTACAAATTGTTTCGTTGCTGCCACCCCCAGTTCTGCCACGTTTACTCACATTGAGTAGAAACAGGGATTTCGGCAGGATTATTCATGAAGGTATTATTCATCATGAGGATGGCACATGAAGTTATTTTAAGACTGATGAATATTGTACACAGACATGAAAACCCAAAGTTCATCAAACATATAAATTAAATTTAATTCTTCATATAAATCCAGATGTCTTACATTGTTCTGACATGTTATTGGAAGGCACAGCATGAAAAGAATTATGTCAACTAAATAAGGAACTGAAATACAATAGGGAACCCTCTGCCCCTCCCCAAAATATTTTCATGTAAATCAAATGCAAAGAGGAGAGACTAACATAAGAAAGGTGTATTCCTGTTTTATAAACCTGCCACGATGTTTTTGCATAGATTAAAGCACATGTAGATTAAATTAGGTTATAAAGTATTGATGCTGTCTCTTGCAAATCAGACAACTAACCCCTGAAAGATCTTTCTTATCCTACAAATTTGGTAGATTGTCTCATTTTATTTAGCTTACCTTGATGCAGAATACCTTCTGTGTATACACATTAAATCAAGTAAAAGGAAACATTGTGTTAAAAAATGTGTCTGACATCAAAGGAACTTGTCAGAACACCTACTTTTCATAAGCTACTTAAAAGGGAACTGTATTTTTATAATGCTGCCTTCTTGAAGGGAAATATCTTTATATGAAGCAGCACCTACTGCTTGTGTGCTCAATCCTGCAGTCCCTACACAGACAAAATCCTACTGGAATCAAAAAGAGATTTGTCTGAATAAGGGTCAGCAGGATCAGCCTCTTTGTGAACAAAAAGGAAGGTTACAGCAGGTGTTCTGCAGCATAAAAGTTACAATAAAAAGTAGTTTCTGACAAAGTGGGATTTTCTCCCATGAAAGCTCATGCAATAAATAAATTGTTTAGTCTTTTAAGTGCCACAGGACTCCTTGTTTGTTTTAATAAAAAGTAGGTTTCTGTTTCTGTGGTTGTTTCATTTCAATTAAGATGCCTAAAAGCAGCATCTTTTTTCCGCATAGTAAAGTTTCAAAGCTGTATTAAGTCAATGCTCCGTTATAAATTTTCTAAAAGAACAACAAATTGTTCAGAGTTATGAACAGGTTCCATTTCTGATTATTATTTATTATTAGTATTATTTCCATTTGCAAGCTCCACTCCCGTTTGCATATGCTTGACATCTTAGCCCCAGTCAGTGATATGCAGTGACATTTTTAGTAAGGCATGCAATCCTTCACTGGAAGGCAAGGTGTGCCCTTCCATGCACCACGCTATGTGATGTCATTGCTCTATAAAATTGTGCCCTCCATGCACATTTGGAGGCTAGAGGGAATAGTCCCATGGGCACAGCTCATCAAGCAGTCATAGTCAGGGCTCTCATATTCTTGTAGAAATATTTCTGGGAGATGCAATGCATGTGTTGCATATGCAGACAGTATGTGACTGGCCACATCAGCACGGGTGAAAATCTGGCCTTTCTAAAGTCCACAGGAGTTTTGCCATTGACTTCCACAGACATTTAATTGACACCCCAAAGGCAGTCAAGTATATTTTCATCCAAGTAATGGGTAAAATTAGAGACGGAGTTTGATGGCTCCCAGCTTATCTTTCTGACTTCATACAGGATCCTACAAAAACTTGGGCCAGCCTGCATGATCTTGAGTTTCTTCTATGGGGATGTAAATTTCATTTTAAAAAGGTAACTTTAAATAATAACTATTATTTTTCACTATACTCATCACTCATTAGTAATTCTTAATATTATTAATTATTGTATTAATTAATAACAATGCTATTATTGATATTAATAATTGATTAAATAACTATTAAATAATTATATCAGTTAACTGTTTAACTGTTCCCCATTCCTTGTCCCTCATGTCTCTCCACGCCTCACCCCTCAGTCTACAGGCAGCACCCCCAGCCTGGCTCCTCTCATCTTGGACCTGTGGTACTTGGTGTTCTACAGTGGAGCACTCCACAACCCCTGCACCAAGGCCTTGATCTCCTCAGGCTGCAGCATGACCGCCTTCCTCACAGCCCACTGCCATCACCATGGAGATCGAGAGTTAATGCCACTGGTTAATTGATAAATATTAGTCTTAACAATAAGACTAATACTTATCAGCTAACCATTTAATTGTTTAATATTTTACATCTCTAATTGCTCCAGTAACATCTATTTTGCTATAAGTAGCTAGCAATGTTAAAAAGAAATGAATTTAACACTGAAAGCAGTGTCCCAAGGAGAAGAGAGATATTACCTAGACCCCCTGGCAGTGCTTTCACCACATGTTTGAGTTGTGCTATTTCCAAGGCTTCCCACAGCATGCTGTCTGTACACTTCTTCTCTGGATCCAAGTTAAACCTATGATTAAATACAATTAAATATTGATTATCAACACTGAAATCACACCCCCTCCATATTTGTGTGGATGAAAATAAATCTCTCTCTCTCTCTGGATTTAAGTATTTTGAGCCTGATTCTGATCTCACATTAGTCCAAGTCAGGAATTACTCCATGGAAGCCAATGGATTTGCCCTGAATTTACCCCAGTGAAATGGATCAAAATCTGACCCTTTGAATCTAACACGGCCTCTTTTTAGTTTTTATACCAGTTTGTGGTACACATAGTGAGCAAACATCATGCTGAAGTATGAAACACCAAAGGGCATCACTGCAGCTCAACAGTAGCCATAAATTGCTCAACAATGTTATCAACCACTCAAAGTGCACCCTTATCTTATTATCACCCAAAATAGGCTGTAACAAGTGCTAATCTCCATGTCATATCATGTTGCTGAAATATAACATAATATTCAGGAATGAAAGACTTGCAGCAGCAAATGTGATCACTGTTTTATACTGGTTTTCTTTTTATTGCTACTGTATATGCTATGAATGTCCAATGTCATCCTAAATACAATCTTTGGTATAAATGATTCATGCTCTGGTCAGGTTAGTGCAGGAAGTAATTTGCCTCAATCCCATAGGCGATTTTCAGCAGTTTATAAATTATTATAAATGAAACTCCACTCTAGTTACTGTAACATCCAAACTGGCTTACATAAGCAATATATTCTTTATTAAGGATCAGATTGTCCCTTAATTGTGGAAAATACCATCGAAGGGGATGACATTTGTTGGACACCAAGAAGTTTTCTTCACTGAGTTTTTATTTCATTTTACCCACAGAGGGAATGGCCCAAGGCCCTGGAAATCTAACAGGGTGCTAAACTCCAAGCCAGAAGAACATGAGCCCCCTTTGCACTGCTCCCTTCCATCTTTCTTTCCTATGTGCCATGGCTCTCCCCACTACCCTTTCCACTTCACCTCTAAAGGGCTAGTTAATGCCAGAGTGTCACAATCTTAAACTGACTGCTGCAGGCTCATCCACTGGGTTCTGTGGCAGCAGTGACTGCTCCGACGCAGGGGTCTCACTGCTCCCTCCCCAAAAAGTTTGGGGCCCAGGTCTGGGCCCACTTTCACCCCCCACTGGTCCTGCCCCTTGCCCCGCTGGCCCTGCCTCTGGGTCTAATCTGACCTGCTGGCCCCAGGTTCCCTGGCTGGGGGTCAGATTGGGCTCCTGCTGCCACTGGCAGCCCAGCCCCAAGTCCCTGGTCAAGGTCAGGGCCAGAAGGATCCTTCTGCCAGCACTGGCCCAGCCCTAGGACTGTCCTGAGCATCCTCATCTGGCTCTGAACTCAGCCAGGGACCAGATGTAGCCTGGGTCCCCTGCCAGGGTTGGGGCTGGATGAGGGGAATTCAGGGCAGTTGCACACTTTCTGAGCCTGCACTACCAATGGGACTCAGTGCGCTGGTGCTGGGGCTTTGGGCTCCTGCCTGTGCGCAGCACCAGCGACACCCATGCTCCAGTGCCCTACCTCTCCCAACCTGTGGAGTACTGACTAGTTGCAGTTGCTGCAGAAGGGCTCTGTAGGTTCCAAGCAGGAGCACACAGACAGAAAGTGGCACATCAGTCCCCTCAACTGTATGGTCTGGTGTTGCTCTGTCAAAATCAAGCTGAGATAACACAGATCCTTACTGTTTCTTCTTGTTTATGGTTTATGCTTACCGGATTGTGCCACTGAATAAAATAGGATCTTGAAGGATGATTGACAGCCTGGATCTCAGGGTCTGTAAAGGGAGCTTTGCAATGTCTATGCCATCGATGATAATCCTCCCTGTTCAAAAGAACATCAAGAGTCTGCTAGATTGTTCATTACATCATGCAACTTACAACCAACACCACTTGATTATAGTTTGATTTATATTACAAGAAATAACAGAAGACTAACTCATGGGCTATATATTACTTTATTCAGCAGAGGAATGAGTTTCTCCTAAGCAGCAATTCCCTTGAGACTAAATCATGGGAGATGTTTGCTGTATTTTATGAATATTATATATACTTTCTGCACATTATTGTGATGTTTGCTATATAATTTCAAGAGAACAATTCCAGCAGAGGTTAAGCACACAGGAAAGGGACAATAACTTCAGACAGCCCAATTAACATATTTAAAAGACACTGCAGGGTGTCAATCTCTTTGAAGTTTTACATCCAGCTATGCTTAGCTCAGCAGTCTGGTTTGGCATGGCTGGGGTGGGAATACAGGCAGCAAAGAAGAACAAAGATTTTTTAGGATGAATAAAGAGATGATGCACAGGTGAGGAGAGTAGTAGGGAACAGATGGAAACCCCATCCGTTAGCTGGGCCTTGCTAAACTTTATGTCAGATAGATATGCTTGTAGACCTTTTATTGTGTCAAGCCCCCTTTCTCTTGTGCTCTGTTTCTGTGCTATGACTAAAAGATAGTTTGTTTTGAAAAGGCTGCAATGGGTCATGGCTCCCACATGGAAGATTTGCAGATAGTTGAACCTAGTCAGACCTACTGAATAATTGCAGATGGTATAGGGGATGTTGTAGCCTTGAGCCTGGTCTGAAAATGAGAGAATCAGGGAATTCTGCTCTAGAACAAGAAAAAAGCCTAGCATCTGCCAGGATGTGCTCAGTGAGACCAGGAAGGGGCTGGAGGGCCAGCTAGCCTTGAACAGTGACAAGAGTTACACAAATAATTATATATTTAATCTGCAGGATGTCTGAGAACCAAGAATAAACTATCAGATGTTATTTTAGTGCGACATCACAAAAACACCTGAGAATGTAGCTAAGTTACATTTTCCTTTAAAAATCAGTTAATACAGAAGTTATTTCTTAAGTAGTCAAGATGCATTTGTCTGGTCCATAAAGTGTCTGGGTTATGTGAATATTCACACCTGAAAGTTTCCACCAGGAGGGCAAGTGCAAGGTGAAACTGCTTCCCTCCAGACCTCTATTGTGAGAGATTCTTTCTCCCTCCCTTCTATGGTGAAAATTCCATGAAGAGTTTGAGAAGTTCTAGAGCAGGGCACAGAGGACAAGGAGGGAACTCATCAAGCTTTAGCACAAATCCTGCAGATGCTTCCTCCTTTCCTCTGCCTGCTCTGGCGAGTGTAGCAAGAGAGGACGGCTGTGCAGGATTTGTATGTGGATAGGCCAGTCAGAAATGCATTGTAAATAAATGCTGCTTCTGCAGAAAAACATTATATCCATATTTTGCTGAGAAGAGGGGGGTGAAGGTTCCTTTATCTAGTACTAAATAGGGGTATATGAAGAAGTAGAGGGAAAATGAACATTATTTCCAGAAGGGATGAAACAGAGACATCTAATCCAGACTGATCCATATGAAAATTTCCCAAGTAGCTTCTGTGCTCACAGCAGACTCAGGAGGTAGTACTTGCAATTCTTACATACCAATCCTGGATACACTGCCTCACAAAGGAGATTATAATATTGTGCAATGATGGGAAGGGATTCTGAGATGGAGTAGAGAGTTCCACAGTTGTTGGAGCCACAATGGAACTAACTAGCAGTTTGGATGTACAATGGGTAGCAAAAACTCCAGGTTATCATTGAAGTCCTGAACAACTCTCCTTGGATTCACCTACACTATAGAATATCTCTTCAGCCCTCTCTGCTGCTGACAGAATGCTATGTTTGTTGGCTTGTGTTGCAGACAGAAATATGCTGCCTCTGTCTACTCCTTTAATTCATGCTGGTAAATGCTTAAGAAAAGATCTAATTGATGCAAGAGTCTCCCTCTCATCCTGAGATGCAAGTCTACTTTTGGAAATAATGCAATTAAGAACTCAATCCTGCTCCTTGTGAAGTCAATGGGAATTTTCTACAGGTGTCAAAAGGAGCAGATTCAGACCCTATATGAAATAAATATTGACAAAGATTATAGATTTTTTCAAAACACATTTGAAGTCCTTTTCTATTTTTAATGGTAACACTTGCCTAAGGCTGCTCATGGAATTAGAAAACACTGATCAAGCTGAATGAGATTTTTGTATTGACCTGGGTTATCAATGTGGCAGAAGCTGATGAAAGACAGATGGGTCCTTTCTCGCAATAAGTCCAAAAAGAATGCCTAGCACAGTAACACTGTTTCTATAATTCAAGGTTGCTAATGCTAGACAAAGAAGAATCAAAGTGCTTCTTCAGGAACTAACCCTGACTGCTGGGAACAGGTGTGAGCCTACCTTCAAAGGTGTCAACCATTCTGAAAAAGGCAAGTGAGAAGGAGGATTTCCCACTGCCTGTTCTTCCACAGATTCCAATCTACAACACAGAAACAGATTCACAGATTTTAAGGTCAGAAAGGACCAATATGATCATCTAGTCTGACCTTCTGCACAATGCACACCACAGACCATCCTGCTCAACAAGAAAAGCAAATCATTAAATGAGTAGGAAGGGGAAGTGTCTATACATGGTTCTTGCAACAAATATATTGGGGTGAAATTCTGGCCCCATCTGAAATCAATGACAAAACCGAAACATTATGTCTCTTGTTTAGGTGCCCTGTGCAGGAGCATCGCTGCTCCAAGGAAGGACCTGGGGCATGGGCCCAGGCCCCGCCCCCTAGTCATGGGCCATGCCCCCCGCTCTGATTCTGTGCTCAGGCCCGATCTGGCCTCGGGTGCCCGCTGCTGCCAGGCTGGCTCCAGATCCCCAGCCGGGGACAGAGCAGGGAGCGGCAGCTGCTGCCATGGGCAACCCGGCCCCGGATCTCCAGCTGGAGATGGGGCTGAGAGAGGCAGGGGTTGCGCCAGGACTCTGGGCACTGGCGCTGGGACTCGTCCCTGCTGGACGTGACACAGCCACTCACAGGGGTGCCTTCCCCATCCATGGCCAGCTGGACAGGAGCAGTGCGCAGGGGTGCCTTCCCCATGCATGGCCAGCCCAGGAGAAGTCACACGTGGGGGTGCCTTCCTGGCGTGTAGCCAGCTGGGCAGGAATAGAATAGAACAGAATCATAGGGTTGGAAGGGACCTCATGAGATCATCTAGTGCAACCCCCTGGAGCCACATGTGGGGGTGCCTTCCACACAGCAGGGGGCTCCTGCCCTGCTGGGATCCGTTCTCCCTCCGCCCCTGCTGCACTGTCAGCGTGGGGCAAAGGGATTCTCCCTGCCCCATGCTCACAACACAGCCCAGGCAGGGGGGAAGGGATTTTCTCAGCCTTCACTGACAGTGCGGGGGCGATGAGGGAAGGATTCCCCCAGTCCCACGCTGACAGCACAGCCAGAGCAGGGGAGAAGGGATTCCCCTGGCAGCACTGGATAGGGGAATCCCTTCTTCCCTGCCCCCACTGTGCCTTGGCCCCAGGGAGCCCCGGAAGGGGAAAACATCCCCTGCGCCAGGCTCAGAGTGCTGGAGCCCAGCAGGGGATTGGGTGGTGGCATGGCCCTTCTAGGGGGCCATGTTGCCACACCTCCCACGGTGCCCTTCCTCCAATGCAAATTAGCAAGTCCAGTTCATGGACATGCTAATTCAAATTGGAGCTTCTTGTGTGGCCATGTCAATTTAAATTGACTCAATTCGAACAAATAATTATTAGTTGGAATTGACTAGTTCGAATTCAGTCATTCAAATTGACATGGTAAATGTAGTCACAGCCTAAGAGATTGAGAGGCACTATACATTACTGTAACAAGTACACATTTCTGAAGGAACCAGAGCAAACCTGTAAAGAAACTGGTCTAAGAGATGAGGACTCAGATACATTATTTTGACAAGACTTGATGGAGGAAAGACATCAGAAATCATTAATAAAAATAGCTTCTTGCATTCTAACCACTCTGTAGTTTCCATTACAAACTGGCTTAAAAGGGTAATGAATCATTTCTGCTCTTTTACCTTTTGTCCTGGAGAGATATGGGCACTGACATGCTTTAGGACTGGCTTTAGGTTGCTGTCATACCGGACACTCAGGTTCTGTATCTGGATCTCACCTCTATCAGGCCAGTTCTGAGGAATCTGTGAAGGAGCTGTACTCAGAGCATAAAAACCCACTTGTGATAAATTCATCAGTTCATGAAATACTCTAATGACTTATTTATGGCAATGCTCTGTGAATCATTAAACATTTAACAAATTCTTTTTCAAGCCATACAATACCACACTCACAAAGGAGCCCTTCGTAATTTTCAGCTTCCGTTTTTAGGAGGCCATTGATTCTTTTCACTGCTCCCAGCTGTATCTCCATATCAGCCAGGTTACGAACCAACCAGTTCAGGTAATTAGATACCTGAAATAATATAAACAAACACATTTCATGTATTTTGCTGATATGAAAAAGAGAAGAAACTCCATAACACCATTTGTCCACCAAGCACTTCAATTCCTTCACAACAGCTTTTAGTTATTTCTGTGAAGTTCAATCAGCATACATAGACTTACTAAGCTTGACCAATGAATAAACCACTGCTTGCACAGTAACAGGGTGGCAAGACTGGTTGCAAGTTAAATTTCCTAGTCATGTTGCCCTGATACGAGGCGCCAATAATACAAAAAGAAAAGAAAAGCTAATGAAAAAGCAAGAGAGATGGAAAGACATAACTTTTCTTTAAAAATAAAAAAGCCTGACTATTTAGAATGATAGATTCAAGTATAATGACAAGTTAAATGAGTGACCTAATAATGCTATCTTTCAAGATGAATGATGATTTGAAAATACAATGTACTAAGGTAACATTTTGATATATTTGATTTGTAACAGCAATATGTATTACCTAAATGGGATCTAATTACTCAGAAAAGAACGTGTTTAACAAATATATCAACTAAATGAATATGTTAGTCTCTAAGTGCCACAGGACTCCTTGTTTGTTTTAGTGAACTAGACTAACATAGTTACCCTTGTGGAACTATATGGCTACATCAGCCCAAATTAGTCTGAGAAGTTCGAGGTTAGTTTGAACTAACCACAAGCCTATTAGTTCAAACTAACTTCATATTCTAGTTCGAACTAATGCTTACTTCAAACTAGAACGTACAGTTAGAACTAACCGACTTAGTTCGAATTACTCAAATTCGAATAAGCCTTAATCCGGGTCTTGGTCAGATTTTGTTCAAACTAAAGTTTGAACTAAGGAGGTTAGTCCAGACTAAGTGCCAGTACTAACTAGTTCGGACTAAGCATTCCTTATTTTGAACTAAGGAAAGCCTAGTGTGGCCATGGGCTAAATTAGTCCAGACTAAGCCTCCTTAGTCCAGACTAATTTGCCAGTGTAGACATAGCCTATAATATTAATATACTATTTTAGGGTTTTTACAACTTCCCAACAGGGATGTGTATACAGCATCTTCTGTCCTTCCTGTCTTTGAGCCCTGACTATCCAAGAAGGTGTACTTGGTACGGGGATATATGATTTAACTTACCATAAGAGCATAGGTTAGTCCTAAACCCACGAGTCCTGAAGAGAGGTGATTGTACAAGGAATTTGTAATAGAAGTCACAGCCGCTATGAGAACCACACATGCGCCAATGTATTCCTGAAGGAATATGAATAAGCTCCATCACTATAAATATAGAGACCATGCAAATGTTTCAGTTTAAAACAATATGCCATTTACTTAGCTAAGAATGAAATGCTGCCAGATTTTCAATCATCTGCGGACAGAGCTTCCCTGTTAATCCCCATTTTTGTTGGGGTTTCTCTAATCCTCTATCACTTCTCGCTATTGTCAATCATATCCACTATTGTATTCCGCATCCCATCTTAATCAGGCTTGGTCCACGTAAAGTTTTTATATCAATATTTCAGTTAGATGTGTGATGTTTTATTGAAATAATTATATTGACACAATGTCTTATAGATGCAGTTATACTCAGGGGTTAAAGTATAATTTGTGGGCCCTGGAACACTCCTAATTGGGTGGGCCCCCTCCTGCACACCAGCGCCCCACCCCAGCTCCCCCAAATCAACCCCTTGTGCCCAATACCAACCCACAGCCCCAGCTTGTCCCCCAGCATGAGCCTGCTGCCCCAATTCTCACTGGCAACTTCACACCTTAGCTCTTGGGGCCCCGAAAAATAGAAAATGGAACCAGAGCACTGTATTCCAGGGCCTGCTATTTTAAATGGTGGGCCCTGGAACGCAGCATTCTGGTTTCATTTTCTATTTTTAGGGGCCCTGGGATGCTGAGTCCCTAAAAATAGTGGGCCCTGGAACAGTGTTCCTGGCCATTCCACCCCACTTTAACCCCTAGTTATACTCATACAAAGGTGTCACATGTTAGAATACCTTACTCCCTATATTTACAGGAACAAGCTATACCCATATAATTAGGTCCACATTAAAGGGTCTTGAACTGCTTAGTTAAAGTGGTACAACTTTGTTAAATGGGCAGGGGTTGAGAATGTGAAGTCAGTGAGGCAGAGACTGTTCTCTGTGGCTGCATGTACACTGACCACTGGCACGGATACAGGGCAGTGCATTCTCTTGCCCATATGCCTCATACCTGTCCCAACTGTCCAAACATGCTGTGCTGGACATGGGTATGTGCTCTAAAACTGCGAATGCCTGTACAGCTTTTCTTTTTTTTTTTTTTAAATACACTTTGATATACAAAGTTACCACTAGCATTTCAGGGGTGATATCCCATAGTTCTCCGAGATCTAGTCTACACTGCCAGCAAAATTTGGTGGCAGTTGATGGGAGTTACACAAGCTATATGGAGTAGCTTGCGTCACTCCTTGTCAACTTCTTAACCTCCCTTTAGTGTGGTGTCTTCATTATGCTGTGCCGAGTCTTCATGCTGATGTGGCTTTATGCCACTTGAGGGAGTGGTTTTATAAGTTTGACTTCTGGGTTGACTTAGCCTGTCTTTACTGACTGCTCAGTTGATGTGGAAAGATTAATCTAACAACAATGAATTTGCTGCTGTCAGTGGAGATGCACCCTGAATCACAGGATACACCAGCGTCTGCCTTGCTGTGTGTTGGGGAGATTGCCACTGCCTTCACACATTTGGCTCCTGTTCGTCCCTCTCTCCTCCTGTCTTACTGGTGGAAGACATGCAGGGCTGGGTTAACTGGGCAGAGGGCCCTGGACTGCTCCCTACCATGGGCCCTCTGCTTAGGTTCCCCCCAAGGAGCCCCTCCACCTCCACCATGGCAACCTGTGGGCAGGATGTCACTGGAGGTAGGACCCTGGAGCCACAGCGTGTTCCTGTCTTGGCCCAGCTCCAGCCAGTTTGTCCCTGGGGAGTGATGCATGGTATGGTCCCAGTGCAGCCCCCCAGGCCCAAGTGCCCCGGAAAGCTGCACCACTGGCCATGCCTCATGCTGGTTAGCCCTACCTCCCAGGTGAAGCAAACAGGCGCAGGCCTGCCTCACCACACCTCCGGGGCAGACCAGCTGGCTCACAGGCAGGGTGGGAGCTCAGAGCCCAGCCTCTGGCTCCAGGGCCCCACCCTGCTCAGCATTGGCAGGGCTTAGGTAGAGGGAGCACTCATTCCTCACTGCCACTAAGTGGGAGGGCCAAATTATTGCAGGGATTTTAGGGGGCTGGGGCTTCTGCCCCTTTAGGCCCTGAGATAATCCAGCCCAGAAGACATGATGTAAGTGACTGTCCATGTCCTGGTCCTTCCTGTGGGACAAATGTGAGTGTGTTGGAATAGATGGCTGGTGAGAATTTTGGGTAGAAGGATTCTGACCTTTCTCAGAAGACAAAGACTGGTGGGTAGGATGGTGACTGATCCACTCTTGCCCCACATGATACAATTTCATTTAAGTAAAGACTCCCTTTGGGTAATTGGGGCAAGGCACCTCTGCAGATATAACACCTTCCGATTGTCCTGTGTTGTCTGCCCAGTTAAATTGATCTTACTGTTTTTTCATTTGTGTTAATGTTCACAGTTTATGGGGACTACTCAGTGTTTGAAGGATCTTGGAGAACAATTTATGAAGCAGTTGGGAGGGGCTTTTACAACATGCTCCTGGTGACTGTGAGTGTGTGGAGTACCTCCATGGTTTAAAGTGATTGTGTTTTTTTTGCAGGGGTTGGACATAACTGAGGGGCTGCTTTAGCACACACCCTTCTAATGGAGAAAGCATCCAACGTAGTAGAACCTCAGTAGGAACAACTGAATGGACATACCTTGGGTATATTCTCACACATAGCTGTCTGAGGGATCTTGGTAGGCAGCACAATTAGAGGATCTGTTGCTAGACAGAACTCTGTTCATTCTACCACACGCACATGGAGAAGGTTGGAGATTGGGGATGGAGAGAGGGCAAAAAAGGGCCACGAAGCCTATTCCAGCTCTAGAGTAACAACCTGTGTGAAGAATTCCTCCCCTCCTGCTCTTCATTGAACTTCCATGGACTGGGCGCTTGGGAAAGTTTTATTTAAAAGGACATCTACAGAGCAAAGGTATAGGCTGGGTAGCTCTCAGATGTGTCAGTGGAGTGCCAGGATTAATGCGAAGCATAAGCATAGAGTAATGTACTTGCCATGCGGACTTCTAGCCAGCGATTAGCAGCTGTAAGGAAAAGGGAAGCTATGTTGTTGGAATCCGTATACTCTAGAAGCTTCTGTCGAAACCGGGCTTCATACCTTCAAAACAAATGGCAAAACAAGGAGTCAGTGTGTTCCGGGGCCTTTGGAAAGTCAAAAAGAAAAACACATTTTATGTGCTATATTTTTAAGAGTGATTCAACCCAGGCTTATAATCTGAATGCCCAGATGTTGGGTGTGTATATTAGACACATATAAACAGCATTTGCATGCCCAAATTGTAGATCTGTAAACTACAGATCAGAGCCACAGCTTCTAGTTTTAGATAAAACTTTCTTTTAAAGCTCTGCCTCTTTCAACAGTTCAGCTGGAACCTTGTGAGTGTAATCATTCCTCAGCAACAATGTCCCTTCTCTAGGAACAAACATTTTGCTGCCTGTTGAAGCTGGAATGGACATTCTATACAGGCCCCTAGGACTAACAGTGGCAAGTAGGGCTGTCCATATTCAAACTATAATTTATCAATGACAACAGATTCTGGACAGACATGCACTACCTTGGTTGGCAACAAGGTAAGAGTCTATGAAAGTGGGGTGTGTGTTTGTGTGTGTGTGTTTGTGTGTGTGTGTTTGTGTGTGTGTGTGACACATGGACAAGATAGATAGAGTGAGCACGTGAAAGAAGTATTAGTTCCACAGAAAACACAATTCTTCTTTTCACTTGACCATATAAAATTGAGTGATTATTTACTATTTACATCGTAGTAAAGCTTAAGAGCCACAGTCATGGATCAAGACCCCACAGCATTAGGCATGTAAGGGACCATGTCATAATTTGTGTGTAGACAGTGCCTCCTACATTGTGGGAGCTACTGAACTACAATCAGTAAAATTAGTAATAAGACTTACAAAAATCAGTTTTTCTCACTTCAGAATAAACCTGCCCAAAGTATAAAGGCTGTTAATTATGGCAGATTTGCTTTAAGTTTACTACTGTACAACCACTCTGAGTGCACTAATGACTAGAACAGGGGTTGGCAACCCAAAAGATAAGAAGTGCCATTTTAAAAAATTCTTTCAATAATCAAAAACATGAGTCCTGTGGCACATTATAGACTAACCGATCTCTTTGGGCATAAGCTTTCATGGGCTCCAACCCACTTCGTCAGGAGCATCTGATGAGGTAGGCTGGAGCCCACAAAAGCTCGTGCCTGAAAAAATCTTAGTCTGTAAGGTGCCACAGGACTCTTGTTGTTTTTGCTGTACACAGACAAACATGGCTACCACTTTGGATATTTCAATAACCAAAAGTTTTGAGAGTCGCAATGGGTGTAGCCTCCTGTGGGGGTTGTGGGAGCTGGGCCAGGATGCTTGCCACAGGGTATTTAGTGGAGGGGTGGAGCCTGGAACCAGGATTCCCCCCCACCCCAAGTCCTCTGGTGGTAGCGGTGGGGGGCCTGGAGCTCCAAGGGGGCAGCCAAAGAGCCGCAGGCTGCTCTGGAGCCACAGGCTGCAGACCCCTGGGCTGGAAGAATATTTGCTAGCTAGTAAAACTTGTGCATTAGTCCCTGATCTTGCAACGATGTCAGTGGAGCTTCATGTAGATGCAGCAGACTATCCACTGTTGTGCATTACACACAGAACTGGGGTCTTAGGAAGTACTCAAACCAGCCAGACTTTGTACACTTTGTACGAGCTCAGACTTTGTACATTTATTTTGATAGCTGCGGGTGAGTATTTGTTATTAATTGTATACTAATTTTTTACTATTTGTATACTAATACTACTATACAATGTGCTAGTAAATGGTCTGTAAAAGAGTTTGTAAAAGAAATGAAGCCATGGTTATAAAATAGCTGTTATCAAATCATTACCAGACACGGGGAAAGACACAGCCAATATTTTAAAATACACAAATTATAAAGCACAAATAGAAATTAAGTTCTATGTGTCAGCTATAAATATTCCTGAATCCCCTTCCAGGTATAGGCCATACAATAAAATGAAGTTACCTTTAACAAAGCTTTTCAAAAACCATAGGCTATTCATAGATTATCCAGTCGTCATGACACTACAAAATGGTAGGATTCTGGCAGTATGCAGTCAACCATGGAATGTGTGTGCCCATGGAATTACAATTTGTGACTAAAATGCTGCAAATTTCCCAGAATCTCATACAGAAATTATCCATAAAGTGTCATGGAATTCTAGACCTTTCTGGTCTATTGTCCAGTTTGAAACCCTTCCTTGGGGAGCCCCTGTTTACACTTTATTGACTATTTAGGATGGAATTTGTCCGAGTCTTTTATACATCAGACAACATGTGGAGATGATATAATCACACTCAGGATACTTGATGAAGGTTTACTTGGGTCTGTAGTGACAACAGCTGTTATCTGATATCATTTCTGATTTTTTATAAATTGTTCAAAATGGTCAATAGAAGAAAATATAGGACAGTAAGGGAGCTGCAGGAACAACTGGTACCTGCTAGATCTATGGCTGGATGCCTGTATTACTGTGTTTTTTTTAGGAATGGGGTACTTTGCTCAAGCTTTAAAGTCTAAACTCCAAATGCTACTGCTACAACTCATTAGGCTGCAGAAAAGCAGTATACTCCTAAAAACAGCCAAAAGACAAGCTGACACAGAAGCTTGGCATGAAGATGGAATATAAAACCTACTAAATGCCTCCTGCTGTTTGAGTCAAAGATTCATTGGTTAGCCTGGGATTTCAAGCTGATAAAATAGCATAAATGAGGCTCCCTACATTCTGAACAGGCTTTGCTGGAGCAGTTCATTTCAGCGTGATGCAGGGAACTGAGGGAGTGTTCCTCACAACAGGAAGTACCAGTGAATAGGTACTAGATTTGATTTATTCTTGCAAAATCTGCAGCAGTGTAGCACTAATGGCTACAAGAGCTCTCTCAACTTCTGCCAGAATAGAAAAGGATTGTAATAAGAGAGAAATGGAAAAGCAAGGATTAGGAATCAGAATGGAGTAATAAATATCCCTCATGGTGCACACAGTGGAAAACGTACCAATAAACAAGAGAGGACTGTTGGCAGTTAAACAACCAACAAGCATAATCATAATAATTAATACAGAAAAATACTATGCTGCTTTCTTGTAACTATAGTGTTTCCAGACAAGCAACAGCAAAATGATAGCGTATTGCAGTCTTGATGGCTATTTCTACACTAGAGGCTTAAGTCAACTTAATCAACATTGTGGGCACATTTGGAGTTTGTTAAATCGACTTAAGTACTTGCTTAAGTTGACATAATAACTCCTACCCTTAAAGTCGACTTTAAGGGTTAAGTCAAGTCTACTTTATGAAGTCAACTTAGCATAATAGAGCCTTTTAAATTGACTTTATAAAGTCGACTTTAGCAAGGGGACCCATTTAAAGTTGACTTTAAATGGATTCCTTTGCTTAAGTTGACTTTATAAAGTCAACTTAAACAAATGGGGCCTCACTAAGTCAACTTAATTAAGTCAACCTTAAGTAGACCTTATTAAGTCAACTTCCCTGAGCCCTGTAGTGTAGACATAGACATTGAGCTATGGAACTTCAGGGCCTGATTAGGACAATTTAAATATGAACATTATTAAATGCAGACAATATGTTTTTGATCTCATATTTTCTTTTCTTAAAAAATAAATAGAAATAAAGGCAATTAAATGCAAAAGACACCATAGATTCATGACTTTGTGCATGAAAGGTATTACACAATTATGTAAATGAAATATTAAACTTGTACAGGAATGACTGCAAAGAATTATAGAATTGCAAAGGTGAGCAGTCAACAGGAATGTTAACTTGCAACATATGTATGTCTAGAGAAGTCTGGGGCTCAGAATAAGGTTAGCTGGCTTTCACTCACCCAGAAATGACAGAGAGAGTATTGGTTTGCGGAAGCAGCTGGTAGGTTTGGCAGAACTTTTTACTGGCATACCTAACTGAGGGAATATGACATTTCTAGAAGCACCATGCAGGTGTGTTATTATTTCCTCATCTGTTTCTGGAGATCTAAGTAGATCGTATGGACAGCAATAAAGACCAGTCAAGCAAGGCCTTGAAAGACCATGTCCCATGGTTGTATTGCTCTATAAACTCTTCATGAATGTCCAGATTTGCACTCACAGGCCTTCATTTTTGCAAGTGTGGATCAAATAACTGGGAGAGGGGAAGTGCAGTTTTAGTCCCCTGAAATTATTGGCACCAGCATTTTAGGTCACTTAAATATCTAAGAACTCCACTTACTAATTCTATCATGTACTTAAACTTCTAAATGATCCCAACTACAACTGCACCTACAAAACTGTAGATACAAAACTGGGTACCTAGTTATGGCCAAGCTGAACATTTAATTTGTGACAAATATCCTACATCTCATACGTATCAAAATACAATACAATTTTGTTTTCCTAAAAACATACCTGAAAGCTCGAATAGTGGTTAAACCTTCCACAGTCTCTGAAAAATGGCAAAGTAAGGGCAGTTGTGTGCTGTCATCCAACTGCTGCAGGTCCCTAAAAATGATTTAAAAAAGAAAATCAGTTTTAATAATATTGTGATCTATTTTGAAATAGGTACTACAATATCTTGGGCTATGTCTACACTTAAGAATGCTAGTTCATACTAAGTTAATTCGAATTAGTTAGTGCAAACTAATTTTGATTAACTCGAACTAACTGAGTTCGAACTAGCATGTCCACACTAGAAACCTAAACTGAAGTAGCATGTCCATGCACAGGATTTGCTAGTTTGGCTTAGGAGGGGGGCACCACAGGAAGTGTGGCAACATGACACCTGAGAAGGGCCATCACCCCACCCAACCCCATAAAAAGAGGAAGGCATTTCCTCCCTGGTGCCATGCAGCCTGTGAGGAAGAAGGTGGAACCGCATTTAATTCAAACTAACAATTAGGCTATGTCCACACGTAGCTCGTTATTTTGAAATAAATTATTTTGCAATAACTTATTTTGAAATAAAATCCATATTTCAAAATGACTTATTTTGTATTAAAATTTTTTTAATACAAAATAAGGGAAACCCTGAAAGTGAAATAGCATGCCCTCAGTATGGACATGCTATTTTGCTTCAGGAGAGGGGCATGATGTTAGGTGTGGCAATGTGGCCCCCCAGCAGGGCCATGTTGCCAACCAATCCTCTGCCACTGTCTCTCCAGACCAGTGGCAGGGGAAAAAACGTGTGTGTGTGGGGGGGGCACAGATGGGGAGGCCCCACTTCCCTGCCACTTTGCAGGCAGCAGGGGGCATGAATCGCCTAGCCCCCTTATACCCTCTTTCCCCACCCCAACCTCAACAGAGGGGCAGGGGACTAGGAGCCCGAGGGGGCTGGGAGCTGCTTGCGGCAGACCTCAAGCAGATCCCAGCCTGGGAGCTGCTTGCCAGGCCCCGCAAGCAGCTCTGAGCCCCATTGGGCTCCTAGCCCCCAGCAACTGTTGAGGCTGGGGTGGAGAAAGAGTGTAGCAGGCGGCTAGGCAATCCATGCCCCCGTCCCCTGCAATGGGGAGTGACCTCAGGCCCCTGCCACTGGGAAAGCAGCTGGGGTGCACCCCTCGCCCCACTGCCTTGGCTCCGTGGGGGGTGGGCGAAGGGCGGGGAGCAGGCTTGTCGCTGCCCCAGCTTGCGTGCAGCAGGGGGCGCAACAGGGGAGAGCCCGCTCTGCCCCCACTGGCGCTGGGCAGCTGCCCCTGGGGCAGGGGCAGGGGCAGCGGCAGCCGCTCCCTCCCCACTGGCTGCTCCCCAGCCAGGGCCGGGGCAGGGGCAGGGGCTGCGGCAGCCGGACCTGCCCCCCGCCCACAGCTGCCTCTGGGGCTGAGGCAGGGGCCAGGGCTACCGCAGCTGGCTCTGCTCCCTGCCCGTGGCTGCTACTGGGGCAGAGGCTGCAGCAGCCGGTATTTTCCCCCACCCATGGCTGCCACTGGCGGGGTCAGGGGCAGGGGCTCCCGCAGCCGGCTCTGCCCCCTGCCTGTGCTCCCGCTTGCCGCCTGGGCGCCCGCTGCTCCCCCTGTCCCCAGCAAGGGGGAACAGCAGGCGAAGGCGGCTTCAGCACCCGCCGCCCCCCTGCACATCCCCTCAGCACCCTGGCCAGGGTGCTCATCCACTCAGCCACGCACCCTGGGAGGATGGTCAAATCCGTTTTGAAACAGGGCTTGTTTCGAAACAACATGTCCTAACCGCGTTGTTTCAAAACAACCCTTTTGAAACAAGGGTTATTTTGATTGCAGATGAGGTTTAGCAGTTTTGAAATAACCACCCTTATTTTGAAAGGACAGAGTCCCATCCTTTTGAAATAACAAAATGTTGCCTGGACGCAGCAAGTTTTATTTTGAAACAACGGCTGTTGTTTCGAAATAAAACTCTCGTGTGGACATACCCTTAGTTCAAACTAATGCGTCTACATTGGGTTAGTTTGAAATAATAAGTTTGAACTAACTGTTAGTTTGAATTTAAGGTAGGTTTTACTATTTCAAAGTAAGCTTTCCCTAGTTTGAACTAGGGAGTTCCTTAGTTCGAACTGATGAAAGCCAGTGTGGATGTTCACTAATTTAGTTCCAATTAATCCTTAATTCGAACTAAATTCCCATTGTAGACATAGCCTTGGGAATTAAAACAGAACATCAATGGAACAGAATCTAATACCTGTGGACCCTAAAATGGCAGAATTTCAAATTCAAAGGTCCTGAAGTAGAGCCTGAGTCCCACTAGCAATATGACAGATGCTCCAGAAAAGCTGGAGAATCACTCTTACCACACTCAAACACACAGTGCTGGAGCTTTGGGAGATCTCACTGCACTTCATTCTGACCTGTGTCAGGCTCATGTACTCCAATTTCTCATGTGTAATGATTTACTTCTGAAACACCATTCTGGCTTCAATTAATTCAAATAAACACAAGCTTTGAATTTTTGCTACTCTGTTAAGCAACACACCATAATACACCCTAAGAATATCAATCTATGTAGAGTTAAATTCTGTTTAGTCCTGCAAGGTGTGAGACAAGGTGCAGGCATATCCTTTTCAACTGAGGCACATATTCAGAATCTAGGTCAGCGATGTCAAACTCATTCAACGTAGGGGGCCACACTGGAAGGCAGACACCTGCCATTGGCCATGTGGCCACGCGAGTTCCCCTTTCCTTTCTTCTTCCATGTTAAGATAAAGAAAGTGTTATTTTGCAGTCCTTTTTCTGATCATAACAAAAACATTTTTTTTTTTGATCCTGATCCAGCCTGGGGGCCGTGAGTTTGACACCAATGAATGATCTAGGCAGAATATTTCCACTAACACTCCATGAATGCGGTGGAGGGGAGAGCTACATGGCTATAAAGCGACAAAGCCAGAAACAGAGACATAGGTGAGGTCTCCCAACCCTGTATGGGCCTACTGGTATCTAGGAGCCACTGATGATGTGGGTTCATGCTGCTTCTTTTGGAGGCAATGGTGATACTGATGCTGAGCAGACTCTACCCCTCAGCCTTCCTCCTTAATCCTGGAACTTTCCATTTCAATCTGCCCTTATCAGGCTGAATGATTTCAGACATTTCTGCTTTGCTTCTGTATCTTCATAGATTCTTCTAATGTCAAGCCACTGGAGAAGCAGAATTTGGTCCTTTAAAGATTCTAAATTCTGTCATGGTCATTGATTTAGTGATGGACACAAACTTTACTTCCTCTCAGAAATTCTCATGTAATAGTTCTCAATAAGGTGGTTGTGACGGTGTGCACATCCGTGCACCCTGGGTTATGATCTACATGATTTTCCTGTTCACTTATACACTGGAAGCATATGATCTGCTGCCAATTACACCATGCAGTGTTTCTTTATGGATGCCAATGACCCATTCTACATTATTTCTATGATGATATGTTTCCTACAACTTCATACGTGTTAACAAACATGTAACATGCTTTCTATGGCTCAGGGATAAGGGAACAGACAGAGGTCTCTCCCAGCAGCAAGCCTGAAAAAGGCAAAGGTATGCTAATGGAGGTGTCTGTGAAGAGACAAAAGAATCACCTCAGCCCTGAAAGGGAGGAGGTGAGGGGTTTGGAAACAAAGACTGAGACCTGGAAGTTTTAAGAGGCTTCTGAGCTGGGAGTCTCCATCTTGAAACAACTCCAAGCAACGTATGGGCCCTGCCTGGCCTCAGGCAGAGACTGGCTGTGCAAACGTAGGGTTACCAGATCCCAAAGCCTCGAAAGGAGGACAGGGAAGTAGGAAAAGGAGGACATTTGAGGACACATAGAGAAAATGTAGTATTAATGTATATTCTTCTGTTTTTAGGGGGTCCTGGAATACTTCCCCCCTAAAAATAGGGTGTTCCGGGGCATTCCAGCATCCTTTAACCTCTGTAAGTAAAAAGCGAGACAAAATCATGTATTTTTAAAATGGCTGCCAGATGGAGGACCTGAAGGTAAATAGGAGGACATGTCCTCCTTTTGCCTGACATCTGTAACCCTATGCAAACATCTAACAGCCAAACACCTTGAACATGAACTTGTTTGGACTATGAGGTTAGTTTAAGTAGAATTACTGTATTAGGTTAGCATGTGTATTTTGCCTTTTATTTTCTTGTGGTCTCTCCTGACTTACTTTTACTGTGATTCTGCCATGCTTGGCCATAATCTCACTTAGAATTATAATCTGATCAATAAACTAGCAGTTGTTTTACCTAAAGCTGTGTGATCTTTAGAGGGGCTGAGTCAAGGAGGCTGGGCACAATCCATTTCTTTGTTAAATGGACAGACTTGAGAGTCTGATGGTTGGGAGTGGTTCCCAGTCACTGTAGACAATGGCTCCTGGTATAGTAACTGGGGCTGGGGGTGCTTGCTGGGGGACTGTCTCTTGAGTAGCCAGGGGGCATACACCTACTGCCGGGGACAGTTTGCATGCAAGATGCTGGAGTAGACTGACTCAGCAGTGAGTGGTCACTTGGCAAAGCAGGGTGAATCGGGGTTCAGAAGTGGGAACTGGGAGGTCACAGCGGCACACTGGATTGGATCTGGGGAACGGCCTGTCACAGTGGTTATAAAATAGCACATTTTTACTGCAATAGACCTGACTTACTCTCATATAGACGTACAGGCTTGGCCGAGCCCAGTTTAAAATTCTCTAGTCCCTGGGACCATATCATGGATTTTAGAGTACATTTCAAATGACAGAATGAGACAGTTCTCTTACCTTGATGCCACTCGAAAGTATTTCTGGATGAAATAACATATGATAGCAAGAGGAAGCAGGGCAATAAGGAACATTGGTGTGACGTAGGAGATTACAGCAAGAGCGGACACACACAACAAAGTGGAGCGGCTCAGGCATTCCAGGGTAGCAGGAATGTGCTGGATAAATAAAGAGCATTAAATCAGGGTGAGGCATATAAATGAGATAATAAACAAGTCTTATCTTATTCTTCCTCCTCTCTTTCGCGCACACACACACACAAAACCAAAAAAACCCAAACAATCCACACCATAATTCTGAGGATTAACATTTCTGAATTGGTTGGTGCATTCTGGGGAAGCCTGATGACATTTCTGTGTGTGGCTGCTCTGCATGTATATATTGCATAACTCATTCCTCCAGCAGAATGCATACTGCACAGTTACAATGGAGATAGGGTAAAGCGAGCAGTCAGCTTTAAGGTCTGACTATCCTAGGCAACCTCTTTACTTGGAGATGCTCTAAACATCTTTTTATTTCATTCTGGTTCAAGTGCTCAAGCTATTAGACAATGCTGTGTCCTTTTTATCTTCTCCATAAAGAAATATTATCACGAAGACCCTCCAGCATCTGAAATGCTTTTAACCAAACAAGTATTTCCACAAGGATTTATAAAACAAAATTTCCTTTTTCTGAATACTACAAATCATAACAGAAACAACTATAAAATGTATTCATAACTCTACAAAATTCTTATGCTGGTTATAGCTAAATGAGATTTAGTCCATCTTAACACAGCCTGAGTGCATTCAAACACTCTTATTTTCTGTGCCAGTGACAATGGGGAAAAATTGGCATGCATTTCTGGAGAACAGATTTATTTAGTGCCTGTACCTGATCTATGGTGTTGCAATCAGCTGAAAATCTATTCAAGATGCTTCCAAGTGGTGTTGTTTCAAAAAATCTAAAATGGGCAAGAAATGGAAAAGGTCATAAAGTTAATACACGAGTAGCTTTTAAAATACTTTCCTACTTCCTTCCACTTCCCTTGAGCTCTGTACTGTGCTGGAACAGATAAAAATGTATTGATAATAGTGGGGAATGAGTAATAGGTCTACAGTCTGGTGTTCCACAGTCACTCTAAATGTATTACATTCCAAAATGAGACATAATAAAGGAATAACTATATTCTAGTTCTATGAATCATCCCTTCAGATTTCTCAGGCATCCCCACATACTACAAGTAACATAATTAAACAAACAAAATATTTCACTTATACATATACAAATAAACACACATATGAACTCCTTGGTCAGGAAAAATACAATTAAATTTTGTCTGTAAGTCCTGCATTATCATATTATTTTTTCTTGGAACAACAACACACAGTAGTGAAAAATTATCAGTGTAAAAAGAATAATGACATTTTAAATGATGCAAAGTTATTGTGGAGACATGGCAGCAAGGTTACGATTCTGTGTATGTATATTTTAGGTTATAATCCACAAAACTGATTGGGACCTTTTTTAGTACAGGAAGAAAAGGTCATCAAATAATTTAGAAAGGATTTTTAAATAGATAAAGAGAAAATGTTAACTCTATTACCCCCTATTTCTTTTTGTTTAATATTAATTTTATTTTTATTTTCTATCCATTAAGTAAGCACTACCTAAAAAACCCCAAAGATTAATTGAAGGTTGCAGATTTCCAGTTAATTTTAAAATGTGGTTCTATTATAGAAAGTCTGACTTTACAAAAAACAATATTGTAAGGTTCCATACTTATTGTCCTCCAATGACTACCTTGTCAAATGTTTTCAGTTTGCTAATAAAAAAGATGTTCTTCTAATTTCCAGCCCCTTTTATGGATTTTCACTAGAAATAAAAGTTAAAAAGGCCAAATTAAGATCTCAGTGACACTCGGGCAATCCCACTATCTTTAAGGATACCCTTGGTAACACATTCCATGATCGTCAAAAGAGTTGCTCAGCTGTAAATACTTGTATCTTGGCAAATGTTTCCACTTACGACAACTATCATGGAATACAATCTACAGCTTATTGACACCTCCTCTGTTGTTCTCTTTTGTAAAAGAGTAAAAAGAAGTCAAAACTTATTTTCATAACTAAAATCAGCAGATACGACTCCAGGGAGTCAGTCAATCTCTTGATTCAGAAAGTGTAATTTTGATATAGGGTAAAATATATGGTGTCTGTTAACTTTCAATGAGACACTTAACATTTTTTATTCATAATAACATCAGAATATACTGCGCAAGAAAGGCTACCTTGAAGTAAGGCCTATCAAGTCTCTACACTGCACTACTGCTTGTATTAGAATCAAAGTAGTACCTCATTGGTGCCAAAATAATTTTATTCAGCAGACTATAGTGTAGTTTTTTGGCCACTTTTAGACCAGTCCATTCCACTGCTATTGATGTGACAAGACACAGTATAATTCCAAGGCAGCAGAGAATGCTGAACACCCTTGAATAGCGAGAATGATTAAATTCCTAAGTAAAGAAACAGAAGCAAAATTATTATATTTAATATTTTAATCATGTAAAAATACAGCTGGTGTTAACAGAAGAGGTGATGGGGTTGACAGCTTTGAGGAAGACATTTTCTCCTCTACACAACAAGGAAAATAGCAAACAAAGGCAGAACAAACTATGTTTTTGCCAATGATTCTCAGTCATCTTAAGCCAGGGGTGTCAAATATGTGGGTTGTTGGCCAGATGTGGCCCAGAACCGTTTCCATCCAGCCCTTGACTATGCTGTTCCATGGACCACATTTTCTCCCTAATAGAGAGAGACAGAGAGAGTGGTCTCACATATGCAATGCCACAGGAGTGTCAGGTCTCATGACATCATGGAGTGCTGGATTAGAATTGGGCTCCACGAGACCACGCTCTTCCTAACAGAGAGAAAGAGTGTGGTCTCGTGGAGTGCAATCTTGCATACACACCCCTCTGTGATGCTGCAAGAGTGCCATCGTATTTTGATTTATTGTATGCACAGCCCTCTTGACATACATTTAAGGTGAATCTGGCCCCCCCCATAACAAATGAGTTTGACACCCCTGTCTTAAGCCATAATTAAGCATCTTTCAGGAAATATGCTGTTTGTATTCGAGTAAAAATTTAAATGCCACAGAATCTCATAAAAAATTCCAAAAGTTTTACATGTTAGTTACTTCCAGTTGAGGAAGAGTACACTAGGGCATAGTAGGAGCTCTCTTTCAATGGGAGCAGGATAGAGCCCAGAAAAAATTAAAATAAATCATTAAAAACTTCACAGTAAAACTCAGCTTTAGTAAAATATTTTCTAGGGATGAAATCAAAGCTTCACTGAAGCCAAGAGCAAAACTCTTCTGACTTGGATTTCACCTTAGATTTCAAATCAGCCACTACTTGTAATACCTTAGATTGAAAAACATTTAAAGCTACGTTTCGACCATCATCAAGATTATTTCCTTATAGACTTTAATCTTTCACAGAAAACAACTGAAGTTTTAATGAAATAAAGCCATCATTGTATCAGACCCATAAAGATGGTTAATTAGTTATTCTTAAAAAAAACCATTTATTATGATGTTGCTAAACACAAAGTATTCCTTTTTCACTTGGCAAGATAAAATCCTTTGGGAAGTGACACTCTGGTTCATCTGAGCAATTAGAAAAATAAATTAGTGGTTACTGGTAATGCCAAAGGAGGCTAGGATGGAGATATGCACGACTGTTCTGTACTTGCTGCATCTTGCCAAGGCATGTCTACCATTCTATGCAAAATTAAGATAATGTCAGTCAAAGAGGAATGACTGAAAACAGACAGTTCATTTTGAAAGATCTATATTTCCACATGTTATGAAACTCAGCTTGAAAATATTATCAGTGGCCAGGATGCTGCAGCACAGAAAGAAGAAAAAGAGCTGTCACTTCTATCAAGATTATTTTAAAGATGCAAACATAGTTCTACCAAGCAATGATAATGAAATACGATAACCTTAACAAAAAGAAAAGATCAGCAGAGTGAGAGGAACTAAGAAGCAAAACCAAAACCCCCACCCCCAAAAACATGATGGACCTGAAAACATTCTGTACATTTTAGTAAGAATATAACATATTACATGTTAGTGGTCAAGAAAAAGTTAGCATTGTGAGATGTTTCTCTGTCAAATAAAAGAACTATCTTAGAAATATGATACCTGACATACAGAGCAATTCTTTTGTTCTAGCTCACTCTTTGAAGAAATGACATCAGATGTCCACTTTGCCAGCCAGAAGTCAATAGCCACCATAGCAGTGTGCTTCAAGAGCTGTGAAAGGACCAGTAAAGGCAAGAGCAGAATCCCTGCTGAGCTCAGGTATTTCCCACAGGCTCGCCAAGGCATCTTTGCTCTCTGATGTAACACAGAAGATAGGTTGTCATCATCATCACTTTCCGTTATTTCTTCTGCAACCAGCAGGGAAAAACAATAGTGTCGGATGTAACATTACACTGTAATGTTTTTATAGCCATTTCTTTCACAAGCAATGTCAGGTGCCAAATGCAAAATAAAAAGACAATTCAGATTATTATATAAGGCATAAGTTTTTCATAAATGCCTCTGTCTGTTGCACTTTCTATGTAGGTCCCAGTTCAGTAAGGTCCCTAGGCTGGTGCTTAGAGACTTTGCTGAATCATAACCACAGTGCTATAAATGAACATTCTATCTCTAAACTAACAAGGCAAACAAATATGCCAATGAACTGCACTCCAAAGGAACAAGTAAAATCCAGTGCAGAACACTCATGACTTGCAGGGTGATATTTATGGTAAATATTCTTCACAGAACCAGCAGGAGATCAAATATTTTTCTTTTTTTGAAGGAGTGGAGTGGGCACTTGACAAATATTCTGAGCATCAGGAACTGCATGAGATAGAGTGAAGTGGAAGAGAGGAATAGTAGTGTAAGAGAGCAGTCAAGACAAAAACTGAAAAATTGAAATGGAACACAAGGAATAAGAGTTTGTATAGAGGAAGTAAAAGCAGAGATAAAGGCCAGGGTGGAGGTTGCACACAGCTAGAAACTGAGGAGAGGTGCTTTAACTTAATAAGGGGGGAGAAAAAGCGATTAAAGGAACATTTACATCTTCACACATGGACATCATGCTTAGTTTTGGGGTGAAATTACCTCCTCAGTTACACCAACACTACTCCTTTGGGGTCAGCACAGTTGCATAGTCATAAGTGAAGGAAAACTTAGCCCAATGTCCTTACACTGACACAGTTTTGACATTTATAGTTTACTGGTTCAAAATTTTCTTGATAGTAATGAAATGCAGCAGTGATTTTTTTTCTAGGCAAAATTATAAACTAGTGATCTGAGGCTATAGCTATGTCTGTAGATTCAGCTGGCACTATCAATAATTAATCTGTTATCTCACATTGAGATACTGTTTAAATTATTTAAAACGTAGTTAGAATTTTTTTCAGGATGTCATGATTTATACATGCTTGGAATAATTTAATCTTTGTAACCCAGAAAGAAATATAACCTTTGCATGACTCCTCACCAATCTATCACCATGAAAAAAATAACATGGCTACATGAATGTTATTACAGCTTCCTAGGCTCACCTAAAACTAGTTTTGATGAAACCTAAGTTTCCTAAAGAATCGCTAATAAATTAAAATGTGATCAGTAGGATATGTGGGCATCAAGGAAAATTTCCTCATAAATGATCTGGTAGGTTTGAGAAATAAGCATTCAAATATAACACACATGGATAGTTCTAGACATTGCAGATATACTACTTACCTCTTGGAAAAAGGAACACAAAAATCTCCAGCAAGGAGCAGATTTGAAAATCAAATGCATGAATGATTTCTTAAGCTATGCAATTTCCCAGGTGCCTCAGAGTTCAAATTGGTGCACCAGCGTAGAAGAGGGGTATCTGAAAGCCATTTTTGGGTTCCCCCGGTACTGGGGCCAGTATGGTCATTGGCAAAAGATGAAGAGTAACCTCATGTTTGTGTGCCTGTCCTGAACTACACTGTGTGCTTCTCAGCTATAGAGACAGGTACAGGCAACAATCCCTGCTATAAGCCACTAACTTTCTAGAGACCCCAGTGCTGCAATTGATAGTCTGTGGGTAGAGTGTTATGGCTATGCAGCACCACATTGAAGTAACTAGGGCTCCATGCAGGAGCAGTGCTCAACCCATGTGTTAATTGCAATATCAGGACCCACCATCTGAAATTATAAAATCTATAGCGCCACAAGAGAGTGCTGCCTATTACAGAGAATGGATACGCCTTCCTGGCCTGTGGCTTTTACTATCCAGCTCCATAGATTTAGGCTGACACATTTCCAAAAGGGAAAATGGGACTTGGGGCTAACTGAGCTTTGCCACTCACCCCATGCACAGGTGGCCTGAGTTGCTTGCCTGAGCCCTGCCTGCTTCCCCTGAGCAGGGCTCGCATTGTTGCTTGCCTGAGTCCCACCTGCTTCCCTCAGCTGAGTTCTGCCTCCCCCACTACATGTCCACTTTTGTCAAAAAAATCGAGAGGGATACACTAGGGCTTAAAAAAGGGATTGTCCCAGACAAAAAGGGACAAATGGTCACCCTACACAGATTACAAGATACAGAACCACCTTTGTTATTTCTTACATTAGATTCCTAATTACTTATTATGAGATTATTTTTGCATGTGTGTATTTTCCTGACTGGGAAAAAAAAGGACAAAAATTTTCAAAATATGTTTTTGGAAATGTGAAACAAATTAGTCCGAACAATACTGGTGTACCTTCCCTGCTAATACAATTGGCCAAAGCTCCACTAATCTCAGTGGTCCTATGCCCTTTTTTACCATCAGAAAATCATGGCAACCAACTCTTGGGTATTGGTATTGGGGAGTTTACTAAAGAACCAATTCAGGAAAGCATTTAAGCATGTTCTAAATTTTAGCCCTTTTCAGGAAAGCATCTAAGGGTATGTCTACTCTTGCAAGTTAGTTCAAATTAAGGAGACTTAATTCAGACTAATTTAGCACCTGTCTACACTAGGCTTTCATTAATTCAAATTAAGGAATTCCTTAATTTGAACTAATGAAAGCTTACTTTGAACTAATGAAAACTTAGTTCGAATTAGTAAGACCTGCTGGTTAGTTTGAGCTAAGCTCTTAGTTCGATCCTTAGTTTGAACTATGGATGGTGTAGACTAGGATTAAGCCTTAGTCGGAATTTAATAAATTCAAATTAAGGGCAGTTAGTTTGGATTAACAAAGTGGATTAATCTTAAATTGAATTAGTCTACTTTGTTAATTTGAACTAATAAGTTCAAGTTTAGTTTGAACTAAATTCAAATTTATTAGTTCAAATTAACACATTCAAACTAACTTTTCCTAGCATAGACATAGCTTAGAAGCCTAGGGTTAACTTTAAGCGTATGCTTACGTCTGATTGAGTTCAATAGGAGTTAAGTTGATGCTTAAAATTAAGTATGTGTTTAAGCATTTTCCTGAATAGAAATGCTTTTCTATGGCTATCGCATCGTTATTTCGAAATAAATTAATTCAAATTAAGAAAATGTTAATTCGAATTAAGGGAAAGCCTGCTATTGAAACGGCTGTTATTTTGAAATGGTTATTTCGAAATAAGGCTGTTCGGCCATGTTGTTTCAAAACAACATGTCCAAACGGCCTTATTCCGAAATAACCATTTCGAAATAACAGCCGTTTCGAAATGAATGGGGTTTAAGCTGTTTCAAAACGATGGTTCTTATTTCGAACTGACAGATCCCGTCATTTCGAAATAAGAAAACATCGTGTGGACCTAATCTCTTTTATTTTGAAATAACCAGTGTTATTTCGAAATAAAAGAGATGTGTAGACATACCCTATATCAGGGAACATGTGAAGACAATTTGATTGCTCTCTTAAGGCTACAGTTAACCAACACCTTCAGCTTGCTCTCTGTAACTATCAATTAAAGTCCACTTTTAGTACATAGCTCTTAGGAGTCATGATTCACATAAAAAACCCAGCTCACCCTGCTCCTTCTGAAAAAGACTGCTTACTTGAAATTTGTGAATTGATTCTATCTAAAACAGTTCAAAATCTAAAACAAGAAAGGAATCAGCACTGGGTCTCAGGTTGCTCTTTTATAAAAAACCCCCACTTTACCTTCATCCTCTTCATCATCTTTTAGCAGAGCTTCTCGGGTATACATGGTTCTCTGGAGGTTCTTCCTCTCCAAAACAGTTTTTCTTTCAATTATAGTCTCCTAAAGCAGTACAAGTCATGTGGTTTGGCTTGATAAAGCTTCTTTTTCTTTTCTTTTTTTAATTACAGATGTCACAAGATGTATTTTCAAATCAGTGGGTCAGTAAAAAGGAAGGTTCAGGTTTGCAACTGGCTGTCATGAATGTCTCATATGGCAGCTATATTTAATTCCAAAAGTCATAAATCATGCAAATGACATTAATGTCAGTGTGACAGACACTGCAACCACATGCAGTACCTCTTGGGACCACTGTGTTAAATTTATGAATCGTGTATTTCTGATTGTGTTCTATTACATAGCAAGGGTTACCACAGTGCTTCTGGGAACCAACAGAAAAAAAAAGTGGGGGTGGTGATTAGGGCTAGTGTCAAACTATAAACAACTGCAGAGTTGTACCGCTCCCTGAAGTGACTTGCATATACTGGTTCAAACTGGGCAGAGACCAAGGGACACAGAAAAGGCTTCTGGTAGAAAAAGCTGAGCTTAAACTGACACAGGATCTTCTTTTTGATCCAGCAAATGGACATGAAATAACCTGATCCTATGTTTTACACCCCCTAGCATTTAGTTTCATTCCTTTCTGTAAGTTCACTCATCTTTGAAGCATCTGAGGAAGTGGGATCTTCTCCCATGAAAGCTCATGCAAAAAATAAATCTGTTAGTCTTAAAGTGCCACACAACTCCATGAACTTTTGATTCTGCTAAAGGCTTAGAAGACCTTTAGCCTGTTAGGGCCCCCTAAGACTGATGGGTGTTTCTGCTATGATTAATGTACTACCTAGAAAGCTGAGTGGTAACTTGTAAGTGCTGGCAATACCCTATACTTAAAAGAAAGCATACAGGTCCTTGCTATTAGGCAGTCTGGCTTGCCAGGGATATCATGGTGTAAGGCAACTGGCTGTGCAGCCTTAAAGCTCCTGGTCAGAAGGGAGTGGGGCACAGGTTCCTCCCAGAGACAGGTCATAGGTAGGGTCCTGAAACTTGACTAGGTGCTCCTGGAGTAGACCATAGGAAGGGAATACAAGCAAAATTCCCCTGGAACAATGACAGTCAGGAGATGAATTCCATCCATCTTTGGGGTCTGATTCTGCAGTTCTTACTTAAGCAAAGCACTCACTGAAGAAAGCACCTGCCTCACTGAGAACTATAGCATCAAATGTTGACTCTTCCCATCTTGACATTATAATTAACAAGACCTAGTTTACTGATCATTTGTGGACTGTTATATAAGAATTTAAAAAAAATTAAGAACAATACAATGGATAAATCCAGCAACATTTACATCTGCAGCATAACTATTCCTGTACATGTTACTAATTCAGTTTTCTCTATATTTAATGGTCCAGTTCCCTACTCCTTAAGCAAGAAAATTTTCCATGGGGTTTCAGTAAAGATGGATGTAGGTTCTACATAGTATGGAGAGAATAGGATATATCTAGATGCAAGGCTTTTGTCTCAATAACTGGAACAAAGTTTGCACGCACGCACGCACGCACGCACAAAATGTTTCACCACAAAAAGAATAATTTTTTAAGATGATGATAAAAATATATAACAAACCTTCTCCAGTTCTTGGTCCTGTCGATTCATGAGTGTTTTCCAGTGTTCAAAAAGCTCAGGATCTGATTTCTGAATGTCCTTAAGTGTTCCTTCTTTTTGAATGGTACCATCCTTCATTGCAATAATCTAAGAAATGAGGAACATATCATGTCAAGTTGATATTTGGTTATATTTATGAGGCTCCCAGCCTGTGATCTGAGCACTGTAGAAAAAATTAAAACCCAATACTATTCTATAGATCAATACAGATGACATGGTTATACAGATAAAGGAAGGAGGCTATCCTATGTGACTCAAGACATCTTCCATCTTAGTATATCCCAGTCTCTATTATTCCCATCTCACTTTGAAGTGCTGCCAGGTAGCTACCCCCTGATCAGTATCTTACTTTCCTTTCTTTAAGAGAAAGGGTTACCTTCCTCTTTCTCAGGGAGGTGTTCACTTTTTACTCTAGCAATGCACCCAATATTTCACAATATCTGGCACTGGCAGAAGGGACAAGGGTATTATTCCTAGTTAGAATCCTCATCAGAAATTCTGATGCTGAAATTCAAGCAGACAATATTGGTTCAAATCCTCTGGCATGCCTGAACTGATTCTGGTGAACCACAAATGGGATTATGCCATCTATTTGTTCCTCCAGGTGCTGGGACCGGCTAGTGGTTGTTCCAGCTATCAAAATAAATTAGAGCAGCCTCAGCTGTTTTTAATTGCACTGTTAGGAATGATTTCTTGTACACTGCTCCACTGACTCAGGATCATCTAACCACATTGTGCTCAGGCCTCATCCCCATCATGTCCCCCTCCTACTCCTGGTAAGACCCCCACTCCACAGGGGATGGGCAGCAGGGGCTATCTGAGAGCCAGCTGGGTTGGTTTTATGTTAGCTGAGGATTCCTTTATGGTAGAGTGGCACAAAGGGGGATTAAAAGCATGGCAGGATGCAGCCATCCCTCCAAACTCTAATGGAGCAAATAAACTCAGGATATGAACTCACAGAAAGTTTGCTGGCATTCTGGGCTTCTCACCCACAGTTGACATTCATTACCCCCAAATGAAATGGGAAAGTCCCTCTCTTCTCCAATAGCCTCTCAATACCAGCTTTCATACACCTTCCTCCACCCTTGTATCATGAAGTCATTTGCTCTGAACATGTGCAGTTTGTATTCCATCACTACATCCATGTTTGTTTCATTTGTGGGCTGGCATGGACTATGTTTCAAGCACCAATAGTTGTAATCAACATGAGATACTTTCAGACACGAGGTGGTTCAATGGTATGGTGTAATACAACAGATTTTTTTTTTAAAGAGCCTCTTTTTTGTTCTCACAGGTTTAAATATAATAAAAATGTGAAATGCGAGAGATTAACAATTGAAGCCACTCAGAAGAAGAGCTTCCCAAGATAGTTTAAGGCAACTCTCAGAGATTCTCAGAACATTTCTATTTGATCACAAATGCATATTTCCCTCACAATACTTTTTGCTTGGTGTGCTAATTTTTATAATTAATTTAAAGAGGATGGCACGAGTTAGTGAACTCAGAAAAAGTCTGGAGACAGAAGTTACATAACATGGCATTTGACTAATATTTTATTATAAAAACGCCCAGGTATCCCTTTGAGCACTGGGGCCTCACTGTACCACATGCTATGCAAATATATGTGAAGAGATGGTCCCCAGCACAAGGAGCTTAGTGGGTGATACAGGGATGGGTGTGTGTGCGTTTATATAAAGAGGAACTGAGCAAGTCAGGAAGTCCTGTACTTTAGTTCCCTGCTACTGATTTGCTACATGACTTTGGGCAACCCCAATGTTAAAGTCAGATAATCATACTTCCTCTGTTGGGTGTCATGAAATTAGAGAATGAGTCAAATTCTGCCCTCACTTAGGCATGTTCTTCTGAAACTAAGTATACCTTGTAGCATTGCAGTAGCATAACAGAACAGAATTAGGCATACTGGATCTGATCCTCCACTTTGTGTATTCATCACTGCTTGTGCAAAGCGGATATCATTCTGAACTCATAGTATTTTATCCTCACCAAAGGCTGGACTCTGGTGCATCATGAGAGATGTATTCTGACAGGGAGCTCAGTCTATAGAGCAGTGGTTTTCAAACTTCTTTTCTCGGGACCCAGTTGGGAAAAAAAAATTATGCCCATGATACAACAATTACATCTTTGAGCAATGCATCCTAATCCTTAGGTTGTGGCAGCAGAGTGCCCAGTGACCCAGTACCTGAGGCTTTGTAACCCAGCACTGGGTCCCGACCCATGGTTTGAAAACCTCTGCTATAGAGAATATGGAAGCCAGAGAGACCCAAACTACAACTCCCAGAAGGCATCAGCAATATTTGTGAATTCAAATTTTGTAGTCTTTGACCAAAATATTTCATATTTGGATTTTTCTCTGAAAACTTGAGTTCCACTGGAAAAAAAAATTATCTTTCTTTGGTATTGTTTGTTTGTACTGAAAACTTCCACAGAAAAAAAGCCCTGTTTTCTGATGAGCTCTTCTCAGGAAACATGTTATATAAGGCCTTAAATTCTCTCAAGGGTTTTGCACGAAGTTTAGGAGTGTCATTTGCCATAAGTATATATTTTTCATTAGAAGCCTGAGAAATTTCTTAATGAATAACAATAGCAACAACTAGTAAGTCTTATTGGACCCACTGGTTATAATGGGAGTTTTGCCTGAGAAAGGACTGCATAATCTGGTCTAATAATAAATAATGACTAATTATTATTTGCATTGTAAAGCCTCATTACACACTGTAGGGGCTTAAAATGTATTATAGTAATAACATTATTAGAAACAAATTATTATTATTATTATTAAAAATAACCATTCTCATAACATTTCAGATCAGGAAAACATAAGGGAGATGTTATTAATGTGATGCTAACTGTTACCCTTATTTAAAAAAAAATCTTTGGAAAAATACTTATAGGTGTTTAAAAATGGGAAGGGGAAGACTGAGACAGATATCTAGAGGGAATTCCATATCATAGGCTATGTCTACACTTAGATTGCTAAATCGATTTAACTTAAATCGACCTAATTAAATGAAATAAAAAGAATTAAATTAAATTAAGTTAAATCAATTTAACGTGGCCACACTGGAAACTCAAATTGAACTAGCATGTCCATGGACAGGACTTGCTAGTTCGATTTAGGAGACAGGTACCAGGGGAGGTGTGGCAAGATGGCCACCAAGAAGGGCCATGCCCCTGCCCAATATATGGAAAGATGAAGGCAACCTGGAAAGGAGAAGGGAAAACTGTGTTAAACTGAAATAGTTTATTTCAGTTTAACACAGCTACACTGCATTATTTTGAACAAATAAAATCAAAATAAGCCTTGTTTCAATTTTAAGGCAGGTTTTACTATTTCAATATAAACTTTCCCTATTTTGAACTGAGGGAGGTCCTTAGTTCGATCTAAGGAAACTTAGTGTGGCCATGCACTACTTTAAATTGATTTAATAATCATTATTTCGATTTAAAGTGTAAGTGTAGACACAGCCATAGAGATCACTACAGCAAAGCCAGAATTTCTTGCCTATCTTAGCATGACAGTGGTGTTTTCCCTACAACATGGGTTCTGGTATGTGACCCAACAATGTCAGAGCAAACATTCTAAAGAGATTTAAAAACCAACAGGATCACAATAAAGATCAATCTACTACCTTTATTGGAAGCTAATATGAAGAATGCAAGGATGGGTGTGATATGATGATGGCTGCTCTGGCCTGAGAATAACTGTGGTTCTGCATTAGATTTGTGTTGCAAGTGACTGAAGCTCTGCTAGGAGAAATAATTGCAATAATTAGTCCTTATGGTCACAAAGGTATGGGTTGAAGATGTGTGCAGCCTGGGCAATCTGATCAAAGAAGAAACCAAAACAAACCAAACAAACCTTCCTTCTCCATCTGACTCACCAAATCTTTGATGTTTGTGACTGTGTGAGTTATTACATAAAGTCCTACTTCTATTTTGTCTATTAGCTACTAAATATAAAAATAGACTACTACCTAAATAACTGAATTATTTTGAAAGGAAAAATGCCTGTCTTAGTATGTTATTTGCTACATATGAAGGTCAGGAAGTGTCCATTTCTCTCCTTGTGTTTTCCTTTGCCTCAATCTGCTTATAATGGGTTTCTCCTGTAGTACTAAAACAACTGCATAGTGATATCAAAGATATAAATAGGTGAATCATTCTAATAGATTGAGCTGTTTGAAGGACATTGTGTAGACCAAATTTAACAAAGGGGCTAACGATTTTGATTCCTGTTTTCTGGTGCTTAACCTGAGATACCTTAAAAGGACCTTGATTTCCAGAACTGCCCATCATCTGAAAATCAGACCCCTTTAAGATGTTTCAAGTTGTGAATTCAAAAATTAAAGATATCCAAAATCACTAGTCAGTTTTGAAAACGTAAGCAAGGCACCTTCTCTCTAATGAGTCTTTTGTTGATACAGAAATGCAAAAAAGAGTATTTTAGGTAATGTTCATTTTATAGCTACTTTTCTATTTCCTCACGGAAAATGATCTTACCCAGTCAGCATGGGGCAGGTACTGTAGTTTGTGAGTGACCAGGATAATGGTCCTCTTGTCTTCTCTTAGCATTTTCAGGATCCCTTCCTGCATAAGATGGTCACTTAAGTGGATATCCAGTGCAGAAAATGGATCGTCCTAGCCACAGGAAAAGAGATTAAGTACATGCCATACTGCTGCAGTCCAGCCTTTACAGGATTTAATGGAAGTAATATATTTTAACATGAGTGCTGCCTTCAGTAAAATCATTTAGATCAACACAAAGAAGGAGAAGATTAACAGTAAACATTTTGCAGTGGCAGGAGACTCTCAGATAGATAGCAACAAAGCATGATTTTTTTTTTGCAATGACTAATCTGAAATACGGTATTTTAGTGGGACTTGTGCTGTGGTTTACTGAGCACTTAGGGTAACTGTCAGTTTATTTACTTGCCCTCTTCAGAGATTGATACATTGGAGTAACTCAGGGCATGTCTACAGGGCACCACACTCCACTCTACAGGAGTGTGAACCACTGTTCCCTCTAAGCTGTGCGCGTGGGTGCATGCACACAGGTCATGAAACCTGCGCACACAACAAAATAAAGTGAGGACAAAAAAATTCAATAGTGATGCTCACAAAGAAATGTTTTCACACACACAAAGAAATTGTTTGCACACACAGTCCACAAATCGTTAGAGGGAACATTGAACTGTAGAGCATTGTAATGCTCTGTGCTCTAAATGTTCTGTGTAGACACTGCTGTCATGAAGTAAAAGGCACCTAGTTTGTGCTGAGGTCGTTATTTTTCAGTTTATGCCAGCAGTTTCTACACAAGACAGCTAGAGGAAACACATTAGCGTTCTCTTCAGTTAACTCCCCTTAAGAATGCACAGTGGCATCATGTACACAAACTTCTATTTAGGTCTAACTCTGCAGTCAGTAGCAGCCTAAGGCTCTGGTATGAGTGTCTTAAAGATCTCCAGAGAAACAGATGTAAGCCCATCTTGATTTCCTTTGTGACACACTTGGTCCCTGTGAGTTATCTATTCTATCTATGAAAGAAATTTCACCACTGAAAAAACACTAAGACAGCAAGATGGATCAGTTCTACAGTCCTGACCAGCTGACTGCTTTTTGTTAAAGCTAAAAATAGAAGATTAATTTTGTCTTATTGATTCACTGATTCATACTTATTTAATTTAGGAAAGATCCAACATTTATAGTTGTCTTGAGGATTTGCTTATTTAATCTCATTTATATTCAGAGTTATGAATGAACGAAGAGTGTGACAGGAATAGTGCTATTACTGGCAGGATTTACATCATCTTCCCACTGCATATTGTTTATTAAGATAATATTTACTGTTTCTTTTTATGTGGAGTCTGGAATCTGGTCTCTGAGCATTGAGTTAAATCTGCTGTCCCCCTCTGAAATCACTGGGAGTTTTGCAATCAAATTCAGTGCAGCAGGGTTTTGGTCAAGTACCCCCTTACTTTTTTTTTCTTGAATTTTGGAATAATGTCACACTGTAATTGCATTTGATACACATAGTGTAGTACTGGTATTTATAAATTCATTAAAAACTATTTTAAAATATCAAGTGGCAATGATGATGTAAAGACAAAGAGTATAGTCTCAAATCTTGGTATGGAGTTTTGGTCACTCAGTTCCAAAGTAAAGTCCATGGGAACCAGCTATCTAAATGCTGAGCAGGTTTCAATGAAGTCATCAGGTGGAACACTGAACTCCCTTGCTCTATAGATTTGGCTCAAAACCTGAAGAGTGGCATCTCTTCGGAAACAGGTAGGAGAGTTACAGGAGGAGGTGTCATGACTCAGGGGTATCTATGCCCTGGAAAAGTTCCTTGACAGTGTCCATGATGAGACCTGCAAGGAGGAGGTCCCTATCCCGGTGTCAAGGGTTACTGCCACAGCTCTGGAAACGGATGGGATGCCTATGGCAGAGGAAGTACACTGGCAGCTGGTCACCTCTGGCAGTAGACAGCGCTCCACACCTGCTCACATCCCACCATCCATTGTGGTGAGGAACCGTTATGCGGTGCTGGACACAATGAAGGAGGTAGAGGAGATGCCATCCACCCCAAAGGCTGGGCAGATCACAGCTACCTCACCTAAGAGGAAACACAGGGTTGTGGTGATTGGGGACTCACTCCTGAGAGGAACGGAGGCACCCATCTGTCACCCTGACAAGGCCTCTAGAGAGGTATGCTGCCTGCCAGGTGCCCGTATCCGAGATGTAACGGAGGGATTGTCTAAAATCATCCACCCCTCAGATTGCTACCCCATGCTTCTTATCCAGGTGGGTACCAATGATACTGCGAGAGGTGATCCTCAGCAGATCAAAGGTGACTTCAGGGCTCTGGGTGCGAGGGTGAAGGAGTTTGGAGCACAGGTGGTGTTCTCCTCGATCCTTCCAGTCAAGGCTAGAGACCTGAGGAGAGACAGATGCATCCTAGAGGTGAATGCCTGGCTGCGAAGATGGTGTGGTCAGGAGGGATTTGGCTTCCTTGACCATGGAGTCCTGTTTCAGGACAGAGGATTGATAGGCAGAGATGGCCTTCACCTGTCCAGGAAGGGGAAGAGCATATTTGGGCACAGAGTGGCTGACCTAGTGAGGAGGGCTTTAAACTAGGTTCAACGGGGGAAGGAGACCAAAGCCCACAGGTAAGGGACAATGTGGGTGATCTGGGGGAAGGGATGGAACTTGGGGGGGCTGGGACTGTAGCCACTGTTCCCTCTAAGGCGCGCGGCAGCGCGGCCGCGCGCTTAAAAAAATCCTGCCGCGCAGGATTTTCCTGCCCCCGCGCATGGGGCAGTTCAGGGGCAGCGTGGCCGAGGGGAGACGAGCCGGAGTGCTGTGTCCGAGCATGAGCCTCAGCCCAGCCCCTCGGCCAGAGGAAGAGAGGGTCTGTGGGCTTGGGTCAGCCCTGCCACTCCTCCCTCCCCTCCCTTCCCTTCCTCGGAGATTGTGGAGGCTCCGCCTCTTCCAGCCGGGGTCTGGCCGTTCGCATGGCCAGCCCCAGCCTCCAGCCCAGGCTCGTGGTTGCCGGCCAGCACCGTGGCCTCCTGCCCCCTGCCCAGCTCTTTGGCCAGTGAAGAGGGCTGGGGGGGGATTTGGGTTTGTCAGGCAGCTGGCAGGGAGAGTGTGTGGGGAGGGGAGAGAAGGGGTCAGGATGGTGGGCTGGGGAGGGCTTGGGGGGGCTGAAAGAGGTGGCATGAAGATGTGGAGCTGGGGGTGGGGTTTAGGAGGGCTGGAATGGGGGCAGGGAGCTTAGGGAGTCGGAATTGGGGCAATTCTTCAGCTTTTTAAACAAGAGGCATGGCAAAGAGTAAGTGCCATTCATATCCTGAAGTTTGAAACTCCTCAAGTGGGAAACAGGGAGTGCATGGTGCCAAAATGTCCCTTCTGTAACTAGATAAAGTTGTGGAGGTGAAAAATCTCTAAAAATCAGTTGTATATTTCCTGAAAGCTAGTGTGGATGTTACTTAAGTGGAGTGACTGAACAGTGAGAGTGTTTGAGCATGTTAACCCCCTGCTTTCAAAGAACCTGGAAGATGTTTTCTCCAAAATCCTGTAACTCACAACAATTCATTACAAAACAAACAAGGAGTCTTGTGGTACTTAAAGACTAACAAATATATTGATTGCATGAGCTTTCATGGGAGAAAACCCCATTTCATCAGATGCTTTGAAGAACAATTCACAGAAATTTTAGAGATGTAACGGAGATATCAGATAAGTACTTGTTTTAAATATAGTAACAGCCAAAAGACTGGGAATCAAAGGAGCCATGAGATTATTCTCTTCACTATGCACCCTAATCTGTCCATCAGAAGAAACCATAATGCATTAAAGTGATGTGGTATTTTGGCAGAGATTTTCTCTTAAATTGAAATGTAGCCCCAAAATGATGGGGCAGGTAAAGATACAAGGGACTAAAAATAGGCTTTTAAGAAATACTGTAGCCTTATCTTAAAGCAGCTAGAAGCCCATTGTTTTGATTTCAGCTGTGTTTAGCATCCTTGTTGTAGCAGCATTTTCCTGAAAAGGATGCCTGGAATCTTTTTTTTGATTTTTAAAATTTCAATAGAATTTACCCCTCTGGGAGCATCAAGACATCTTAAATGCTGCCAATTTCCAAAGCGGTAGCCATGTTAGTCCATTCCAGGAAAACAAAACAAAACAAGGAGTCTCCCACGAAAGCTCAGGTGAAAAATAAATCTTAGTCTTTAAGTGCCACACGACTCCTTGTGTATCTTAAATGCTGTCAGTGATAATTAGCTGTCTTCTGTGTAAACTGTAACTCTGCATGTAGAACACAGGAGATGAGGGTATTAGGCAGAATTGTGACTCCTAGGATCCTGATTGAATATAACTTTGGTCTTGGGTTGTTTGAAAGCCATGGATTAGTTTCTTTTGATTGTATAGCAATTTGGGTAAATTTTAAATAAATTTGGTGATTTTAGTAATAAAAAACAACTTTAAATAGTTTATATTAATTTTTCATTGGTCTAGATTTTTCAATAATTTTTGTTGCACGAGTTTGCACACAAATTTTATTCAGAAAAAGTTTTGCACACGGGTTGAAAATTTTGCACACAAGCCGCCAAACCTTAGAGGGAACATTGGCCAGAGGATTGGAAAAAAGCAAATGTAGTGCCTATTTTCAAGAAAGGGAAAAAGGAGGATCCGGGGAATAACAGACCAGTCAGCCTCACCTCAATCCCTGGAAAAATTATGGAGCAGATTCTCAAAGAATCCATCCTCAAACACTTAGAGGAAAATAGAGTGATCAGGAACAGCATGGATTTACCAAGGGTAAATCATGCCTGACCAATCTCATCTCCTTCTGTGATCAGATGACTGGTTTTCTGGATGCAGGAAGAACCACTGATGTCATATACCTTGATTTTAGCAAGGCTTTTGATACAGTTTCCCACAGCATTCTCATTGGCAAATTAAGGAAGTATGAGTTGGATAGGTGGACTATAAGGTGGATAGAAAACTGGCTAGATCAACGGTTTCAGCGTGTAGGAATCAATGGTTCCATGTCTAGCTGGCAACCAGTAACGAGTGGTGTGCCCCAGGGGTCGGTCCTGGGGCCAGTTCTGTTCAACATTTTCATCAATGATCTGGATGATGGAATAGACTGCATTTTCAGTAAGTTTGCGGATGACAACAAGCTGGGGGGAACAGTAGACACATTGGAGGGCAAGGACAGGATTCAGGGAGACCTAGACAAATTGGAACAGTGGGCCAATAGAAATCTTATGAGCTTCAATAAGGACAAGTGTAAAATCCTGCATGTGGGACAAAACCCCCCCTGCACCGCTACAGGCTGGGAAACATTCAGTTAAGTAGCAGCAGTGTAGAAAAGGACGTGGGGGTCATGGTGGATGGGAAGCTAGATATGAGTCAGCAGTGTGCTCTTGCTGCCAAAAAGGCCAATGGCATACTGGGCTGCATCAAAAGAAGTATTACCAGCAGATCAAGGGATGTGATCATTCCCCTCTATTCTGCACTGTGTTCAGTTTTGGGCTCCCCACTACAAAAAGGACAGGGACATGATAGAGAGAGTTCAGAGGAGGGCAACCAAAATGATTAAAGGGCTGGAGCACAAGCTCTATGAAGAAAGACTGAAAGCATTCCTTAGGCTTATTTAGTCTGCAGAAGAGAAGATTGAGGGGGGATTTGACAGCAACCTTCAACTACTTGAAGGGATGCTCTAAGGAAGATGGAGCTTGACTGTTCTCGGTACTAACAGAGGACAGAACGAGGAGCAATGGTCTCAAGTTGCGGTTAGGGAGGTCGAGGCTGGATATTAGAAAAAACTTTTTTACTAGGAGAGTGGTGAAGCCTTGGAATGAGCTGCCGAGGGAGGTGGTGAAATCTCCATCTTTGGAGGTGTTTAAGGCCCAGCTGGACAAAACCATGACTGGGATGGTTTAGTGGGAGTGGTCCTGCCTCTGGCAGGGGGTTGGACTAGATGACCTATGAGGTCCCTTCCAACCCTGTGATTCTATGATTCTATGATCTTCCTTACTTATAGTTCTATGCATGCCTGCCCATATGCAGTGTTGTACTCTTATACCCCAATACTGACCTCTTCCACTGCAGCCCTTAGCCAGACTATGACTCTATCTGTGCTATATTCAGTTTTACGAAAGGGATTTCAGTCATTTGGGACAGTCATATCACGGCTATGTGGGCTGCTCATAGGGACAGGCCTATGAATCTGCTTCCAAGGTTCTTAGGGATGTTGCCTGATATGCAGTGCCTTTCTGGCTCCACATGACATGGCTGCTAACAGTCAGATACAGAGGACTTTAAAGGGGTCATACACTGAAAGCTGAGCTCAGAAAGGACACTATCAGATGGGAGAGTCAGCAAGCCCATTAGTGAGTGTGTGGGGATGTTACCTGATTCCTGCCCACACTGATTCAAGGACCTAATCCCACTCCCCTCTCCTGACAGCAGTGCTATTGGAGATGGGACAAAATATACAGAAATACAAAATACACAAAAAGAACAGTTCAGGCTGGACAGAGAGCTTGTTTCCAGGAAGAAAAGAGATGCCACGGGTACAGGACAACATTAATTTTATGGCTGAGAATTTAGGAATTTTTACAAATACACAGCCACCCAAGCTCAAACAGACTTCGACTCAGCAGCCATCCCATGCCGTTGCTCACTTATTTTTAGTGTACTAATTCAAGTCTGCCTAGCCAGACTGGGAGGCACATTCCCAGCTGCAGCATAAACAGTCAAACCCATGATTTCTATTTTCATTTTTTATCCTAATATCTGTCATGAGGGATCTGTCGCCTTGGTATCTCAGCACTGCACAGCAGTTATAAAAAATGTAAAATGAAGTACTGCATAGTTCAATTGCTACTAGCCCTTTGGTTCACTGGAGCAGAATTTCCTGTGCTGGCCATTAAACATTCTAAACAATTACACTTGGCTGCAGTTTACAGCACAGACATAATGGCGTCTACTTACCAAGAACACAACATTTGTCTGCTGGTAAAGTGCTCTTGCCACACTGATGCGCTGGCGCTGCCCTCCAGAAAGATTAATACCCTGGACATAAACAGATTCAGATTTTGCTTTGTTAGAAGCTTGAGTAAAAAAGCACCATATGGACCATATGGAAAGCAAGCAGTCTAATTGACTTGAAATCTAGAACTCTCTGTCATGAATTCTGGACCACACACACAGAACTGTAAAGATTTTAAAGCCTTCATTGCTCTTGAGCTAATGAAACTGCAATGAAGTTTACACTGACTTGCTGAGGAGTTCCAGGTTTCCTCTTACAAGGCGAGAGGAAACTTTTAGAGGACCTCAGTTGTAAATTGTTGCAGCTGGAACTTATTTTTTAATGTTCTTTATTCTCACTCAGAATTTATTTCAGCATGAACAGGGAACTTTTAGTGCATTAGACCTTAAAAAATAAGCAGCTAAAATTAAGTTTGTATGACCATATTCAGTTCAAGGGGAAAAGCTGAGTTCTTGACACTTTTGAAAAATCAGACCATTTGTTCAGGTCCTAAATAAGGTCTTAACAGTTTAACTTTAGTTCTTAGGCTCATTTTTTAGCTAGAAGGTCATGATGCACTGGTGGTGCCACAAAGGGTTCTGGATCTGCAGGTGGCTGTTGCCTTGTCTGTCTGAGTGTATAAACTAAATGACATTTTCAGCTTCTGGTGGGGTAGAAAGCACGGGTATAATTTGCCTATACCACATTTAGCTTTCTTGTAAAGGTAGGACCAGGTTTTAAAATTTCATTTTTAATTGGCACTCCCCCAATCATTTATTCAGAAAAAAACCTTTGAAAACATTTTTGATGCACCTACTTCACTAGCATGGAGCAAAGCTTAGTTCATTAAAGTTTTGTTAATTACTTGACACCTTCATATGGAAAAAAACCCAAGGAGTCTTGTGGCACTTAAAGACTAACAGATTCATTTATTGCATGAGTTTTCTCCTTGCTTTTTTTGCTTTACTAGACTAACATGGCTGCCCCTTTGGAACTTCATATGGAAGGTGTGCTACAACTGTAAAGTTTTCTTTTTATGTGTATGCCTGTAGAGATCAAACTACAAACAAAAGGGTGAAGTTGGGATACTGATATTTCAGAAGCAACTGTGGGACTTATAAAACATTCTGATAAGAGAACATTTAAACCAGCACATCTCCCACCACAACACTGTTCCTATGTTTACCAGGTGGTAAGCTTTCAGACTAATGACCCAAATGTATATTTAGCTCATAGATTTATTTGGCAACTTAAGTACTGAAAGGATTTAAAGAAAAAAAAAACCACAAAAACAAATCCTGTAGATGGATTACTGACCCTCTCTCCAATCTGGGTTTGATCTCCATGAGGAAGAATGTCAATATCAGGCTGAAGGGAGCAGGCATCAATTACTGCTTTGTACCTGTTGAAACAAAAAAAAAAAAACAAAAACAAAAAACCCTTAATGAAAAATCCAGAGACATACACTGTCTACCTGTAGAGAGGCAAAGATTAACCAGGTGTGAAAAGTCACACAGTGGAAAAGACTTGTTTGTTAGGCACTAACTGTTCTAATGGAATCATATTTAATCACAGGCAAGTAAATACCATTTTAGCTAGCAAAGCACCTTAAGTAGGCTTCCCAGACCAATTAAAAATATTTAAAGGATAAAAGCAGGCAGAGTCAGATAGGTTCTTTCATGATGCATTGTCAATCTTAAAAGTTTACTCGTTTTCAGAATCAGGGCATCAGTTTCCTGTTTTTGTGGGCCTTTCACAAATACAAGAAAGAAACAGTGGAAACAAACAATTATAGAAATGTACAATTGTATAGTCAACAAAACTGGGAAGGACTCAGGAGTGTAAATGGGTGGGAAATGTTTTTCATATCCTGTAAAACTTTTGAAGGTTACAATATTTTCTCCTATGCCATACTGGAACAAAATGAAGACCTTCAAAATTTTCCATACCGCCCCTCCCCCAATAATAATAATCATAAACAAATGAACCAAAGACCTGTGTGTGGTCCTGAAATAGCTTAGTAGCTAGGGTCCCCCCCACTAGGCTAGAGGAGACCCATGTTCAAGTCCCTACTCTGACTGAATCAAAGATTTCATTTTGGCATCTCTCTCTCTCTCTCATTTTGATCAGAAATGCTACTGTGACCTGAGAAACGCTCATCACATCTAATCCTTTTCTGCAAATTTTCAATTTTGAAAAAGTGACATTTTCTGAGAAAAACTATTTCACTGAAAAATTCCTAGCCAACTCTACTCAAGAACTGGTGAGGCACCTGAAACTATTTTTAACTCACTTTAAAACATTTTTTAGGTTTGAAGTCAACAGCGTACTTGTAAATATATTATTCAAACAGGTGAGTTTATCGTATCAATATTTCTAATTAAGCTTGTTCAATAGTTTTATTAAACAGGATCCAAAAGGTGGCCTAGCAGCCTAGTTAGAGAGAACAGGGCACTGGTGGCAAAAATGAAAGGACACAAGAGAGCATTCTTGGATTTAGAAGTCACAGATGACTGGTTTGTCACTGGCTTTCATTCCATGCAATTCTTCTGGAGTCAATGGGATTATATGGGGTACAAATCTGAGCAGACTTTGACCAATCATGACATTACTTCATCTCCCAGGAATTATAAAACAATCATCTGGAAACAAAAACGTTGCAATGGAGCACTTGTATAAAATGAAAGCTACTCAAACTATTTTATTTGGCATATTTGATTGTATGATTTTATGCCAGTTATGCCATGCAAGGTTTGTTTATGAATGCTCATAACTCATTCTATGTGATTACTATTGTACCATCTTTTCTGCAGTATCATGTAAGTGCAAAGATGTGTAGCTTGTTTTTTGTGCTTCGGGGAAGGCAGACAGACAGAACTCTCTTACAGCAGCATGTAAACAGCTAAAGCTGTGAGCAAGCAAGTGCCAGAAAAAGGTAACAAAGACTATTCAAATTGAGGTCTTTGGCTCACATGGAACAAAGAGATTACCTCTGCACAGGGTTTGTGTGGAGGAGGAGGTCTAGAAACAAAGATGTACTTTAAACAGCTTGGGGCTTTTTGCCTGGGAAACTCCATCTTGAAACATCTACAAGAAAAATTGGACCCTGTCTTGAAAGAGGCAGAAATGGCTGCAAATCATCACAGACAGACTTGAGGGGTGAGATGAGCATATTTCTAGTAGTGTTATAGGGTAGCAGGAATATTTTATCTTTTTGAATTTCTCATGGCAACCGCTTACTGTTTTATTAGAATGATTGTAAATTGATTTTCGATATGCTCACTTAAAATCATATCCTAAACAATAAACTAATACTTGTTTTATCTAAAGCTGTGTGGACTTTAAAGGGGTGTGAGTGAAGGAGGCTAGGCACAATCAGTTTCAGTATTAGATGGATGGACATGAGACTATGGCGATTGGGAGCAGGCTCCAATCCCTGGAAGACAGAAGTTCCCCATTGTAGAATCTGGGGCTAGGGCTGCTCACGTAGGGACTGTCCCTCAAGTAGCCAGACAGTGGTTGTCTGGCAAAGTGGGGTGAATCAGAGTTCAGGAATGGAGATCTGGGGGTTCACAGTGGCATTCTGGACCAGATTTGGGGAACAGACTGTCACACTTGCTGATAAGAATATTGTGGGAAACTATATCAAAACCTTTACTAAAGTTAACGTATATTACATCCACCACCTTTCCCCACATCCTCAGAGACAGTCATCTCATCACAGAAGGCAACCAGGTTAGTCAGATATGATATGCCCTTGGTGAATCGGTGCTGACTGCTTCTGATCACCTTCCCTTCTTCCAAGCACTTCACAATGGAGTCTTTGAGGACCTGCTCCCTGATTTTTCTGAGGACTGAGGTGAGGCTGACTGGCCTGTTGTTCCCTGGATTCTCTTCCTTCCCTTTTTTGAAGATGGGCAATATATTTGCCCTTTTCCAGAACATTCCCCAGTTGCCACAAGTTTTCAAAGATAAGGGCCAATGGCTCAGCAATCACATCAGCCAACTCCCTCAGCACCCTCAAATGCATTGCATCCAGCCCCACGGACTTACACATGCCCAGCCTCTCTAAAAAGTACTGAACCTATTTTTTCAGCACTGAGGGCTGCTCACTATTTCCCCATTCTGTATTGTCCAGTGCAGTAGCCTGGGAGCTGACCTTGTCTGTGTAGAAGCAAACAAAGCATTGAGTTTTTCAGCTTTTTCCACAACACCTGTGACTAGGTTGCCACTCCTACTCTGTAAGGGGCACACACTTTCCCTACCCCTCTTGTCACTAATTTACTTGTAGAAACCCTTCTTGTTACCCTCCATGTCCTTTGCTACTTGCAACTCCAATTGTGATTTGGCCTTCCTCATTTCACTCCTATGTGCTTGAGCAGTAGTTTTATACTGCTCCCTACTTATCTGACCAAGCTGCCACTTCTTATGTTTCCTTTTTGTGTTTAAGCACAGCAAAGACTTCTTTGTTAAGCCAATAAAATAATAAAACACCAGGGTTCCAAAACACAACTTGAAAGGCTATAAAATGGATGTTATCCTCAACAGTGCTGAGCAGAAGCTGCAAAAGTCACACATATTGGAAGATAATACACAATGGTGAGACTGCCTTTGTAAGTTTACAATAACAGTAAATACAATGCAATATAACTGGGAAATTATAGACATTTTCCCCTGAGTTTTCTTGTACAGTGGTGATTCAATATTCAGTAATGAATGTCAGTAATGGCATGTCTATCTCCGGGGAATGCTAGTTAGCTCAAACAATTTATCACTGGTAATCTGATGTAAACACTAAATTCTTTTGTGATGAAATGAATAACTTTAGTAGTAGAGTCTCAGCCTTGCAGATGGATCTTACAAAAATGAACCAAGTTTTTTCCTCTGCACAAATGCAATTCCCATGGAAGCCAAAGGCTCGATTACAGCTCTTAGATCTAAAATCCTGCAACAGTCAGTAGGAGAGGAGATGCACCATCAAAGCAGCTGTGACTAAAGGCATCAGCAATGATATTGAGCTCAATTATACCAATAATAAATGTGGGGCATCTCCACTGAAGTCAGTGGAATAAAACCAGGGTAAGTGAGATCAGAATTAAGCTCACTGTTCTATCTCATATCAGCTCTGTTAAAATACACATAATTGTAGCTCCCAGTTAAATCAGTGTGATTAAAAACACAATCTGGCCCGTAGTCACTGAGTTTGCTAGTAGACTATCCTCTTTGTCAGGAACATCTGTCCATGGCGGGGGTGGGTGTGGGGGTGAAGGGGTGAGGATGGAACCTTAACTGCATAACTAGAAGTTTCTTTTTGCATTCAACTAGCAGTATGCTGTCCGCTCCAGCACAGGACTGCTAGGGAGAAGGAAGTGGATAGGTATCCTGTCCATGCACTGCATCACGCCAAGGCACCATTACTAGTGAACCTGGTAACCAAAGAGGAGAATGTGACCTTTTAGCCATAACCATAGAGGAGAATGTGACCTGTTAGCCAGAACTGCCATTGCAGTGGCCTCCATGAATGGCAGTTAATCTTTCCCTTTCTTTTATTGGTGAGATGCTGAAACATGTTACCTTTGTTTGTTGAAGGGGCTTTCAAAAGTGATATTCTCTTCCACAGTAGCGTTGAGCAGCCATGGTTTCTGTGAGGCATATGCCACTGATCCTCTTTTCCTGGAAAAACAGGAATTCCCACCTCATCAGTACAATTAAAAAGCAAAACAAAACAAAAACCAAACATATGGCCCAGAAACCGGTAATGAGTCTTCACTAATTGAACCTTTCTATTCCCTTTCATTAAGACAAATGAGTTTTCCACATATAACATCTCTCATCAAAGAAATACCACATAATTAGATCCCCTACTGCACGTTGCCATTATTTTCCTAACAAATGTTTTGAATGAGAAGACACATTTGTTCCCTAATTTATTTTCTTTGACATGAATTTAAGAGAAAGTTAACATACAGCACATTCTGCTTGAGTAACACGGATGTTGTAAGGCAAGCCACCAAAAGCAAAGAAGTCTGGGTACAATGTTATTCAGAAAGCCTTATAGGAAGTGTATAATAGCTGATGAGATAGGTATCACATAGAAATCCATATTATATTACAAATGGGGTAGTCTGAAAAATGCATATTTATGGGGTTCAGAAAACAAATAACAATCCCACCCTTTGTTTTCTCAATACAATAATAGCTTTTTGGACCTATTAGGATTTCTTTGGTAAAATATTTTAAGATCAAGTTGCCCTATAACAGAAAAAGTAGTGGAAGAGCGCTAGTAGTGAGAAGGACTCTGACAGATTTCCTTTGTGGAATTGTTCCCATATTGTCCCACCAAATGAGTTCTTTGCCTTCACTGTAGGACAAGGAAGCAGGGGTCAGTCTCAAGATTCTGTAGCTCTGAGAGTCACCAAGGTCACTGTCAGAGAAGCCTTCTTCCTCCACTCCTTCCACTCCTTCCAGTGTTTCAGAAGCACGGTTTCTAGGGTCCAGCAGAGATAGACTATGGTTCCTCTTTCAGAGTGAGAGTTGGCCTGATACAAGCTGAAGAATCTCAGAACCTTGTAGAATCAAGACCTTAATTGCTATATGTGTAGCTAATACAGCTCCAGGATAAATGCTGGGCATTGATTCCTAGTGGGCTTCCTCATTCAAGAAGTCAGTTTTGATAAAACTGCTCTTTAAGTAAGATCAGCAACATTTGGCCTGACATGTTTTATCTATTTTAAACAGTTTTATATTTTCTTTTTATAATGTTGCTTGTCCTCACCAGATCACCATCTTTGTCTGCTGTAGCAGTCTTCATCACTCCTCTTCTAGCTAAACATTAATGCAATTCAAATTATGCACTGACAACCAGATGTACTAGGCACCTTTTCTGTCTAAAACTGAGGTCACCTGCCCTGATCTGTCCAGTTTTCAATAGAACTGCTTAGAAATCTTTATGAGACACACATTTCTCTCACAAGCTGAGAGAACACAGTGTTGTGTTACCCAAAATGTTCTGTTAGCATGTTCTAGATATCTTCCCTGAACACAGAAAGTAAGCACTCAATTGGAATTTTAATTGTTTGATGAATATTACTGGCTCAAAAGGGAAACGGAACTTCAATAACCCTTACTCCCAGGTCTACCTCATTACAAGGAATTAAGTACTGTCTCAAAAAGAAACTATTACTTAAGTTACTGTGAAGCTTATGTATAAATAATTTTTAGAAGAAACAGGTACATACATTATAGGATTAATATGTATTCAGCAATTCATATTAAAGTCCAGAATGTCTTCTATTCACTTGCTGTCACCAAAAATTGTACATGTTCTGAAGATCACTAAAAGGTTACTGCAAATTAGATTTTCTGAATAGTTAACTGGAAGTGTGATTATGTTTTAAGCAGGAAAAGTCTCATAGGAAATGTCTTTTGTCTTTCAAATCAGTGTTACAGAGACTAGCACAATGTGGGTAAAATCTAACCATATGCTGTGAATCTGCACACAGCACAGGCACATTGCTTACTGGTAAGTCCCACATAATCAGTATTTTGAGCCCTTCAGTGGGAGATAAGTAGCTGAAAGGGTCTCTGCACAGAGGTGATTTTCTTTAAATACAGTTCTTCTTAACTGGAAGGTGGGATCCATTGACATACAACGGTGGATCCCATATTTATTACAAGGGCCAAACTCTTGTGAGCTCTTACCTGCATGAGAAATTTATGCCCAAGCCCACCGTGTCTCTCATAAGGATTCCAACTGCTCAGTCAAACCTCTCATTGAAATCAAAATAATATTCATTTGAAATCAAACACAAGATCATAATGTGAGAACACAAAATATAGTTAGTGAAGATCTGAGCACTTTTCTCTCTGAAAGTCAAGCCTGAATTGCCAAACACTTTACAGTGAGAGAGTATGTGCAAACAGAAATAACTTAGCACAGACATACTGTGACAACCCTGTTTTCTGCAGGTTGCAACTCAATGCTTACCACTGGAGTAACAACTCTCTTTTCCACAGAAATGTAATTTTTCATGACAAGATACGATGGATTGGCCACATCAGTTTACCCAGCGGAAGGAGACTGATAGTTAAATTCAGCCTTTGTGTCAATGGACACATGTTAATGGACATAAGTGCATTAACTTCACTGGAGGATTCCCATTGGACTTGGTTAATTTCATGCTGATGCACCATTTAGGAGCACAAGTCAAAAGTCTCATTGATTTACCCAAGTCCATACTCAGGTTTGATTTCCAGAAGTCAGTTCAAATTAATGTGTGTAACACAAAACTTTAGTTGTTTATATACAGATGTAGCTGCCTAAATTTAGGCTGTCAAATTTGAGAATATTGGTTACACTTAGACAAACAAATTTAGGTTGAACATTTATCATGTTTTTGTACATTTCATGAATGTCTATTACTGATACAGCAAAAATTTTACAAGTCGACTCTCAGCATATTTGAGGGAGGAAAAAGCACTGTACGGGTCTTTATGCCAATCCATACCACTCTTTCCTTTTTACAAGAAATAAAACAATTACCTGCTTTCCCCCCTTCCCCACTGCCCCAGTCTAGCTCAGACCCTTGGGTTGTAGAATGCTGATGCATTATCACCCATTAAATACACAGAAACATCCATTTGTCATTGTCTAATTTATACAAAAAGTCTACACGTTTAATTGCTTTTCTATTTGTTTTCATCCGTTCTAAAGCCTGCAGCAGCTGCACAGAAGTACAATAATTCAGTTTGATTTCCCAGGAGGCGCAGTAGTTGCTACTCATTAATAGGAGACTGATGTTCTTTCCAATTAAGTTTTAAAATACTGTACCTAATTTCTGTGTCGACAGCAGTTTCCTTTTCTGGGCTGTAGAAATGAAAATATCAGTTATCTTTTTTTTCTGTAGACAGCTCACCAGACATGCTAAAAATATTCTAATACTAAAAACATGAAACTAAATAAGTAAAAAGTTGTATCACCTTTCTATGGTTAACATGCCAAATACAGTATCACAATATAGCTGTATAATAAGTATAATTTTCTTTATTGCACATTTATGATATGAAAATACAACAGAGAAATCAGTAACTCTAAAGGCCTAAACCTGAGAAAAGCTGAATACCCTTTACAGGAATTGAGGAAATGCTAAGTACACAACACTGTTATATACATTGCCTCATTTTTTATTCATTTCTTCATAAAAATTTTAAAATCTTTTAGGTGTTTCTAATTCTGATCTGATTTTATGTTCTGACTATGTTCAAATAATCTTATTTTTTATTTAATACAGACAGTTGCAAAACATTCTTGTACAGAACCAATATCAGACAAGCGAGTGTATCTCCTCCACATTCTTGCAGCATTTGTGCATGTAAAACTGCCATTTAGTCCAAAGGATATTGCACATGTATTGCAGAATTTATATACTGTTGCATACTTAGCATATTTCTCAGTTCAGACACAAAAAACATGTATTCAAAGTCAGGATTATTTAAACATTTTTAAAAAAGAAAGCTGATGAGAATGACAGCTGTAAATTGGAGCCCAATCCTGCAGGACAGGGGTATTTATAAACAGACAAAAATCTAGTTACAGAAATTATGACAAAAGAAATACTGCAGTATTAATTGTTATGAAAACAGTAAAAAAAAAAAGAACACCTGGTACATTTTGACAAATGAAGTCAAAAAGGGGTTAGTTGTAAGCTGCTATAGCTGTTTTTCTGTATATCATAGAATCCAGAAACTCCTACATAGTCTAATTTTGCTCTCAAGTCTCCCATGCAGTCACACTGATTTCAGTGGGGTTGCACAGACGTGAATTAGGGCTGTATTTGGCCTACAGGGCAAACACACTATATAAGGATTTCACAAACTGTTTAAAACTCAAAATGCAAACACAAATATTAGAACCTTTAACAAAACATGTTTAGTAGAATAAATGCAGTTTTAGGCTGAATAATCAACCCAAAGAAAAGGAGATCTCTATATACACACATATCAATATACATACACTATCAATCTCTTCTCATGTACAACAAATGGTTACAAATTAATAAAAAAAATTTTAAATTGTGAATGAAATATACAGGTTACTCCTTCTGTTGTTAGTCAGGTTAGGAATATGCAAATACCATCTAATAACATGTCTACTTAGTGTTAAACAAGGAGTCTCATGGCACTTTTAAAAACTAAAAATGAGATAAATAAATGTGTTAGTCTTTAAAAGTGCCACTAGACTCCTTGTTTGTTTTGCTAAACTAGACTGACACAGCTACCTCTTCGGAATTAGTGCTAACAATAAGCAAATATCACAGTTAGCAAATGGTGCACATGATTATTGTTTTTAAAACAAAAAAATAGTAATTTTGTCTATAAATTACTCTCAGCTTCTTCATTGTTCATTAAATTATTTTCATTTTCCTGGCTGCATTATTAATATCACTGATTATTCCACAAATAATGAAAGAACTACATTTTGCATAGGATATTAACCCAGTGTAATGCAAATCAATAAAGAATCAGCTAGCCATATGACTTCTGTCTCTTCATAAGCAGTGAACTGATAGCCCATATTTAGAGCCCTGCATGGATACAAATAAGTGGATCTGTATCTGACCTGCATCCGCAAGAAATGGTCTGTGGATATCTGTGTTGTATCCGCAGATGCGTATACAATGTGGATATTTGCGGATATCCTCATATTCGCAGGGCTCTAGCTGTGTGCAGATAAAAATATGTGGATCTGTAGCCGATCTGTAGAGCCCTGCGCGGATACAAATAAGTGGATCCATAGCCGACCTGCATCTGCAAGAAATGGTCCGCAGATATCTGTGCTGTATCCGTGGATGCGGATATAATGTGGATATCCGCGGATATCCACATATTTGCAGGTCTCTAGCTCTGTGCAGATAAAAATATGTGGAGCTGTATCCAATCTGTATCCACAAGAAATGGTCCACGGATATCCATGTTGTATCCGCGGATGTGGATATAAGGCAGATATCTGCGGATATACATGGATTTGCAGGGCTCTACTGATCTGCATCCACAAGACATGGTCCACGGATATCCATGTTGTATCTGTGGATTCAGATATAAGGCAGATATCTGCGGATAT